>CM070696.1:17233766-18440016 GCA_036346265.1 Melocanna baccifera | reverse complement strand
AATATTCCCTTGTCCCAGCATGAGTCCAAGGGAAAACATTCCACGCCGCAGTATGCGTGCACGTGAGGTGATCCTTCGTGTAACCCGAACCCAAGACCATGATAAGTTCCAAATTCTCGACCCAGACATATGTTACGTTTAAAGTACCTGCACTGCTACCCGTCGGAAGATCACAGCGACAGCGAACAATATAGATACGTACAGGTGATTAACACGCTTTACAATCCTACGTACACGCGCTAGGCCACTTTTGACTCGTTACAGGTTCCAAGTTACTATTGCCGAACCATTCCATCGAAAATCTGATGGTTAAGAGCCTGCGATGCAACGTGTGGGTAAATCACACTGGCATCAACACACTGCATAGCGTATACGTACCATACCAGCACAACGCATTGCATAGTGTGTGTGTATATACCATGGAGTATATCCAAATTAACCACACGCATTGACGACAAAGCAGAGGATCGTATCCAAGTCCACACCCAAAGCACAGCGCAAGTACTAGCATAAACTTTTTTTGGTCCTCGTAACTCCTGATCAGCTACTGACGGAGTGATCGATGGGGGCTGTGCCAAAGGCGCACATGATGTACGTACCGCCCAGAGTCGTGAACAAGCGTTCGCAGTACAACCAACCGCACAGTACACACTGTGGAGACACATCCTTGGCAACGCAAGTGGCATAATTAATAATAGTAGTGGTGGAGTAGAATTTCAACCGTCCACCCCTGTATGTCTCCTTGTGCCTTGTTGGTTTGCTGTCCCACCGTTCGTCCCCTATAGGATGAACTGGGGTCCAACGTCGGTGAGTCCGGGCGGCCGTGCAGCTCGCCGAGCGGTGGCTCTGCCCCTAATTAATAGGTCAGGTAAGCATACGTGCAGCCACGCATCCACGCGTGCAGGCGTTTGCATGTGTGCAGCAAGGCACAGCGCTCTCGCCATGCCCCGGGGTCGGCGTGAGGGGCGTTGTCAGGTGACAAAGACACTCCCGGAACGTGCGTGCCAAAAAATGCAAGGACGCCGATGCTGCGCGCGGCCAGTCCGAGCGAGCCCGTAAAAACGTGCGTGCACGCGCCGCACCCGTGCTGCGGTCGCGAAGTACCGGCGCCCCACGCCTGCCTTGCCCGGGAGACGCTCGGTGGGCGGTGGTGGGCCACGCGGTCGATCGGTGGGCGAGGAGAAGTTGCTGCTGCTACTAGCCACAGTAGCGGAGTGTGCGCTTCGATCTCGCTTTTGTTGTGGTGTTGTGCTGCGATTGGTCGATCTGAACGGACTTTAACCATCGCATTGAAGGGGAGAGAGAGAGAGGATGGGAGGGGTGACCGAAGAGAGGAGAGAGAAGAGAAGAAAGGGACAGAAAAGAAATGAGAGAGATGCTAACGAAATGATGTTCTTTTTTATTATTGCCAGTGACTTTTAGATCAAATGTAAGTATTTATACGTATGAATTGAATCTTACTAAATTACTTAAAAGTTAAAAGCTGAAGCTGCAATAAAAGAGGTCTAAAGCTACGTTAGTACTGCTACTAGCAAATACATGATGATTGTTTTAAATAATATTTTAGAAACCGGCTTTGATATCTGTAACTTGCGTCTTTTCCGTCGAATCCGAGTAGATTTTCTCGACCTTTTGATTAGCTTTTGACGTTTGCACGTGTTTGATTTTGTTTTTATCAAATGGATCAGAAACATAACTTATACATAGGACAACATAAACCACCTTATAAATAGAAATTACTTCATATTTCTACTCGTTTGTACCTTTGTCTGCACACTTTATCAGCGAAACTAGGAGTAGCTAGCAGCACCTTTTTCGACATGTAACTAACAAGCACATTTCTTGCCAAACTAAGTACACATAACCCCAAAATGAAGGCTTTTTGGCAGGTTCGGTGTTCAAAAAGGGAGCACTGGCCACAACACTGGAGCAAACGTAGATTTACGCTGATTTTAAAGCTCCTACGCTACTAGGTGTGTGCGTGCATGAAATAACCTTAACTCTTAATTAACGCTATCAGCTAATTAACGTAATTAACAGTAATTAAAGAGCAACTAAGGGCATCTCCAATGGTCTGAGTCAGCTGTCTATTTGCATGTACACATCAGCATAAATCCTATGTGGAGGAAAGAGAGTATGCAAAAAAATCGAGCCGGCTCTTCCTTAAGCACTAGACTATAACAGAAAACGAGGCGCCTCTATAAATAATTGTGTGTGCATGTAAGTATCAAATAGCTATCCTTATAGACAGTCCTTTGTATGCTAGCTATTTGGTTGATGATGTGGAAGTCTCCTAGTTAGTTGCTAGCTAGGATAATTGGAGATGCCCTAAGTAAACCATTGTAAATTAAACACAGCTCTTGCAAGCAAAGTAAATTAATTATATACAACACTTGAATAATTACAGTATGAATTTTCGCACCTAAAAGTAAATAGATTACAAGTATTACATTAGAATATAAATATAAAGAATTGCAATTACATTATTCCTTGATTTACAACTTCCTTTGCATGCACCTGCGAGTAGTAGCCTTCCGAGGACCAAATCAAAGAATAAAAACAATCTAATGGAGAATAAAAAGAAATAAAAGTAGTTTACCGACTGATAAAATTAGTTTAAAAATCCAAAAGTAGAATAAAAACAATCTAAAAGTAGTTTAAAAATAAAATTGCCGACTGATAAAATTAAATTAAATAAAACCCACTAAAGTCCACCCAAAAATAAGAGCTGACTATATAGAACTAAAAATTATTCGATTATTAAGTATTTTAAATCGTAAGTTTGGTCTATAATGCAAAAGGTGAACTGGGATAGACAGAAGTAGCGAATCTGATCACGGTTGACACCGAGGCTTTCTACCATTATGAAGACAAGTTTATTCTTTGATCACTTACCTAGTTATTTTTACCTGTTAAAAACTAAATTCTTGTAACATAAATTATTTATGTGCATCAAAATTGTATTTCAAAATCAAATCGGATGAAAAGACAAAAGAATGAGAATAGAGCAAAAGAGGAGTTTGGCTGAGAGGAGCAGTTGGGTTGTATGAGATAAATACTAGGAGGGTAAAGAGTGCCCTAATTAGGAAAGAGAGGGAAAGGATGGAACCTATTACTTATGGTTATAACATAAGAACAAACCAACTTTCACTCAAAAAGAAGGTCGTACTCAAGTGTCAGCAATTTTCCCTTTTTACAGATGAAAATTTTTATAGATGAAAAATGCTACCCTACTATGGTACTATTTTTCTCCACAATGGGTAAGTAGTATAATTAGTGGAGGAATCTAGAACTAGTAGAGAGTCAAGAAGTAGGAGATTCAATGTGCATATGTTAATGCTGGTGGAGTGTTGGGTGAAGAAAAAATAGGTCCAACCAACATCTATCTGAAGCCAGTGGGTGCTAATTGAGGGTGACAAACTATCCGATTCACCGAAAATAACTGTATGAAAATTTAATAACGTAATATAGGAAAACATTCTGTTCTATGAGCTTTGCACCACATCTAAGGAAATGTGGAATACCTAGTTTCAAGAAAGTTCAGAGTAGCTATGGGTACGTGGTACAAGCCAGCGCGGTGCAAAATAAAATTATAAATTCATGCCTGTTTTCTGGATTGGAGGTTACGGAGACCACTAGAGGTCTTTATTCTCACCAAGTGACTAGTAGCATTTTCAATAATTAAATTTTGAAACTCTGCTTAAATTGATAAACTAGTTCCCAGGAAAGAGATGAATTAGAAAATGTGATAATAAGAAAGAGATGAGTCATACAATGCATTTCTTACTATTAACGCTTGCTGAGTACATTAGTACTAACCGTTACTATTACCTCTACCTTTGTTAGATCACAATCTAATCGGAGAGTACCTCGAGTGGAACATAGGATATCTAGGCGCCGATGAGCCCACGTGGGATAAGGGTGATCGTGCCGAGTACCAGGGCAAGACGGACACCCTATATAACAGCCGGGACGAGTTGACGGTGAGTAGCGCCAATTCGTCAAGAAATAAGGTATCTAATTATCCATATTTCCTTTGATATTTAAATATTTGTAGTTAAGATCGTAGCGCTGCGTGCTAACTATTATATTAAAGCACAATATCTAATTATAGTTCTGCTGCGTAATTCTGATAAAACTTATTATTCCATAATTTACTGAGATTAAAAAAAATAGTAATCTATTGTTGGGTGCTATATTCTAAGAATAATGACATGATGCGTCTCCGTGCGCCAACCAATTCAGCGGCTCCCATCTCTCAACGGGATCGGAGGAGATCGACAAGGACAACGAGAACAACCAAGAGCATGGTCGCGAATCACGGATCTGAGTCAATCATACGTGTTAGCCATTAAAACATTTCGCCACTTGTTGCCTCGTTACATCGACCGAGTTCAGTTGCTTTGAAACTGCTTTGCCGAGGGGGGTAGGTAAGTGCTTGATGTGATTTTATTAAGATGGAAGCTTCCTCTCACTAGAGACAGTCCATTTGCTAAAAGCCAAAAAAATAGAGCGGTTAGGCCTAACCAGTCTCCATTGTTAATGCACTGTCTCTTGGCAACATTTCGCCACGTCGGCGCCGAGCCTTTCCAAAAGTATCCCGTCAAAGCTGTTTCTGGCCGCTCATTTCGACTTAAAAAATTGGTTTATAATTAAATTTATATTGTAGCTAATTTATTTTGTACTATAGTTGATTATGACTTATTTCGTATAATTAAATTTAAAAAATTTTAAAATAGAAAAAATATGTTAGCCCATCACGAACAATGCAAACGAATACAAAAAAAAGCTAAAAAATTCGACAAAAAGGCCAAAAAGGTATATAAAGATAAAATTTAGAAAGAGTAAAAAATAACTTAGGAACTGAATCCAAAATGAGTAGGATGACTGTTACACTCGCATTAACAAGCCTCCGATATATGGCAAGTGCACGCGTGGGGCTTTCGATCTTTTGGAGCGATCCCCTTTTCATTTGCTTGTAGGACTGGCTAGTTGTTGGAGTGTGCCAAAAGGAATGCAGCTGCCAAGTACACGAAAAAACTAATGGGGCGTGACTAGATTTTATGATTGGGTGATATGGAAAGACGCGACTGTTTTATTGACAATTTGGTTCTGTATGTCTCGTCGTGCATTTTCTTTGTGCTTCTCGTCTCTTGCAATGCCAAAGTCAGGCCGATCGATCGACGTGGCTGCTCAATTATTTGTTTGGGGGGTTAAAAGGTGATGTGTAAACTCAGATCGAGTTGTTGATTATGTTCGGTACATTGATATCTTTTAGTATCTGGACACGTTTGCGTGCATCAGTGCATGGAGTGGAACAATGCTTTGTGCAGGTTTTCAAGGCATTTTTGGTACTCCACGATGCCACTAAGGGACTAATCTGTAGTATCTCAAGTGTAGTAGTGTTTGTCTCTTGCAATCCAAAAGTCAGATATGTGATCTTTTTTTTTTTGTTGGTAGGCTAAGTAAATAAATACATTGATTTGGTTGATCCAACACTTACATTTTGATATCTTGCTAGCTATATGTCTTTGGTTGGACACGATTGCATTGCATGCATGAAACAGGACAAAAACTTGGGCAGTTTCACGCATAAATTTCTCTAGGACGGCACTAAGTGACGTGTCACGAGCGAGTGTTTCGTTATTCTGTCTATAGATTGCACATGTTTTTAGTCCAAAAAGTCACGCCTTTTGTTATAAACGGCTGGCTGATTAAATCTGTAAACTAATTGAGATACATTTGGTTCCACCACATCAACGCCTGCTATGTCGATGCCTTTTTCCTCAATTATTGTGAGAATTTCTAGATTTTTCTTTTTAGAATTATTGTGAGATTTTCTTACCCTCAAAATAAAAAAGATGCCTTAAATCTCAGCAGTTATTTTTATTTATATAGATATTATCAAATACACATGTTTGCATATTTCTATAGACAGTTTCTACATCATATAATGTGTCTTGTTCATCAGTTACAGTCCAAAACCAAAAGCAGTCCATTTAGTTTCCGTGTTCAGATTGCTCAGAAAAGAGTTGCATTACGCTGTTTCCTTACGCCCAAATCAGGTTAATACCACGGAGCAAACTGCTGCAGCATGTGTGCATATTTGGAAACAAAGCTACGTTTTTCGTGCATGCAGCTGCATCTAGCGATTGAGTGCGCCCAGCCTCTACTTTTTTACTTTTTGGGTACCAACTAGCTAAGCTAGATCGACTGGCCTGCGAATTGGTTTTCGGTTCTTTCTGTCGCCCTCCAACTAAATCCCCTTTCACCCCGATGTTGACAGTGTCTTATGATTAGGGTTCTATCTTCTTGATGATGATTTTTGTCCTGGTTTAATCCTCAAATTAGCATAAGATGCTTTAATTTTTGGGTAAAAATATACTTCCCATTGCGATCGAGAAGCCCCTCTCCGTATGTCTAATTTTGCAGGAGACTTGTGCGAGAAGCTAAATTTGTTTCGATCGATCAAGGTGTCAAATATGGGATTAATTTGCAAGTGGCGACAAAATTAAACCGTGCACGTATATGCAGGTTTCAAAAGCTGGTGAAAAATATAGCACACTAGCTAGATACTCTTTAACGTGGCGGTACTTCGATCGAATATGACTAGCTGGAGCACATAACATCACGTGGGAAAGCTAGCGAGCACGACTCAAAGAAAGAAAGGAGGAAAGAAAGAAGGAAAGAAACAAAGCTAAAGGGAGGTATTCGTCCGGCGAAACTGCAGCCCGTTGGCAATACGAGACAAGGGAGTAGATGCGATACTATACCAAGCTACATGCATGCAACCCTTTCCGATCGAAGCATATTCTTGCTTTGGAACAAAAGAAAGTTCCATGTCGATCTAGATTTTTATATATGTAGCTCGATCGAAAGTTCCAAAACAGTGCTAGAACATGTAGTCACTTTTATGAAAGCCAAATTTCCGCGACCGGTTGAAGTAACTAAGCACAAGTAATTGAGGATCTGACAAGAATTAATCACTTCGATCGCTATGGTATTAATGTACAGCGTGTGTTTTGGACTGCCTGATCAAATATAGAGAGTCCTCGAACGTATGAGTTGATGATACAAAATTAGTTGATTAGTAATTTCCATGCGCAAGAATTGCCGGTTCTTATTATCATCAAATGATCTCCAAGTTTGGACTGCATACAACTAGTGCCAGCGCGTTGATCCCATTGGAAATGGCAGACAATTGGAGAGGTCACCATGGCTTCATGCTTCTCATTGCGAGACACGGAGAACTGAATCACGAAATTAAAGTGTGTGCCCTTGTCTCGACGAATCTTCAGGCGTGCACAATGCAAAAGCGGAATTAATTCGTGAACTGGGGAATTCCGTGACGGTAGTGTCGTCCCTGTGTCTTCTAATTACTCCCTCACTCCGTTCTTTTTTACTTAACTTTCTAAAATCTGTACCGTCAAACTTTCTAAAGTTTAACTACCAATAGGTTTAAAATTATCTAGATCGACTATACAAAAATTATATTATTAGATTTATTATTAAGAATACTTTTATAATATTATATTTTTATTAATATATCTTAATGTAAAATTAAGAAACGTAGTGGTTAAAATTACATTTTCAAAACTATAAAAAGTAAAAAAAATGTTAGGTAAAATAGAACGGAGGAAGTAAGTTCTAACAAGTAACAAGTGGGGTGCTACTCGGAGCCATCAAATTGCGTATAGAATCTTTACGGAAGAGTCTTCTCCGGCACACAAAGTCAAGAACAAAAGGTGAGATCTAGCACTAGGCATGCAAACTACTATACCTAACGAATTGCTTGTCGACTTACTTCACTTACTACGCATGTGCCCTTCGTTTTCTAGCCAACGCAGGTGATCTGCAGTCTTTTGCTATAGCCCAGACAGAGTTATTACCAAACATGTGAAAGGTGTTGAAAGGTTAGAATTATACTATGGAAGGTACGTAGCTATAGCTAGTATTACTGGTTTACACAAATTCTTGCTTTGAAAGGCACATAACAAATTCTTGTTAAGTTTGCAGTTCTTGTTAAGTACTGTTCCATGGTAGATGCGAAAGTACAAACGAAAGAAAAAAATAAAGCTGGGTATGGGCATCAATGCATGCTAGTATCAAGCATCACCCTTCACATTTTATTTCAGATGAAAAGCTAATTAGATGCCATGAAATGTGAATTTTTAGCACTATATATTGGTCAAACAAACTAGCACAATACTTGCAATGTCACTGTTCTCTTAGCAGCTCTGCTTGTAACTCTAGCTAGTAGTGCTTTTCGTTGGTAGAGATGCGACCATGCGAAGTATATATGAGATGAAAGGGAAAGAAACTATAGCTACATATCGCATCAATGCTAGCACCAAATCACCTTTTACATTTTCGTCAAAAAAGCAGATGGCTAGCTACCATGAAATGTAAATTTTTAGCACTACTGGTTATTTGCAATGTTTCAGTTCGTGTAGCTTTACGCTAGGTATCGGAACAAAATCAATGTGAGAAATTGTTGTACAGGGAATGGCAAGATTCTTTGGTCTGAGAGATACGGGCCTTCAAATTTGTCACAAGGTTCTCTAGATGCGATCTACTGCTAATGGCAGATATTATTGTCATTGATGAGTCCATGACGACCATGACATTTTAGCAGTGCATCGATCTTTAGGTGCTATCTATTGTTAATGGCAGATATTGTCATTGAGTCCATGACGACCATGACATTTTACCAGTGCATCGATCTCCCATTGCATCCTCTCTTTCACATGCGACCTAACCACTGCATATCTTTTAGGTTTTAAAGCATGCGTGCACCTCCACATTTGACTACCAAACCATCAACCTAAACAACCCTAGACCCTCGAATTAGCATCTTTAAAAGTGAATCAGATCCAATCTTAATTTCATGCATGCTAGCTTGCTCATTTGCGCGCCTCGAAGTCCGGAAAGACGAACTAATCAAAACGTGCATGCTTCATTAGCTAGGCCGTCAGAGCACTTTGCTCCTAAAAATTTCGTTTCAAACATCAAGCGATAGTAGCAGCAGCGTTAGTCTGTACTTAGCACGTACTTGCTCGTGGAAGGCAGTTAATCGCTTGGAATCCTGGGAGACAGATAGGGACGCGCGCGCACGCCGAGTTCAAAAGTTGCACGCTTGCACATTAGAATATCAGTGGAGCACCTGCCAGAAACCTAACTAGCTAGAGGTAGTTTCTTTGACTAATGGCATCCGTGCAAGCTTCTGCCGATTGTTTTGAGCATTAGGCCAGCTATGTCCTTGTTGCATGGTGCAGTGCAAGAAAGCTGTGTGCGTGCAAGCAAGCAAGCCGTGTGCAGTACTAGCAATGTTCTTTTTAGCTGCGACTTTAGATTTCTTCCTAAGCCAAAACAAAGAGAGCAGCTCATGCACTATATATATACACTGGTGTTTTTACCGTTCGCTATCGACTAAAAAATATGGACAAAAATCATGAACCGCAGTAAAAAGCATGGATACGATGTGATGTGATATGATCTGAAACCAATTGAGATCCACCCTTTCGTTTTCCGCGGCTGGCTGCTGTGCGTGAGACTGTGCTCCGGGCCGTCGCACGTGTCTGATGCGTTGTAAAGTACCTGGGAAACCATAAAAGAGGCTCAAGAGAAACACTATTGGCGATGCATGGACTGTTCTTAGCAGTACGGCGGCAATGGCGCTGCTTTTCTCATCACATCTGGGGGCCTCTCGATCGATCGGCGGCCAGCCGGGCGACGGAAAACCACGAGCAGTGGGAAATGCTTGCCGGCCGGTAATCCCGAGAAAGGCGCCACGCCGGCCTTTCGTGCGGGAGTGGCTGTTTCCTGAGGGAGATAGATGCCTTGACCTTTTCTGCGCCATTGCCATTGGTCCGTCGTCGCTAGCTCGTCACTATACTTTCTCCCTGGCATGTCGCATTGGCGACAGAGAGAAGAAAACAGGCGGCGGCACGCGTGGGGGGCTAGTCAGGTGCGCGCGAGTGAGTTGTTGAGATTGGAGGCGGACCAATGGCCTCGCTCCAGTCCACACACGCTCCTCTCTAGGCGCTGCATCCGCTGCGCTGCGGTGCCGTGCTTCTACTAGACACGCCCACAGTCATGCGTATATTGGAGATATGAAACTATTTGAATTTATTAGGTAGAAATAATATCACTAGATTTATCATCAAAAATACTTTCGTATCATTTATGTTTTTAATAATTTTTACTAGCACATAGTTAGAAAAAGTAATAGTCTAATGTGTAAATTGGAGACGATGTCGATGTATAAAAACGATGAGTAAAAAAGATAGAACCATGTAATAAACTGGAGTATATGCGAGGCTCGGATGGTGAGGCTGCGGGACCCACCTGGAGTCGATCTCCGGGCGTCTCATTTTCGGAGGAACTGGTCTCCAGGTATTGTTTATGTGAATATTATCTCTTAGAGTACATACATATTTAAGTGTATTCAGTGGTCAAAATATATGTCCACGCTCTTCTCTGTGAGGTTTTAGGTTTCCGCTTCATCGTAACGTGTGCATTGTGTGGTGTGTATGAAGGGGCAAAATAAGAGCGGAGATTAAAAACCGGCGGCCTCAGCCCAGGCTCGGCCCAGCCCAGCGTGTCAACCACCGTGCGGCGCACTCGCCGATTCTCCCCGCGCACGTACGCCGCCCGGCCCATCGACCACCACACGGCCGTCTGCGCTGCAACGTGAGGCTCATCAGCCGCAGCAGCAGCCCAGCAGCAAACACGAAGCTGCAAAGCTACTCTGCCGAATCACGCAGGTCATTGTGTGGCAATAACCGGATTCCAAAGCTTGTGTCAGTCATTCCTACCGCACAAATTACGAACATGGATACAAAAGTTTTATTTCTGAAGGCAAAAATTAGGTTAACACGGCTTCTGCAAATGATGGAAAGGTACGATACAAAACCATGCTCCGACCTGCGTTCAGCACGGTGGAAGCAGCTCAGAAACGAAGACGCGGTCGCTAGGTGCTCCCTTCGGTCCGGATGCTTGCTCTCTGTTCTTCAGCTAAGAGACCCCAAAATGTTTCAGAAACGAGATAAGGACCGCAGATACTGAGATACAACGCACCTGACAATTCCTAAAGCACCGTATAAGAAGGTTCATAATTTTATTGTGATGAACCATTACTATTTTAGAGGAGTGAAAATTTAAAAGGAAAAAATACATATAGAACTATCTTATCCATCATTTACCTACGAGCAAGTTATATACGCTGTTTTTAGCTTTTAACCCATTTTTGGTGCAACATTCCTTCAAAAGAAAAATTTTCATAATTTTGGCAACGATTTTCTTGATCTTTATTGGAATGTATTCTTGACATCCTACAGAAGTTGCATACCAAATTTCAAATGATTTGAAATTTTGGTATAAGAGTTAGTTCAATTTTAAGTTTTGGTCCGGTTTTAATGCAGCAGAACTTTACGAACCAAAATACCCTAATTCTCTCAAGTTCTTTTATTTTTTTTGTTTGGATAAGTTCTTAAGGTCATGATTTAGTCTTGATTCAAGTTTAAGTCTTTTAGATTGATAGATCAAAAGTTTTATTGATTTTCGTTTTTAAAATAGTGCTAGATTTACTGTTCACGAGGCTGAAATTATTGTAGCACTAGTGTTTTCAAAAATTTGGATTCTTGATCTTCATAGTTTCTTATAGCTACTAAAGTAAAGAATTAATGAATACTTGCGAGAAAATTTAAAGACACCATTCACCACTCTCTGTTGCCATATCGGTAGGGGTGGACATCGAGTTGACTTGTTGTCTTATCGAGCTTTTCTTAAAATTGATATAGTTTGATTTAATATTATTTTATTGATAGTTTACAATTATTTTTAGAATCGAGCTAACGAACCGAGCCAAGTCAAAGAAAAATTTAATTTCATCCGAAATTAACTCTTTTAATGTTTAACTAATTATTAAGTGTAATTAAAGTAATTTTAAATCGAGCCAACGAGCCTCACTAACGAGCTTTTTTTCCAGCCCTACATATCGGTCCTATAATTTCAACTCTGTAAAGAGTGTTGCTCATCTTCCAGTAAGTTCAGATGTTTAAGCTGAACACTGACAAGTTTCTTTTCTCCTCTGGAAAGTACGTTCTCTTCAAACATACAGCCGAAAATATAAAGATGCAACTCTTCTCTTGCGGCCATTTCATACTATTACTATAGGAGCTCTTTCACAGTGCACCAACTTGCCTCTTAAGTGGTAAGAGCACTTTTAAATCCTGGCCATTCATCAGTGAGTGATAACATAATGCTTCATGTACGATTAACCTGCTATAGCCGGTTATCTGGTCCCAACCTCCGCTGATTTGGCATGGTCGTTAATCAGGTGATTGCAGATGGTACATTGGTAGTCAAAGTTACCTGTGCATCTAACATTGTGATAAACAGTGCTTAAAATTTTGAAACAATATAAATTACTACATGCATGTTTAAACCTACAAACTAAAAAAAATAGAAATCAGAAAACGATATAAAAATTGAGATCTGCTATAATACACACACACGTATTAAATTAGAAAATAATTAATATGAATTTCAAAATTGATGCTGGATTTCTATCTGAATTTCGCGATAAATTATCTAGAATGAATGTATGCTTCAATTGCATCACATTCTCTGCGTTTTTTTAATTATATCATGTTGTTTCCTTATTATATTTGGCATGCATGTATTTATGTTTTCCTAATTTGCTATATGGTGCTAAGGAAACATGTTAAATAATATTTTTTTCCTTTTATTGTTCATGGATGACCTATTACCTAGGTAATAGGTTACCATAATGAACATGAGCCATTGGATAAAATAGAATGAACGGTCGTAAAGAAAGCCGTTGTACCATAAAAGTTCCCATTACTATAGTAACCCAATCCTTGACCAAATTGACAACCAAGTATGAAGGTATGAATTGTAAAATCAATTGTATGCATCTCAGTAGTAGAAAATACCAAGAAATATGCATAGCTTCCAAACTTATAATACGCCTGGGTGTGTTTCCATGATCCTAGAACTACACTAAAAGATATCCAAACCGATCAACAACTTTTCCAAGTCTAAATTACCAACTAAAGGTTTTGTTTGGTAGTCCATAATTTTCGGCCTATCCACGAGAATGAATTGAAAATTATGGGCACCAAACAAGGCTAAGCACTTAAGTAATCCCCTAGAAACTTTTTTATCATCCTTGAGAGGTACCAGTGACACCGGCCACCTCCCTTGCCGCCCGCACTCGACATTGGGAAGGGCGACACCGGCGGCGACTGGATCTAAGTGACCGCCACCCCTTCTTCTTCCAATCCCTATCTTCCTCCCCTTCCTCATCATCAAGGCTGAAATTTAGGTGCGCAATTCGTTCTCCCACCTTTCAATTCTTGCTTAAGGTTCTTGCCTTCTTAATCCCCAGACTAGATGTCATTTCTTGGTTGCTCCTTGTTCCTAATTAATTGGATTTGGAGCATGACAAAAAATCCACTGTTTGGTCAAGAAATGAGTAAACACATGAGTATATTAATTTGTCAGTCGCCCGCTGTACTACAAACTTTTGGCCTGATCTTTTGTTACAGGCTTACAGATGTAAAATACCCAAGCCATATCATTCATTTTGGCATTTTGCTCATGGCGATTCTGTCAGTAAAAAAGTGGTAATTTACACTTGAGAAAAAAAAAAGGCTAGCTGCTGCACATTCGTATCCATTAATCGACTTCATATCTCACTGTTCCATATGTGCACAGTGCACCTGAAACAGTAGCTGTACTAGCTGTTGCTAATGGCGGTATAAATATGTACCCTTGTGTCACCACGCGAGCACATCTGAATAGGTAGAGCCGTAGAGGTACATGTACGTGAAATTAATTGTTGACGTACGCATTTGCATACGTTTGTTGCGTTCATATGTAGCGTCGTACAAAATTAAATATAGGCAAAGCTAGCTATGACATACATGTGTGTGATGCCGAAATTGCAAATGAGATATGATCGACAGCAGCAGTCCCGTGTAAAGCTGATGATGCTGGGATCATGATGCATCCTGCAGTACTTCGCTGCTTGCGTTGCCATCGGACTAATGATCTCTGTACTCTGAAATGATGAGATTGCCGTCTTCTTCAATTCGGAACAAGGATATGAGCGGCAGGAACAGTTGGATTGTTCATTTATGCTTGTCCTCCTTTCCACAGAACTGTATATATGTATGCATGCGCTGTTCATGTTATGATCTGGATGATTACTTTACTGACCTAAAGAACGGAAACCATGATGCTCATGGACAACCTCTATATGGGCCCTGCTTTAAGCCACTATTCATAGACAGAATGAGAGTGAATTCTAAAGCATACATATTTCATCAGATGAGACACGACATGCATGCAAATGACCTTGGACTGAAGTAGTACTGAACAGAAGGCAAGTATGTAAGTACGCATGACATACTGACTGACATGAACAGAAAGGGAGCCTAACTACGTACGTACTGCCTTACAGCATAAAGGCTTTACCGTCTACTGAATCTGCATGTCGTATGTATCTCAAATCCTGGTTGCTGCTCATGGTATATATACATGTCTGAACTTTGTTACATATTCAGATCCAAGAACAAAGATGTCAGGAACGCATCGGGAAGTTGCGAGGCTTTTTTCCACAAGGGACGATACGCTTACACAACCAAAGGATTAGTAGTGGAGGGGCAAATCGATTACGAGATGGCCTACTTCTGAATCTCACACTACCAGTACACATGGCCGGCCGGATGGAAATGGAATCAGACTGCTGCCATCACTTGCATGACCGACCTTGTGAGACCCATCCTGGTTTGGGCCTGGCCCAAGGTAAAAACATGCGCGCGCGCTCTCTCTCTCTCTCTCTCTCTGTTCTTTTTTATTTGATGCTATAGAATTCGTACATCAGACTTTTCTAAAGTTTGACAAAAAAAATATATTTAAAAATATCTAAATTGACTATATAAAATATATCATTTAAAAAATACTTTTATAATATTGTAACTTTTTCCCTATATCTTAACATAACGTTGTAAAAAATAATGATCAAAATCGTGTTTTGAAGATCATAAAAAATAAAAAAGAACGGATGAGTATTTGATCCTCACTTGGGAAATGATATGCTGGGGCAGCGTGCTTCGCTTGTCTGATTAGACAATCGATGGCTGAGATTAACTAAGGGCAAATGATGAACTGGTAGCAAGTTTTTTCTCTAAAGATTGAAGCTCTGGTTTATCAACAAGTAGATTATTCCCAAAACTCCTCTAAAATTCTCTTTCCACTAGTATTAAAAATGGTCATCATAGATGGTTTGAAACTGTCATCATAGACGATTCCTTGAACCGTCTGAATCAATGGGTCACTGATAATCGGAGGTTATCACAAACGATTTATGAGCCATCTGTGATAATCATAACACAGACGGTTTGTGAGTCATCTGTGATAATCACAACATAGATGGTTCAAAACTAGAACTGTCTATGAAGTCATAATATCACAAATGGTTCTAGCCACAAACCGTTTGTGAAGACATAATATCACAGACGGTTATAACTACAAACCGTCTATGATGAGGACATATTACAGATGGTTTAGAATAAGAACCGTCTATGATGAGAGATATCACGTATGGCTCTTGTTCAAAATCGTCTGTGATAACTACATATCACATATAATTTTTGGTGGTAACCATATGTGAAACGGCTTTACAAATGGTTTATACCATAAAATGTCTGTGATAGAATCTAAAATTTTTACTATTTTTTGACTAGCTTTAGGAAATGCTAGCCATGCTTTGCTCTCTGAAAGAGAAACGACGTACTTGAATTTGAATTTCAGATCTGAATTACATATAACACTATATACACAAGAGACACTTACAAATTCACGGTTACAAATTCAGAAATATATTTACACTACAAGAAACTTGAGGCTAATGCAAACTAGACCTACACATCCTTCATTAATATATAATCTAAAACAAGTGGAGAGAGAAAATTTCTAAATAGCAGAAACATAAAGGCAATTAACACCATTTTTAGTTTCTATACCAAAATCAATACAATGCCACACTTTTAAGACATAACAAGCGGAAGCCCCCTGCCGATGCCAACAACTTAGAATAGTGCAGATCTGCTATTGCCTTCTTCGTTTTATCTTGCTTCAAGCAAAATTTCAACCACCCTTACTGAACCGAACCCCTTTCCTCCCTTGCCATGCTCAAATGAGTTGGAGTAGTACTGGTGGCATTGGTTCTTAGAGTAGGGAGAGGGGGGTTAATAGGAGTGAGAGGTGGGGAGAAGACCGGTGCCTGCCGTTGGATGAGGAGAGAATGGACGGGTAAGATCGGGATCCTAGGGGAGATGCCGTAGATCGGTGACGTTGTGGGACTTATCACAGACAGTTCGGATTACAATCATCTGTGATATAGACATCATAGATAGTTCCTAATAAAAATTGTCTATGCTAATCGGAGATACTAGAGAAAGTTTTTATTAAAAACCGTCAGTGATAATAGCCAGACGGTAGAAGATAATATATCGGTGTAATGTAAACAGTTAATATCAAAAGATAAAATAATAAAATTTTATATGGCTTATATATGCTCGTTTGAAAGGTTTCGACGAGATCTACAATTTTGCAGTTGAGACGAACCCTAAATTCCGAAAAGAAGATAAAATTTTTTTTGGCAAAAACAGAGACAAAAAACTTGTGACACAAATTTGGAGCCAAAGATGGCCAATTTTGGGGGTCTTAGAGGGCGACTGGCATAAGCAGGTCATTTTTTTAGATCGAGCTCATCGTTAGCTTTCCAATGAATATAAGAACATCAAAAACAGATACCATATACAAACGTTATGCCCGTTTTACTAAAAGTGTCTCGGAACGAAATCCTACTCAGACTTAGCCAAGAGATTATGAAATTTTAGGAGATTAAGAGATGAAAAATATATCACAAATGATTTTTAATATAAACCATCTATGATAACTTCATTATCATAGATGGCCGTGAAGTATCGTAGACAGTTTAAATAAAAAACCGTCTGTAATATAAAATCATTTGTGATACTTCACAGACGGTGTTAAGCATGAATCGTTTGTGATATTATCTCTTCACAGACGGTTTTTAGTGCTGTTAGCAACACAGACAGTCTCTAAATCTAAACCGTCTATGATTGCATTTAACACTGGTGGTTTTGATGAATCAGCTACGATGAGATGTCTAATATAAGTTTTTTTATAATAGTGTTCTATGCATCGTGACTATCCCTTTGCTGTGCTGATCATTTCTTGCCCCGTGGTATATGCAATGGTGACTCATCAAAAATTTTCCCAAGATTTTGAATCAATTTATCCAGTTCACTGTTTGAGTTAACCTTTGGTCAGCTGACAGGCCAAGTTGAGTTGAGACCAACACAACCCTAACCAGAATTATGCAAGGCCATCTCGCCCCTTTGCTGCTTCCAAGAGTTAAAAGTTTACTACACCAAACACCACAACCATTAGCTAGCCAATTCTTGTTGGATCGTGCACTTGCCAAAGTAACATTTACACCTGCACGCACGTATGTATATATGCATGCAGCGGGCACTTAGACTACTACTATATCTAACAATGGATGGCAACTGGGGTGGTAGTGCAGTCGTCTGCCATCTCCAGTGCGAGATCAGCTCCGTCAAAGTCACGGACCTCGTCTGCACCGGCGGCGCGCGAGTGCTCTTCCTCCGGTGCCACGTCCCGGCGGGCGGCGGGAAGACCATCCAGATCGACAGCCACTGCACCGAGGCCGAGGCCGAGCAGCGAGAGGGCGGCGACGACGACGACTCGGGCGGCCGATCAGCCGCCGTGGTCTCGTGGCGCGACGTGGCGTCGCTGAGGTGCGACGGCTCGCCGGCGTGCGTGCGGGAGCTCGTGGACAGGAGGAGCGTGGTTTTCGAGGTGCGGAGGCGGAGGGCGATCCTGGGGCGGGCAGTGGGGTCCGAGCTGGTGGGCCGCGCCGAGGTGGCGTGGAGGGACGTCGCCGGGGACGCGGCGGTGGAGCGGCGAGTCGCGCTAGCCGCCCAAGCGCGGGGCCGCGGCCGGACGGTCCGGGAGGACACTGCGCCGGTGATGTCGGTGAGGATGAGCGTGCGCTTGTCGGAGACGGCGACGCCCGCCTGCCGGAACGTGGACTCGGCGGCGCACCGGGAGAGTAGTGGGTGTGAGTGGAGCGTGGGAGAGGAGGACGTGTTCGGTGTGGTTGCTTGTGTAGCCGATGATGCGTTCGAGTAGTGCCACATGCTGTAGCCTCTAACAAAGAATGTAGAAGTTGATCAGGTTAACTCGGGACATTGATTTGGGAGAAAATAGATGTGACTTGATTGCCGTTTTCGTCTGAGGAAATATTAATTTTGAACGGGCATATATAAGCAGAGGGGAGGACACCGAGCGAGGATGACGCAGATACACATGTATTTTATATTTTTTAGTTAAATATATTATTTAACTAAAAAAATTACTGAGCTTCATTAGATATTATCAGATGAATTTATTTTTTAATATATTGTCTTTTAACGATGAAAATGATATACTATCTTATACCAAATTCTTGTGCCATCTCATGTTCGAATATTATGAAGATTCCATGGTCCGAGATTCCATTGCTATTGCTCTTATCAAGGGCATAAAGAAATCACTTGTATGTGCTGGCTACGTGGAACAAGGACGAACCACCTGAGGGACCATCCCAAGTCCGAAGCTAACATGCGCATGCGGCCAAACATCGAAGGGGCAAGGTCCATGCAGTCAACGACTAAAAGGGTGGAGGCCATGCAGCTGGGCCGTGCTCATGGCCTTGGCCCAAGTCCTTGCCGCGCGAAGCCTTAGTGGCCTGTGTGCATTTCTCTGACCGAAATCAACCAAGATGTAAACATACTTAGCCAATTGAGTCCGAACCAACTAGTGGTAATGAGTTTCGGCCACAAGGCTTAATTGGAGTCGGTCCCGATTGCTTGAAACCGAAATAGAGAGGGGTTCGGTTCCAGGTCGACCCAAACTCAGCCAGCTCTAGCTGAGGCTGTGCGCACCGTGTGAGGACGCGCCATAAATACCTCTACAACTCTTTGTAGATGGGGAGACCAGATATGAGTTACTACACATATAATAGATTGATTTGCTTGAGTTCCTTCAGGATGGCCGAATGCCATGTGGGAAGATTGAGAGTGCTTCGCTAATCAAGATTGTTCAACCTTTTCGCGGGTGGTCGAAGTCAGGAAGCTAGGTGCATGAACTGGGGGGTGCGGCCCGTTCGTTGGACAACATCGAGCAGAGAAGCGGCCCAACCTGCCTCCAACAACTTGGCCTAAGAACATCTGTGGTCCAATTTTAGGTGAGCTAGGATGTGATCACTGATGATGTCCAGTGAGCAAACCCAATAGTGAGTTGGGCCATTTTGGATCTTTCCTACCCGGCCCACACCGTTCCCATCCCTTACTTGATGAACATTCTGTTTTGCCCATAATCTTATCAGACATGTATAATCCTTATCCTATTTTACCGGTAGTTTTCTTTAACTACCCCTACCCCACCATGTCTCACCGGAGGTCAGGAGCTCAGCGCTCTTACTCCCACCCTGACCCATCTCTCTCTTCTCGTAGCTTGCGCTCAAGAAAAGCCGTACGTCATAGATAGAGCTAACGTCGAGGTGCCATTTCCGTGGAGATGCTAGAGGTCATCAGACCTATCGCCACTGCGGTCAGATATTGCCGAATTTGGTGGGGCTGAGGCCAGAGGAGTTGGGGTGAGTAGTACTAGCTTAACCCTGCTAGATCCGAGCCCGCTAGTGAATGAGGTGGCTTGTCTCCATCCTCCTCTATACTCATCAAATGTTGACATCAGGTAAGTTGAGTTGTTGCAATATTTATTTACGAATGTCGCAGCGCAAGACATCAAATATTACAAGTGTTTCGATATTTTCTTTGTTGTTCGATAATGTTTAATTTTTGTTGCAATAGATTCTTATATTTGTTGCCCCAATATTTCAAATTTATTGCACATTTTTATTTGTTAATTTTATATTTGTTGCAACCAGATTGAAGATTCGTTGCAAGCTTAGGAACTAATTATTGTACTTTTGAGATATATTTTTTTGCACTAGATCAAATTAAGTTCACCCAAGAGTCTACGCTTCCAATCCCTATTCTTACATCCTATGACCTCTCCCCTCCGGTAGCAAGCCACTGTCGCATCCATACTCCTCCCGCTCCCCATCTTTCTTGCTCTCTTTACACGCGTCTCTTTTATAAATTTGTTGCAACCGACCAGGTTCCTCCTCCGTCCTTCCCGCTCCTCTAGTAAGCTAAGGCTCCGGTGAGCCAACGATTGTCAGAAGATCATCCTCTCCCTCCCTATGTCTCTTTCTTGGAAGTAAACTATGATCACTAGCATCATAAGCCTCAGCACCATTATCCCGAGCTCCAACATCAACTATTGGTCTAAGGTCGCCACATGCATACGACGGCAAAGTCACCCACCGACTCCATTTTCTTCATGAACAAACCCTCAAACTCACTCTTGAGGGTCTGCATGCATGCCTCCTTGACACAGTCAGCGCCGACGTACATCGTCTTGAGTGTGTCCCACACAGCTTTTGTCGTCTCCTTTTCGGCGAATAGGAGGGTCTCCTCTAGGACTTCTTGGAAGATGGCCATAAGGGTCATATAGTCTTTACACTCATCAATGTCGTTGGCCACCCCCTATTTTGCTATTATCCATCCCTCCAGGAAGGAGCATGCTACGACGAGACGTTTATCCCCAGCTCTGAGGATGGCCTGCTCCTAACCCACTAGGTCTAGTTTACTCGAACTATGGGAGCCACCTACATTGATGCTCTAAAGGAAATCTCAGACCGCTGTTAGCTCCTAAAGTCAACTACAGCCAGGCTGAGACTCTCCGCACTCAACTCGCCAAGTATAAGAAGGCCCTTGCTGCAGTGGAGTGTGAGAGGGATGTTGCAGTCACCGAGCTTGAGCGAACTGTAGTAGTAGCAATGGTCTATGCTCCAGCTCTCCCCGGACCCCTATCATCCCCACCAATCTTGCTCTAACTCAACCACTCATTGAAGGCTTACGCCTGAGGAGCAGTGAGTGTAAGAGTGTGTGGCGCCCATAGCTCCTCTGATCTTTTATTTATATTTCTTGTTTCTAGTTCGTATTTTTGTGTTACCTGTAGAATTCCAAATCATACTTCGATAGTTCTTTTACCAATCATTTCAAAATTTTGAATCCATCTTCCCAGAGTTTAGTTTTTAGAGGACTTCCTAGAGTTGCATAAGAACTACTCTGGCCTATGGACCCTGATTCTCTGCGGCCCAATAACCCTCTAGTGAGCTTCAGGCCCAAAAACCACAACGCGGCTTAAGTTGAGATGCTCCATCCAAGTCTCGTGTACGCGTCCGAGCTGAACGTGGCCTAACCAAGTTCAGCATTCAGGTTGGTTTCGCACGCAAGGGAGAAAAAGAACAGAGAGTTGTAGGACAGAAGAGAGGATACGAGAGATGAGAGAATCGAGTGGTAGGAGAGGGGCAAAGAGGATGAGGGGCGACAGCGGCGGCGGGATGATAGAGGACGATGATTGATTGGGACACGCGTAGATCCCAACGAGCTTTGGCCACGAGCTCCGGGCCTGCCTTTGCTGCCGCCTCGTCAAGACCTATGACCAGTTACTCTTTGTGTCCCCCTTACCTGTCCATCTAGGACTAGGGTTATGGTTTTCTGTTGGTACTTCAGTCTCAACCTGTGTGTTGGGTAAGCCGAGAGGATGCGGTGTCGGATTTGGGCGTTTATTTCCCCGGGTTGCAACTGTGCTCGGCGGGTAGGGTTTAGCAACTTGTTCTCGATTTTTATCTCGGTGCTTCGGTTTTGTGAAATCTGCCGCTTCTTAGGATTCTTCCAATAGAAATTTGTGCAATTTTGTTGCACAAAATTCCTAGGGTAAGCCGTGTCGCTGACGCCGATGATGTTGTTGCTGCTATTTACATCCTCTTGTGTCTGATTGCTGTATGTGCTGTACAGTTCAAGGAGAACGGCTGTGACGATGCTGATGAGCACTAAACGATGCGCTCGCTTGCGCGTGAACGTCTCGTGATGCGTGCTCCTCGATCCAACAGTGATCGAAAGCATGCGCTCGCAACCAGCACGGAACGACATGCTCTCTCATGCGCGAACACTCGCGATGCGTGCTCCTAGATCCAACGGCGATCGATAGCATGCGCCACACATAGCCAACACGCGCATGTGCAAAAACAAGCATTTTTATATGGACTTGACTACCAACCGCCGGCTGTCAATTCGTGCCTTTGCGCGCGCACCCTCAAAACAACTAAACGACAAACAACTTCCAAAATGCGCGGACGAGCCACGCCGCACCACAAGGCCCATGTAGGCCCAAAGCAAAAAAAGCAAGAAAATAAACATTGCATCGCCAGACTAATACCCTAGGTTTATTCTACATGGTGCCGCCATCGTCCGTCAACTCCTCAAATCAAAACTCATAGCTTCTCTTTGGATCTGCCTCAATTGCTTCACGGGTAGCCTCCCCCCCCATGTCAGGTGTAAGAAAGGTATGAGCAAAAGCAGAACTCTCTCAAACTACTTCATTACATATCTTTGCTGGAAAACCATATATGAACATGTACATAATAAAAACCCAAGCAAAGCTTTTGTGATGCTAATGTATCAAACAATACTAAGACCCCGCTCATTTTAGCTTTTTTTTAGTTTCAGCTTCTAGCTTCAGTTTTTTTTTCACTATTCAGTAATTCGTCTCTTTCTGAAATTTTTTAGATTTTTTGGGTTTTTTTAAATTTTTCTTTTTTTCTCGTGTTCCTTTGCATTATCCGTGATGGGCTAACATATTTTTTCTATTTTTACATTTTTTAAAAATTTAATTATGCCCAAAAAGCTAAATCAGCTACAGTAAAAAAAAAGCCAGCTACAGTGAAATTTCAGTCAAAAGCCAGAAGCCATCGCTAAAACGATCACCCCTTAAGAAAACTACTTTTCTGATCTTGACAGTAATATTTCACTTCATGATTCTGCCCACATTTAATGCAAACATTCGGCATTGGATCTGCCCGAACTGCTTCATGGGGAGCCTTCCCCTATGTCAGGCGTAAGAAAGATATAAGCAAAAGAAAAACTCTCTCAAACTACATCATTACAGATCTTTACTGGGAAACCATATATGAACATGTAACCAGTAAGAAATCCAAACAAAGCTCTTTGTAATGCTAATGTATCAAAAAACTAAGAAAATCACTTTTCTGATCGCCCAAACAAAGCTTTTATGTATGTCCATGCAAAAGCTCCGGCTCGAGAGTAGTAATTGTCTATCTGTGAATAAATTGCTGAGATATCTAGAGGAGATGATACTTCCTGAAAAAACCATAGGCCACCGTCCATGCAGGGGCAACCTCGTCAGTCCACGCTTCTATCCCCTCCCCCCTTCTGCCTTTTTTCCTCCCTTTTCCCACTCGTCACTCTCTCCGTCTCTCGCTTGTAGCAAACATTCCAATCCGACGGCGCCGTGCTCTCAAATCCCGTGAAGCCTTCCAATTTTGGCCTCCAAACCGGGCGATTCGGAGCGCCGCGGCGGCTCCGGCCGGATCATCGCATGGCGGAGATTCGCAAGTATGGGCTGTCCAATCAGCCCCCAGGTGTGGATTCGCTTCTAGACTTTTTTTGGCAAGGATGATCCGTACGCCCGTGTAGAGAATAGCCCCCGGCCCCGCCCCCCTGGTTTGCTGAGGCCTCGGGGTCGAGCTGGTGTTTTTTTTAGGGTTTTCGGGGGTTGTCTTTTCGGAGATTTTAGAGCTTCGTGTTGGTTGGAGATCCTTTTGTTTTTCTGGGTTTAGAATTTGGTTTTTAACGCCATCTAGAGGAGTAGAGGCTCAATAGTTGATTAGCGACTCGTAGAGAGTTGAATTAGTCAAAATGAAGAAAACTAATCGGAGCGTGAACGAAACCCAGACCTTATGCTAGTGTAGAGAGCGAAGTGTGAGTGGTTACTGGTGTCGTTGCTTAACGACTGACTAATGCGCTGTTAATCTGCAGATATTCCCCAGATACTGCTGGAAGCTCATAATCGATGGCTGCGGCCAACCGAAATATGCCAAATACTGTCGAATTACAAGAAGTTCTCCATTTCGCAGGAGCCACCAAACAGGCCTCCAAGTATGGATTCTTCTTAGTCTTAGTTGGACCACTGTTTTTCGAAAATGTCAGCATTGCAGTGTTTGCTAGTTATTCTTTTTCATTCTTCTTGATGCCATAGACTTATGTTCGGGTGCCATATCGTGATATAGCATGGAAGTGGCATGCACATATTCTGAAATTCCAACTTGTTGAGGTCGTAGGAAGTTTTGTTTTGCTAGAAATGTTCAAAGTTCAAACAGCAGTTAGAAGTCCTGAAGACCGTCCGAAAGCGTTTCAACATTGGGAACTTGGACCGCTAACAGCTTGGAATAAAATCCGCTAAAATGAACATCTGCCATATTTTGCGCTAAAAATTGCGTCTGAGGCTGCCCTTGCATCAAATATGTAAAGCATGATCCAGGGAATAACCTTGTAAATTATCAACAATGCTACCTGGTTCCTTTAACTTTTAGATTTTAGAAGATGAGGGACCATGCATTCATTCATCACTAATCATTTGACAATGGGGCCAGACATTTTAACTACATATGAGTATGGTAGTAGGTGTAGTTTTTACTTTAATTTTTTTATGCGCTTGTACTTTGGGGTGAACTCTCTGTTTGTAGGGGGAGCTGTTGCACTTCACTGTTGTCTTGGTTTTCTTTTACTCAGTGGCCTGTTTGCTGTAGAACCTGTACCTGTTTGAATTGCACCTGGTGAAAACTGAAAATTATTGTTATGATATGCATGTATGGCCCTGTTAATTATTGTAGGGAATGGTGATATATTAACACTCAGATTGCTTTCTTATATGGAGTTTTCATGCCATTCTTGTAGGTGGTTCACTATTTTTGTTTGATCGGAAAATATTGAGATACTTCAGAAAGGATGGACACAACTGGAGAAAGAAAAAGGATGGAAAGACAGTCAAAGAAGCTCATGAGAAGCTGAAAGTCAGTGCGAGCTCTTTTGTAGAGAACTTTCTTTCCTATTTAAAATTGATGGCTATTGTTGTTGTTCGTGAAGCACTTCAAATCATATAATGTCACTATTTTTTGGACATCTATAGTTGTTCTATACAACTGTCCAGGCTCCCTTATAATTCTTATCTCTGCTTACAAAAGGTTTCTTATTTTGACCTTTAACAGTCTCCAAGTTACAACTTGCCAAATTTTTCATCAGGATATATTTGTAAAAATTAATGATAAAATTCATTCATCATTTGCATGTGGCCGATCTTGATATTTAGAAACATATTAGTGCTCAAAGTTCAAAAAGTTCAAATGCATGATGACATCTTTGTGTTACCGGAGGAAGTATTAGGAATTTCATTTCATTCACATAACCAAGTCAACATCATACCAAATTAATGGGGCCCCTTGTACCATTGTTATTGTTGTGGTTACACATCAAATAGGAAAGGAAGGGGGTTACGGGAAGGTCGTGGAGAGGCTGCCCGTAACCTTACACACTCTGGAGATAGCAATAAAAGTCTGCGCTAGTGTCTTGAAACTTGGTGATATCTAACCTTTTGCTAAAAAAGAGTGCTCTGCCTTTCCCCATGGTGCACTAGGCATGTATTTATAGCCATGGAGGTATAGTTACACAGATACCTCTACTTATCCATATCTTTATAGGGGTGTACATGTCCTTTCTCCTACTTGGAGTTACATAAACACTCTTATCTAAGTCTATTCTTCTAGGGGTACATATGCCATTTCCTTGGCCTTGCGGGCTTCTATGAAGTTGCCGATTTGTCCTCCTGGCGCCGTGGGCCGTTTGGGCCAAGATGGGGGCCACTCTCCTAGCAATTATGATGCCAGTGAGCAATTTGTTTTATTCCTTATCTTTCCGTTGAGAAAAAGACCGGAGAGAATTACATGGTGCTGCCAAAATAGTTGCAACAAGTTTCTTGTATCTCTCTATTGTTCTTTTTTATTGTGGCTTTATACTAGACCAGTCGAGCTGAAGCTTCTCCTTTTAGGTTGGCAGCGTCGATGTACTTCATTGCTACTATGCCCATGGGGAGGAGGATGAGAACTTCCAAAGACGGACCTATTGGTTGTTAGAAGAGTAAGTGGTGAATATTGCAATAATTTTTTTGAATAAGCCAATTTGGGTAGTAGACTAATAGTTGAGATGATGTCATAACAAAAATGTGCCATGATTTGATTATTATCCTCTTTTTCAGGGGTTTCATGAATATTGTTCTGGTGCACTACCTTGAAGTCAAGGTACGTTTAATTTTGACACATGATGAACTTGTATCTCTCCATTTTTCGTTGCAAGTTTGGGTCAGTATCAACTGAAAAGTTCACATACATCATCAACACCAACTTTGCTGGTATGCACATCCACTTCTCCATTCACAACAGCCCCTCTCTCCCCCATACAAAAGGAAGAAAACAAAAGCATGAAAGAAAAAGAAACCTCTACAGGGCACCACACACAGTGACTGTGATAGTCGAGAGTATGGGCCTTTGCAAGCTATAACTTCATTGCTAGTGCATTCCCACTCTCACTCACCTGATATATTATGAAACCATTTTTTTTCTGGGAACAAAGTGATAACATTAAAATGTTAGGGGGCAAGAGCAAGGTTCCAAAACCCGGAACCGGGGGTAATCCCGTCCGGCGGCCAGTTACCGGAAATCCCGAGAAAAACGCGTACGAATTTCATGATTCGAAATTTGAATTTGGGTGATTTGAAACCGGTAACTATTCCGATAACCAGTCAAAAACAGGAAAAAGGTAGAGAAAACATGGGAGAAAAAAATTGATGTATATTCACTTCATAGTTCATACAATAGATAATCTAGCACAACAAATGGCTAAACCAATCTAGGAAATGCATTATGTAGTCATAAATCTGAATTTACATTTGAGTAATCATGGTCGGTTTTTTTATCCCGGTACCGACTAGTATTTCTGGTAACCACCGGTTTTTTGAACCCTGGGCAAGAGTACCTTTACATCTAGTTTGTCTAACCAAAAGCATGGGGGCTGGCTACGAAGATTTTTCTCCCGGCCCTAGAGGCTAGGTTGATGTAAGTCCGTTATTTAAGAAGATCCCATTTCCACATCTGACGTTCCAAGTAAAAATGATTTCAGGGTGGCAAACAAAGTTTCAGTCATGCGAAAGAAGCTGAAGAGATTGCACGATTTTCTAATGCTGATAGTCCTGCAAGTTCAAACTCTTTCGCAAGTCAGAGCCAGGTAGCTTCCCAAACTATGGATGCTGAAAGCCCAATTAGTGGACAGATTTCGGAATATGAAGATGCTGAAACAGGTCTTGCTGTTTCTCTATCTTCATTCTGCATCATCTGCACTAAGTATATATTAACTGATGCATATTCAATAATGTAACTTCTTTCAGTGTATCTAAAGCAAAATTTGATGCAACAGATAATTGTCGAGCAAGCTCCAGATACCACCCTTTCGTTGAGATGCAGCAGCCTGTGGATGGAGTCATGATGGATAACCTGTTGGGCACTTCAGCTCCAAATACTTCTGTAAATAATCTAGGCAAGATTTCTGTTCTACCTTCCGAGGTTCTCTGTAAATGTTGGCTTCTGGCTCATATTTCTTTTACAACAGTTGTAGGTTATCATGGTGAAATTCAGCCTACAACAGCTAACTTACACAATCATTTTGTTGCCCACCATGACATAGCTAGTGTGTTCAATGAAGCTGGAACTGGATTAAGAGGTGATTCCAAAACTCGACTTGATTCAGTGCAGTTTGGTGGGCCCTTTCCAGAATATCCAACTGGGTTCATGGAGCCGACACTCTATTCTTCTGTTGCCACCATGGAGTCTAACAATCTGGATGATAGCTCTTGCTTAGAAACATTTATGTCTGAGGCACTTTACACCAACAGCCTCACTAAAAAGGAAGCTGATGCGCTGAGTGCTGCAGGCATGGCGACGTCACAGGTGCTTTGCTATTTTCTTGCATTAATCCCGTTGTTTTGTGGGATCCTTGTTTCTGTGCGGCTGTTGGGCTACTTCTCTACACCCACTTTCCTTTGTGTCTACAATTGAGTCCTTCAGACCGCTTGCAGAGGTGTAGGAAGGTCCTTCGTGCTGTGCAATGTCATAGCAATACACTTTTTTGGGGACTGTCTGTGAATGCAGTTTTGAAACGATACGTATGCATGATCCTTGAGGAATATTTAAGAGCACCGTGTTCCCCTACCTTTAAAGCCCCGGAGTCGGGGTATTTAACTCTTCAATGTCCACTGCTGACTGATGTATGTTAAACAAGACAAGAAACCAATTGCAGTGGTAGCACTTGTTGCCTAGCTTTAAGAAAAAAAATGCTTGTCTGAATGGTTCCATATATGTATTCTATAGTTTACAATAGTATATGAAGGTACGATGTGTAGTGCATAAAAAATTTACCTACTGCTATGAGCTGATATGTTACCTTAAATTTTCAGGTGCAGAATGATAGCTATACAGAAGGAAGCATTAGATGTCCACTTTTAAAGCAGTCATCATTAGATCTCTTTAAGATTGAGCCCGATGGTTTGAAAAAATTCGACAGCTTCTCAAGATGGATGAGTAATGAACTTGCAGAGGTAGCTGATTTGGATATCAAGTCCAGTTCTGACGCTTTCTGGAGTAGTACTGAAACTGTGGATGTTGCTGATGGCTCTATTATGCCTATCAACGAGCAGTTAGATGCATATGTAGTCAGCCCCTCGCTTTCACAAGACCAGCTCTTCAGCATTATTGATGTCTCTCCAAGCTGGGCCACTGGCTCTAAAAAGACTAAGGTTCGCAACATTCTTTATTTTTCTTCTGTTGTTTTGACCGTAGGCATGATATAAGTTGTCCTAAGCCTACTAGTATGGTGGGCATTCTGTTCTAGGTTTCTAGTAAATTCTGATAATTACCTAGCATTACTCATCTTTGTTTTCCTTATCACCCAAATGCAGGTCTTAATTACGGGCACATTCTTGGCAAATAAAGATGATGTAGAAAATTGCAAGTGGTCATGTATGTTCGGGGATGTTGAAGTACCCACCGAGGTTTTAGCAGATGGCTCCCTGCGCTGCTACACACCAGTACACCAATCTGGACGAGTACCATTTTATGTGACATGCTCTAATAGGGTGGCTTGTAGTGAAGTGCGAGAATTCGAGTTTCGTGATCCTGAGTCCAATTATATGGAGACTTTAGATCCCCATAGTACTGGCATAAATGAAATGCATTTACATATCCGTCTTGAGAAGTTACTTTCACTGGGACCAGATGACTGTTATGTTATGAGTGGTGGAAATGAGAAATCTGAGTTAATCAACACGATTAATTCCTTGATGCTTGATGATAAATTTTCGAACCCGGCAGTGAAAGAACTTTCCAGCGCACAGGATCAGAACCTTGAGAAATTGGTCAAAGAAAAGCTATATTGCTGGCTTATCCATAAGATGCACGATGATGGGAAAGGTCCCAATGTGCTAGGCCAGGAAGGACAAGGTGCGATTCATTTGGTAGCTGCACTTGGCTATGATTGGGCTATAAGACCAATAATTACTGCAGGTGTACATGTAAATTTTAGGGATGCTCGTGGATGGACTGCGCTTCACTGGGCTGCATCTTGTGGAAGGTATTACAAGAATGTTTATACCTTATTCCATTTTACTCTATTATGTTGAACTCATGGTGTTTCTATTGTTTTAGGGAGAGGACAGTCGGTGCCCTGATAGCAAACGGAGCAGCATCTGGTGCATTGACAGATCCAACTCCTCAATTCCCATCTGGAAGAACGCCTGCTGATTTAGCATCAGAAAATGGACACAAAGGCATCGCCGGTTTTCTTGCAGAGTCTGCTTTGACAAGTCATCTTTCAGCACTTACACTAAAAGAATCAAAAGGTGGCAATGTGGACGAAATATGTGGATTAGCAGCTGCTGAAGATTTTGCAGAATCAAGTTCTGCTCAGCTTGCTTGCCAGGATTCTCAGGCAGAGTCATTAAAAGATTCACTTAGTGCGGTTCGTAAATCAACTCAAGCTGCAGCTAGAATATTTCAAGCTTTCAGGGTGGAATCATTCCACAGAAAGAAGGTGGTTGAATATGGAGATGATGATTGTGGATTATCTGATGAACGCACGCTTTCACTTGTTTCTCTGAGAAATGCCAAACCTGGACAGAATGATGTGCCTTTGCATTCTGCTGCAGTTCGTATCCAAAATAAGTTCAGAGGATGGAAAGGAAGAAAGGAGTTTATGATTATACGACAGAAAATCGTCAAGATACAGGTATTTCTCTGTGCTAGTCTACTACTCTACTAATTCTTGTTATTTGCCTGCTGAACTCTCATATAACCACACAATGCTTTAGATTGCTTGTAGCTCCATTTGTTCGATTTGATGACAGGACAGTTAATACTCTCTGCTTAGTGTTTTTACTTGGAGTTAATATTCGAAGTTTCTAAGCTGCAGATGAACCGAAGTAGTTTCTAAGCTGCAGACGAACCGAAGTGATTTCATGGAACTATGCATTCTTTATACTATGGAATAATCTGTGTTTAAATAATTCAAAAAATAACTTTTTTATGTGTTTCAGACTTCAGGCTTTTTTTGTCGGACCAGTACTATGTTATTATTTGAAAAAATGGCCTTTTTTTGTGATCATTCCAAACTCCACCACTTCAATGCTGAAGCGAGTTTGTTACTTCAGTCTAGTTTTAGATGAGAGAAAAAGTACCATAAGGCCAAATGTTGTGGTAGTAGTAAATTGAGGACCGTGTCTCCTTTTGGGAATGATGTCAACCCTTGTGGTAGCCTTGATTCTTTGAGTTGCAGACGTTACAGTTTCTTGATGGTAGAGTAATTCTATTTATATTAGGTTGTCAACCACTACTATAAAAATGCCATCTTCTGTTTATGTTTATCTCTAACGGAGTTATACCTCTATTGTTCACTAGGCCCATGTAAGAGGACATCAAGTAAGGAAAAACTATCGGAAGATAGTCTGGTCAGTAGGGATTGTGGAGAAAGTTATACTGAGGTGGAGGAGAAAGGGAAGGGGCTTACGTGGTTTCCAACCTGAGAAACAACTTGAAGGTCCATCGCAGATCCAACCTGCGGAGGATGGGGGTGAATACGATTTCTTGAAGGACGGCAGGAAGCAGGCTGAAGGCAGGCTAGAAAGAGCGCTTGCTCGTGTCAAATCAATGACTCGATATCCAGAAGCAAGAGAACAATACCATAGGCTGCAAACATGTGTTACAGAACTGGAGTCCAAGGTAAACTTCCTTTTCTCCATCATATAATTAGCATCTCAACTCTTCCTTATTGATTGTACTTAGCTTAAGCACTGACCTGCCCATCCCAAGATATCCTGCACATAACAAAGTGTGCTCTATAGAGTTAGCCTCTTCAAGAGCTTCACGGATGGTAAGTGATCTAACTGGGATTTATATTTTGGTGGTTTTGGACAGGCGATACAGGATAAGATGCTAAGCGACGCAGCTGGCGCCAATGACTTCATGGCTGAACTGGAGGACTTGTGCGGGAACGAGGCACACCAATGTCCACTATTTTGTGACATTGAGGAGCTTTCCTAGATCAGTTAGGGTGTGACCTGTTCGTTACCAGACTAGTTGTAAATTCTCGTGCTAGATGTTCACTCAGTACTCACCGTTTGAATCTATATAGCTAATACCTAAGGGCATGTTCTTTTTGGTATCGGTTTTTGGTTTTTTGGCTATTCATGAGAGAGAGAGTACAGATAGTATGTACTATAATTAATTTGTAGATCTTATTTTAAAAGATGTTTTGTTTAAAAGTTAGTTATTATAAAAAACTGAAAAACAGTTTTTAGAAGCTAAAAAAGAGAACTCTTGTATTATCCGGCTGCATCTTGTAGCTTGGCCATGCGTGAGCTCACCGTGGGGTTACATGGTGGAAACTCCCGTGTACGGCTTATTCGGCGGACGCTGTCGCTGAGTATCAACGCATTTTTGTGGTCAGACATAATACAGGCTTCTAATTATGGTCAAACCGTATAGTACGAAGGACTAATGAGACTACTAGATATTGTTTCTACGCGCGTGTGCGTCGTAGCATCTCTTGGAAGTTGGAACCATCAGTTTTTCCTCAATTGTTCGAGCCTTCGAGTTCTAGGCCTTAAGACAGTGATGCGGCATAAATCAGATGAATCCTAATTTGCACACGAGTTGGCTTGATTTTTTTCGCAATACTCTCCTTAAACAGCAGCTCCTCTTACATGATCTTGCGCAGCAACGAAAGTGGATGGATTCGGTTGTACGTGTAGATGGAAAAATCCAACGTGATCCGGTTGCCTGCCTGCCAGGCCACCGATTTTGAACGCCTGGGCCTGGGAGCCAGCCAGGAAATTTCCCGGCTGCCGCGCTGGCCAGGGAGCCAACCAAACACGCCACAAGTCCCTCTCACGCGCCACCTGCACCCACGCTTAGGGATGGAATCGAGCCAAGCCGAGCCGACTCGAGCCAGGCTCGGCCGACCTCGTCGTTGCATGCGGCTCGGCTCGGCTCGTTTTTGAAACGAGCTAGAATGACAGCTCGGCTCGGCTTGACTATTGGCTCGAGCTGGCTCGAACGGCTCGTGAGCCAACAGAACATACATGTCAAAAATAGTGTGAAGCTGAGTAATACACAACATCTAAGACTTGGAAATGCATTGTCAATCATCATTATCAACTCACTACTATCCCATTCCTCACCTCGAGCACAGATCAGCGGCGGGGGGCCGGCGGGACGACAGATCGGCGACGGGGGGCCGGCGGGACGACAGATCGACGGCGGGGGGCCGGCGGGACGACAGATCGACGGCGGGGGTTGGCGGGAGGACAGATCGGCGGCGGCACAGGGGAGCTGGGAGCGGGGGGAGGAGGGGGCGGGAGGGCGAGGCGCGGAGCGGGAGGAAGCCGTGGCGGCGGGGACGAGAGGAGGCGCGGCGCGCGGCGGAGGAGCGGGAGGAGGTGGCGGCCGGCGAGTCGGGCGGGGCGGGGAGCGAGCGGAGGGAGTAGAGCGACCGAAGAGAGGCAGAGAGCGAGCGAGCGAGCGGACCGAAAGAGTGGACTGTGGAGTGGAGCAACCGAGCGAGCGAGCGGAGATACATATGAGGCCGATTGGACCGAGCTCGCACGAGCCAACGAGCGGCTCGCGAACCGGCTCGAGCCAAGCTCGTTTTTTTCACGAGCTGAACACTAGGCTCGGCTCGGCTTGAATTATTACGAGCCCGAGCCGAGCCAGCTCGAGCTCGTTACGAGCCGAGCCGGCTCGAGCTCGTTACGAGCCGAGCCGGCTCGCAAGCTTCAAGCCAATTGTCCACCCCTACCCACGCTGGCTTCCGTCGCGCCGGTCTCTGTGCACGTGTCACACTCACTTCTAACATCTGTTTTTTTTTTGCTGTTCAGTAATTTCGTCTTTTCTGGTTTTTAGATTTTTAAGGTTTTTTGCCTTTTCTTTTTTTCTGTATTCTTTTGCATTATTCGTGATAGTCTAACATATTTTTTCTATTTACATTTTTTAATTTAATTATATCAAATAAACCAACTTAGCTACAGCAAAAAATAAGCCAATTACAGTAAAAAAAACTATAAACCATCGTTATTTCGAATACCCGTTATGAAACCACACTATTGGTGGGTTGAGTTGGTGACCAAATACAAATACTTTTTTTTTTGTCTTAGTTAACTACTCAGGTGCATCGCACTTCATGACATATTTATCGCATCTGATTCTACTGAAGTACTCTGATTCTGTATCATGAACTTTGACATGATAGAAAACCGTGAGCAACTTCCGAATTCCATAGGCACTTTTATTTATTGCCGAATGACAAATTGAGTTTATGACGACATGGAAAAGGAAGCATTAGATGATCACTTGGACACCATTATCGTGTCGTACAAGTCAATGCCATCATTAGTGGTTTAGTACTAGTATATGATGTGAGTCAGTCTTAAATTAAGGTAACATTCGGAATACCGTATAGTGAATAAAAAGTCGATTGTGTAATCTCGAACGCTGAACGCCGATCGCTGAGCAGGGCCTAAAGATGAAGCTGCCCTTCCATTAGTGGACGGCGACGAGTTCCTGGAAGTCCCCATCTGCAACTTCTCCTGATGTTTCTTTCGCTCTCGGTACTCCTTGAAGTCGAAGCCATGTCGTAGGGTTTCTCTCCTCTTCTTCAATAGAAATCCTCGAAAAATCATGTAGGGTCCGCCGATGTTATCGCAAGTGACGGAGCAGCTCGTGGAAGGTGATGGAATGGCGTGAAGCCATGTGTTTGTGTTTGCGACTCTGCATGACTGTCTATTGTACTTGTTAATGTACTAGTAGCACACTTTTTAATGCCGAAATGGGACTTGCCAGGAGGGCCTAGGGTGAGGGGGACGGGGACTGGGCGACCCTTGTATGGGGTCGATCCATACTCCCATGGGATTGTCCTTATCACCGTCCGATTGTGACCTCACAGATATCAAGACACGATCGACGGTATTGCGGTGGTTCCCACGTAGGATCAACCTGTAAAAATTTCCTCCTCTCTCATGTAAGGTGACTCAGAGCATGGCCTTGCTTTGCGTACTGCAAATGGCAGCTACGAAAATTTCACGTATAGAAGTGCTCAAGCGATACGGATGATAACTCTTACCGAATTAGTACTCGGAATGAAAAGCAGCTAATCGGGCCGCTGCTAGTAGTTACACGTGAGCTTTCGTTTTTATTAGTTTTTTCTTCATGCATGATATGTTAGGCCTCATTTGTAACGTGAGAATTTTTTTCTAACCCTATGAAATTAAACTCTTTACTATAAAAGAGATTTTCTATAACTATATTGACTATATTTTATATGACTATTTGCTTCATATCAAATTTTCTACAGACCCTAATTTTACACTAAACAAACTATTTTACTTCATATGAAAATATTAACTAAAAAACTTACCTCGCAGAAATAGCGAAACCTCCCCTTCCTTCTCCTCTTCTCTTCTTCTTTCTTTCCCCGTCTTTCTCTGTTTGGCGTCGGTGGCTCGAATGCGCTGTACAGCTAGAGGCTCAACCGTGTGTCCGACTATATACCAGACATAGTCGGCGAACAAATGGGTGACCAATGGTTGTGCGATAGATCTCAGTCGCCCCACCGTTAGACGATTACAATTATATCGTCCAACGGTCCACCAATTGTATACGTATTGTGTAGCTATTAGGTGACATGATCCAATCGTCTAACGGTTGGACGATTGGAAGATATTCTTGTAAAAAAATCCGTAGAATCAAAACAAAATCGGGCAGTAACCAGCGCACTCGCCTATCTATCAGCCCCTGGGCCCACCTAGCACTTCGACATCTTTGGCCTTTACGAACACGCCGATCGCATTCCCCACAAAATTTTCGCATGATTCATCACACACAGGCCGATGGAGACTCACCACGGACGGGTGAGCCACCTCGTGCCTTCCGGCCGGCGGCAGCGGGGCCCACGGCCGCTGGCGGCCAGTGGCTTGGCGTGTGTCGCGGCGGGTAAGAAACGGAGCCGTGCACGAAACCCCACCCCCCGAGCGAGCGGCCGAGACTGGCCTTAAACTCCTCACCTGTCCCGGGCCCACCCGCCATCTACCTCCCGCCCGATCGAACGAGATCCCTCGTCCCTCTGCAGTCTGCACCTGGCCTGCCTCCCCAAGGGCGGGAGGAGAAGACGGGGTAAAGGCCAAAAAACCACCCGTCCAATAGGAAACCGCCACGTGGATTTCGTTAAACGCACTCTTTGTACGCGGGCCCACGTGGCATAGGCCGCGTAGAGGCGGCTCAGTAGACCAGCTGACCTCCGGCCCCACATGGCATAGGGTGCAAGTGTTGGGCCTCGGATTTTGGGCTGACTTATGGTTGTGTTTTGAATTCTGATTTATTTGTAAGAGTTAGTACACAGAGAAAAATAATTGAATATAATTTTGATCGGTATAACTGAATTTGATATAATTTGTACTATAATTTATTTGTAAACTACGTCTTAAAAAATATATTATTTAATGATGAATTACTATAAAAATAAAAATTAAAGTTTAAGTACAATCTCAAAAGAATAAGTCCTTATCTGTCATTCATTGGTGCTGCAGGGTCCTGGTCTCGTTTGGTGGTATGTGCTTAGTCAAGGGTAAGAAGTTTGGTTTCAGCTCAACTAAATTCTTTCAGAGGAAAAACACGTGTTTGAATGTTGATTGGAGTCTTGTGTACACGTGAAGTATGTAACTGGGGCAATTCTGGTGTCTTGCTGCATGGCCATTTATCAAATCTTGAGAAAACAGGAGTAACTTGATCATCAGTCTTCCATTCAAACTCCACTACTAGAGATAGGCCCCGCTCGTTTTAACTTTTTTTCAGCTTCAGCTTCTAGTTTCAGTTTTTTTTTACTATTCAGTAATTCGTCTCTTTCTGAATTTTTTTAGATTTTTTGGGCTTTTTTGCATTTTTATTTTTTCCCCGTGTTCCTTTGCATTGTCCGTGATGGGTTAACATATTTTTTCTATTTTTACATTTTTTTAAATTTAATTATGCCCAAAAAGCTAAATAAACTACAGTAAAAAAATCCAGCTACAGTGAAATTTCAGCTAAAAGTCAGAAGCCATCGCTAAAACATCACCCCCATAGTAGCTTCTTAGTCACTGTTTAGTCTGATGTGGTACTATGTTTCCTGCCAAGTCAGCCATGTTGGAACACATTTTGTTCTTTCTTTTGAAAACTAGTCTACATGTCCTTCAATTTATTCGATCATGCCAATTAATGGTAAAGCTGTTGTTTTAGTGGGAGGAATGGCAATGATACTTGACACCAGCAACAGAAAACCCTTTTGCAAATCAGGGAAGGGGATTAATCACTAATGATGTGGTCTCTCTTTCAATTTTGGCAATTGGGTCCACTGTGTTCCAGTTAGCTCAACCAGGATTCTTCATTGATGATCCAGCTTTTTGTTTACATTAGAGAATCCAATTATGTTGATTCTACCATATATTCACACATACCACATATTGCAGTTAAAACAAGAAAGGACATATCAATAAAAAGCATGTTCCAACTGAGAAGTAAAAATAATCAGCACATAGGGAAAAACCCCAACACTTCCAGTACTTGGAAAATAATGGAACATTTAATGTATTTTTACAGTACAAACGCACATTTATATGTCAAACAGTTGTAGTTGGCAGTTGTCGACAAGCCGATCTAAAAATCACAATGGTAAAAAAACTGAAATAAATAAACAAGTGTCGAGGTCTATGAAAATGTATACAAGAAACAATTGAATTCCTGGCAACCAGGCAGCTTAAGAGGGTGCTAAGTTAGGCTAAATTTCAGTGGTTTTATATCTGAACTTGCACTATAGTTAGCTTGTTTTGTACTGTAGTTGATAGTGGTTTATTTGATGTAATTAATTTAAAAAAAATTAAAAATAAAAAACAGGTTAACCATCATGGATAATGCAAACGAATACAGAAAAAAGAAAATACAAAAATCCCAAAAAACCAGAAAAGACGAAATTTAGGAATAGTAAAAAATAAGTTAGAAACTCAAACCTAAATAAGCGGGACCCCGCTTGTTGTGACGATAGATTTTGGCTTCTGCTTTTAATTTACTATCTCTTAATTTCATCTTTTTTTCTAGTTTTTTGATTATTTTTGAGTTATATATATATTTTTTGTATCCTTTGCATTATTCGTGATTGGTTAACATATTTTTTAAATTTAATTATATTAAATAAATAATACTAGCTAAGTAAAAAATAAATTAATTATAAAAAATTATAAGCTATGGTCTGTCTGATCATGGATTTGCAACTTCATTTACTCCTGACCAGGATGGCTGGCTGATCAGCTGATCGGGGCCCACCTGTCACATTAACAGGCCAGAAAAACCGAGCCACACCTAAACCCATGCCACAAATAGACCGACTGACCGAGCCACACCAGCCAGAGGAAGGAAGCAGCAGCAGCAGCAGCAGCGAGACGAAAGCAAATTACACAGGAGGAAAGGAAGGGAAGGAGGCGCGCGGCGCAGGCACACGCGCTTTCTCGTCCCGCCGTGCGGAGCGGGGGAAGAAGATTCGAGGAGGGAGGCTGGTTGGGGGCGCGGGCGCGGGCAGCATGGGGAGGGACGAGCTGCTGCGGCGGAGCCTCGTGGCACTGGCGGCGGCCGTGGTGGTGACGGGGGTGGCTACGGCGTCGGTGCGGAAGGCGGCGGCCACGTACGTTTTCGGCATCCTGGCCATCGCCGGCGTGCTCCTCCCCGACTGGGAGTTCTTCGACCGCGACTTCTCCCAGTGGCTCACCCCCATGCCCGCCTCCCGCCGCACGGCCGCCGCCGCCGCCACGGAGCGCGAGCACGACGTTTGGAAGTAAGCCTCCCACCTCCCTCCCCTGTTGTTTGATCTTGCGGTTTGGTCTGCGTGGAATTGGCGTTCTTGGGGGTTCGAGCGGTGGTGGAGATCGCTGGGTCTTGACATTTCTTGAGGCGAATGTGCTTGATTTATGATAACCTGAGGGGTAAATATTGTCTTTTTTGTGTACTTTTTTTTATGGCTGTTTGGAATTTAGAGGCAAAATTTTGGTGCGTTGTTGTTAGTGGCGGCGGAATTGGGTTTGGGACACGGGAGAACGATAAAGTCTGCCTTTTCAAGGCTACTTTTGTGATGTAGCTTGCAGTTTTGGTGTTCGCTTGGAGCAAGTTTGAAAGGTTACTCCTTTCTTGGGAGCTCTAATGTCGTAGCGGCTTCCTGAACTATAGTTTGCCATTTTTCGTCTTTTCATATTCTAGTCGATTGGTCAGATCTGTTCTTGATCTGAGTGGATTCTATATGACAGGAGATCGAGTGCCTTTTGATCTCTGCAGGGTTTAGAAATTAGAAGTTCATCACGTTAACGCATGATACATTGATCCGAAATTCACAACAATTGATGGGTGCAGAGGATGCAGTGTGTGGTCGGGGAAAGAAAGGAAAGAAATTGTAGGATAGTCTGACAATCAGAGGAGGGTGAATGATTGCAGTGTGTAGCGAAAGACTTTTTTCAAAATCTACTATCTTCTATTCTTTTAACCTGTCAATGCAATAACACAGATAGCAAAAGGAATATATATATGTATGTAATATTTTTATTTTAATATGATGCTTCTCTCTGTTCATTTACTTGATGGCTATGCAACGAAAATGCACCAAAAATCAGCACCACGACATGGATTTGCTTGCTACCGATCTGCTATCTTCATGTGAGGAAATAGTACTACTACCTTGCTTTTATCTCTTCTGTTAGCTCTACTTTGTGCTCAATAGCATTCAAGCCTCTCCACGTGATGATTTTTATTTTTCTATTTGCTAGTCCTCAATAGCAGCCACTCACCTAATCACCTTTCCTAAATACCTTGTCCCTAATCAATAGCCACCATGCACCTCTACGGATCAAGCAAACATATCATCATGCATGCACAAGAAAAGAACCAGAGAAGCCTTCATCAACTCCTTTTCAATATACTAGCCAAAACAAGCAAAAGTTTGTATTACAAAATTCACAAATCAGATCACGTACTCTCAGCACAAAGCTTCATGCCAAGCAAAAACATGCAGCCCACAGCAAATTACCTTACGACCACGGCGCTGCCTATTTCTCCCGAAACCTCACCGCGTCGCCTTATTCTTTTATGCCCGGAATCACACAGCGCCGTCTCTATTCCATCCAAGAGACCAACACAGCGCCGCCGGCCTCCTGTTATTTCTCCAGAAAATCACGGCCCTGCTTCAAAACCAAACAGTCGCCGCCACCTTTTTGTCTTCTAAAAATCACAGCTTGACCCAGCCCCCGTCCTATACCCTCAATTTATATATGTCTCTAGCCACCACTAGAAACCCTAATACAACTCATCTTGAGCTTTTTACCTCACCCAGTCTTTTTGGCCCACTACTTTTCAAGGGATCCAAAACCCTTCCTAACACGGGTTTTTAATCATTTTTATGCTTCCGATTTTTTCAGTTTATCACGTGTCGAAGCCTCCAGGACCGCACCTCCTGTATCTTCTCCACGCATCATCCACCTTTGATCTTCACGTGCCCAAGCATGAGCTCGACCATCTCGTGACTCCCTCGACTGCTTGACCTCGGATCTCCCTATCCTAGTCCTGGTCCACCTCGTCATTGACCACGATCGCCTCCATACTCAACCTGCACATCCAAAAACCAAAGAATATTTTTTCGGCATAAGTTCGTCCGAACTTGACCAACATCAATCCGCACACACGCAACACACCATGTACGTGAATCCGTAATCATCATCACAAATATTGTCAATGTATTCATCACATGGTCTAATAGAAATTTTCCTGAATGCTCTGCAGAAATACTGTCTCCCAGTACCAACGCCATTTTCGATTGGGACTGGCAGGTCTTAACTAGTTTAGTTGCAGAATTATAGGGCAGCTGGTGCCTGGTGGAGTGGTGGGTGGTCCTGCAGCTTTTAATACTGGTATCCATGGCAAATGCTCTCTGGCCTATTACTCATGTTTGTTCGGTAGGGCAGCTCAGCTGGAGGTTGGTTTACGGTTGCCTCCTGCAAGTTTTAGAAGTCTAAATTTGAGTAATGGAGGAGTCCTTGGTGCTTAGCACAGCAGTTTGAGACTTTGAGTTGTTGGTTCTTTGAATACTGGATTAGGTATACACCTCTACAGGTTTGGTTTTAGTTTGTCATTGTAAAATTTACAAAAGGTGGAAGAAATCAGTTTCTTTAAGGGAAAATGGGGCTTGGCTAGAGTTGTCCTAGGCTATCTGAGGATTTCTTTGACTGAAAAAAGGGTGAAACGAAAGTCTGTATAACATGTGGGTTCCGTCGACCGTGGTGGTGGTGCTGAGCTGGGGCCCTGGTGTTAGGGGGATGGAGCAAAAGACAATATAAGTCCTCATTTAGCTAGTATTAAGTATTAACGTAAACTGTAATTTGAATTAGTTCACCTTATTAACGGATCCCAGATGACTCTCATTCCTTGCCATAGTTTTCTTTTCAAAGAGTTTTATCTGAATGAGTAAATGTTGAATTCACTGGATTGTTTTTGTGGACAGCTTAGTTTAGTTTGTTATTTTGATTCCACGTTTTTGTCTCATTCAAACCTGCATGGTCTTACAGCATGGTAGTGTTAGTATCCAAGGAAAAATGAGGGAATAAGAATGATGCGCGGATTCTGAGTTTGGGTGTTCTAATTTTGGTCGAAGGCTGATGTCACTGGAGTCATTCTGCTTTATGTGCTAATCCGTTCTTTGAACATCTCAAGCGTGACTAACAAAATGAATCATTACTGCCCAGTTGTTAACATAAGTTGGTAGTGGTTTTTAGTTAGCAGGCACTGATGGAAAGGCCAAACCTGCCCTAAACCTGTAATGCCACGGGAATCCGACAAAGTTCTCCCTTTCGGAAACGTTGTTCTGAAGGTGAAAGAATCTGGAAGCCAAAATCTTTTCCCTAAGTGTTCTGTTGTTGACAAGAAGCACACATGGCAAACAACACTTGCAATAGACAATAAACTTCTCCTTAACCTTTGGTTTGACAGATTGTATTTTCAAAAGTTTTGCTTTCAGCAGAAACAATAGGTCTGGTTTATCCACATAGTGCCTTGAAGCTCATCGGAATATGATGACAGCCTGTCAAGATTGTATCTGTTCTATGATGTGATTTAGCTCATGGAAATTTGTCGAAGTTTCAGCATGGGTTGGCTACTTGGCTCTACAAGTGTTCTCCTCTAGAGTTTTACTATATCACATGGTTGTTGTCTTGTTGAGCTTTCGTGTACTTTTTGCAAACGATTTTGCCTAATCTCTATGGAAATGGTCGTGGGCAATAATTCGACACATCGCCAAGACAACTGCTTACAAGCCAACTGTGAATCTCCAGTCATTGAGTTGACTGAATAATAAATAGGCGTTAAGACCATGATATCTATTTGAATTGCACACAATCTAGGTCTCAGTTCTATTTGAAATCATCAAAAAGTAATGTTTCTCTATTGAAGTATGGTATAGTATTGCAAACGTAATAGCAAATGTGTAATTGTGCATTGTTAAATACTGTTCTTCAACTTACCTATTTTCACTATGCTCGTTCCTCTGTCAGAAGCTTTAATACGCTTCTAGAAACCTAAATAGGCAGTCCTAGTTCAGCAGCTCTTACTGTGCTTTTAAGTTTTAACACGCAGACTGATTTTTCTGTTGTCTTCCTTCCCGCAGATTCAAGGCATATCCACTCAGGATGGCTGTGCTTACGACGATCTACGGGTTTGGCCTTTACAAGTGGTGGATGTGCGTATCTAGCTAGTCAATCCACCTCCGTGTTGCTCTCATGAAATGATAGTTTTTGGGAGAATACCGTCACATTGCCTTCTCAGCCATTCTTGCCTTGTGCTCAGCCATTTATATTGCCTGGTTATACACTGCCAATACAAAAACGTCTAGTGGGGAGCACCCAACACAAGTTGATGTCTGTAACTAATGGGTTTTGTAATGGGCAAATATCATTCTTAGCTCGAAAATGTTATGTTTAGATTCTTCTCTGTTTTTCGTTTCGATCAGTACATCCTTCAAATGCTTTTCCTTCCCCTCGTGATTTTGTTCGGCTCATGAATAATGTCTTGTGCCTTTTTTTTTGTGTGTGTGTGCACAGAATGGACATCTGACACGGTAGTGAGTTGCGCTAAAGTTGTAATACTTGATTGGATATCAAATCATGTATGCACCTTTGTTAATTGTTATTGGAGGGAATACAAAATCTCCTGTGTTGATGTTCTGCTAAATCCCCGTGCTTCGCATGATCGCATTTGTTCAACATGAGGCCAAACTCAGTGTCCGGTGTGGACGTTTGCTCCTGCATCTTCGACGCGGACAAGCCCTTGGGAAGAAGGCGAGAACTTTCTCTTGTTTTGAGGGAAGAAAGCGAGAACACGAACGTGGCCGGGCTTACCCGGCTTAACCGAGGTAAGGACCAACGGCCCAGCTTGTGTAGCAACTTGCTAAGGCCCAACCTCCTGCTCGCGTGACCGAACCGACCGCCTCCCTCCTCAGCGTGAGCGTCCGGAGCGGCGACGACGCGGGCCCGAATGACCTCGCCACCGGCAGCACCACCCGAGTCGTCGGCCTTGTCGTCCGACCACGCGGCTTCCTACCGACTCTGCTGCCGCCTCGTCACCTGCCTCCTCGCCGTTGGAGTCCACGCCGCCGACTCCGAATTCATTGCGGACGCCGACCTCCTAGCCGCCTATCGCAGACCTCGCCCCTCCCCTGTCCTCAAGGTAACACCGCCGCCCCCATCTTCGATATGGGTTAAGATGTAATGATGGATTGGGTTCAGGTCTTTTTTTTTTGGTTTGCTCGAGAAGAAGATTAGTATTATCTACTAGATTTTTTCTTGTTTTTGTGAGTTTAACCTTGTCATACATCATTTTTCTAACGTTCATATTATTGGAAATGTGTGTGAAATCTCGATGTCCTATATATTCAATTTTCTTCTCTAGTTTTTTTACTGCACATTTGCCGTGACTAGTGAATAGAGTTACAGAGGTGCTGTGGCCATTATGTTGAATCGATGAACAACATACCTTGCCCCCATTCATTTAGGGGAAAATTGATCATTTGCTTCAAAGTTGACAGGTCATCGATAAATGCCCTCCATTACATAATAAATGATAAAATGACTCAAAAGTTAAGAGACCAATTGCCATTTTTGACATTTTAAATTAATTTGTGAATCATTTTCTTCCCTATGACCGAAACGCCCCTCCTTTACTTTCCACTCCTCTCCTCCCTTATTAGATCCACCTCGGCACCCACCGCTAGATGAGATAGCTATTGGGTTCACCGATATTGAATCATCTATTAACAGATTAATCAATGATATATTTCCCTCGCTAGAGCCGAACACCAGATCAACATCTTTTATGAGCTCACGTGCCATATTAGCAACCAAGAATGAATATGTTGATGAGTTGAAAGAAAGGTTGATTGTCCGCTTTTCTAGCGAAGAAAAAAATTACTACAACTTTGATACAGTGGAAGATGATCCACATAATTACTACCCCCAATGAATTTCTAAACTCACGCCAAATGACTTGCCTCCACATGTTCTCAAGTTGAAAGTTAACTATCATGTCATATTGCTCTAGAATTTGGACCCTAGCCACGGTCTGTGTAATGGTGCACGCTTATGACTAGAGCATTCCAAAACAACGCAATTGACGCAGAGATTGTTGCTAGTCAGCATGCTGCAAAGAGGGTATTCATGCCTCGAATCCTAATGTGCCTCTCAGAAGATTTATCCCTTCCATTCAAATTCAAGAGGAGGCAGTTCCCATTTGTCTTAGCTTTGCAATGACAATCAACGAAGCACAAGGACAAACAATTCAAAACATTGGAATTTACCTTCTTGATCCCGTGTTCTCTCTTGGTTAGCTTTATGTTGCTTTGTCCAGGGGTGTTTCAAGGCAGACGACAAGGATTTTGGCGAAGACAAGGGTAATGAATATGTTGATGAGTTGAAAGAAAGGTTGATTGTCCGCTTTTCTAGCGAAGAAAAAAATTACGACTCTGATACAGTGGAAGATGATCCACATAATCACTACCCCCAATGAATTTCTAAACTCACGCCAAATGACTTGCCTCCACATGTTCTCAAGTTGAAAGTTAACTATCATGTCATATTGCTCTAGAATTTGGACCCTAACCACGGTCTGTGTAATGGTGCACGCTTATGACTAGAGCATTCCAAAACAACGCAATTGACGCAGAGATTGTTGCTAGTCAGCATGCTGCAAAGAGGGTATTCATGCCTCGAATCCTAATGTGCCTCTCAGAAGATTTATCCCTTCCTTTCAAATTCAAGAGGAGGCAGTTCCCATTTGTCTTAGCTTTGCAATGACAATCAACGAAGCACAAGGACAAACAATTCAAAACATTGGAATTTACCTTCTTGATCCCGTGCTCTCTCTTGGTTAGCTTTATGTTGCTTTGTCCAGGGGTGTTTCAAGGCAGACGACAAGGATTTTGGCGAAGACACGGACCAACATTGATCCCATAGGAAAAGCACAAAAAACATTGTGTATCGACTATTGAGATGTTTTAGTGTGAGCCAAGTATGATCTGTCATATTGAGATAGAAATATTTTTAATGTATTCCTAATTATATTTACATGCTATTGTTAGTTCAACCCTATGTTACATTATATGGATGATTATTATATAAATACTGTAGAGTACCTCTTATGAATCTAATTCCATATGCAGCGAAGATTATCATCCTCTTTTACATGTGTGCATCTTTAAATTAGAAATATTTATATCCCCAATTTCTTATCTGACATGTTCTTTTTTTTTGCTATTTCAAACTATTGCCAGAAGGAAGTTGTACACCAAGATGTGCCCTTTGTAGAGATAGCACCAAGTCTTATAAATAAATATGCTACTGTTATGTCGTCATGTGTCAAGCTACTGTTAAGTGAGCTCCAGGACAACTCAAACCTGGAGGACAACCTACTATTAGGTGAGCCCTATGTAATTAATGATATTCATTCTGAATTTTAATACTACACTAACAGGATTACTTTGGTCAAACAAAAGAAATATGTTTTGGTCATACTCCACTAAGGGGTTTTCATACAATTGTGTTGCTATGAGCTAAATCATCAACCTCACAATTTTCATCCTCTAACCTCTCAGACCCTATACTTTCTGGCAGGAGATCAGATACACTTCTGTTATGAATCGAGCTAGAAGATTGTTTTTTCATGGATATACTGTTTGCACGAAATAAAAGCAATGTCTTTCGCTGCACTTTGTCCTTTATGCTCTCCAGCTAACTTCATCTGTGCACGAAGATCTTCAAGCTCCTATTCAAGCCTGGGAATGTACCGCTAAGATGGTCCAGTTGTATGGGTCTTTTTCTAGAAACCTTCATTATAGATTCAAGGCACATATTTAGTGGGAATTTCATCTTATAGAGTTGTTGAATTGACAAACTGTTCACAGATTATAGAGTTGTTGAATTGATGTTCTTATAGAGTTGTCGAATTGACAAACTGGGTGAAAAGGTTTAATAAAACTGACGCTTTTAATCTCAGTGATATATGTTGACAGCAAACCTGCTTTTATTCTTGAAAAATCATATGTCCAAAAACCCGGTGAAGATACACGCCTGTTTCCTAACGATTATTTCCATAAGCTAGATTATTTCCATTCAAAAACATGATGAAGATGAAAGCAAATATCGGCTGGGATGTAAATAACAGCCAGTTTCCATACACTAGATTATGGATTATGGGTGGGTTCGAAAGTGCTTGCAACTCACGCGTTTTTTTCAAGGCGGGATCTAGGTAAATTGTAGTACAAATTGTACTGAATTTAGCTGTACTAGCTAAAATAGCATACGACTATTTCTCTTTGCATACCGCCTTTCACAAATATGTCAGAATTTAAAAACCACAGCTATAAGTCAAAGTCTCAGCCTAAAAGAACATATCCTATTTTCATGCAAAAACCTAGTGAAGATACACGCCTGTTGCCATAAGCTAGATTATTTCCATGCAAAAAAAAAAAAAAAACTGGTGGATGATAAATCCATATGCTGTGCAACTTCCTGCTTATAAGTAACATGCTCTAGATAACATGTGACCCAGACCAACGAGTAGTTCACACCTGCTTCGGTAATATTTGTTCGTTGAAGTTTTCTACCACTGTAGTATGTTCATTTTCCTTCACATCCTATGTATCATTTCGTTCATTTTTGTCTAATGTTTTACTTGAATTTTAATATATGTTCTTGCATCGCAAATTTTCAAAATGTCGATCCAGTCCGTTAACTCTTTCTCTGAAGTCTTCAATAGCCGATGGGCTTAGATCATCAATATGCTGTTCTTTTTCATTTGTTTTTTGTGTATCAGTAATTATATGCGAACTACTATTTTCATATGTCAACTTCATTTTTTAAAAAAGATATCATCACTTTACTCACAAATCTAGGCCCCATGGACTACGAAATGGATTATCCACTAGGTGTTAGGGAGTTATCCCTAATGGATAGGAGATATGCAGTGCTCTATTTACATGCTTAAAATAAAATTGAAATTGCAATTGAATATATGCCTCGCAACAAAAAATGCATTTTCTAAACTATATATGGGGGTGATCGGAATAGCGATGGCTTTTGGTTTTTTGAAAAATATCAGAGTGGTTGAAAAACATCAGAGTGAGTTGACTTATTGAGTATAATTAAATTTAAAAAAATACAAAAATAAAAGCAGCACGCTAATCTAGAGCGGACAATGCAAAGGAATACGAGAAAAAAAAACAAAACTAAAAAAACAAAAAAAACACAAAAAAATCAAATGAAGACAAAAGTGCTACAGTAAAATGATCGTGGCTACAGTGAACGCGAAGCCATCGCGCTGAAAAAAAAGCTCATCTGATCGCTCCCATATGTCTAATTGTATGCAAAAATCAAATTGGGTTCATACTCCTTTACGAGGATGTTGCAGAAATATATATGTGAGATTTGCTTTTGTCTAAGCTTGATAGATACATTTTAACCGCCATCGCCCTTGAGGTGGATTATACCTCCAGTAAGTGCAATAAAATTTTTATGTTTTTTCTATAGTCTTCTGTAAATACATAAACATATAATTACAAATTACATGTAATAATATTTTCATGTTATGATGCTATTAAATAACAGTCAGTTTAATCACCACAAATGACTCAAAACTTGATCATTGCAGATTATAACGATCAACAACATTTTAGTGCGCTCAACGATTTATTCTGTTAATTCTCTTATATTCCACCACACAAATATAAAATATCGGGTCCAATTTTTTCTTTCATTATTGTTGTGCATGCAAATGTTAGATATACGTTGCAGCATGACCTAAGCACTCATGATTATATCAAGAATGATCTATTTTATACGAGAGATGAGATCAAATTATCTAACAACAACAAAAACATACAAATCTATGCAACCAAAACACCTGACCAAGAAGCTTTTGATGTTTTCCCACGCTGTGTAGTGTACGTAAAAGTGCACCACAACCTTCAAATCAACCACCAGTGAAGAAATCACATAATGGGAAAGAGCTAGTGGTCGATTTCGCTGCATGGGTGGATGTCATCGAAGTTTCGTCATCCTCCGAAAGGGTTTGATGCTACTAGAGCTATGATGTGTTTTTTTTTTCTATTGCCTAGAGTTGCATAAAAGTGAAATAAAAAATATGTAGTTGGTTAGTCCTTTTTTCTTTGAAGATTACATTTATCAATTCTGTTGCAATGACTTATGATTTAGCATGTGTTTAAGGTGATTCATTTCTTGAAAATTATGAAATAAATGAATTTTGATCTCTAATAATTTTGATATGGACTCTGCGTGCATGCTTACTAGATAATATAGAGGGTGTATTATAAACAACTGTTGTACTATTGGACACGCGCATAGAAAACAATACGGTTGCAGCGTTGCACAACGACCGCCCAAATCCAAAGCCCAAACTTAGCAAAACCCCATATTTAACCACATCTCGCCTCTACCCCGTCACCTCACCCCACTACCACCAACCCTCTCCCGCCTCAAGCCTCCACCCTCACCAGCGATCGCCGGAGACCCCTCGCCGGCGATCGCCAGTAATGCCTCCCCCTCCGCCGCCGGCCGCCGGCAGGGGGCGGTGCATTCTCAGCTTCGCGGCGGCGCGCAACCGCTGCTTCAGTCGCCGGTTCCTCGCCGCTGGCCTCCGCCCGCTCGCCATCCCGCTCTTCTCCGGCGGCGAACCCGTCACCACCGTCCACATGTGGGTGCCCGCCAACCCGCCGCGCAACCCCCTCCTCCTCCTCCACGGCTTCGGCGCCTCATCCACGTGGCAGTGGGCTCCCTACCTCCTTCCCCTCATCGCCGCCGGCTTCGACCCCATCGTCCCCGACCTCGTCTTCTTCGGCGCCTCCTGCACCCGCCTCCCCGACCGCTCCGACACCTTCCAGGTCGGTCTAGCTAACACGTGGGCCCATCTGTCGCCCTCGGCGTCCTTCTAGTCTTCTAACTCTGTGTACGTGTATTCGCTTGGCAGGCGTGGTCGATCAAGGCGGCCATGGATGCAATCGGGGTTACGAGGTTTCGGCTGGTGGGGGTGAGCTATGGAGGCTTCGTGGGGTACAGGATGGCAGCGATGTACCCGGAGGCGGTGGAGAGGGTGGCGATGGTGTGCGCGGGGGTGTGCCTGGAGGAGAAGGACCTCTCGCAGGGGCTGTTCCCGGTGGCCGGGGTCGGGGAGGCGGCGGCGCTGCTGGTGCCGCTGCGGCCGGAGGAGGTGCGGCGGCTGGTCAGGCTCACGTTCGTGCGGCCGCCACTGATCATGCCGTCCTGCTTCCTTTGGGACTACATTAAGGTTAGTTGCCGCTTCAATTTGATTTTTAGTATTAAATTTTGGTTGAATCAGTTTGAAATAGTTAATGTATCTACTGGATTACGCGATTATAAGACGCCAGATAAGATTATAAAAATCATTGGAGGGGGGATATTAAGGCACCTCTAGATGAGAGAATGTTTGGCAATTGTGTCGAATTGTATTTCATTTTCCGCATCGAAGATTGTCCGGTGCACGTGAAAGGTATCCTGAGTGGTGCAGGAAACCGAGTTGCCAACTAAAGGAGTAGAGGTTGGGCTACACCATCTAAATGCTTGAAATTGCCAAGTTTGGGCGATCTTGATCACCTGAAGCCTCTGTCGAATAAAGGATGGTTGGATGCTAATAGGCACATATTATCTATGTTAGGTTGCTTGGATTCTTATTGAGTTTGTGACTCCACAACCATCTTGGTTATTGAACCAATTTAATTTGGAAATCAAACACTGCCACAAACTGACTTCCCAGCACCAAAGTTGAGTTGCGAAATTTGTGTAGTTGTTTGCCATCCGGTTATTGCACACCATTTGCAGGGGATGCTTTGAGGGGGAAGTGTATTGAACTGATATGCGGAGTGGAGGAGATTGTTGTTGTGCTGTTGTCATTGGTGTTGTGCTGTTGTCTGTTTCTTGTGGTTGAAAAGAACAACTCACTGAATATCTTATTACAATCCTTGTAGTGGACACCAACTCACTGAATCTACACTACGCGGCTAATGTAATGCATGCGTAGATTTGGTGGAGCCTACAAAGCCTCAAAATATTCACACGTGTCAGTAGCTTAGGAACAGATCATTGTTTTGGTTTTGTCCTCATGCATAAGTTTACATATGTTAAGGCCTGTTCTTTTTGGCTGCGGCTGATGACTTTTGGCTGCGGCTGATGGCTTTTTGGCTGTTTGCGACAGAGATTGCGGAAAGAGAGATACTCGCTTGCAATTTTTAATGATACAGATATTAGTTTTTTAATGTGTACTACAATTAACTTGTAGACATCATTTTAAAAAAAATACTCCGTTTAAAAGTTAGTTACTGTAGCAAAAGTCAAAAGCGGCTTTTAGAAGCCGCAAAGAACAGGGCCAACGTTATTTGCTATCTGAAAGCAGTGGCATGACCGCCCAGCCACTTGCATGTGTACGGCCCACAGTAAATTAGTGACAGTTTTTGGTTTTTTTTGGCTTTCAGCTTATTTAAGTTAGAAATCACTTGAAATACGTTGACTTCGAATTTTGGCTTATTTTATTATTTGCTTTTTTGTTCTTTTCTTTTTCTCTTTATACCTTTGTATTGTCCGTGGTGATATAACGTTTTTTATTTTTTCTAATTTTTTTTAATTGAATGACTCAGAAAAAGCCAACAGTCATTAAAATGCAATTTCAACCAAAAGCTAACAACAAAGCCAGAAACTTAAGCTTTTTGGAGCGTTTAGTAGATCCATCAGTTCTTTTCTCACCCATGTACTCCTATACTAAAGTACACACTTTTGGTGTATAGTTAGCACGCTGAATTAAATAGCATAGTATGCTCCTTTAGTGCTTTGTCCTCCCACAAATGAATTTATAATCTTAGCACGGAAATGCCAACGATTATGGACTTCCCTAACTTGCATTCTGGAAATACTTGGAGTTCATTTGACTATGCAATCATTTGCTTCTTAGGTATGTTGGCTAACCTTAGCAGTTAGCACAAAACGAGTTAAATTGAAATTTTTCATAAAGTAAAATATTAGGTTGACAAGTGACAACATTGTTTGAGATACAAATGTACCCTTTTACTATGAGTTCATTTCACTAGTTTATCCGGATGCAAATCATTTTCTTCTCAAGAATGTTGGCTTATAGTAGCTTTGAAATTAACCAAAATAAGGATTTTGGGGGTAGTGGCTGTGGTGTGGAGTAAATACCAGGTCGACTACATTGTTTGAGATAACAAATGTCCTTTTGTGCCGCTTCCATGTGATAAGTGCAAGCTACCAAGCTTATAAAATGTGCAAGCTTACAAGTTGCACTCCGTGTTATGGCATGGTACTGTAGCGGCATGTGGTACTATAGCGCTCTATATGTTTAGGCGGTTTGCTAGCACTGGCAGCATATCGCGGATTAGGAATATAATAATTAATTTTGTTATTATTTGAATTTATTTTTTTAGATTTTTTGTATGTATTAGGGATAAATTTCTATTATTATGATTAGTTTTCTTAATATAGAGATAGATTTCTTAAAGGCCAAATATAGTCATCTCTATAAAAGGGATAACATTGATAGCGATGCATGAACACCATGTGGTACTGTAGTATTCTATATGTTTGGGCGGTTTGATAGTATTGCCAGCATATCACGAATTAAGAATATAATAATTAAATTTTTTATTATTTGAGTTTATTTTCTTTTAAATTTATTCCTTGTATTAAGGATAAGTTTTCTATTATTACGATGAATCTCCTTAATATAGAGATATATTTTTTAAAGGCGAAATCTAGCCATCCCTATAAAAGGGACAATATTGTATCGTTACCATTAAACAATGAATAAACAAAGTTCTTAATTGCTTACCCTCTTCTTCAACTAAGTCTCAGAGTCTTGATGGCGGCATTGCTGGCTGTTCAAGGGTGAGTGCACTACCCTCGGTCCTCGGACGTCGGACCCGTACCCAACCAACCAATATTGCAACACTCAGATTGTTCAAAAATGCTCTAATCTCAGAAGCCACTAATCAAAACATTAGTTTAAGTTCCATGTATGCAGTTTCGGGAAAGTACCACTGTACCAGCTACCTTGTCAAAAGGGAAGTTGAAATGCGACTTCGTAGAAAAATGAGCCACATTATGGAGATGAGCTTGTTAGTCTTTTGAAACGATGTTCCCATTCACTCACAAAATAATAAAACCCTTTTTCTTGGTATACTTCGGGGATACAAAAGTATTAGAAGTTCAGATCAGAACTGAAGCAGGTATTTTGGTCCAGGAGGCCAAGGTGAATCTTGGAAAATTCTTAGCATGCCAACTATTAAAACAATGTAAGCTTGATTTGTGACAAGTCTCTGCTCTACTTCAATAAAGCTTCTGAAATTCAAAAGCTGGTCTTTGCAATGCTATATTCATCATGGAGGTCCGAGTATGACACAGAAGCGGAACATTTGGAAATAGTTCTTCCGTGCAGTGAAAATTGTGCATTGCTTCAACAGCTCTTGCTCAATTTCATTCATGAAATGATCTGTACTTTGAGTGTTGTGTTCCTCTTATATTAGGTCACAAATTATAGTAATAAATATTGTGCTGGCTTATTTTCAAAAAGGGGGTATGCTTCTTCTGAGTAGAAACTGTAACACAGCAGAAATTTGAATTTCCCATTTACCCCAGCGACTAGGCTAACTTATGAATGATGCCTTTGCCTACTGTACCAGGTGATGGGCTCGGATCATATCCAGGAGAAGACCGAGCTACTGTATGCTTTAATTAATGGAAGGCAACTTTCAAATCTTCCAAAACTAAGTCAGGTAGTTTCTTCCTAAAAGCTTCCTCTTAAAGTTGAAGGTCAATAGACCCACTGGAATTAAAAAATAGTAGACTAGCATATGCTTGTGATAGTTTGTTCATGAATTGATATGTACACAACCCTATGAGATCCAAAAAAAAAACAAACTTGGCGGTCCGTTTAATTGATAGTGTTTTCCCACAATGCAGCCGACTCTGGTAGTTTGGGGGGAGCAAGATCAGGTGTTCCCAATGGAGTTGGCTCATAGATTGAAGAGGTTTGATGCTACATTTGATAAATTTTAAACCACATAAGTTTACATTACCAGCACCCCTTGAAAGTAATTCAGCACCAACATGTTGACAAATCGGCAGGCATCTAGAGGACAATTCTCGATTAGTAGTTATAAGAAATGCTGGGCATGCAGTCAACCTTGAGAAGCCCAAAGAGGTGTGCAGGAACATCATTGAGTTTTTCCGAGAGCCAGTTGCGGAAACTTCAAATGGGGAAGAGGTACGCAAAATTCGTCCATCTCAACTCTCAAGACATAGCACTGTTTATACTGGCTTTTAAAAGTTGTATTTCTATAGTAAATAGCTTTTCTACAGTACTTAACATTTAAATAGAGTGTTTTTTCAAGATAGGATCTACTAGTCGATTGTAGTACATACTGTAGTGACTTCATTTATATCGGTCAAAACCGCATGTGAATTTCTTTCTCTCCGTACGACTCTCTACAAGATGGTACTATTTATAAGATAAAGCTAAAAACTACCGGCAAAAGCCAATATGAACAGGCCTATGTCAATGTGCACAATTCAGAACTAGTTTTTGACTAGTTTAATATTCCCACTATATTGTTCAATAGATATGTAGCATTGTTGAAACACACACTTACACACAAATGAACACATATCATGAAGCTTACAATGCATATATAACGGCAGTTTCTGCGGGGCGTCTTATCTTCCTTGGTTCATCTCGCAGGTGTAGCTAGTTTCATCGATGGCGGGTAGGTCTTCACTGAGCATCAACATCCCCTTGTGGTACACAAACCGAGAGGAGCTTGCAACATCTCTTCCATGATTGTGAATATCTGATGCACCAGATTTAGATCCGGTGTTAGCACAAGCGTGTAAAGAAAACGACGACGGGCATGCCAGTAAATCTCTTGTCATGTGCTCGTCGAGGAAAATAGTGCGAAAAAACTGCTTGGCCGTGAAATTGCCATGTCGCTTACTCGCTTTCGTTATCATCACTTGACCGTAGGAGTTTGGCTTAAAAGTCGCGAAATGCATGGATGGTTGCAGCTTGCAGTTGTCTGATGGGAGCGACGATAACTTAGCCGTGCCGGTGCTTGGTATAAGCTGCCTGTGCGACGAAGGACAAAAAAGTTGAAAGATATTGGGGTGAGAGAGGCTCGAACTCTCGACCTCAGGATCACTCACGTTTAGCTATGAGACCTACGCGCTAGCCAACTGCGCCACCACCCCATTTGTGGTTTCCAACACATCTGCATTTATATATTACTTAATTTCATAGCCAGATCGGCAAAAACCCCGCTAGAGCGCGAATCACGAGGCAAGCCGGATAATCAAGATTTGAATGCTCACTAGAAAAAAATATGCAAGTGCTAGTTAGCAATTGCCATAATTGTTTCGCACAAATAAGCACACTGTGACTGAAAAAGAGCTACACTGTACATAACCACTTCAAACCCAATTTCATTGTTTTTTTAATTCAATTTCAATGCGAATCACAAAGTTTACAACACAATTGAAAACAAACAATTACACGTCAATCTTCCGCCAGGAGTGAGCCGGCCACTCCAATCGCACTCCCACCCACGAAGGCACAAACTGTTGAGAAACAGTGAAGATCGATAAATGGCAACGCAAATCACAATGTAATCCTCAATGACAATACAATAGCATACACAAAGACACCAGAGAATAGAGAGCTCAATTGTAGTTTTTATTGATCATTGGATGTCCTTTACAATGGCTCAAGGCCCTCATATATAAAGGAGTATAGATGAAGGGTAGTTTAGGTATTTACCCATAACCTAAAATCATCAGGTTTCGTAACACTTCCCTTGGACGAATACCGCGGTATGCACATGTCTCATCAAAAACTCTTTCCAAAAACCCAGTGGGAAAAAAAGGGATAGAGAAAAGAGTACATCACATCCGTTATTCCATGCATAATTAATTAATTTGTATTTCAGGTAAGATATACTGCTTGGCAATGTGTTCTATTAAACAACTACTCAGCAGGGGTAAGACTTTAACAGAACAACATAGACTAAATATTTATGATATCTGGGAAATAATTAGCTAATGCATAATTTCAGCAAAAGATAAGAGATGCTCTTCGTGAGTAAGATCAAACTCGACAGGAGCTGAATTTTACAATTGGTGCTACTCATGTAAGGAAATGGCATCTAAATAAAGCTGATGGATAACTAGGAGAATGCTGTTGGTCTCCATGTTGTTTACCGTAGGCATACTCTTGCTTATGATTGCACCTGTTTATCGGTAACGTGCGAATTATCTAAACTTGGTTCAGAGACAGTGTGGTGCAAGGTAGAGTAATACTCGCATGTAGATTTCTGTTCCTACAAAGAGTGATAGATCCTGTCAAAGTGCCTTCAGGGCTACCAGTAACACTCCAAGGTAGAGTAGAGGCGATACCTCACCAACTACTAAGTTTTTTTTTGCCTTCAGCGGTAAAAGAGTATAACTCTATAAACTTCAAGTTCAACAGTGGTATGACTTTATACTAACAAAATAAGTTTAGGTGATACAATTGCAGCCATTCAGGGCTTGCAAATATCTACTTAGTGATGTCTAATATTCTACAATATTCATGCAATTGTATATATACTTACTTCTGGTAAGCAATCTCAAGTGCATGAAATGAGTGCAAAAGAGTAATAATTTACCTTTATCTATTCAATAGATAAAGTATCCTTTCCCAAATATTCCTAGCAATCTATTGGGATTCTCTGATAATTATTAGGGTATTTAAGCAATTTTTCAAAAATTACTAACCTATTAAATAAAACTCCAAACATACAGTGCCAGGAAATAAACCATAAAAAAATATGATGCTTCCAAGGTGTACTAAGTCTAAGATTTCACAAATTTATGGAAGCTCATATACTTAAAAATCATGTTTCTAGGATTTACTAGAATTTTCTGGAATTTATAGCAATTTTAATAAATTTTTACTAATTAATAAGTAATTAATAAGTAGAAATAATATGATGAAGAAAGTAAATCCAGAAAACTTATAATAATAATGCCGATTACGATATCTGCATGAAAGCTTGCTAGCAAAGAACGTAATCTCTCTCTCTCTCTCTACAAAGCAATGCGTAGCAGTTAAACAGAACAAGAGCTGCTTTGCACGCACGCGACAACTCTCTGAAGCAGTTTTCCTAGCAGGTTCAAAGAGTAGCTATGGAATGCACATTTCTTACTATGCTACGCATGTGATTGAACATTTTCATGCATTGACAAAATTCACACGCGTATCATCCAATTAGACATTTAGTAGTAAACTGACAATATTAAAACTGAGTAATGACGGGAACCAACAGTGATACCTGCCCTTCTGGATCTCCCGGTGCATGGTTTCGATCCGGGCACAGACGCCATCGGCCTTGTCCGCCTGCGCGCGCGCTAGCTGCTCACGGAGGACATGGAGACGGTCCACGAGCTCGGTGTGCACCCGCACGTCCGCGTGGACCTGCTCAAACTTCGCGTGCGTGCGCCGACGACGGTCTGCGTCTCAACCTCGATGCGCGCGACCTGGTCGGCGACGGATACCGCCCGGAGCTCGTGCTGCGCGGAGATTAGCTGCTGCTGGAGCGCGACGTGGGTGGCGGTGAAGCGCTGGTTGTTCCGGCGGGCGAGGCCGTGTGTCGGCGGCGGCTTCAGGCGGCGCCTGATGTTTGATTTCTTCTGTGTAGCCAATACTTGTGCAGCCATATTTTCAGAAAAAAACCGAGGGGCTGGAGTGCAAAATTTCCGGCCCAACCTTATCACTACCACCGACACCCATTACTCTCTCAGCTACCCACCTCCCCCCAATATCGGATGCAGGTGGCGCATCTTCTTCCCCTGGCCGCAAATGCCGCAGCACCTACCCCTGGCCGGCGTAACTGCTCCCCCCCTTTTCGGATCTCCATGCGGGTGAGCAAGCGGCCACAGCGATCGAGCTTCGGGCACGGGGGGTCCGGGCGCAGAGTCCTAGCGGCGCCGGCCGGGTGCGGGGGCCCTCTGTGCAACGGCGGCGCTTCGAGCTTGACGGGCTGTGGCCGGATGCGAGACGCAGGGCAGCGCAGAGGCGGCGGCCGGGTGCGGGTAGCAGCGCGGCGCGGCGTGCGGCCTTCGGGGCTGATAACGTGTTAAGAAACAGTGAAGATCGATAAACGGCAACGTAAATCATAATGTAATCCTCAATGACAATACAATAGCATACACAAAGACACCAGAGAATAGAGAGCTTAATTATAATTTTTATTGATCATTGGATGTCCTTTACAATGGATAAAACTCTCATATATAAAGGAGTATAGATAAAAAATAGTTTAGGTATTTATTTATAACCCTAAACCATCAAGTTTCGTAACACAAACAACACACGTGATGCCGGAGTGACCAGTCCCACCACCAAACAGACTAGTTAGCGCTTGGCGCGCGCGATCTCCTCGACGAACCTCTCGATGTTCCCCTGCGACGACCCGCCCGGCGCGACCGCGCTCCGCGCCTTCTCCTTCCACTCCACCGCCTTCCGCCTCATCGCCGCCGCCCTCTCGCCGTCGCCCATCAGCTCCCTCACCGCCGCCTCCACCTCTCCCCTCCCTGCATCGCGCGCCATCTCCATTCCCACTCCCCACTCCTCGCACGCGTACCGGCTGTTGGTCACCTGCTCCGAGAAGAAGGGCCAGCACAGCATCGGCACGCCGGCGCGCAGGCTCTCCAGCGTCGAGTTCCACCCGCAGTGGCTCAGGAAACCCCCCGTCGAGCGGTGCTCCAGCACAGCCTCCTGATCGCACCACCCCACCATCAGCCCCCGCCCCGCCACCTCCTCCGCGAACCCCTCCGGTAGGATGGCGCCAGCGCCGTTGTCCCCGCCGTCGCGCACCATGTCCGGCCGGACGACCCACAAAAAGGGGCTGCCGGCGCCGGCGAGCCCCCGCGCGAACTCCACCATCTGCTCCCTCGTCATCACCGTGATGCTCCCGAAGTTGACGTACACCACGGAGCCGTCCGCGTGGCCGTCCAGCCACGCCACGCACTGGTCGTCCTCCTTCCACAGGCTCGAGGTGAGGGAAGGGAGGTAGGACGGCGGCGAGACCTCCGGGCCGAGGGGGCCGATGGTGAAGGTGTTGGGGAGGCGCGCGCGGATGGCGGCGAGCGCCGCGCGCTCGAGGTCGTCGAAGGAGTTGAGGAGGATGCCGTCGGCGGCGGGCGCGTCGAGCTCGGACTGCTTGATGTTGATGGTCAGCATCACGTCGTCGGCGTCGGTGGTGCGGATGAACGTCGGGAGGTCGCGGAGGCGGACGCTGCTGATCATTCCGGCGATCCAGTCCATGGGCGTGTCCAGGTACCCGTTGGTGAAGCAGCTCTCGTCTGTGCATGTGCAACCAGTACGTAGCATACATAAGCTTCACTTCGTATATATAACCGTATATATACAGTATATATATTTTTAGGGGAGTACAGCTACGATATGCATTAATGCGCGTACATGAATGTGTATACAATTCAGTCTTTATTCACCTGATGTTTTGTAGAATATTCTGTTGAGATTACGACCATTTCATCAATCACACCACTTTCACAGATATAAGGGAATTATAATCCGTTAAATCATTGTACCTCGCGGTAACGCTAAGCTCAATTATCATTACTCGAAAGCAGGGACCAAGCGCTAGCTATAGATCCGACAAAGGTCAAAGTAACCAAGCATCTATCTGGCACATTCCAATGGGATACCCTTAGCTCGCCCCACTTGGATTTTTTTTACACAGGACTTTGTTTTATGTGGAATAGAGTAAGCTATCACCTCATACATTGCTATCTTCATCTCAAACAGAGGGATAGACTTGGGATCACTAATCACTATCATAGATGACTGAAATTTTGTTGGGAAGTGCATTAGGCAAGCGGTATCCAATGAGAATCGAGTGATTTGCTTTATTAGTAAAACGTGGAAGATTTTTTGGCTCTGTGCTCACCAACAAGGACTGCAAGGTCCGGGATGAAAAATCCATCCTCTGGTCCAGCCAATAGATTGCTTTCTTGTGATTTTGGTAACTATATATCGAAGCTATGTTTGTAGACTATCCATAAGTATGATGGACGCATGGTTTGACTTAAGGTGGCCTTCAATTCGGCCATAAGTATGATGGACGCATGGTTTGACTTAAGGTGGCCTTCAATTCGGCCACTCAAATCGTTGGCTTATGGAGATCACAAACGTTTTGAGATGCACGCGCAAATGCAGTTAGATGTAGATTTTATGTATCAAATCAAATGTTCATGTTGAAATTTTACTTACGAGTTGCAATAGTCATCTAGTAATTAAAGTCAGATCTTGAAGACATGTTTGGCCTAGTTTCGGCTTCAGCTTGTGCACATGTATAGACTTATTACTCCAAATGCTAGCTAACTTATCCATATGGTAAAGAAGGGATGGAAATAAATTGCTACCATTTTGATGGTTAATTAGAACTTAAGAAGAAATGGTAATTATTTATTACCTTTGAATGGCACGTAGCCTCTCTTGACAAGCTGATCAAAGTTGAGGTAGGCCAAGAACCCGCACGCGCTGGGCGTGAAGAACAGGTAGGCCGGGAGGCCCATCTCCTTGGCCACATGCACCACGAACCCCATGGCGCCGTCGGCGACGACGCAGGTCACCGGCGGGACGCCCTCGGTGCGGCCGAGCCTCTCAACGAGCTCCCTGACGGGGCCCGGGCACGTCCGCCGCGTGGCCTCGCAGAGCTCCCAGATGTCCTGCGTGGCGTGGTCGAGCCCGGACGACGTCGGCGGGAGCCCGTCCGGGATCGTCTCGAACCGGAGGCCGTCGGCGCCGGCCACGGCGCCTTGCCCGCGCGAGCGGAGGAGGCGGCCGTGGTTGTACTCGGTGTGGACGAAGGTGACGTGGAAGGAGCGCGCGTGCAGGGCCTTGGCCAGCCTCAGGAAAGGGTTGACGTGGCCCTGCGCCGGGTAGGGGATGAGCAGGACGTGTGGCTTGGCCGGCTGCGTCGACGACGCCATGATTGATTCCTCTGCTCTGCTCTGCTTGTTTCTGCTTCTGCTTCTGCGTATAGTCAAGGTCTTTGGGTCTCGAATATGTTGGTCGGGAGCTTAGCATATTACCACGTTGTGCGATGTGGACCGTGCAGCAGTGGAACACTGCAGACTTGAAGAGTCTGCTTAAAAAACACTAGAGACTGACAGCCATTCGGAGATTGGAGCTGAGTGGCTTATGTATTTTTTACTGTAGTTTATTATTTTAATAAATAATAATTGCTCAATAAAACCGAAACGAAAAACCGATTGGAAAAAAACAAAGCCGTAGCACTATCCGGCCAGCAAATGAATGATGCAGGAAAGACAGACTGGGCCGATAGGAACTTTGCACACTAATACAAACTAGAATGGAATCACGCGCTACGCTGTTCCATAGAGGTTTATACGCGAAAAAACAAAAGCTAGGTTTCGTAATAATTACAGAAAAGAGGGGTTTTTTGTAAAAAAGCAAAGACATATTTCTATTTGCAAAAGAATCTATACGTAATTTTCAAGAAATAGAGGATTTTTTCACAAATTGGCTGCAAGAATCCGTACGTAATTTCCGAGAGAACGAAGGGTTTTCTGGCAAATCGGCCGACGTGGCCTGCCTCCCTGCGTAGCATTTCTTGTCAGAGCTAACGTTGTTTGATACTAGCTAGGAGAGCAAGGTACGTACGTGGTGCCACATGGGCATTTGGATTTGATTGGTCTCCTCCTCGACAGTTTGCTGCTCCCTGACAGGCCCACGCTCATGCATGCATGTTCCAATAATGTTGTGGACAGTTTGCTGTAATTTTGTATAGTAGTATCATTGTATCAATTATTGAAGACGACCTGCCCATTTCGTGTGTAATTAGTAGGTAAACAAACTATACGCTTAAAAAGTAGTGTAAGACCAGGTGTGACGAGGATATGAATAGTTAGAATGGGCCTATAAATAAGGGCAATTTATTTAATTTTAAAGTATACAAGTTTAGTATCATATTGTTAAGTTAAGAAGGAGGAGACTAATTTATAAGGTGGAGTCCATGTCACTCTTTGAATTATGGGTGTGGATGGCATGAGAATGGTTTTGACTAAACACACATGCACGCGCGCGCGCGTATTTACGTATTTCCACGTGACTTGGTAGATCAAATTCACCTTTATTTTTGCTGAATCGTGCGTCACTCTCTCTCTCTCTCAGTTTGAATGAGATTCAAACGTTCGAATTTGGAGCTTTATTGGGTTTTAATGACAGACAGTTACCAGTGGGTAAATGGCTGGTTAATTGAGTCAGTTATTTCATTTGACTGGTAATAAACTACTTAATTTTTATTATTTGATTTGAATATCAGCATTTATCAGTGAATAATGGAGTCAATTACATGAGTATTATTTCAGTCTAATGACGTCAGTTACTAGAGAGTAATTAGCACATCTATAAAAGGCCTGAAGATGTCAAGATTTGAGATAGAACTCCATTCCTTTCTCCCATTGTCTCCTACTCTGGTGAAGTTGTACTAACTGTTGAGCAAACCGAACCTCGTCGATCTTTCTTCTCGGCGTGCACCGGTAAGAAAGGAGAGCGGGATCTCCGAACTATTGTCGCAGAGAGAACCTGCACGGGGTGGCAATAAGGTTTCTGCGCAGCACATTTGCGCGACCGCTCCTACTCTACTTCGTCTACATCCCTACACTACATCACGCCTATACTGCTTCCTGTTCTTTATCAAGCCCAATAGTAAGTCGTTCATGTGTTCGTACGACTTTGATACTATAATTTTCTTACGTATATTTCGAAGTATGATGAGCAGTTTACTATTAGTAGTTAGCATTACATCATTAATATATTGTATCTGTTTCCTAATAAAACTTGGAATTAAAGTATTACCTACATTTCCAACATGAATGACTTCTTAAATTTTTTTTGTGGTATTAGTAAGGCGATGCAATGAAAACAGAAACCCACAAGCTATATCAAAGCAAAAAACCGTAGGACACAAAATCACCTGACATTTTAGTCTCATCTGTTTAATTATCGGCTAGCGGGCAATCTAATAACTCTGCCAGCCTAACCACAATGACCACCGGTCTAATCGGATCTGGGCAATTAGACTGCTCTCCCAACAAAGGCAAAGGTCAACATGACACATGACCAAGAAAATGACTAACTCTTAAATCACTGATCTAAACTAGATGAAAGTTGATACAAATCTCGATCTGCTCTTGCTCGTAAGTTCTTGGTGATCTAAATGACCTTGATGGATTCTCACATATCCCAACAAGCTATATTACAGCATGAACTCTAAGCAAAACACCCTTAAGATAAAAAAAATCCCAAAATCACCACCCTTTTGAGCAAAATCAGTAATCTCAAGAACTTTTCGTATAAAGTGACTAGATAGATGAGATCTAATATTTAAGAGATATCTCCACATCTTACACATCCCTAGCACCAAAAGAGATCAAAAGAAGATCAAATCCAAACAAGAAAACCAAATAAATAAAAAATGTAAGGAGAAATTTATAGCACAATTCACTTGGATAAAATTTGAATGTTCATTTTACTCTGAGAACAATATTTTACAACCACTCTCTCATGGATAATAGGGCTCTAAGGCTAGAGCATATACACAAAGCTTATAACACAAAAAAAACTCTAACATCTCTCTACTATATTAGACCGCTACCCATAATTGGTCACACTAAACCCTATCAAATTGCTCAGCACAGTGTGCAGACCGCCTTTGTAGATCGGTTAGATCATTTCCACCTGATAGCAAAAACTAGAGAGCAAATAATATAAAATTAAATTCAAACTTTAATAATAAAATATAAATAAAATCAAATACTCATCGAAATATAGGGTACCATTACAATGGTCTTACAATTAGTCACTCTCTTATATATACACTTTGAGACGTGTGAGTCTGTGATGCTTGATTGATTGCTTTGCTACAAAATCAGCCATCGCCATCCTGCCTTGACCATACCGCTGAGTCATTACAGATCCTGACGAAATCAGCCGTCGCCATCCTGCCTTAGAGCATACCACTGAGTCGTTGGAACCGAGAGAGTGGTGTGGTTGGTGGCCTACGACATATGCCAGTGGAGCAGAGATGCATCTGGTCAAGTCGTACCTCAGTTACGTTCAAACAAGCCAGCCCATGTCTACCAAAGAAAAGGTTTGTGTCATATGTATTTTTTATGTAGCGCGTCATATATACACTTTCCAAGCAGCCTCCTTTGCATTCTTCATTAACCATGTATTCTCTCTGTACACTTTTGTCTTGACATCTTCTCTCTCTACACTATACACTTTTGTTCACAACATCTAATGAAAAGACAGTTCCTGCTTCTCATCGAGGAGGAATGCACTTGTCTTTTTTGGAAATTAACACCGGTGTACTTTCTTGTAAAAAACACAGCATGAGTTGCAAAAAAGTACATCGGTGTTAGTTTCTAAGACAGATAATTACCATATGTTTAAGGAGCGTTTGAAATAGCGATAGTTTATAGTTTTTGATTGAAATTTTACTGTAATTAGCTAAATTTTTTTTATTGTAGCTGAGTTGACTTATTATGCACAATTAAATTTTAAAAATATATAAAAATAAAAGCAATATATTAACTTATCACAGACAATGTAAAGGAATATAAAAAAAATAAAACACAAAAATACAAAAAAAAAGAAAAACGACAAAAAATTGTACAGTGAATAAAAAGCCGAATGTCTAAGTTGAACGCCGAACGTCAATCGCTAAGTGGACCTTAGTTTCCAAGATATTAAACATGTCTAGCTCATGCTGTTTTTTTTTTGTCGTACTTTATACTTTAAAAGTGAGCACGGATAGTTGGCAAGAATCCAGCAACCATGCAGAATGGAGGTGGCGATGGCTTCTACAATGGCAATGGGCTTTTATTTTTACTGCAGCACTTTTGTCTTTTTTTTTGTTTTTTTGTGTTTTATTTTTTTCCTCGTATTTCTTTATATTATTTGTGATAGACTAACATGTCGCTTCTATTTTTAATTTTTTTTAAATTTAATTATGCTCAATAAACCAACTCAGTTACAGTAAAATTTCAGCTAAAAACCATAAGTCATCGCTATTCTGGACGCCCTGTTAAGTGCAAAGACATATAGCGTGCCTTGGTTGTCCGTACCACCCTAGCCTGTTCTGTATTAAAATCGGATTGGTCATCGGACCGAAAGGTTTTGTCTCCATTCAATTCGATTTGAGTTTCTAATTTTTTTATTTTATTTTTTCCCTAGTATTTTAACTTTTTTGAGTTTTTTTGGTTCTTTTTTCTATATTCGTTTACATTATACGTGATGTGCTAACCTGTTTTTTATTTTTATTTTTTTAATTTAATTATGCCAAATAAGTCACCATCAGTTACATTGCAAAATAACTTAACTACAGTAAAACAAAATTCAGCCATAAGCACCACCACAAGGTACCGCTCAATTTGGTTTCTGGCTTCTGTTTTTTTACTATTCATTAATTTCGTTTTTTCTGTTTCTTTGGGCTTTTTGCCTTTTCTTTCTTCCCCATATTTCTTTGCGTTGTTCGTGATGGGTTAACATATTTTTTCTATTTTTAATTTTTTTAAATTTAATTATACCAAATAAGCCAATTCAGCTACAGTAAAAAAAAAATAAACCAGCTACAGTTAAAAAATCATAAGTCAACGCCATTCTGAACACCCCTTTTCAGCCCAAATGAGTGGGCTCTTGGTTTGCGGTTATCTGGTTCAACCGACGGTTCAACTAGTGAAACACCGGTTCAAACATAGTACTTGAATAATATAATTTCTATGTTTGGCAAATTGGTCGGTTTTTAGGCGGTTCCCTGATAACCGTTGGTCCAACTGCTTTCCATCCGGTCCAACTGTTTAGTCAATCCAATAACAAAATCAGACCAGACTGATCTTTGGTTTTAATAGCTATGCATATAACCCATACAGATGCTACCCTTGGCCTGGTTGAGAGGATGCAACTTGCAAGGTGGATTGTTTGGTTGCCTGTCTATGTTGGGTCTTATTGTATTGAGAAGTTGTTTTGTTGATTGCATTAGAAAGGTGGATAGACGTCTGAATACAAGAGACGATGTTTGGATGGCTCCACGTAGCCTGAGTTTTCTCGCCTCTTCTTGTGAGGGGGTGAGGATACCACCTTGGAAGGAGGCAGGAGTGGGTTCCTTGTGCTTCGATCCTAACTTTTCTGCATAATTTGTATTATTAAAAGAGATTACGGTATGTTGCAAAATATGAAATTTGTTAACTCAACGGACAGTATTGTCGATGTAATCAGCGTTTGTTACTTTGTAGAGTCGAGGTTTTTACACTACAATTGGCATTTTGCCGTGTATTTCCAAGATCAATACAACCAAATGAAAACTGAACAGCTCCGTGCAATAATCCATCTTGAAATCAGTTTAATTGATTCAACAAAACAAGTTGTACAAATACTGTCATACAACTGTTAGTTTCGGTCCATGCAAGCTTACGAGTTACACATTTATTTTTTTCCAGACATAGTTAAACAATTATTTACAGAGAACAAGTACAACATCCCTACACGACCATCAGTAGACAAAAATGAAACCGTCTAAAGCTGCATGGGTCTTCTCTTTCCTTTGATATGCTTTGTAGCAGAAGTGAAACAAGAGAATTGGCTGTTTTAGTCCTAGGTTGTTACCAACTTGGCAAAATTCAGAAAATAAAACATTGAGAGGGTGCATCAGCTGTATTCGCAAGAACTGAACAAGATCAGGAACTAGTTGCCTACCATCATGGTCCTTTGACAGAAGCAAGAAATGAACAGGATCAGAGTTTTTTTTCTTCACATCATTTGCACCAATCATTGAAGAAGCATTGCAAAGGCAAAAGGAAAATGGACACTACATCAGTTCCCAGAAGCCAAGTGCAAAGATGGAAACTATCACTTGCCTATCTTCTTGCTGTAAACATATGAACAAAACTATTTGCCTACAAGTAATGACAGAAAATTGGATCAGAAAGATTGGCCTCAGACTATTTGTATTGCACATCATTTGCACCAAAATGTAAAATTGAACAAGTGAGCACCTGTTTTGAAGAAATTTGCATTACAAACAAAGGATCAGTAACATTTGACTCACAAAGCTCCAGACAACAAATCGGATCAGAAAAATTGGCCTCAGATTGTTTGTTCTCACATCATCTGCACCAAGGACTGCCCAGCAACAAAGATAGTCACGTACAACAAGAAAAAATCTTTGTAAACACATTCCTCTGGCCTCATCCTTAAATCTGGCCAAACCCCAGCGTTCAAGTCCTTCAGGAAACAACAGTTTGGACTGTGGACTTAGCATCTATTCTGACCAGCAAAGTGGAAGATCAACAGATAATTCCACGAACGGTATTAGGTTTTTTTTATCAGATTTTGCATAAGCACACGAGCAGGGTGAACATTTGGACTAGAAAATTTGGCCTCAGAATATGACATGAACAGGATGAGTGGCCTCAGATTTTACAACCTGTCATGGTTTGCAAGATCAAGTAGCAGATCAAGACAAACACCAACTAATGGATCAGACTAGTTGAACATACCGGTTCATAGACCAGTACCATATCAAGTTATTACTTCTTTCTCTGTGTTATATTTAGTTCATCCACAAAGCATAAATACCCATCTGGTTGGGGAGATGCATTTTGCACGCGCGGAGCCTGGCCCAGGCAACCAAACAGGGCGGATCGGGTGCGAGCCAACCCTCGCGCGGGCTCTCAAACTGCTGCTTCATAGAGTTGTTCCTTTCGAAAAAGCAGTGAGAGCTGTCTAGCACTGGGTGAAATCAGAAAGAAGATTACAACTCTGAAGCCGGAAGACAGAAGACAAGGATCTGCAAATTGTTGGTAATAGAAGAACAGAGTTGGGTTCTTTTAGGCTTATAGTTTGACTTTCTGTAATAACTAGCTTTCAAACGGAATGTTTTTTTCAAAGCGGGGTCTACAAATCGATTATAGTAGACACTATCCGATTTTATCTATATCGACCAAAATAGCACGCGAGTATCTCTCTTCATAATCTCTCTCGTGAGCAACCAACATTTAAAATTTTAAGTCAAAAACCATAAACTACAGTTTAAAAAAATTCATCCCAGTAGCTTGGTTCTAAAAAAAAGCTAGCTAACACTTTGATTTCATTTATTTTCTCATTGGTTGTGAAATGTAAGCCGTCGTTAACTTGGGTTGGTCATTTTGTTGCGGCTAGAAGTAGCCTTTTTCTTTTTGGACCTGGTTTTTCTTTTGCTGTTCGTTTTGGTCTAGTAGAACTAGGCATGGTTGACGGATATGATCCAGATGCATGCATGCTGCACGGTATACAGTCTGTACACATGCAATCCCCCCCCCCTCTCTCTCCCTGCCTTCGTTTAGCATCGTAAACTGGCCGCAGTTTACCACTGGCTTAACGTATGGAGACCGAAGTTTCTAGCTACGTGCCAGTCTTGGAGTCGATCGACGCAGTTAACCTTAATTCTGCTTGTGGCGAGAAAAAGCCGTCGGTTTGGTGGACTTGATCTGCGATGGCGCCATGGCGCACGCGTGCGTATTTGGTCACGAGTAATGCATGCCGAATCGTTGAATGGTAGATATCTTTTGATTGTGACAGCTGATTTTTACTTGTGTTGTTTAAAATAATAGTGAACGATAGATATATTAGTGTAGCATATGATTTTAAGTTTAAAAAATCATGTAAAAATTTACTTTAAAAAATAACTCCGTTTGTTTTAATTTTTTGGAGAAGTAAAAAACAAAAGCCAAAAAAAACAGTTAGGGTTTTTTTTTCTTTGGGTTCTTGTTCTGATTGAGTTTACAAGACTGTTTTATACGCCGTGAGATTAGTTGCATTATTACTTGGTCGTGTATACTAATTAAGCTCGATGGATCGCTTCTGGCAATTGGTGCACGTGTGATGAACTGTTGGGAAGGAAGAAAATTTTAAGCTTCTCATCGATCTTAAGTGGCTAACAATCTAGTATTACGCGAGGAGAATAGAAAAACGTGTGATTTGCTTTTTGTCTATATGCTTGCAACTTGTGCTTGGCGGTATGCAACTTTATCAAACTTTCTTTTGTCTTATTAGTTTCACTTTCGGTTTTTAAGTCGTCTTAAGCTAAGCTGTCTCGCTCATTTTGACTTTAACTTCTAGTTCATTATTATTTCTTAATTTTATCTTTTTTTACTTTTTAGTATTGTTTTTGCTTTTTTGCCTTTTATTTTTTTTCCCGTATTCCTCTCTATTGTCTGTGATGGGCTAACATGTTTTTTCTTTTTTCTTTTTTTTATAAAAAATTTAATTATGCTAAAAAACTACCAGTAGCTACAGTGTAAAATAAACCAACTACAATAAAAAAGTCATAATCCAAAAAAGTTGAGCACATAAACGTGCGGCTTCGCTCATGACTTCTAAGCATAGCTTATACGCTAAAGTGTAAGCTTCGACTAACCTAGCAGAGGTATGAATTTTGGCATATATAGCACTATTTTACACCTGTAATTACGAAAATAGAAGTACGCATGCCGTATTGCCAAAAATGGTATTTTGCCGCCCGGTGGCCGAGCGGCGATGCCGGAGAGCTGATGCATGCGACTTCGAGCTCGACCACCGAGCAGCAGGTTGCCAATTGCCCGGCCACCGGGCGGCCAAGGCCTGCCACCCTACCACTAGGAGGCAGATAACCTGCCGCCCCTCCACCAGGAGGCAGATGGCCTGCCGCTCCTCTACTAGGAGGTAGGTAATTAAGCTGACTAATTAGTTGACTTACTTACCTCTTAAATTATTTGTGTCTGCTATTTTATTTAAATTTTTTAATATAGAAATAAGCTTGAAAATTATAAACTTTTATGTAAAGCCTTCCGATACAATATACTTGATTGTGTAGTTTTTTGATAATTATATCCATTGTGAATATTGCTCAAACATCCTTTCGATTTGCACTTATTTTTTATATATTGTTTGTTTAAATTTTTAAATATATCAAATGAGCTAAAAAATATAAATTTTTATGTGCTGCCTCCTGACATAATGTAATTGATTGTGTAATTTTTTTAATAATTTTATCCACTATGAATATTACTCAAAAATTCATATGATTAGCAGGTGAGTAATACCCATTTAGGCGCATTGTAATGGCATGCTGCCTGGCCACCGGGTGACATGCTTTGGAGCCATGCGGCAGGGGTGGGTTATTTGATTTTGTTTGCTTTGTTTAATCGGCATACGAATAAACGGAGTGGGCCGTAGGCATTTGGCTCATATAAAAATTGAGCACTCGTGCAGAAAACAGATCATCAAAAGTGTCACTTACGTCACGTTTGTCTCCCTATACGTAGTTCACTCCCACCATTATCGGTGTGTTGTTATAGCGCGCTTCGCTATCACTTTCGTTATAAATTTTAAGCTGCGTGAAGTCACACTCTTGCTAATCATGAATAAACGGAACAATCTCCATACCTCTTTTAAATCGAGACGCAAGCTTCAAACCGGCTGATGTACTCCACGGGACATGCTCATGCTCAACGAAAGACAAGGCCATGCACAAAGAGGCAGACGTAGCAAGGAGATAGCAGTGGCACAGATGAGTGAGTCATATCGCTTCCTGTGTGATGCGCTTTTTGTACTGTTATACGTACTCGTTGCATAATTGAAAAAAAAATTGCACCATTAAGTTCACTGTTATAATTTTTCACCTCATTTCTTATATTAATAAATTCTTACAAATACTTATTGCACAATTTAAATCTATTTAAAGCATGTTTCGTTACAATAGCTTACTACTGGCTTCACTTATTCTTCTTAGATCTTTACTTATCCGCACTTTCTTTATACTTTATCTGTTCTAACCCTTTGTTGTTCAAAATTGTAGATGGCTGGTTCTTTTTCACTGGGTTCCTAAGACTACTTCGCTCATGCTAAGGCAGAGGGAGAGTTCATGGGACTACTGTGTTAGCTGATGCAGTATCTCGGTTACAGCCATCCGCCTATCTTTAGGGGGCAGACCGCCTATCTTTAGGGGGCAGAGGACGAGGGTTCTGGCCTGTGATGTCTGGACCATAGAGGCTTTTGTGTATGTTAGGAGTGGAGGATTTGATCCTCTCACAGTCCCTATCACACACCCTAGGAGTGACCATTCCAATGCCATATAGGATGTAGCACACTTGCTTCAGCTCAGCTTTACCGATTACACAGGAGTGAGGTACTGCAGTCTCCCTACTGCTTCTTCCCACCGTCTATACCAGAGCTCCCTACCCCGATCTCCAGGCCCCTCCAGTGGATGACCCTCGACTTTCCCACCAAGTACAGCTTACGCAGGTCCTAACGAACCCCTACCCCTGAGCTCTCCAGGAGATGGGGCAACTTCCAGATGCTGTTGACTTCTAGTTACCAGCACTTGGACGTCCTCCGGGCTCAATTGGCTGGGGTAGAGATCGCTATCACTTTCTCTGAGCGAGAGCGGATTGCAGCAGAGACCGAGTTAGAGCACCGTCGGGCTGCAACAACACCGACTACCTGTCTTCTGCCTCTGCCCGCTACAGTCGCCCGTGGAACAGCATCGACACATCACCCAGGACCCCGCACTAGGCTTATGGATCATAAGAGCATACGCCCACTGCCCGCCACAGACGTCAGGGGTTCCAGCCTAGGTCCTCGCTGTTCATGCTCTCGTTCTCGCTCCCGGTCACTGGGTATCAGTTGCAGTCGTTCTCGCTCCCAGGGGAACTGCTATACCTATGGAGTGGATTGCCCCGGGGGAGAGTGCTTTGCCAGGCAATTTTTGGGTTGCAAGCACCCCTTATTTCTCTCTCTCCCTCCTTTTGTACCCAACAGTAGACGTTGTGTATAGCTTGTAGATCTTTACTATGTACTCCTTACGTAATTAAATAAAAAAATGCACCATTAAGTGCACTGCTATAATTTTTTCATCTCATTTCCTATATTAAAAATTTCCTACAAATAGTTTATGTAAATGAATTTTTGAGTAAAATTTATAAAAGAAAAATTCTTTAAAAATAGATATTTATTATGATTGTGTCAGGAGACTACACATAAAATTTTATAATTGTTAGAACCCGTTTGCTACATATAACAACTCCTATAAATATCATACTCGTTTGAATTTTTTAGCAATATTCACAGTAGATGAAATTATCAAAAAAATTACACAATCAAGTACATTGTGTCGGGAGTTTGCACATAAAATTTCATAGTTTTTTAAGTTTATTTACTATATTTAAAAATTCAAACAAATACTAGATAAAAAAATAATTGAGGTAGGTAATTAAGCCGTCCCAACTCCCGACTCCTAGTGGCGGGGCAGCAGGCCTTGGCCACCCGGTGGCCTGGCGGCAGGTTGCCGCAGCCCAATGATTAGGCTCCAGGTCGCATGTGTCAGCTCTTTAGCATTGCCGCTCGGCCACCGGATGGCAAAAATGTTATTTTTGGCAATACAACATGCATACTGCTATTTTCATAATTACAAATGCAACCAATGCTATATATGCCGAAAATTCGAGGCAAAGTATGTAGATAACTTTGCTCAGTGCTTATAAGAAGCTTACACATTATTTTTGTTTCATGCAAGCAACTAGGCATAATTATTTTTGGTGTATTCAGATATTACATTATTTAGTAGCCAGGAAGATAGACGTAATTGCATTTACTACCTCTCTCAATTCTCAAGCAATGGCGTTATTAAAAATGAAAAAAAGGACAGACAGAATAAGAGAAGAGATAAGGGGGCGTTCGTTTTAGCGATAGTTTCTGGCTAAAATTTTACTATAGCTGATTTGGCTTTTTACGTATAATTACATTTTTAAAAAATAAAAAAATAAAAAAAAATATGTTAGCCCATCACGGACAATGCAAAGGAATACGAAAAAAGAAAAATACAAAAAAGTCAAAAAAATAAAAAAAGATGAATTACTGAATAGTAAAAAAACTGAAGTTGAAAAAAAATAAAACGAGCGGAGCCACGTCCCAATTGCAGAACATGGGCGTATCTTGATGTGTCATGTGATCGTGATTACACATTTATTAGTCCCAAAACATTACCATGGCTATTGATTTCGACCTAATTATTTGGATCGAGCATCAAGAAACATGGCATTTTCTTAGAAAATGGCATGGCTTTATGTGTGCCATATAAACGTTCTGAACATACTATAATGTAGAATATTCCCAACGCAATCAGAGCAAACATTGCATCAATTGTGTGGAAATCTAGCGCAAATATACAGGGTAATTCTTTTCAAGTTCACTTGAATAGATAAACAGGAAAGCGATTTATTAGGATAATTTTTAAAGTAGTTTATCAATATTTAATTTATTTATATAAACATTTAAATTAGAATCAAAACACATATATAAACTATTAGCTGTAACTTAAAAAAACGCACCCAAACACGGCCATGTGGTCGAGCGGGGAGCCACACAGAGATCCACATAATTGCGCTGGGTCCCGAATCCCCACGGGCCATACGTGCCACCGACTAACCCCACCCACTCGTGACACAGACGATGGGCCTTTCACATTGCCTTGAACGTGGTCGTCGCGCTCGGTGCAGGTGGGGCCCACAAAGTGTGGTAGGGTTCACTTGTCAGGGAGATATGTAGAGAAAGGTGTTCGTACGAAATTTTGGAGCTGTGGATGTGTACCCAGCCGGGTCAAGCCGATCCATTAGCCATGTACCTCTACCCTGTCTTGGTCCTAACAGTTGTTGGCATAGAGCTAAAATCAAGATTAAAAACCTTTTTTGGTTGTGTTTGGTATTGTAAGCGCCTTCCGAGAAGTTACGGTATTGCTCTTCTTTACCATGAAAGTATCATAATAACTGCACAGTTGGCCTGTTCTAAGACTAATTCTTGGAAAATACACCAAATAGCTAACTAATTATAGTAGCATAAATGGTTAACAAGAACAGAGAATATAGGTTTCATTTCCTACCAAGTAAATATCATGTCCTTAGCCATAAGACACCAACAATTTAGATGTAGATGGAGTGAGTCACAAACATGCAAAAGTTAGAAAAAGGAACTAAATTCGCTATAGAAGAGTTACAAAATTAAGAGTGATTGATATGCCATAATTGTGGCCGCAAACAACACAATAGGATAAGAAATTACACTGAAACCATGTCTTTTTTTTTTACACTGAAACCATGTCTAGGAAGAGAGAGATCGCAGAAAAACATAGCGTAGAAAAACATACCGTGGTAGCACGAGCCAAACCAACGAAAGTTCCAGCCCAGCCCAGCCCAGCCCAGCCGATCTCAAGCCGAGCTGAACCGAGAACCAAAAGCTACTCATGGCTTCACTACCCAGCCCAAACCTACCCCACCGCCCAGGCGCGCGGCCCCACATTGTCATAATCGCCACATGTATCTTTCCGAGTCTGCCCAATCTACCCTTTCCCCTTCCCCAATTGTCTCCCTCCTCCGTCGCCAACTCGTCATCGCCCGTCTCTCAGCCTCACCAACCCCTCCAACCCTCGCCGCCGCCTATAAATACCCCCCGCCCGCCACCTTCGTCTCCTTAGAGGAGGCGCCTTACACCGCACGACTCCTCGCCAAAACCCTACGTACCCTACCCTAAGCTACCGCACCCCACCTCCTCGCAATGGCGCTTGCCACCAACTCCGCCGCCGCAGCGGCCGCCGCTGTGTCTGGCGGCGCAGCCCAGCCGCGCCGCGCCTCGTTCCTCCCGCTGAAGAGGTGCACCATCTCCGCCGTCCACGCGGCCGACCCGGCGAAGAACAACGGGTCCGTGCCCGCGGCTGCGAAGACCTCATCCCCGACGGTGGCGCCGGAGAAGAAGCCGGCGGCGGGGACGTGGTCGGTGGACAGCTGGAAGACGAAGAAGGCGCTGCAGCTCCCCGAGTACCCGAGCCAGGAGGAGCTGGACGCGGTGCTTAAGACGATCGAGACGTTCCCGCCGGTGGTGTTCGCCGGGGAGGCGCGTCACCTGGAGGAGCGCCTCGCCGACGCCGCCATGGGCCGCGCCTTCGTCCTCCAGGGCGGTGACTGCGCTGAGAGCTTCAAGGAGTTCAACGCCAACAACATTCGTGACACCTTCCGCATCCTGCTCCAGATGGGCGCCGTCCTCATGTTCGGCGGCCAGATGCCGGTCGTCAAGGTACCAATCAACCCATCGAATCAAACCAAATACGCCCATCGGGCATGCGATTTGTGAGATCTGATCCGATCTGCTCTTTTTTTTTTTTTGCACGTGACATGGTAGGTGGGGAGGATGGCTGGCCAGTTCGCCAAGCCGAGGTCCGACTCATTCGAGGAAAGGGACGGGGTTAAGCTGCCGAGTTACAGGGGGGACAACGTAAACGGCGACGCGTTCGACGAGAAGAGCCGCGTGCCGGACCCGCAGAGGATGATCCGGGCGTACGCGCAGTCGGTGGCGACGCTCAACCTGCTCCGCGCGTTCGCGACGGGAGGCTACGCCGCCATGCAGCGCGTCACGCAGTGGAACCTCGATTTCATGGATCACAACGAGCAGGGAGACAGGTCAGAAACAAAATTTGGCCTTGCCCTACGATTTTTAGCAGCACTTTTGGTGTGGAGGGTGTTAAGTCGGTGTCGTGTTGAAATATCTCAATGCTGAATTTCTTCCACATATCTCCTTATCATGATAAGGCAAGAGCTGGTTATAGGTTGCTGGTGATAGCAGAAATTCGCCTCTTTTAGTATTAATGTATCATGGAAGTAACGAGTGGTGAACATGTTCCTCAAAATATGAAACTAACCCTGCTCTTGAAATGTTCAGATATTTTAATTTGCAGCTTGAATATGTAAAGAAAAGCATTTTAGGTGGTTGTTCATTGCTCGTCAACGTTTACTAAACCACGTGGTAGTTCTGGGTTCATCAATCAGTAGTTGGTACGGGTGGTCATATGAGTATGCGGAAACTTTCACTTTTCGTGTCCCTTTCTTTCGCGGAAACTTCTAACAGGACATCACTGTCGTCCTTTGCATCTAACTTTCTGATTAATTCATTGGAAAGTTGCTTGTTTTTAGTTGTTTGCATAAAATGGTATACTATGGAAAATATAGTATTGTCGGTTAACAAAGCATGCAATTATCTCGGTCTTACTAGACATTGGCGTTTTGAAGTTTCATCCATGCAATTTCCTTTGGCCGTGTGTCTACTTAAGCATCTGTAACCTTTTTTGGATCTAGCTTTTCAATTAAGTTGTGTTACTGTAGTTTATATTTTCTTCAGGCGTGTGTCTATTTAAGTCTATAAATAATATATTGAGAAAATATTTTTGACTTTTTTTGGAAAAGATGGTGCTCCAACAAAGTTCTCATCAAGTAACCATCATAATAAGACAGTTAAAATGGCATTTTGTTCAGATTTACAAATAAGAGCAATTCATTGATAAAATGTGCAAATGCTATGTATCTGATTGTTTAGGTTGCACAAGAAATTATGTTTGTAATTGCTGTAGAGGTTTTCTAATGATCTGAGTGTTTCAATGGAATGGTGTATAGGTACCGTGAATTGGCACATAGGGTGGACGAGGCCCTTGGCTTCATGACTGCAGCAGGGCTGACAGTGGACCATCCGATAATGACAACTACTGACTTCTGGACCTCCCACGAGTGCCTCCTCTTACCATACGAGCAGGCTCTTACCCGTGAGGACTCCATAAGTGGCCTTTTCTATGACTGCTCGGCCCACATGCTGTGGGTTGGTGAGCGCACTCGCCAACTCGATGGGGCTCATGTTGAATTCCTCCGTGGTGTTGCCAACCCTCTTGGCATAAAGGTCAGAATTGGGTTCATTTTCATACTTAGTGAAATCCAAATGCTGTCTTCAATGTCTCGTGGGTGCTGACATTCGAATTAATGTGCAACTTGTGGAATGCAGGTGAGCGATAAAATGAACCCGAGTGACTTGGTGAAGCTGATCGAGATTTTAAACCCTTCAAACAAGCCTGGGAGGATAACCATAATTACCAGGATGGGGGCAGAGAACATGAGGGTGAAGTTGCCTCACCTCATCCGTGCTGTCCGCAGTTCTGGACAGATTGTCACATGGATTACTGATCCCATGCATGGGAACACCATCAAGGCCCCATGTGGTCTGAAGACTCGCCCGTTCGACTCCATTCTGGTGAGTATCTTTCTACTATGGAACCTACTGCATGCTTGCTTTGCTAGTATGCTTTCGTAGTGTGATGCAGCCTCTATAAGCAATCTGATCAATGTTACACTTTTGGGCATATGTTCACTACCTGTAAAGAAAAGTTGTACACGAGGATTTGTAGGCATCTGTTCTCTAGTATGAAAGGATAAACGAAAGTATTACAGGATAATTCTGCTGGACAATGTGAATGAAATTTTAACTTGTGAAATGACAAAATAGGCAATGACATTGTTTTATGCACAATGGCATGTTTTCTGATACTCCAAAATCAGTATGAATTAGTGCAGCAAAATTCATTTATTAACCATGCATTCATTTGCTAATTGCCATCCTCGGTCACAACAGTTTCTATGTTCTGTTAATTAATAGAAGTAGGTCCACTGAGGGTACTTATTCTCAGTAAGTCTATGGTTGATTAGAGTATTGGGGGTTGAAATGAAGGATCCTATCAAAGCTATTGCTTCAATTTTTTATGCATACCAAGGTTATTAAAGTGATGCGGCGAGGTGCAACAACTCACCACCTTCACACCACAATATCGCTTATAGCATGGGGTGTAGCAACGCCATACACACATGTTAACCTAGTGGAAAAGAATCGAGTGCATGCATGTGCATGTGTCTGTGCGTGGGTCTCATGACTAAGAAAGTCGAGTCAAAACCCCTGGCTCTCCTTACCTTTTTCTTCAACCCAATTCTCATTCTCTCATCTACTTCAGTCTTATCCCTTCGTCTCTCTCTTCGTGACTGCTCTGCACAACTCTCTGTCTTCTCTAGTGCTCCCTTGTGGTCTGGCTGCCTCCCCGCCTCGCCGGGGCCTGGCGCCGCAAGCTGCCTCCACGTCTCGCCTTCCTAGCCGCCCGGAGCCTCCAGCCTGTCCGCCGATGCCCTCCGCCCCAGGGCCCCAACGTCCTTCGTCACCTTGCCAAGTCCAGCCGCTTGCCGAAGCCCCGGACCACCCTTGGGCTGCTGTCGCCGGACTGGCCCGCCTCCGGGTCCACCTCCCGCTCCTCTGGCACCGCTCGCCTCTCGCCAGAGCTCGGCGACGCTGCCTGCCCCCACCCCCCGTCGGGGCCCAGCGTTGCTGCCCTCCTCTTGATGCGCGTCTCTGGCCGGCCCTGGTGCTGTCGCGCTCCTCTCCGCTCGCCATGGATGGCCTCGCATCCCGGACCTCGCCTCCCGAGCTTCCTCTCCTCCCTGGGCTACCTCCCCAAGTCTCCACGCCATACGCCACAGCTCCATGCTGTCCGCATGCCGAAGCGTGCTGAGCCACCATGGCGATATGGTGACGCCATATCGTCGATATAGCGATAGCTTAACAACCATGATGCATACTATGGATCTGCATTCCAAATGTCACTATTAATTTGAGTTTGAGTTTTCAGCTTTGAATACTCTCACAGTAATCACGATTAATAAATAGCAGGTTGCGGTTTTACGTATTTACATAGTTACATCTTTGTTTTCCTTCAAAGTGTACTTTAAGCGACAGAGCATTTGAAGTGTACTTAAACGAGTATGACATATAGCAATCTAAAAGCAGCAGCTTGTCACTTCAATGTTGATTGTCAAAGCGATCTTATTTGCCCAAACAACAGCAGATACTAATATAACAATGCAACAGATTACATATTGTAGTCTTTACTCGCGAGCTTGGAGCTAATTTTTGAACTGCAAATGTCACATCTGATTGTAGCCATTCTTGGTAGTGATCTGAATATCTGATAGCAGTCATTGCCGTATGCTCCTTTGAATAATCGAGAAAATTCCATTATTTTATTTTGAATATAGTAAAGTGCAACCTTTTAACTTCACCATTGTGAATTGGTTGAGATAATGGCTTTGTGTAAGTCCCATGTTTAAGCTCATTGGACTAAGCATGACCTTTGATATGTCTTAACAGGCTGAAGTACGTGCCTTCTTCGACGTGCATGATCAAGAAGGAAGTCACCCTGGAGGTATCCACCTGGAAATGACCGGACAGAACGTAACCGAGTGCATTGGTGGATCGCGAACTGTGACCTTCGATGACCTGGGCGACCGATACCACACTCACTGTGACCCAAGGCTGAACGCGTCCCAATCTCTGGAGCTCGCCTTCATCATCGCTGAGAGACTCAGGAAGAGGAGGATGCGGTCGGGGCTCAACAACAACTTGCCGCTGCCTCCATTGGCTTTCTGAATGGGGAGGGCCAGGGATGGGTAGGATTGTTGCAGCTTGCACTCGTCGAGGATAGTAGCATACCTGTTGTGTTATACTATGTTTTTCTTGATTATTCTCGGATGTTTTGAATGGCGCTTCAGCTGTGTAGGCTTTTGAGCCGTTTATCTTGGAGACGGGAGAAAATAAAGCTAGTGAGTTCGCTGGGTGAACTGGCACAAACTTGGTGGTTCTGTTTCTGTAGTGGTGTGAGGTGTGTCGTGCAGTTCGACATGGATCTTTTGCAAACGGTAGTGGCAGGAAGTTAAATTACGTTGGATGCTTGAGTGTATTGTGAACTGCAGACTGCCTATGCTTGTCAGTTTCCGCTCGAGGTGCATGCCTGCTCACTCTAGGCAGAGGTCGATCTGAAGTGCAAGTACTATTACATGTTTGGTTTGGCCGTGCAGGTTTTTAACGCGTTCATAACTGTGTGTGTTGCGCAGTAGGGTTCATGTTTGGTTTGCCGAAGTGACCGTGCTGCTGTTCCATTTAGCTTCCCTAATGACGAGTGGTGTATGTTTCGTGTGTCCGATTAACCAACTCAGAAATTAATGAAACACAGTAATTTCAGTTCACGAAAACTTTGCGCGTATGAAGTTTTGCGTATTGCGATGTCTCCTGAAAAATACTATGGTTTTTGACTTTTGTTTAATTGTGAGAGAGATTAAAAAGTAAGGGATATGTATTGAGAAACTATTCCGTTTAAAGTGGTTTCTATAAAATACTTACATATATCGTCTTGAAAAATCGCTTTGATCAAAAACCGATTTTTAATACGAAAGTTACTTGTCGCAGAGGACTAGGAGGCCCTCGGCGGAGCCGAGCTCGTCGTGGGCGCTTCGGTGGCGAGGTTGAGGACGCGGCGCGACGCGGAGGCGCAGTGTGAGAGCGCCACCCAGTCGCGGGGCCGGAAGCGCCTGTCGAGGTCGCCGCCCACGCGCACGCGGGGGTCCTCGGTGCACTCGCGCCAGGGCATGCACGCGGCCCGGAATCAGGCGTAGTCCGCCACGTCGTCGGAGAACAGCCGGTCGGCGATATCCTCCGCGAACTCGGTCGTCAGGCTGGGGGCAGTCCCTCCTGCGCGAGGATCAAAAGCAAAGCCAATGTGAGCCGCGGGAATGGTGGAGGGTATCGCACGCACGCACGAAGCCACGAACCAACCAGTCGGCGGCGCCGGCGCCCTCGTGTCATCATCGCTCAGATCAGATTGCACACGGACACCGGCGAGGGCCGAGACAGACAGCGGCAATGGCGCGGCAACGGACTCCAAAGCAATCAATCAGCTTTGATTGATCGACGATGAGATCCTTGCCAAACCCTGCAAGGAAAACACGGATTATTCACGTTAACATGAAGCCGCTTCATCAAGATACGCAAGTTCCAACAAGCCGCACATTGTAGCAATCTACTGAACAACTCGTTCTTTGCCGTTAGAGACTTGGAGATCAGATCAGACTATTAGTAGGTAAAGATATATCATATATTGTTGGGATGGATAAGATCATAAGACTGCTACATACAAGGGACAAATGTGGGGTTAATTAGTTGCACTATCTGCAGAATCAAACCACCAATCAGCAAAGGAAGAATGAGATTAAAACCTAAAACGACAGTTATGGGGGGTAAATAATTAGATTATGTTCCAAAATTAGTACGTGCAAAAGCTAAAGGCACATAGCCAATGCGCTGCACTATAATCGCTAGGGAACTTTATGCCTACAACCCCAGCACAAAGATGGCACATAATCTACTGAAACCTACGAATACTTAACCATCCAACAATCTCGCCTCAACGCTAAACAGTTTATGCAAATATCATGTAGAATAATAATCAAATGGCAAAATCAAGAGTAAACTAAAGTAGAATATAGCTAAAATGGCTGAAACAAAGACCATGCGGTAGTTGACACTCCAACTTGATGATAAAAACACAGTAAATCTCCGGTACTCGAAAAATATGGACAAGCCAGTTTCACGTTCATGCAAAATTGCACCAATTACTCGAGAAGGCCGAAAGTAGCGGGTAGATTGATCCAACACAGTGCAAGAGGTTCTTCGGCTGTAACTTAGGAAGGATTTAAAACATCTCAAGCTCTAAACGTATTAAGCGGTGGTAGCGGCAGCCTTGGCGGCAGCAGAAAGCTTGGACCTCCGCTTGGCCAAGCTCTCGCTCCGGCGCTCCCTCTGCTCCTTGAGCCTCTGCGCAAGCAGCTTCTGGTACTCCGCAGCCTCGGACTTCTTCTTTGCGATCCTCTTCTTCTTCTCAGCAATTCTAGCACGCTTCCTTTGGAGGGTCAGGGGAGTCACAAGACGCTGGATCTTAGGAGCCTTGCTAACCTTCTTACCTGAAATAGAAGTAACCAACCATTAGGCAGGTAGCAAGAAAATTAATTGGACAACTGATGTGGCTTTTGGCTAAAATGACACTGTAACGGCTCTTAGCCTTTTCTAAGATATTCAATTAAAGAAAACAAAGAAATAGAAAAATAAAAAACAATGTTCTATCTTCATGGATAATGCAAAGGAAAAAAGGGAAAAAGAAAACAAGAGGAAAGATAATAATAACTTTTGGCTTCTGAAAGTCAGAAGTCATCGTTGTTTGGAACAGGGCTTTATTTCAAGTCAGTGCCAAGCTGACAAATACAACAGTGGTGACATGCAAGCATTATGACCCTATAAATTAAACAGGAGATAATAAGCTTCTCAAGAAAAAAGAAAGAAGAGCATAGTGAACAATGCTACACAACAGCACGATGCATGCTGGAATAAGAATACAATAAGGTAGCAAAGCAACTTAATGTAGGAAAGCTCACCATTCTTGGTAGTGAATGTCCTGCGGTATGTGTTGACATATTTGCGGACATCATCATCCTTGGCAAGGTTGAAGAGCTTCCTGATCTTGGAGGCCCTCTTGGGTCCCCTCATCCTGGGCTTCTCAGTGTCAGTCAGACCAGGCAGATCATTCTCACCCTTCTTGACAATCACCAAGTTGATAACAGATAGGTCTTGGCTGACAATGCAACCACGGACCGACTTTCTCCTGCGCTCACCATCACGCCTGCCATACCCACGGAAACATGGTGTGCCTAAAGAATTCAAACAAAAAAAATCAGGCAAAAGACTCAATCCAAGAGGGAAAAGAACTGTAGGTCAATGAAGAGTATTGTAGAAATAAAATTTTACCCCTGTGGAGCAGAAGGCGGACACGCCCAGAAGTTAGCACTCCTTGCTTCATTGGGAAACCTTGCTTGTCACAACCCCCCATAATCTTGAAGACATAACCCTTGAATTCCTGTAAAAACCAAGAAATGTTACATATCACATCTTTGAACAAAAAATCAGTGCAAGGATTAAGTATCATGGAATTGGCTGTCAGTAGATTACCTCGCCCAGAGCATCACCACTGACCTCCTGAGAGATCCTTTTGTCATAAAAGGCACGCCTGTAGTTCATAAAAAGGCATCAGATAACCATATGAAAAAACAGATCAGGTGCAGAAAAAGGGATTGCATGAATTTGTAACAAGGTAGACAACAAAAGGCACACATTGTTTACAGATCATTAAACACTTAAATGCCTGCTATAATTTTAAATTTGGAAGTAAACTACATAACTTTTTCAAAAGAACAATTGTGGTCTAAAAACAGTTGATTTTCTGTCCTGACAAACACCCACTGTGATATTTTTAGACAGCACAAAAAACAAGTTCAAATAATAATTTTAAGATCATAGGTTCTCTATAATTTTCTATACTCCACTATAAACTGGGGAGCACTATTGAGGGCTGATTATGAAATAGTTGAACTATTTGTCAGTAATTCAATAAGTAAAACAGTCCACTTATCTTAGGATCTAGTTGTGGATGTTTCATGCTCTTGAATCCAACAAAGCAAAAGGTAGCATAGGAGATGTATCCCTTCCAATGCTATGTACTACTTATCTGTCCAACAAGCAATTCACAACCAACCCTGACAATACAAATCGCAGCCCCAATGAATAACATACTGAAGCACCTCCCAAGAAAGATACCTTGCTATACCTTTGTGTCCGAACAACTATACAACCAAAGAGGACTCCCAAATGCAATGTCACATTTGAAACTAAGTTTGAACACCATCAAAACCAGAAGTGACTCCTGTGGCTCACTGCTACTGTCGTCAATACAGTTAGTCCTCGCAATCACTTCCACTCTAATCCACCCCAAATACCAGCAGCTCAACAGCCATGAAACACGTTTAAATCTAACATTTATAAAAACGTCATGTTTGACACGTACTAGCAACAAATATTACTTTCCTATCATCCAAGTTAACCAAATAACACAACTAATCCCCCCTGACACACTAAATATCAGCTGCACGAATGGGACAATAGCATACACGAATCCACCAAACTAACACTACTCCATCACATGAATGATGAATCTACCGAATCGAATTACAAAAGGAGTTATACAATTCCTGAAAGAGAACACATTCGTGCGAAGGTTTTAAAACTAATCTCACTTTCTCACTAACACCAAACGACAGCGGCGAAACAACAACATGCCCCGCCCCCCGGGGATCCAAGGGATAATAACACGAATGGGAAGACGGGAAACACTCACAGCTTCTGGTCGTCATCGATCTCGAGCTTCTTCTGGCACCCGGTAGTCGGGTTCGCGATGTTGAACTGAAACAAACGCAAAAACCACACGAATCACAACACCAAAACAGCCACAAACCGCATCTAGGCGCATCGAAAGCTCGCGCATTTGGGCGGGTAAGGCGAGGAGTAGTGCGTACCTTCATGGTTGCGTGGCGTCGCGAACTCGCCGGCGGCCAGGAGCGCGAGCTCTGGGGAGCGGCGGTGGCGGCGCGAGGGCTAGGGTTTTGGGCGAGAGGATATCGTGGTGAGATGGGTGCAGTTTATATAGGGTCGGCGGAGTCGCGGAGAGATGGATTGGGGTCGCGAGGCTCGATCTGGGCCGTCCGGGGTTGCCTGCACGGTTGGATTAGATTAGCGGGCCGAAAATGGATATTGGGCTTATGTGTCCGCATATGGTTCGTCCCGAAAAAAAATCGAGGCTCCTTAGGTAGGGGTCAGGCCGAACCGAAATCCCACCTTATTACAAGTTTGCAACTATTTTTCTCGAGAAAATTTCCCTTTTTGCCACTAAATAGAGCCGTATCTCTCCTCTACATGTCATCGAAATTTTGCATCTCTCTCTAAAGAAATAAATTGTGTATTTCTCTCTTTTCATTTTTAATATAACTTAGCTGGTGAAACTATATTCAGAAAAAAGCTAAGAAAACTAAACTTGCCTAAGGGGTGTTTGTATTGGTTTTTACTAATTGTTTGTTATATTTATAATTTTTAACTGAAAATAAATAGTAGTGACTGGAAGAACTGATTTTTAGAAAGAGAAGAGCGATGAAAAAATGAGAGAGAAATGCATACATGTTATAGGAGCAAGCGGAGTGAAATATGTGATTATTTGTGACCCTCTGTCTTATCTCCGAAGTGATATGGTAGTGAGAGAAACGTAAAAGCCGTTTCGAGAAGTTAGATATTTGTATTGACTTTTATTTTTTCTAAGCAGAAGCTAAAAAGAGAAGATAATACAAACATGCTCAAGTTTCTAGATTTGGCACAGCTGCATCAGCATGCAAATATGCAATGCATCAAGAAACCAGCCCAAGAACCAAGATAAAGGAAGTCATGATGCATGAACATAACGAGATTCATGGAACTGCCCAATTCATGTAAGGCACAAAAGGGAAGCGGGACGCCAAGAATTCAGCTAAGAACACCAACACATGAGAAGTATATTATTTATCCACAGCGTCACTACCTCGGTTACAGGAAAGCATGTAATACAACAACAAAATGGAACTCTCTGAAATGAACGACATAGCAAAAGGATCAGCACATTACAAAAGACCACAAAGAGAGTTCACGGCGGCTTCTTCGCCTGAACCACGTCTGCTCGTCACAACGCGCACACGTAGTCGCCGCTGTCCTCGACGTCCACGTCGTCGGCGTCGACGTCGTCCAGGTCCATGCTCCCTAGGCCGGGCAGCTGCCCCGAAAGCTTCGATCCGTCGCCCGGTTTCCGCGCCTCCTGTACGACGGCCATGATCTCCTCCAGGCTCTGCGAGGGGGCTGGGTTGACGTCGGCCATCTGCAGGTTCATCTGGTACTCATCGGTCATCTCGATGGGCAGGTTCTTGAGGAACCACGGGTGTTTCTTGATCTCTGGGATGGTTATTCGCTGCACGAACTGACTAATGAGAATACGGCAATTCTATGTTTCGTCTACTCAAGAAGCACAAGTGTTTTGAGAGAAGAATTACTTGCTCAGGGTTCGCCACGAAAATCCGGGACAGCAGATGTCTGCATTCCATTGAAACCCGGACATAATCAGGAATCGAGTATTGTACGCTGAGTATCCGCTGCAAGGATCTTATAAACTTTTATTCCCACGCATTAAGGTGCAGCATGAGCTGAGCTAAACAAAACGAAATGAGGAAAGGAATCCCATTGGCATAGTTGATTGTCAGATGAACTCACAGTAATCGTCTTGCGGAAGTTCCTTGGTTCGTCAGGGTCGTCAAAAGGATAAGCGCCCACAAGCATCACATATAGAGTTACTCCACAGGACCAAACATCAGCGACCTAAATTGTACATGGTGTGAGGTTTGAGGGGTGACTTGTAGAAATTAGACTATTGCAAATGAGAAATAGCAAAGCACAAGTTACCTTTCCATCATATTCCTTTCTAGAAAGGACCTCAGGAGCGATGTAAGCTGGAGTGCCAACGGTTGATTTCGGCTGAGAATGCAGGACAGAGGACTGTAAAGAAAATCAAGAGTAAGTATAATGGTCTAGTTGGCAGGCCAGTGGTTATTAAAGGTCACAATCTGCTCTGGAATACCTTGGAGTAACCGAAATCACATATCTTAAGCCGAGGAGCTGGACTCCCATCCAAGAGAGTATTTTCTAGTTTCAAATCTCTATGACAGATTTGCTGCGGCGTTAACAGAAGACAGTATTATGTACTATGTACTACTTTTAAGTTGATACGGTAACTTAATTTGAAATAATTCTGTACCATGGAATGGCAATAGCTAACTCCTGAAATCAGTTGTTGGAAGAAGAACCTAGCCTGTTGATAAGAATGAATAAGCCATCAATAGAACAACACGCCCTTAACTACTTAAGTATCACAGATTGTAGTAAATATTCTCTACCTCATCCTCGCCAAATCTCCCAGAACCGCAGATCCTTTCGAATAGCTCACCGCCAGCTGCATATTCCATAACTATTGCCAAATGTGTGGGAGTTAGCACAACCTGAAAAACTAAGTGCTCTCTTTAAGTTTGCAATCTGGATATGAAAATAGATTTAAACTAAGACGTAGTAAGTTTTAATGCTCCAAGGAAATAAACAAAGTTCTTAGTATATATAGCTATCCACTTTTTTCCAATAACACGCAGGAGGGCTGCGCATCTTTTGCTTTAAGAACTGGAGATACCTCAGGTTTACAGGTTAGAAATACACTTCCAGCTCTACTCTACCTGAACACGAAGCTAAATCGCCTGAAAATTGCTACCGCTACCTCTACTCCTAACAGTAACACAAATACAGTTATCCATTTAACTCCTTAAAACTAGTAGAAGGACCACGTGAGAAGGTTTAGGATAACGTTATGCTGAACCATTGTAAGTTTTGTGAAGTGACTGTTTGATTTTGTAAAGATTGCATTTTGTCTAGATCGTTTTCTGAGTTTTTCCTGGAAAACGGTATGACCGTGGCTTGGTGCAGTCATATTGTTAAGCGGTGGTACCACAGCTTGGTGCTAGTCATATCACTGTGCAGTAATACCACGACGTGTTGCCAGTTATACCGCTGGACAATAGTTCCGATTTTTACTTGGCGATAACTATTTTCCATAGAGGTTTAGGTGCAAGGTGTGGCAGTACCAGCCTATGTTAGGCGGTAGTACCAGTCGAGGTAAAAATTCGTGGATTTTGAAAATTGAGTTTTAGATTTGAGTTGAGTTGACCTAGGTCAGTGCATTAATATTACATAAAGCATATTTTGACTAATGTGGGTCAAGCTGTGAAGAACTTATACCCGAAAATAATTTGTTTGTCTTTGGATTTGCAAGATCGCTTAAAGTCAACCACGGTCAACGGTGAGGATCGGGGCTACGCTCATGGAGGAGCAGAGACCCAGAATGATCGAGAATGCCGAGTGAGGTAGTGAGCTCAAGCATGGCACGAGAAAAGCGGGAAATGGTAAATGTGAGTTCGAACGGTGGGGTTACATTATATGGCTTAGTTGGTCTAAGTGAGGCGTGGTCCGGTAGAACTAAAAAGGGAGAGACTTGCTGATGCGTGGCAAGCCAATGATGCACCTACACGTGGTAAGCATAATGATTGTTTGCAATAGAAGATGAAGACCAGGTCAAAAAATAGATTTTGGTAATTTGGCCAAAATATCGAAAACTATCTTGGATCAAAACCCTGATGCTTGAGAGAGCGGTTTAGGTCAAGGAGAAGTTGGTTTAATCACGATGAATCAAGGCTAAAGACTTAGCGGATTCGGGCTTATGCACTTTGAAACCCGTGTGTATGGGATTATCGAGTTTTCTCCATTGTGCTAAGTGAATAGTATCCACTAAGAATTAGATGTGGTTGACTAGTAGTTATTCATCCAACCTTCCTCTCTTGTGTTCTCTTGGTTAGGGTTATAGTTTGAGAGTTGAGTGCTTGGTATGCTCTCTGTCCTCCAATATAGAGTGGCTATAAAACTTTTCTCCTCAAGTAACAATAGAATCAATATTTAATCATCTTTATGGCTATCTCTTCTCTTGATTGATTTGCTCGTAATTTAGTTGGTTTTTTCCTCTCTTCTCATCCTTTCTTAATCTTGTTGTGCCAAGGATATATAAGAGATGGAGATAATATCTGAAAATCAATCTCCACCCATCTAGACACTTTGATAGCAAGTTCATGAAGAAACCCGGTTGTGCTCGATTCTGGGCTCAACGAGTGATTTCATGATCCGACTGTTTTCAGAGAGATTTCTTTGGTGTTCTAATTTTCTGTGACATGTGCAAATACATCTAGAACTATCTTAGCTATCATCCATCCACAAGCAAGCCGTATTCACCATTTTTGGTTTTTGATCGGTTTTGGTGCAATCTATCTTCAAACTGAAAAAATTTCAACTTTGGCAATGATTGTCATGATTGTTTGTTAGAATAAGTTCATGATATTCTAGAGAAGATCTCTGCAAAGTTTCATATCATTTGGATCTACAGATAAAAAATTACATGGATTTTTCATTCGTGAAATAGCGCTGAAAATCACTATGATCCTAATTCACTGTAGCAGCGGCAACACCGTAGTACTGTAGTGGTAGTATCTTTTCACTGTAGCAAACAGTAATACCTTGGTACTGTAGCGATGCTACCGCATTTACTGTTCATTACTCTGGATTTCAGTTTCTTATTTTGCTAGGTTGTGTATTGGCTTTCCATTCTGATCTTCCTAGTCTTATAGCTATTGAAATGGAGAATTGGTAAATACCTAGGAAAAGTTTTTGAGACACCAACCCCCTCTTTTGCCACCTTCAGTCCTACACTAGTTATGTCAAATACTAAGTATTTTCTGACATTGTAAAAAGAATGGGCTGCAGATCAGTCACTCATAGAATCAGGAATATGAATTACTAGACTAGCAATTTATCAGCATATCTTGCAGACAACCGTTACAACGAACATAACCAAAATGAACATTTCTTATTGTGGGTGCCTCTATGGTATCCTGAAAAAAAAAACAAGAGTGTATTTAAGTTCGATTAAGGGGCTAATTTTAAACTGATTTTGGTTAGTCCTTGTTTTCATCTAATAAACTGTCCCTCCCGCCCTGAAAACTCTTTTTTAATGGTAGATCAGTTAGTGTGAACTGCAGCGGCATGCATCGCATGCAAACAAGAATTAACACTGGAAATAACACTGACCTTTAACACTTATACATGATGCTATATATCTTGCTAGGTCACTGTCACTTCCAGTAGCCATTTAATGAATGATTGCATTATAGACTTAAGCAATTATGAGATCTTCAAGTCATGGCTGTCTCAAGCCTCAACCACAAAGTACTTGCCCAAGTTACAGGGCATGGCACTAGGACAAGCTACATATAGCTGCTGAATGCTGATAAGCATCCAACAGAATTAACACATTCTTCCTAACAGTTGAAAGAAGTAGCCTACAAGTCCTACACAGGGAAAGAAGAAAAAAGAAGCATCCTACAAGTGCTCACAGTAAGGATCTACGGAAACATTCTACCATACAAGTTCATGGCCACGCATAGCATATGCCCAGAACTACTCAAAATAGCAAAAGCTCTAGGACGGCTATACTAGAACATAAAGGTACGAATCACTACCAAAAGAGTCCTTCAAACTCTGCAACTAGGAGAAAGTTTTTCTTTACATATTCCATTTGTCCTATGTGAGGATGGAATACAGATAAACATCACTTTCTTGCTGGAACTGTATGGGCCAGAAGCTGAGGAGAGTTTAAGAGTTGAGCATTACAGCATACTATTTTTGTTTTGGTAATCATTCAAATATAGGAAGTTATTTTATGAACTTTGAAGAATGTTTTGTAAAACACACTGCCAAAGTTTTATTAAATTTGAAGAATGTTTTGGAAAACACACTGTAACAAGTTTAGCAAAAAAAAAAAAAGAACATGCAGGAGAATTGCATGTCTTTTCATTAAGGAAGTTTAGCAAATTTAGAAAATGTATTGTGAATTATCCAGAATTATGGGACTTTGTTGGTACTTATATATTAGTAAATTTATAATCAATTTTAATGATAATATTGAATTTAAAGTTTTGAGTTTCTATTACTTTCACAGGCAGAAGGGACTTGCCTCCTTGAATCTAACTATGTTTGGATGCCTCAGTGATCTGTGGTTCATAATCTCCCTTTGGACATTCTCGTCAATCTGTGAAAGCAGAAGTAAAAAAAAAAGCATTAGTTGACAAACTAAAGATACTCAAACACATCAAAACAGCTTGGTAGAGCTCAAATGAGTTAAAGTGAACATTATGTTCGAAAGAAGCAGTGAAATGTGAAAAATGAAAATGGTAACAGGTGCTGACCATAACAGGTGTGTGTGTGTGGGGATAGAACACATATAATGAACTCTAAGATAACATAAGCAACTAATTAACTGATAAACCTGGATACATGAATCCAACTCCTCATTATCAGCCAAGAATAATCGCCATAGCAGCACAGTGCACTATGACAGTAGCATTGATTGACTGAAGGATGACACCTAAAAATGATGCTAGAAGCGCCCGTGGGAAACTGAAGTGAACTTAAAGCAGCGGCATCAAATGTAACATTACAAGTGTACATTGATAAAATCCATTTAACTAAGAAGTAGTAGCCCATGCAAACAGATATGATCATACGAATTGTTTTTAGCAAAGTGCGTTTACCTACCATGACAGATTTTTGCTGCTTCTGGATCGGTTCAACTCTACCAGCTTCTTAGAAACTGATATAACTACTTGACTACGACACCTTAAACGAACAAACAATGTAGTTTGCAATTTGCATTATCAAACAAAACTTAATACAAACCAAGGAGACCTTAAAAATTGGACAGAACGTTCACTTTTGGTCACAGCGTAGCAACAAAACGGGGCGCAGTTTTTGGAATTGTCCCATAACCCAGATGCCGAAACGGCTTCGGAAGAAAACTTTTGTCCTGCCTAAACTAAGGTGCATAGGAAGATACAAGCTTTAACCAATCAAAAGTACAAGAAGCTAAACGTCCAACGGAGCTAGACTAATCACTAATCAGTACCCAGGTGCAAAATTCAGCTCGTTAATTGGAAACTGTGAGAAGGAGAGGAAGACCTGCATTCATCAGTCAAGTGTGATGTGAATTATGGAGGTGGTCAAAATTCAAGACCCATATATAAATTTTTTTTTAGTAATCATATATAAAGCTTCAATTCTTTTAGAGAAAATTCCAGCCGGAGAAACATAGTAGATCAGGGGAACAGTAGCACAGTGGATCATCCGATCTCTCGAGCAAACTATATCTAGGTAAGAACTGATCAAAATAGAAAAACTACCCAAGTACCAGGTAAACAGCAACAACTAACGACCCAAAGAAAGGAGCCCTTTTTATGCACAAAGAACCCAAACCCAAACGAAACCTAGGAAGTTCACATATTAAGATTCCGATCATAACCCGCCTGCCAAAATTGGGTCTAAGCATCAACCTAACCAACCAAAAACACTCCAAGATCAAACTTGACGGCAGAAGGTTAAATCGAAGGAAATTCATTCCACCTCACCTTGTGCCCCCTCTCGATGCACTTGACGGCGAACAGCTCCTTGGTCCTGACATCCCTGATCAGCTTGGCCACCCCGAAGTTGCCCGACCCTATGTCCTTGATCACCTCATACCGCTCCATCTCCACCCCTCTCACAGCTCAGAATTGGCACGAGTCTGGACACAAGGACTGGAGCAAGAAGTAGTATTAGCAGCAACCAGCTCAGGCAGGGCAGTCAAGAACCGAGCAGAGCCAGTGAGTGGAAGTGGACTGTGGAGGAAAGAACGCCGGGAGGAAGGAAGCAACCACCGAGCAAGGAAAGAAGCACGAGGAGAGGGCAAGGAAGGTGTGGAATGCGCTGCGGTGTGGAAGGGGGCCGGGGCCTTTTGATGAGGCTTGGCTGGGTCGAAGTGGGAGGAGAGAGACGTAGCCATGTAGCCATACCATCCGCCGTGGTGCTGCTGCAGTCGTTGGGCTCTGAAGTGGTCGCCTTGCTGCTAATAATTAGCGAAAAGAAAAAAGAAGAAAAATGCGGGGAATTTTTTCAACGGTTCGATCGGACCGGGAATGAGTGGCTTGCTCTTACTTTGCAGTCCTTCGCATATCTCACACGATACAGACATTTTTTTTCAAATTTAATATATGAATATCTATTTTTATAAATCTAGTTTTTTCTTTGAACTCGGTAGCCTGCCACGCTACCGCTCTTGACAGGACCTGCCAAGCCACCAGATCTCAACAAAACGACGTGTCGAGCCACCTGACCTCGTTAGATGGTTAATGAATGTTAATCATGCAATATAATACTTAATTAATATTATTGTTAGTTACTAAAGCCTTCTACCAAACTGTAGTTGCTTGGCAGGTCCTGTCGAGCTATGGTAGTGCAGTAGGTAACACATATCAACTGTCGTGGTTGCTGAACTCAGGGAGAAGACTAGATTTGCGAAAACAGATGTTCAAAGCTAAATTTGAAGAAAAATAGCTACAGTGCCATATATACAAAAAATTCCTTACTCTGTTTCTCTTTCCTTTCCTTTTCTTTTAAGGTTTCATACAGTATGCCAATGGATTCAGAAAATTGGAATCGAGTAATTAAGGAACAGTGACACTGCATTGCATATGCTGCCACTTGCTGAACTTCATTGGAGAAACTCTGCCGATTCTCCTAGTCGGCTTCCCATTGGAGATTGGACTGAGCTGCAGAGAACTGTACACTATAGCTGCTATAGTAAAATTTGTTTTTCGTTTTTTGATTTTTTTTAAAAAAAATTTAGTTACACTTTTTTTCGTTTTTTTGTTTTTTTACATTTAATTATACTCAATAAACCAACTCAGTTATAGTGTTTTTTCAATCAGCTACAGTGTTTTTTTTAGTAAAAACCAAAAGCCATCGCTATTCCGATCACCCCCTAACATTGTGTGGAAGTGAAATAGATAGAATTGAAGTAAACGAAAAGCGACGTTGCTATCTGAGAAATGGATGGCATTGCACCTTTCTCCACGCGATTCCCACTTGCGGCCTGAAGCCAAGCTAGCCATGAAATCTGCCGATATGTTTCACCAAACGCTGCTTAAGAAAACTATAGATCATGTGGATTAGATGGAAGCAGGGCGCTGAGCCATAAAGAATTTGGAATGTCCATGTGGCATCACCCTAACCAAAAGATGCAAGAAGGGACTAACACTGATCTAACGTGTGAGCAGAAAAAAATTCTATCTGACGAAATGATATGGTGCTACTGCTAACAGGACAATATTTTAAGAGGTCTGTTTAGAGATTTTTGAAAAAGAATAAAAATGTCTGTTTAGAGATTGTTTCTACCCGAAATAAGAACGCAGAACAATTCAGCAGACATTATTGCAAAAAAAAAAATTGCTTTCGGTATTAACTTATTGAATCAATCTCATTTAAACCTGACAAACTGAATACAGAATATTAATCAATTCATCATTGAAACGTACAAATTATTGTAAGGGATGTACCTAAAATTGTCAACAGTATGTTACTGTGCTTATGAAATTGTTCTACCTGGTACCTAATGCAGCTTGAAACAGCAAATTTTACGAATGCAATTATGCAATCACTGGTATGTCTATGTCCCTTTCCCCCCCTTTTGAGTGACAAACTGAAGTGTTGGACCGATAATGAGACAGGTATTACAGCACTGTTCCCTGCTTTTGAAATCCCACTCCACTTTTCTGAAGCCATGTGACGTGTGCAACTCTCTGATCCGAGTATCCGACTTTATCTCGGAAATCTGGTGGGCGCCATAGCTACCTGCATGCTGTGGTGCTAACTAACCTGGAATTGTAAAATTTCAAGAGAATTGTGAGCTTTGGGATGGAACATTCCATTAGAAATGGCCAGGAGTGGAAAGTTGTGGATGAGAATTGTTAAAACTTATCTCCATTGCATTGCTCGATCAGTGGGTGGCGAAAGTTGCCTCTAGAAGGGGATGGCCATTCGTGGCATGACTCCTGGCTACCTGCTTAGGATATACCCTTGCTGTCAGGCACCAAATCATCAATAAACAATGAGTAGATGATGATTAAAGAATCGGTAGTGTCTTGAAGTAGAAAGCAGACGTCGCTAAAATACTATACTACTACTACTCTCTCTGGTGCAAGCTTTGCTTGGATTCGATTTGTTGCTTGCGCGGATGCAACCATATATGCATGTTGTTATGGCCTAGTTGACTAAGTTTTGCTGAGTTGCTTAGAAGGTAGGAATAGGATACACATACAGTAGTACGACTAGTCGTTAAAGTCTTGTGTCGTGCTATATACTCCGTATCTTGTGCAGAATCCTCTTGCTGGTCATCTCCCTTTCGCCCACGAATTCCTGAACTGACACTGTTAGCCTGACTCCTCTTTAATTCATATTTATGTGTTATGTTTATATTTACCATATATTATATTCATATTCATGTGTTATGTTCATATTATTCATATGTTCCTATTAATCATGCTAGACTATATATATGTGTAACCCTTTGTAACTTAAATTAAAAATAGAGTTCGCATAATATTCTCCACTCTTGTGGTATTAGAGCAGATAGATGGCGGTGTGGAGAGTCTCAACCCAGAAGGAGGGGGAGGCCGGCCTGAAGTAGCATGGAGCAAACGATGTTGTTGGTAGTGTGGAGATAAGGCCGGTCCTGAGATTTTAGGGGCCCGGAGCGAAACTAGAAATAGGGACCCTAGTGTATATATATATATATATATATATATATATATATATATATATATATATATATATATATACACACACACACACACATATATATAACCACAACAAAGTTAGATCACGTGGAGGCGAGCATAAGCTGTGCATCCACATTACTCAAACGTTGAAGTATCTCAGACAACTTTAATATATTACCCTTTTTCACTCATACGTACCGGCGGATCAACAACAATTCAAGGCAATCTCTATTTCACAAATAGGATATCCTATCAGTACACAGAGATTACTAAACTAATGGGAGTCCATTAATCAAGCAACACAGATTTAAGCATACCGTAAAGAAGATGTGTCATCGATATAATACGACCGCCAATGCATGGTACAACCTTAAGCAACCAGTCTCCACTCTTCAAATCAACAGTGTTTTCGAGAGCTCAAGACCTTCCCCGTCCCGATGGTTCGTCTATATCGTATAGGTGAATCATCTCTGCACAACCATCGAAGATAACAATGTAAGCGAGTTCGGACTATTTAACTACAAAGAATAGTAAGCACTTCCGGATCCAAATATTAGAATCATAGCGCAGGGGTAGGATAGATACCCAAATGGTTCTTGTGCTCAAGTTCGCTTGTTGCAACTAAGTCGACACTTGCACTCGAAGGCATTGTAAGATGTACTTCTTCACCATCAACACCATGTGAACTTATCCGAGTTCAACAAAATAATAATTAAAACACTTACAATCAAGAACTGCTTATGTCCCGATGTGGCAAAACATAGTTAACCAATAGACATACCATAGCACCTCCACCAAGTAATATACTTATGTTTAAGTTACGCTTGGTCTCTTCCAGAGCCTTCGCTTTTGAACTTTCACGAAAACCACCGATGAGTGGAGTTCGCAACATAATATGTCAAAAGATAGTTCCCTGTGTGAACCCATATCCATCCCCAAAGATCTTCAAGAGGACACACACCTTCGCTTTACTCAGAAACTATCGGTCATGGTGCGTAATGTAACATCTCGCACACAGATGACATGACATTTCAAATCGTAGCTTGAACACGTAAAATAAGGCTAACTAATGCAGGAAAACATGAGATATAATGGAAATGCAGATTAGTTTGTTGCGAAGCAGATTCTGTTATCTTATCCGCTCAAACACATATGAGCATTTACGATCACTAAAAGTAACTAGATCTGATCTTCACAAAGGGGAAACAGAGGTTTGGTTGTGACTGGCATTTGAACATAACCAACCTCCCGATACACCACAAATCACAAAGCCAACGGAGTTCAGACTGAAGAGGAAGTCCCCGGGGCGCGCGTCCCCGACGAGCCACGCCAGCGCGCGGCGGATGTTGGCGTCTTGAGGTCGCGCGCGCGGAGGGTCGAGGGCCCGGATTTTGGGGCCGGGCGCCGCCGCCGCCCCCCAGTCGGGCCTGTGGAGAACACATTTGGCTTTGCCGTTTTGTTGTGAGATGTACAGGCATGACATACGAAGAATGACCCCATGTGTGAGGAAGAAGTAACAAGTGGAGGAGTTGTCGAATTCACGTCCGTTGTCATATTGGATACTCTTGATCTTGCTGCCAAACTGAGTTGCCACGTAAGAGAAAAAATTGGAGATAGTGAAGAAAGTGTTAGACTTTAGACATAGAGGAAAAGTTCAAAGAAAATGCAAGCAATCATCAAGAATGACTAAGTAATATTTATAACCGGACACACTGTCGATAGGTGATATCCAAAGATCACAATGCACTAAATCAAAATTCTTGAGAGCTCGAGAATGTAATGAAACAAAAGGTAAATGTATATGGTGATCAAGTTGGCAAGCGTGACGAGTAGTGTCGATGTCATTTTTATTACAAGAGATAACAGAAGTATTAGCTAATCTGGACAGAGCTTAATGACCAGGGTGCCCGAGTCAACGATGCCATAAAGGGGCAGGGGCGCTAGTAAGAAGGGCAGAAGACGATGGGACGGAGATCGGCAAGCACAAAGGGTAGAGGGGCCCAGAGCTATTGCACCTGATGATCACGTTTTTGGACCGAAGATCCTTCACAGAAAGGCCAGTAGGATCGAATTCAACAGAACAATTATTGTCGATGGTAAACTGGCAAACAGATATAAAATTATTAATAATGTGAGGAGCAACAAGAACATTATTAAGAGAGAGAACCAGGTAGAGTTGTAGAGCCAGCGGAGGTGACAGGTAATAATAGATGGAGTGAAAGAACGTGGCGGATGGGACATGAAGAGGTTATCGGCGTCGGATGTCATATGTGAAGTTGCGCCGGAATCCATGTACCAGTCCATGATTGCAGGCGGAGTCAGAGTCATGGTGTTGAAGGCGTTTGCTAGTGACTGCTGATCCCACAAACTAAGACCAGACATAGGAGTTTAGAGGGTGCGCCCAAGGCCGCAGGGGCGCCATGGGCTGGTACTCCTAAACCCTAACACAAAATTAGCATCTTCAAAACCATATGGTTAGCCTTTAACCTCATCTCTATTTATAGTTTAGGGCCCAAAACCTAGACTTATTCTAAGCCTACGAGTTCTAATCCAATTCCAATAAATAAGGGATCCGAAATCCTTCCAAACATGGGTTTTCCAAAATTCTAACTTTTTCAACTCATCACGTGTCGAAGCCTCAAGGACTGTACCTCCTATAGATTCTCTACGCATCATCCACCTTTGATCTCTACGTGCTCAAACATAAGCCCGACTATCTCGTGACATTCTCGACTGTCTGAATCTCGGATCTCCATATCCTAGTCCCAATCCATCTCATCATTGACCACGATCGCCTCATGCTCAACTGCACATGCAAAAACTAAAGAATATTTTTTGACACAAGTTCTTTCCAACTTAACCAACATCAGTCCACACATGCGCGACACACCTCACATAACAACGCTAAGCAATATTGTCAATTATTGATCATCATCATAAAAATCCTAAACCTAGCCATATGTTCTAACAATGTTTTTTTGCTATGGAGACCATCTTTTATGAGTGATTTGGTCCTTAGCTCCTTCACTTTGCTACAATTAACCAATGCTTTTAGGGGATTTCTTGATTTCGGTTAGCCCTTTCATTACTATCTATCTATTATTATATATTGCCATTAGTTATGCTAAATTATTGATGCTAAAAAATAATTGGATACATTATTATATATTACAATGCAGCTTGAAAATTATACGTATGATTATATGTATGATGAAATAGTGAATCCCAATCATTTTTATTTTAATTCTAGCTCTGATTGTTAAGAGAAGTAAAAAAAAATCAAAAACCGTTGAAAAGCAAACCACACGCATGGGAACAACAGCTAGAGCAAGTTGCCTTCGGCATCGCACAACATTCGCGATTTTCGTCACATGGTCTGCTCCGCTGCAACAGCGACCCAGTTACCCGGGAGACACACACGTCCGTTGTTTGGCTGTTGCTGAGCGCCTAGCGTGATGGCTCCCTCCGAACGTGAGCAGCGATCTTTTCGCACGCTGGACCGGTCGCCGATCCGATCGTGCGGACCCCCCCTCTCGGACGGACGAACGGAGGCCAGCTTCACGTTCGAATCTCGACCGCTCCAGTGTCTCGTAGCGTGCTTACCTGGAGCTTAGCAGAAAAAAAAAAAAACCGCGGGATGAACAGCGACGACGACTCGACTTCCGTCGCCCCGTGGAGCGCCAGCTGCACGTTCGCGTGCGCGCGTCGACGCGGTTACTCGCAACGTGAGCTGAACGATCTGGCTAAAATTCTACAGGTGCGCATTTTGGTCGGTTGATTTTTCTGCGAAACTGCAAGCAGGCTGCCCGGTGGCTAGTTCATCGCCGCGTTGACTCGGCTCCAGGCAACAAATGAACGTGCCGCACCAGCCTTTGAAAGCGGAGTGGGTGGCGGCCTGGCTCCACTGAGGAATCTCCCTGCTCTGAACAACCAGCATGCAGCGCCAAGAAATATCGCCCCGGTCGATCGCCCAATCAGAGCACGCACGCAGTACTCTCTCCTGATGTACCTTTCCGTTGTTTACAGAAAAACACGGTTTCCCTTTCGGTGCCGACGTAGCAGCAGTAGACAAAAAGTACGTAGCTATCTGAGCTCGCACCGGAACGCGCATGCAGTCTCGGTCACCCTGGCTCGGTGGACAAAAAGAAAGAAATTGGGCGGTCCAAATTGCTTATAGCTTTGTTTTTTTATTGAAATTATACTATAGCAACTATTAATTTTTTTAAAATAAGAAAAAAAACTTTGAAGAAAAATACAAAGAAACTCAGGAAAAAAAACCGAAATAAGTCAAAACTATAAGTCAATACATTTCAAGTGGTTTTTGACTTAAGTAAACTAAAAGCTAAAAATACTATAGGCTGAAATCGTTTCAAGCAGAGCGCACTCTCCACTCTGGCCAGCGTGCCAAATTGAGCCATGTTGGCATAACGGTTCCGTCGTGAGCCTGTGCGTCTTGCTGGTGGGCTTGGGTTGTCAATTCCCTTTCATAGAACATAAGCTTGGTTTTGCAAAAGGTTTTATCGATACAAATGTGTGCTTAAAAGTGCGATTTTATAACAGTTTTGACAGCGACATTTTGTTTTTCCGACGTCGCATTAATTTGCATGCGGCACGCGCGAGGTGCAAAGTTCTCCCGCGCCGCGCCGGTCGGTCGCTCGCCTGTCGAAACGCTGTCCCAAAGTCGGTGGCGAGTCGCCTTCCGTCGCAGTAGCGCGCGCGGCCGGCTGGGGCAGCGGTCGGTACGGTCCCGGATGCGCTTGACGCTATCTGAATCTTCCTGAAATCCAAAAGGATGGATGGGAAAGCCACTGAGAAAGGTCGGTCGGTGCTAATCCCCTAATGGCAGTCGCCGTCGACTTTGGTTTATCGTATTTCTTGATCCGAGCGAGGATAGTTAAGGTCCTGCGTTATGCAGATTGGGTTGCTTCCAATGGTTTAGCCCGGCTTTTACACGAGGGCTTGTTAGGTTAGGACAGGATGAGGCGATGCATTTTTGTTTTCGAGTGCGCGAGGAGCTAGGCATACATTTTGGTTGGAACTCCATTACGGAATATACGTATATCACTCACCTGGTATTGGTCTGATCTTCTTGGCACACGGAACTCGATTGGTGTATTCTCTCTCTCACTCACTTTTTTTATCGTGCAACCAGACTGGCTCGAAAAGTTGGGGACACACGTCACATTAATTTGCATGTTTGCTTATTAGGCTATGTACAATAGTATAATATTAGTTATCTATAAATTTTGTTATATAGAACATGAGATAATATACAGGAGAGAAAGGAGAATATAGAGAATTAGGCTGTTTATTATGCAGTAGTCAACTATAATACGGTAAACAAGACACATTATGTCATATGAAATTTTATATAAAAACATGCAAAAAGATAACCTATTGAATAAGTTATTTTTGATACCGTTTATTGGTGACTTAGAAAATATTCTAGATGGTAGTTATCTGCAGGTAGACTAGCGAACTAGCAGAGGCGCAAAAAAAAAAGGAATCAAAAGATTTGCTTTGGTGCCTACTACCGAACGTCCGTCTCAAAAAAAAAAAAAGACTACAGAACGTCTTAGCAGAAAAGAAAGGCCGAGCCTGGCCTTCTTGAGAGGGCCTGGTCCTATTTGGAAAGCTACCTTGAACAAAAAAACTGGCCCATGATGTTTGCAAGACCTTTAGCATAAAATCTTTCTTAGAGTAAATTGTATTGGACCTCTCTAAACTTGTAAAGTTATCTCACCTAGCTTCTTAAACTTGTATTTTATTTTGTCAGCTCCCTAAACTTAGATCTGTTTGCACCAGTGGTCCAATTCTCTGTTTGTTGACGGCAGAAAGTGACTTGGCGTTCTTTATAGCTGACATGGACGATGGCATAACAAAATAGTGCACGTGGTCCCACCTATCATTCTAACCATTGGAACGGTGCATGTATCACACCCCCAAAATTCCTTCTTCCTCACTCTTCCCCTCTCTCTACTCCCTTCTCCTCACTCTTCCACCCAAGCCACGACACTACTGTCATGCACTATTTTAGCTCCATTAGCTACCAGGTTTGCCACCCAATGACCACCACCGTCGCTGCTTGACCTAGCTAGCTACTCTAGCGCCTACCTTCTCTCTCTTGCTACTGATCAGATCCGTACTCATCTCCTCCACCCTGGTCATCCCTTCTTGGCTTCTCACCCGCTACTCCATCCTCTAGATCAAGTAGATGAGGATCTCGTTGATGAGAAATTAGTGGTGGTGTGTTGGTGGATTTGGTAGACGGCGGCAAGCAACGTTAGTGGCGGTGGTCTGGTGGGGTAACCATGGCAGCGGTGGAGATTTGATGGCACTAGTGAATGGGGTGTAGGAGGAGAAATGGAGAGTGGCACCAGAAAAGGGGAGGAGCTGGTTTCCTAGCTAGCTCGTAAACATCACATAGCGGCGGTGACCAAGGTGGCCGGGACAGCTGCTGGAGATGGAGGAGGTGGAGTGAAAAAAAGATAGTGATGCTTGTTAGTTTGGTTTAATATTGGTTTAATTATACTTATTAATTGATTAAAATATTAAATTAGTTTATTTTAGATAAAATTAAATTATCAGCTCGGCTCATTAGATTAATTATAAAAATAATTCTAAACTATTAATAAAATAATATTAAATTATATTATATCAATTACGAAAAAAACTCAATAAAACGAGTGCCTGGTTTGGTTTGTATCCACCCCGTCGCCGCGAGCGCACGAGGTCCGCGTCGGATACTGTGCACCTCGCTCTGCCACACCGACATCACCTTCTGGCGCATGAAGGTACGCCCATTTATCGGGTTCTTCAGTTCTGGACTTCGGTGTCCATCCTGCAGTTCTGCCACTGCTGCAATAAGCCATCGTATCACAACTCAACGTTTAGAAGCCTAATGACGTTTGAAATTCGTGGAGTCAGTATCATGTACACCCACTATATATTCCATTTGATTGAAAATGTGAAAGCTAACACAGAGAACTAGAATATACCACTTCTGAAGTGATTACCTCTGTCTTTCAATCACTCGTTGATCGATCTCGACCTAATAAGTAGAAGTTGCTAGTAGTGATTAGCTAATGGGTAAGTTATGTAGCTTGGGAAAAGTTGTCACTCAGCAAATGCGAGGCCACGCATGCACTACACGAGATCCCTTGCTTTAATTTCTAAGGGGAAAGCATGAGGCACTAAATTAACCCTTTGACTTTATAAAAAAAGCTAAGATAAAATCATGAATTATTAAATTCCCATCAGACACAACTTCGAATCATTTTAGGCCGTTGTGATTTATTCTTTGTAGTTATATTTATCTAAAACCTATCGTACCCACAGACTAAAGAAGCACTAAATTTTAAAAATGGTTAATAAGAAATGACCTTATATATCTTTATTAAATAATATACCATAATTACTGAAAAAATTCAATAACTACATTTTAGATTTTTTAATAAATTAATATATTAAAATAGATACTTCTGACACTATGAACGATTACAATGAAACGGATGGAGTGGTAATAGTTGGCCTGCCAGCTCTACCGGGTAACAAAAACAAAATAATGAGGTTGGGAGCTAATGCCGATTTGAGAAAAATAATGGAGATGGTCTCAAGATGTAACCCTACCAAGGTAGAGTACTTATCTTTAAAACTTTTTTTTTATGAAACGGGATATAGCTTTATATTCATAATGATTAATTAACTCTTGTTAATAATCCTTGTTTAGTGTGGTGGAGAGCGTGGGGGATCACGTGCGGGCAGTGGCCGTGGGGGACACGGTGGTGCCGGTCTTCTCGGCGCAGTGCGGGGAGTGCGCCGACTGCCTCTCCGACCGCAGAAACATCTGCTCCAAGCTGCCCTACCGCCCTGGCATGCCGCGCGACGGCACCACGCGCTTCTCGTTCGCCGCCCTCGGCGAGCCCATCCACAACTTCACACCCGTCTCCAGAAGCTTCACCAAGTACACGGTCGTCGACGTCACGCACCACGTCAAGCTCGGCCCCGGCGTCCCGCTGGAGAAGGCGTGCTTCCTCAGCTGCGGCGTCGCCACCGGCACACACCGAACTACTAGTCATCACTGACCTCTCCCCTTGTTCGAAAACTAACCTAATTACCATGTTCGCACGTAGGTTGTCATGATTAACGAATCGATTGTGCAACTGATTGATGTAATGATGCAAGAGTTGGTGCGGCGTGGAAGGTCGCGGCGGTAGAGCCCGGGTAAGTGTTGCAGCGTTTGGACTAGGCGCCGTGGGGCTAGCGGTAACGACAACTCAATCTGATACACCTAATACGAGGCACTGACAGTCTGACACTTTGTACTTGCTGCTAATCGAGCTTAATTGTTTGGTTTCTTGAGTTGTTAGTTCGTGAGTTGACCCGCACACTGTTCTAGTTGCCGTCATATACGTTGCGCTAGCTACTATGTTAATGTAACGGCGACGTCTGAACAAGCTTACGACGTAGCGCAAGGGTCAAGGATGCGTGGGGCTAAGAGGATCACCGGAGTTGATTTGAATCCTGAAAAGTTTGACATCGGTAAGATAATGTATTTCTGTAGGCTAGTAAAATTCTTTCAAGAAACTGTTCAAGTGGCGAGAGAGAGGGGCTTGCATTCAGTGGAATGCATGAGCAAAAGTGTCTGAATGATAAACAGCTGCAGGAAGGTAAGAAGATGGGGGTCGCTGACTTCACCAACCCGAACGATATTGGGGTGAAGGCCGTGAGCGAGGTCTGAATCAACGTACCTCCATTCGTGAACAGCGTGCGCGATGGTGCCGTTGCTGTTTGTTCTTGATGTTTTGGTTGCCATGCATGCTCAATGATCTCTAGGCCATCAAGGAGATGACCGGCTGGGCCGCCGATTACTGCTTCGAGCGCGGCGGCTCGGCTTCAGTCACGGCGGAAGCGTTCCAAAGTTCTCGAATGGTACGGATCATGTGAGCATGTAACATTTCACATTTTTCAATCCCTGTCACTCTCAGTACCAATGCTACTAATCCATGGTTCTTTCCTTTTTCTCCCTGTGATTGGTATGATCCAGGGCTGGGGAAGACGATTGTCCTCGCCGTCTACCCCAACGCCGCGCCGATCAGCATACCTTCATACGACATCCTCAGGGGAAGATCAGTCATAGGCTCACTCTTCGGCGGGTTCAAGCCCAAGAACGACATCCCAACGCTGACACAAAAGTATCTGGACAAGGTAACCACAGGACATATCTGTTTCAAATGTGAGATGTGTTTGCTACTGCTTTTCATCTTGCTTCTTGCAGGAGCTTGTGCTGGACGAGTTCATCACGCACCAGATGGGTTTCGACCTGCTCACGCAAGGGAAGAGCCTCAGGTGCATTATTTGGATGGACGGGGTGAAGGAAAACGGAACAAAGCCGAAGGAAATGGCGTGTGATATCGCTGTCAGAACTCACGAGTCATGGTACTTACTGTTCAGCTGTCGTACTACATATCGAGGAAAAAGTTGGGAGAGGAACCTGTCGTTGCCTTGTTTTTAGTCCATGTTCAAAATGTAATGTCTTGCGGTTTTTATCTTTTAGTCGATTATGAGAGAGATTGAAAAAGATAAAAGATACTTATATTAAGAAGTCACTTCATTCAAAACGACTCATAACTTCTACTAACGATTTATAGAAAAAGCTCTTTTACAGTATTTTAAAATGAATATAAACCGTCTAATCTTTATAATCCAATAATTTATATTAGTTAAAATTCAGTTATACTATTACTCATGTTACTAGTAGTAGAATTTTTAAAGGGGTAAAATTATAAATGAGCGAGGATGTGGCGCATAGCCTTGGCAAGTCGGCAATGGTTTCTGTGGGTTGTGCGCAGCCCGCCGGGTAGCGGAGGTGGTAGGCAATGAGGGTGTAGGAGGAGAAGAGCTCGATGATGAAGTTGAAGGTGCGGCGGGAGGCGTCGACCCAGGAGGCGTGGAAGGCGATGATGGCGTCGTGGCGGAGCGTGCTGAGGAGGTGCACCTCCGAGTACATGCGCTGCAGCGTGTCCGACGTACGGAGAACGTCGCGGAGGTTGGCCTGGTTACACGCAACCTCCACGGCTCCACCCCCTTTCACTCATCGAACTCCCTGTACACTGATTTCATTGCTCCTTCACCAAGTAGCTCGTCGAACTGCATGCCAACAAGAGAAAAGAAAAAGGACTTCTAATTGGCATCACAGGAGCACAAGATGTGGTATGACTGTCCTGTAGGGAGAGGAAAGGCGAGGCCGCGAAGGATCTGGCACGCCCAAGCCTTGACGGTGTGGAGGCTGATGCACAGGTAGCGGAGGCGGTTGCGCGCGGAGGGTGCCGGAGGAGAAGAGCTCGGGGATGAAGTAGAAGGTGTGGCGGGAGGCGTCGACCCAGGAGGCGTGGATAGCGATGATGGCGTTCGTTTATTTTTTTTGTTCAAAACAAAAGTCTATAATATCATCATAAATTAATGGCCACATTTTATTTCTACTACTATTTTTTTACTACCAGTATAATGTACTGTAAAAAATCCTAAATCTTAAAAAAATATTTTATTTAAAAGTTGACTTTTAAAAATTAAAAATCAGAAACTATTTGAAACCTTTTGTTGGTTTGGACGTAAGCTCTAAAGCCATTGATTCTGCAAAGAAAATGCATCTCGCGACTGTGCGTACGTAATTCCGTGATTTGATCATGTCGCGACGGAGACGTACCTTGGTCGTGATGCTTTTGTTGGTGGTGCTGTTGGTTTCCTTCGGATGTAATGCGGCTGTACTGTACCGTTGGAACAAAAATAACTGAGAATTCAGTTCCAGTAATATTGACGAGAAAGTTAACGCTAGGGATGTCAAGCCAAACTCTTCAAGTTCTTGCTCCGATTTGGAGACCTGTGGCTTTTACACCAAACGTGTTCTAACTATTCGGAGTCACTACAGTGTATGGGATAGCATGTCCATGCTCTTACTAAAATTGATGACTGACATCCATGATTACACAATCTGAAACTTGAGTAGCGATTCAAAGTGTTATGGATTTGCGCAAATTTCAATACGAAGCTGTGTAAAATAGTCAATCGGACTAAATAGACAGGTATCGAGTTGAGCCCAATTCCTCTAAAAAAAATTTAGCCCAAGTATAAACGGGCCCTCCAATTCTTTGCAGCCCAGGCTACTAAACTCTTCTCGTGCCTCCCACCGCTCCTCTCTTACCTCCTTGATGACGCCCACCAACTCTAGACTCTAGTCGCTTCTCTCTCTCCCACGCGCTTCCAGAAGCCATGGCGGCGGAAGGCAATTCCCCGGCGCTATCCGAGGTAGGGGAAGCCATGGCTCCATACTTTTCCAGCTTGTTCTCTTATTAGCTACAGCTTCCTGATGTGATTACGCGGCGGCTGCCTTGGACTGGTGCCGTGGAGCGGCCAGATTCGGCAGTTTTTTTTAATCACCTCGTGGCCGGATTTATGCGGAGGGAGAGAATTAGAGGTTTCGTACTAGTGGGTTTAGGGGTCAAGATGTCGCGTTTGATTCCAGCGGAAGAATCGGTGGCTTCTGTGTTCGCCTTTGGAATTGAGTCACTTAACATTGCTGTTCGTTACTGTCACTGCGTAGATGTCGAAATTTTCATCTCCAGTGCTGTACCGTCGGAATTTTGTTGTTTGTTGCGCAGCTTTGGTGCGAGTGGAGGCACAGCTCCATAGGTTTTCGCGGTCTTTCAGAGCTTCAAAAGGGGAAAAGTGTTTGTTCCGTTGGCAGCACAGGAATTTGTAGTTGATTGGGCTGTGGAGTTGGCTTGATGGTATCCCTTGTATTCTTGTGTGTTCATATTCATATATGATCTGCTTGTTTGACATTATTTCTGTAATCACAAACATACGTGAATATGTGATCTTGCCTTGTGGGAATTGTGGTTGCGATTACAATTAAACCATTTTGTCCATACTCTAAAATGTATAGCATGTGAAACAACCTGAGAGCAAACCTTTTACTAGCAAAGTTGGAGGTATTTGCATGTATTGCTTGCTGCACGACCAGTTGATATAATGTCAACTATCCAAAATGCTGTTTAAAGCATAGTTCATGCTTTTAATGTTTCTGATGAGCATTTTGCTTAGGCTTAGAGCCTTGGACTGCTCGTTGCGGAATGTTTTGTCACTAAAATTAACGCTATAACTTTGTTAGCCTGGGGATCAAATGCTTAGTGAGAACTTTGACATCTATACTATCGTATGCTTGTTTCTTGAACCCAAACTAACTTCTCTGTGGCTTCTTGTTGCTTCTGAAATTGATCTTTCATGGGTCAGAACCAGTGTTGAAATCCACCCTTTTTGCAGGAATATTCACTCCCACCCAAGGAGGCCCCAGTGGAAAATTCAGCTGAGGAGAAATCTGCTATTAGCGCTGTGGCTGAAGTTGTTCCCCAGAAAGATGCTGAAACCCCACCAGCTGATGAGACCACTGCTGCTGTTGAGGAAAAAAGTGAAACTCCTGAGGTGAAAGAGACCTCTGAGACGCAAGAAGCAGAAGAAACCAACACTGCTGCAGAGGAAAGCAATGAGGCTGCTGAGGAAACAACTGATGAGAAACCAGAAATTAAGGTATGATATTACCGATTAGTGATGAACAATTACATTTGTAAGCCAATAATAAACATATATTAATATACAGATTGAGACAGCTCCAGCAGATTTTCGTTTCCCCACAACAAATCAAACAAGACATTGCTTCACACGCTATATTGAATATCATAGGTATGGTTGTGCTCTTTTGGAAAGATACATTATTGGTGTACTTAATTCATTGACAGTAACTATGTTTTTGTAACAGGTGCGTAGCTGCAAAAGGAGAGGGTGCTCCTGAGTGTGAAAAGTTTGCAAAGTACTATCGATCACTTTGCCCAAGTGAATGGGTATGCATTCTATTTTCAATCTCTAATTTTTTAGTGCTGCTTCTTCAGTTTGTTCTGAGATAATGATATAGGTATTTCTATGGTATATGGACCTTCTGCAATTATGTTACTGTGTTCCCACTGACCTTCCTGCCTATCAATGGTGTATTATCCGTGGACTTCCATTAGATGCTAAAACCTGCCTTAGCTAAAACCTGCCTTATGTAGTAATGTAATTGTTACCTTTTGAAAGTCCAATACTTTGTGGTTTGTGCTTTAGCCATACATCTTCATTCTAGATTTCTAGTCAAAGATTGCTCTTATTAGAGCAACTCCTTCCTTGGTTCACCTGATGGAGTGGGTTAGTTGAGTTGGATGGGTTGATTTTGTAGTCCTTTGAGTGAGGTTTGGACATGGGAGCAGCAATATGATGCATGCACAATAATTCAGAAACCTGGTAAAATACCATTTGAGAATAAAAACCTGCTACTTTATGGCTTATGATAATTTTGCTCAGCTGGCTACCATATGAAATTATCTGTATGGGTAGTCTTATGATAATTTTGCTCAGCTGGCTACCATAGAAATTATAATTATCTGTATGGGTATTCTTTAGGTTAAATAATGATATGTTATGTAGAATATGTACAATGCTTGCTGAAATTTGTTTCTGTTGTCTTGGTGACTATCTTTACGTGTTGGTGGCATTTGGGCTTTCATATGCTATTAAACATGATTTGTTAGTAGATCTTGAGCTTTACTTATATTGCTTCTGGTTACAGCTAAACCTACCCATTTTTACGACACGGCCTTTCTCAACTTGATGGCATGGCTGTGTTCTATGCAGATTGAGCGATGGAACGAGCAACGTGAGAATGGCACATTCCCTGGACCCTTGTAGACTGTAGTGGTGCTCAAAAGAAAAACCCATGCTGTCCTCCCGACCTATCTTCCTTGATAACTGGACTAAGTTATGAGGAGCTGCGAAATCGCAGTTCTTTTTTTAAGAGTTCTTACAAATAAAACTTCGACTTGTTCTAAGTCGAAGGAGGTGCTTCTCAATTCCCCCTAACGATTATTCCCTGGATTGTTCAAGAATCCAACCTTTGTAGATTTTACCGAACTTGCTGTCCCACTGAGCGCATTTCAAGATGATCTTGTTGGTTGCATAGGAAAGTTCGAAACCATGTGGAATAAATTTGTTGGGAAACATGGGTCTTGGTCTACAAGCCTAGTCTATTGGTGGGCATCCTTCAATCTATAAATAGAGGTCTCAATTATTATAAAACGTGCTGATGAATAAAGAAAGCAATAAAGAAATGAACTCCCTCTCATATTATTCTGGATTATCTGTGTTTGATCTATCCCTATTGTATAGAAGGAACTGATTAAATCAGACTCGTTAGTGACGGTTTCTCAATAAAATTAACGTCCTAGTTCTTGCAGTGTCATCTTTTTAAGAAAGTAATATTTCATTCCATGCTGTTGTTTGCCTACATTTTTTATGTAGTTATGGCGCTTTTAGGGCACTGACAGCGCGCTCATGACTCACGAGTCATGAATTTTGCTGTGCCATAAAGCTCATTTATTATTTCTACAGGCACTTACAAGGAAGGGTTAGGTAATTCACATGTTCTGATATGTGTGGTGTTGCCCGAATTTGTTTTGAGTAGTTTCGAATTTTTTGGACGACCTCTATATTAATTATTCATTTGTTCATATCCTGAAATCCTACGACCACTCGATGAGCCTGTAGCTCTGCCCCAGGTTGAGTTCTACCTTCTCGACTTTCACGGCTTGTGATTTTGTGATTTGTCGAGCTGAAACAGTTTGTTCGTAGGCCAGCCTAGCTATTCCTTCAAGCGCGCACGATTCAACAGCGGCACGGCGCCACTGGTAGATTTGTTCAGGACTCAGGAGAGCGTGTGCGGCGCGGCTGGTCTAGAGGGACACGGGCACACGGGCCTGCGACCCCGCGAGTCTGTGAGGCGCCATATACATAATTCTTGTAACGTGTTACTAAAGTTTTATAAATAGTTAAAATCTATACACATACTCTTTGTGGTATGATGCTAAAGTTTACAAATATATTTTACAAATAATAGAAGCTCATACATGATTCTTGTAGCATGTGATCTAAACTTGCGAATGTGTTTTGTAAACGGTTTGCTTCATATCCCTAAACCTTATGTTATGATTATAACGTATGCAAATATGTTTTGTAACTTATTGGGAATCATACTTTGATTTTTTTGTTGCATGGTAGTACGATTTGGAAATTTACTGTAGTACATGCATGTCTTTGCTGAGAAATACAGGGTTGTATGTCATCTCTGTGTAAGTGGTCAGACCGGCCTAACGGTAGTACCGTCCTTTGTTTGGCGGTTTGACTGTCTTCAAGTGAGCAATCTGACTGGCCTTCTTCGAGCGGTCAGAATGACCATGTGTTGGTGATATGACCAGTGGAGCGGTACGACTGGACATTTGTTGCTGGTAGTATTTTTCTCAAATGTACTATTTTTTGGTTCTTGGTCGGGTGGTCCGACTGGACCTGAGGGTAATACTAGACCTTGTGTCGATGGTAGTATCGGCAGCTGGTGTAACAGCTTTTTTTTAGCCGTTATAGAGGAAACAATAGTATTGACCATTAGTTGGTAGTAATATAGGCCTCAGGCGAACGGGCCTCTAGCGTAATGGTTAAAGCGCTCTAGTAGCACCCCTCAGGTTCTGGATTCGACTCCCAGTGGGAGCGGATCTTCAAGGGGCTGAGGGAAAAAACCCACTCGCCTACTCCCGCACCAAAGCACAGGTCTAAGGCTGGCCCTGGTCGTTGGTCGCTCTCACGAGGGCTGATGCCGCTGTGTATGGGTGGGGGCAGGGGTTTGGGGGTTTCTCGATCTGCGTGAGAGGATCTTCTTCTTAAGCAAAAATGCCCGGAGGGTTTCTTCCCCCCCCCCCCCCCGCAGGTCGAGTTTAATATAGGCCTCAGGCAGTTTTTGCTTAATTCTTGTTCAAACAGCTAATTTTGTGGAGGATGGGGCCTATAAATACCCATCATGGCCATTGGGGGCAAGTGTGTTGTATTCTATTCCAATCTATTGAGTTAGTGTGAGTTTTTTCTCTTAATTATGCATGTATTGCACTTGAAAGCAATGAGAGAAGTTTCTTGTTGTATGTGTTGCATTTAGAAGTGGATTAAGTATCCTTGTTGTACATGTGTTATACTTGATAAGAGTTAAGTAGGGAGTTTAACTTATTACTCTTGGAGGTTGTCAACTCCTAGACGGTGTAGATACGTCATGATATGATGATCTTCTAAAGAAGCTTATAATAAGGCCTAGCATGTTATGAATATTGAAACTCACTTACCCGGATAGGAAAGAGCTACCATTAGTATAATTGAGGTATTTGACTTAATTCGTTGAGCTGGTCCAATTTATTTGAGCTTATTTCAATGCGGACTAGGATAGACCGGCAAGTCTCCAAACACCATGGTAACAAAAGATCGTGTCTGAGGTTTATTTTCTTGTACTCATTTACATCATTGCAATTTATATTCATAGAATTGAAATGATTGCTTGTAAATTTTGACATAGACTTAAAATGTTGGTACACTTAGGTGAAACTAGATGATTTATACCTTATTCATGCAAAACTGATTTAATTTATGCATCTGCATGTAAACTTGGTTTTAGTCAAAGTGATTTTTAAAAGTGTCTATTCACTCTCTTTAGTTAGTCTCCTTGACCTTACAAGTAGGTGTTGTAAGTAGAAACAAAAGTTATAAGACGAATAAGGGCAAGAGTAATAGCACACACATATGCTATCTATGTGATGAGGGAAATTGTATGATAAAAGATTGCTCAAGTTTGAAGCAAATGAATATTGCATGCTCAGTGACGATAGCAAAGGATGATTCAGATATACTGGTCGTCAGTCAATCACGTACTTCTCATAGATGGATATTAGAACCATGTTGTTGTTCCACATATATTCGACGATGGAGATGTTCGATGAAGGATTTTTACGTCCGGTATATGAAACTGTACACTTAGCGAATTACAAGGAGTTTATAATTACTGAGGTGAGAATGACTACACTGGAGATGTATGATGGAGCACATCGCACATTGACAGAAGTTTGGTATGTTCTCGGTTTAAAGAATAATCTAATATATGTGAGGTCATTTGAACCCAAATGTTGTGAGGTATTACTTCGAGGTGGAGTTATATAAGTTACTTGCAAAGAACAATTGATCATGGAAAGTATTTAGAACAACATATGATACTTATTGACATGTATACCTAAAGGAAGGGCAACAAATAAGAGGTCTGATAAAAAAATCCTAGCCAAAAAAAGAAAACCATGTCATTATCGGTAGGTACTCAGATCTTATCTGCAGTTATGTATAGAATTACAAAGATGGTTGCAAAATTTAGCAGATACAAAGGAGAATGTGCGAGGTGTCGAAAGAAGAAAGACGTGATGGAACCAAGCATGAGGTACCAGCAAGCAGGTGAAGCTTGGGGGCGGTACAAACTTATGATATGAAAGGCTATAGGAACATGAGGTGTGGTTAATCAAATTATAAAACAATGGAACTCTCAAGTCAACGGTCTAGGCAGGCTAGTCTGGACACTGACACACATTACGATGATATATATATGAGTCTCTGTGGTAGGGGCACTCCTAATTGTAGGAGAAAAAACAAAAAGAATACGAAGCCGACTTAGAGCTAATTTTGAAGGAGTACAATGACTTCAACGGATAAGAGTTAATACGACGATTGTTGAGTATGGTGACTCATGTCCTAGTTTTTTTTAATATTTAGAAATATGTGTTATAAGAAGTCATAGATGGATTATACTAGAATTTGGATTTCTACTTATTTTTAAAGTAGGATTTCTACTCTAATTTAGAGGAGGGCTTGGGAGGATTATATAAAACTATAAGGAGTGGTTATAGAGCAATCAAGCAAAAAAGTTACTCATCCAAATATAGAGGTGAACAAGAAGATTAGAGACTATGCTATTTTTAACACTAGATTCTTGTATAGAGTAAGAATTCAAGGTTGTAAAAGATTTGAGAGGGCTATAAGAAAGCGACAATCCATTGTATTATTTTGATGTTGTGTTTAATGAATTTGCAGTTTGCTTCATCAAATCTTTTCTCTCTATGTGATCTCTATGGGATTTATTGTTTTGTTTTGATGTTGTGTAAGTTTATGTTGTATCTCAGATGTGTTCTGAAGAGTTACTGTATGTACAAAAGGCATAAGTGATTTACAAAAAGAAATAAAAAGCGGGAAAAGCCCCGAAAGACTACGCATAAAGGCGCACCAAAACTGTTCGTCTCCAACTTTTCCCTCCTCCCCTGGATTCTAACCACCGCTCCGCTCTCCAAACTTTCGAACCCACGCCGCCGCAGCCTCCGCCGCAGCCATGCGGCGATCTCACGACTGCCGTCCCTTCCTCCCGCCGGACTGGGGGCCGCCGCCTCCCCACCGCTACCACCACCACCAACAACAACAACGCTACCGCCTGGCGCAGCCGCCCCAGCCGCAGTTCGCCGTGATCCTCCTCCGCGCGAGCCCCAACTTCGCCACCCCGCCCGCCACGGAGATCGAGACCCTCGTGGCTGGCCTCTCGTCCCCGGCCCCCGACAACCTCTCCGTCCGCTCCTCCGGCCGCCACGCCGCACGCCTCCTCTTCCGCTCGCTCCCCGCCGCCGCCGCCGCCGCACGCGAGCTCTGGTCGCTCCGCCTCGAGGGCCTCCACTTCCTAACCCCGCACCTCACCGAGCCAGCCCTCGCCTCCCACACCTTCCCCCTCATCGCCTCCCTCTTCGCCGCCCACGCCTCCCGCCTCCTCGACTCCAACCTCGTCTCCCTCTCCGCTGCCCGCTCCGCTGAACTCGCGGCATCCATCCAGGCCTTGAAGCAACGCCTGGGCTCCCGCAATCGCTTCCGCGAATTTGATCAGCTCCATCACCAGAAGAAAACACTCGAGGCCGAGAAGGACTTGGTAGACGCCAAAATTGCCGAGTACGAAGCAGCGATGAGGTCGATACGGCGCGCCATGTTGCGTGGGACGGAGGAGGGGGAGGAGGGGGTGGAGGTGTTCGAGATTGGGGAAGGCGTGGAGATGGACTTTTCGAGGGTGCACATGATGATGCTGCGCGAGTGTAGGAGGCTCAAGGAGGGGCTGCCGATCTACGCATACCGCAGGAAAATTCTTAATCACATTTTCGCTAACCGGGTGAGCATGGGAGTTCTCTATGCAGTTTTTGTTGGACTCAATATGGCAATTAGAGTGGTGAACCATGCCTTCAAATTCAACATCCCAAATGATATTCCAAAACTTTCATTCACTAGTTACTGGAAGTTAGGAAGATCAGATTTGTTCACCAATAAAGAACTCACAAAAGCACGGAAGTAAATAGAGTTCAACTTCTCTGCATTGGTCGGACCGTTACAAGGGAGCGGTTGGATCGGCCGAGTGGTCTGACTGCTGAAGAAGACCAATTGGACCTGGTCGGTCCGTAGGCCTGAGGGCAGTCAGACTGCACCCTGTTCCCAAAATTGGAAATCAATTTGAGCTAAAACAAAAAAAAGGTGTCATCTCCAAAATACATATCCAAATGATTTGAAATTTTGCATACATGTTGCTAAGGATCTCATGAACCTAATGCATCCAAGGAGCGCGGAAGCAAATCCAAAGACCATGGAAGCAAATGGAGTTCAACTCCTCTACACCAGTCGGACCGTTACAAGAGAGCGGTTGGATCGGCCGAGCAGTCTGACTGCCGGAGAAGACCAATTTGACCTAGCCAGTCCACAGGCCTCAGGGCTGTCGGACCACACCCCTGTTTCTAGAACTGGAAATTAACCCGAGCCAAAACCAAATAAGGTGACATCTCCAAAATACATATCCAAATGATTTGAAACTTTGCATAAACCTTGCTAAGGATCTCATGAATCTAATGCATCCAAAGATCGCATGGATCTTGGCTAAATTTCCAACATTTACTCGAAACAAGCAATGTTGCACTAAAATCGGGCAAGACTCGAGAATGTGAGATATGACTTGTTCGTGGGTTAAGGATAGCCAATATGGCTCTAGATAAGTTTCCACGTGTCACAGCAAGCGAGAGCACCTAGATTTGAGGCTAAAACCCTAGAAACAAGATATGACTAGAAGGGTTCTAAATCGAACCAAATCGGACAACCTTCAAGATTTTGCTATAACTGGTTCCTACATAGATGGAACATGATGCTCACGAGGCATTTCCACCACTTACACATCTTTGGAATCCAGCAAGATCAAGAGAAAAGAAGTGGGCAAAACACCAATCAACATAAGTGCAACATCAACAAGAGCAAGAACACACCATGTCAGATGAATAAGATTGATTTATTGCAGCTTGTAGATGAAGATTTTACTGTCACTCTACCATAGAGGATAGAGCTCTCACAAGAGCTCTCATCCAAATCTTCCATCACAAGAAAGTCTCTCTTTCAACCCTAATGAATGGATGATTGGTTAGTTGGCCACATGCCTCTAACCCCTCTCACTCATATAGATGGAGCAACTAGCCTATATCTAATCCTAATAGATATATTCATTAGCACAACCGGGGAAACCCGTCAACTCCCCCCACACACACTGGGTTTTACACTTATACATGACTTATACACATTTTTCAAAGTGCATAAGTCCAAACCTGCTAAAGAGCAAGCTTCCCATCTACTTATTCTCCTCAGCTTCTCCTTGACCTAAACCGCTCTCCTAACACCTTCCAATCGTCGCGGTTTTGGTCCCATCGCCGTTTCTGGTATTTTGACTTCCCCGTTAAAACACCCTTGCTTTGATCGTGGTCTCACCTTTTCCTTGAGCGTAGTCCATGATTATTTCTATGCAATCTCCTCCTACTTTACATGCACTCTTCATGCCTGTAACGTGTAGGTTCACCAATGGCTCACGCATTGGCAAGTTTCTCAGTGTCGGTTTTTACCGACTACGTCTCACTTACACTGACTATACCATTCGATAAATTGTTGTTCGAACCTTCCCCTTAGCATCCCTGGTCTTCTCTGTGCTTTGTTTGAGCTCAATCATCCTGATCGACTTCCTTAACTGTACCTCAGTTCATCCTTGAGCCTAATCCTGTCCACGCCATCGATTGTGGTTGCCTCTAAGCTTCCTACACATCAAAGATCAAGAAATAATTTTCTAGCACAAGTTCTTCACAACTTGACCCACATTAGTCATGCACCATAAATGCAATGACGTAGGACTCCGAAACTTAACCCATAACCATTTCTCAGAAATATCCAAACCTCTCGGATACTTTCAGACAAAATCGGTCCGACCGCCATTGAGCGGTCGGTTAGACTGCACCTATGGCCGGTTTGACCGCTTGAGTCGAGCACCCAGAAAACACCTCTTTGGAAAAAACTAGCCGCCAACTCGAAACCGGTCACACCACAATGGCGGTCTGACTGCCAATCGAAGTCCGGTCACACCGGACCTGCAGCTAGATGCCCTTGGTTGGTCAGACCACCCTAGACTGGCAGCAACTTTGAAAACTTGCAAACTCTTGCGAATTCAAACTTCAACTTGACATGATTGCTAATCGTTCAACACATGAACCATGGACATTCTCAACATGGTCTTACAATTTTATTTGTAACGGGATTGCAAGTTTGTAATGCAGTTCGTGCCATTATATTATTTGCGATTGTTATGCTTGGAACTCTGGAGATAATGTGGATTGTGTGTGGAGTTTGGTTTTATGCATGTTGTCAGCTTGCAATGTGCTGTCAAGTTTCAACTTTGTTTAAGTAGGTTCTCCATCTTTGTAAATTAATACAAGTCATGTCTTGAGTTTTGAATTTTGATGTGTGTTGGCAGAATATTCTTGTTCGTGCTTTTCTGATGGAATTGCATGCAGTGTTATTAGTGGCTTCTACACTTATCAGCAGAAGTTTATTAGGTGCACTTTTGCTGACGAAGCGCCGATCTATTTTATTATGTACTTTATCCAATGTTCGCTAGTCAGCATTGTGCTTCGCTCACAGTTATCACCTGTATTTAGTTTCACTCATCTATTTAAATCTGTAGACATACTGATGCAAAAAATCGTGCTCTAAGTTACACGAGCTTTTGTTTTCCATAGGTTATGATCTTAATTGGGGAAACAGGTTCTGGGAAAAGCACGCAGTTGGTTCAGTTTCTTGCTGACTCAGGTCTTGCTGCTAATGGCTCAATTGTCTGTACTCAACCTCGGAAAATTGCTGCTATATCATTGTCAAATAGAGTAGACGAAGAAAGTAATGGCTGCTACGGGGACAATTTCGTGTTGCCATATTCAGCCTTTTTAAATTCTCAAGATTTCAGTTCCAAGATCATATTTACCACAGACAGTTGTCTTTTACATCACTGCATGAATGATATGGACCTGGATGAAATTTCATATATTATCGTTGATGAAGCTCATGAAAGAAGCTTGAACACTGATCTTCTCTTAGCTTTGATTAAGAAGAAGCTGCTTGACAGGTTGGATTTGCGACTTATTATAATGTCTGCCACCGCTGATGCTAATAGACTTGCTGAATACTTTTATGGCTGTCAAACATTTCACGTTAAAGGGCGATCTTTTCCTGTTGAAATTAAATATGTCCCAGATATATCAGTGGAGGTTTCCTTCAATACTGTGCCAAACCTTCCATGTGGTGCTTGTGTTACTGCTTCGTATGTTTATGATGTTGTAAGAATGGTAAGCATCATTCACAAGAATGAAGAAGAGGGTGCTGTCCTTGCTTTCCTGACATCTCAATTGGAAGTTGAATGGGCTTGTGAAAATTTCAGCGATCCAAATGCTGTGGTACTTCCGATGCATGGAAAGCTTTCCCATGTAGAACAGAGTCTTGTTTTCAAAAGCTATCCTGGAAAGAGAAAGATTATCTTCTGCACGAATATAGCAGAAACATCACTGACTATAAAAGAAGTGAAGTATGTTGTCGATTCTGGACTGGTGAAGGAGTGCAGATTTGTGTCTAGCAACGGTCTCAACGTACTAAAAGTCAATTGGATTTCCCAAAGTTCTGCTAATCAACGTGCTGGCCGAGCAGGTCGAACAGGGGCAGGGAAGTGTTACAGGCTTTACTCCGAGTCTGACTTCAGTATGATGGAAATGCATCAAGAACCTGAAATCCGGAAAGTTCATCTTGGCACTGCTGTTCTGAGAATACTTGCTTTGGGTATTAGGGATGCACAAAAATTTGAGTTTGTTGATGCGCCTAATCCAGAAGCCATCAATATGGCTGTGAAGAATCTCGAGCAACTGGGTGCTGTCAAATGTAAATTCAATGGCTTTGAGCTGACCGATACTGGACTCCATCTGGTCAAATTGGGAATTGAGCCAAGGCTTGGGAAAATCATGCTCGACTGCTTTGGTTTTGGTTTGAGGAAGGAGGGCGTAGTTCTAGCTGCTGTTATGGCAAATTCTAGCAGCATATTTTGTAGAGTGGGCACTGATGAGGAGAAATATAAAGCTGACCGTCTGAAGGTCCCATTCTGTCACCCGGATGGAGATTTGTTTACTTTACTTGCTGTGTATAAGGAGTGGGAGGATGAACATGAAAACAGGAATATTTGGTGCTGGCAGAATAGCATCAATGCCAAGACCATGAGGAGGTGCCATGAAACTATATCAGAACTCGAAAATTGTCTAAAGCATGAGCTAAACATTATTGTACCAAGTTATTGGTGTTGGAATCCTGAGGAGCCCACTGTGCATGATAAGTTGCTAAAGAGAATTATTCTAGCATCTCTTACTGGCAATCTTGCTATGTTTTCAGGACATGAAAGATTAGGTTACCAGGTGATTTCAACAGATCAGGCTGTGAAACTTCATCCCTCGTGCTCATTGCTCATTTATGACAGTAAGCCTGAGTGGGTGGTGTTTACAGAAATATTGTCAGTCCCAAATCAATATTTGGTATGTGTAACTGCTGTTGATCATGATGCCTTGTGTACAATTCACCCCATACCTTTCATTCAGCAACTGGAGAAGCATAAATTGCAGATGAAGGTGATTAGTGGGCTCGGCAATAGCTTGCTGAGAAGATTTTGTGGCAAATCTGCCCAAAATCAGCAGAGGATTATCTCACTTCTCAAGGAAGACTGCAGGGATGACCGCATAACTGTTGAAATTGACTTCAGTAATAATGAAATTCTGTTATTTGCTACAAAGCATGACATGGAAAAGGTCTTTTGCATTGTTAACAATGCTTTGGAATGTGATGCTAAGATGTTGAGGAATGAGTGCCTCGAGAGAAGTTTATTTCCTGGAAGACCTGGCAGTTCTACTCTTGCACTATTTGGCTCAGGTGCTGAAATCAAGCATTTGGAACTTGAGAAGAGATATCTAACAGTAGAGGTTATGCATCAAAATGCCCGTGACATAAATGACAGGGACCTTATTTGCTTGGTGGATACTCTTATCTCTGGTGTTGCTAATTTTCATAAACTTATTGGAAATTTTCAGACTGCCTCTGATGAAACAAAGTGGGGGAGGTTTACATTCCTCAAACCTGAAAATGCTAAAGATGCTGTTTCAAAATTGAATGGGATGGAATTTCATGGTTCCTCACTGAAAGTGGTTCCAGTATGTTGTTCTGATAATCGAGGATTACCATTTCCTGCAGTGAGAGCTAAAGTATCTTGGCCACGTAAACCAAGCAGGGGACTTGCACTTGTAACATGTGCCAGCGGGGAAGCTGAATTTGTTGTAAAGGACTGCTTTGCCCTACGAGTTGGTGGAAGGTATATCAAATGTGAGGTTAGTACAAAGTATGAGAACTGCGTCTTTGTCACAGGAGTTCCAATGAATGTAACAGAGCCAGAATTGTATAATGCTTTTCGTAGTAGAACAACAAGGAGAATCCTTGACGTCCGTTTGCTCAGGGGAATGCCCACAGCTAGCCCCTCTGCTTCTGCATGCGCAGAAGCACTTACTAGAGAAATTTCTCCATTCATGCCAAACAAGAATTTTCCTGGCCAGAATTTCCGTGTTGAGGTGTCCCCTCCAGAGGAGAAAGATTCAATGATGAGAGCAACTATAACTTTTGATGGAAGTCTTCATCGAGAGGCTGCAAGGGCATTAGACCATCTTCAAGGAAGTGTTCTTCATTGTTGTCTTCCTTGGCAGATAATACAGTGCCAGCATGTATTTCATAGTACCGTGTCCTGTCCGGTACGCATTTACAATGTTATCAGCCAGGCTGTTGTTTCTCTGCTTGAGAACTTCCGAAGGCAAAAAGGTGTGCCTATATTGCTCATTTCCTCTTAAGAAATTAGCTGCTTCTAATTTTTCATACTGTTTTATTGGTTGAATCATACTTCTCATTTTCTTGATTGCTGTTTTATTCTTGTTTATCTGTCTTCATGTACTTAAGTTTTATATGAGCTAGCCAAGGTTGTTTGAGCCCAATTTTCCCAGAAATTCATCTGGGCTCTTATCTCCCTTGGAAGGAACTTATTATTGCTGGCTTTCCTGTCTTCTGTTTGGTGAAAAAAAAAGAAAATTAAGCCTATAAAGCATTTGAAGAGATGATGATCGTGCAAGGTTATTTCGTTGTTTCATTTTTTCTTAAGTCTTCACCTGCTCCAGAAAGAAAATCATGAATTCTGGCCCATGTAAATATACCAGGGGAACATGAGTTAAATATACTAGGGGAACCAAGGTTTGAAAAACCGTTACCGGGGTAAATCCCGCCAGGCGGCCGGTACCGGTTACCGGCCGGTAACCGGAAAAAAACCGGTCGAATTTCACGCGCCAAAATTTGAATTTGAAATCGGTAACCGGAAAAACCGGCCGGTAACCGCCCAAAAAACCGGAGAAAAACCGTTTAAAACCGGAAAACCCGGTTTTTCAAATTTGAAATTGAAAATTCCTAACATATTCATGGCAAAAAGTATGAAATCAAGCACGAAAAGTGTATGCATCTTCCTAATACATTCTATTAGTGTTAAACAATGTGAATATCATTAGAGAACCTAATTTTTACATTCAAAAGTTTAAATTTGAATTAAATAAAAAACCGGCGGTATTTGGAATCCCGGTCGGCACCGGTAAGACCAATTACCGGCGGTAACCGGCCGGTTACCGCCGGTATTTGGAACCATGAGGGGAACATGAGTAATTTAAATAGCCGATCTTCTATTTTTGCTCACTTTCTCTTTGAGAAGCAACCGAGCATAGAATCATGCTGTCATCAGTTTCTAAGGTCAATGAAGGTGTGATATTTGAATTCATGGGGTGCAACATCATGTATATTTCTCCAAACCAGCTAATGCAGCAGGCATCCCTGGACTCGAATCCAGCGGCACTGTTGTCCTCAAGCCCCTCTTCATCGCTAGATCCATTGTCCTCAATCTCGATCTGGAGCTTCCCATCGCCACCGGCCTTGATCTGACTCTCACCGTCACCGTTAGCCTCGGTTCCCACTTGATCCGGTCCTGTCCCTCACCACCAGTCCCAGATCTTGCTTGATCTGGGGCTCTCCATTGCTTCTGCCCTTCTTCATCCACATCGAGCTGCTCCAGGTTGTTGCTGTTGCTGTTGTTTGGAGTGGCTGTTGGTTGGTGTTGCTTGGTGTGGTTGCTGCTGACTGGTCTGTTGGCTAGTGTTGCTTTGTGCTGGTTACTTGCTGAGTGCAAACGCTGTTGCTGTTGTCATGGTTGCTGCAGTGTGTACTGCACAATTCTTGCTGCTGCTGGTCTGCCCAGGTGCAGCTGCTGGCCGGATTTCATCATCTCACCGTTGCTTTGTGCTTGTTGTGGTTGAGGAGTTGCTTGCCATCGCTCTATTGTCACTTCGTAGTCGATATCTTGGCCTATCATGGCATTTTATGGACTTTTGTCCTGGACTCCTGGCCCCCTCCAATGCCAGTTCATCTGTTCTCATATGAGGACATCTTGTGTTTTGTCTCGTCGAGGTGATGCCGCTACCACTTCTGTTCCTGCCAGTCTGCTTGAGTCCTTTGCATCAAAGCTAAGTCAACTTCAGGCTCAGCTGCGTCAGCTACATGCATCTTCTGGTGGAGTTACTGATGGTAGCATATGCATACATACTACATTTGTCTGTATTTTTGATGTGTAACTACTCTCTGTGTAAATTCAAAATTGTAAATTTAAAATTGTGTGTTGTCTGTGATCAGGTATGACATATTTTCAGAACCACTGTAAGCTTTTCTGGCAGATCAATCAATATATTTTTCAGTGATCTGTTATGGAAAAGGAATTGCATAAGATCCATTCTTTGTCTTGATCCCTATTGTAAACCCTAAATCCCATAAGCATACTGCTGCTAATCTTTTGTAGCCTCTTTTCCACCTTGATATTGTTCTTTTGTTTGAGACACTGAAATATTTAGATCTGCTGGTGAATTTAAAGTACTAACCAATTTTGTACTTCATGTAGGAGTGTCTTACAATTTAGAAAGGAATGAGAATGGTAGTTTCCGGGTTAAACTTACTGCAAATGCTACAAAAACAATAGCAGATTTGAGAAGGCCTCTTGAGCTTTTGATGAAAGGCAAAACCATAAACCATCCTGATCTGACATTAAGTGCAGTTCAGCTGCTCTTGTCCCGTGACGGTGTAGCACATTTGAAATCAGTTGAACAAGAGACTGGCACTTACATTCTGTATGATAGGCAAAGTCTAAATATTAAAGTCTTTGGACACCCAGATCAAGTGGCTACAGCGGAGGAGAAATTGGTTCATGCACTTCTACATCTCCATGAGAAGAAGCCTCTTGAAATTCATCTTCGTGGGTGTAACCTCCCTCCAAACTTGATGAAGGAAATAATAAAAAAGTTTGGAGTTGATCTCGAAGGATTTAAGAAAGAGATGCCTGCGGTAGAGCTTCAGTTAAATACACGAAGCCATACACTTTATGTTCGAGGCAGTAAAGAAGATAAGCAAAGGGTGGAAGAGATGATCTTCGAGCTGGTAAACTCTAGTAAACACAATGCCCTGGTTCAACTTCCATCGGAGAATGCATGCCCTATTTGCTTGTGTGATGTAGAAGATCCTTTTAAACTCGAATCCTGTGGGCACATGTTTTGTCTGGCTTGCTTGGTGGATCAGTGTGAATCTGCCATGAAATCGCAAGATGGGTTCCCTCTTTGTTGCCTCAAAAATGGGTGCAAGAAGTTTCTCCTCCTTGTTGATCTGAGGTCCCTCCTGTCAAGCGAGAAGCTAGAAGAGCTATTCAGAGCTTCCTTGAGTGCGTTTGTTGCATCTAGTGCAGGAATATACCGATTCTGCCCTACACCTGATTGCCCATCCATTTATCAAGTGGCCGCTGCGGATGCAGAAAGCAAACCTTTTGTCTGTGGGGCTTGCTCTGTGGAGATCTGCACCAAGTGCCATCTCGAGTATCATCCTTTCATATCCTGTGAGGCTTACAAGGAATACAAGGAAGACCCAGACGCAACTCTGCTTGAATGGCGGAAAGGGAAGGATAATGTGAAGAGCTGCCCTTCCTGTGGATACACAATTGAAAAGGCCGAGGGCTGCAACCATGTTGAGTGTAGGTGTGGCAGTCACATTTGTTGGGCGTGCTTGGAGAACTTCCGGAGCAGCGAAGAGTGTTATAGCCATCTCAGGTCTGTGCACCTATCCTATTAGCAAACTACGTAGAATCTGGATGTAAATTTGTACATATTGGCACAAATAATTATATTTGTGTATATATATAGGAAGCTGGGCCTTTTGTTCAGCTTCTAAAAACTGTTTTGTGGCTATTATACAGTAACTAACTTTCAAACGGAGTATCTTTTGAAGGCGAGGTTTATAAGTTGATTGTACTACACAATGTAGCGACTTCATTTAATTGGCCAAAATTGTACACGAGTTTTTGGTATTCTGTACCCTCCCTCTTACAAACAGTCTAAAAATAATAAACCGTAGCTATAAACTAAAGCCAAAAAAGAACAGGCCGAATCCCTTCATCTATTAACGTAGTTTGAGTTGACTGACGCCAACGGGCTCCCATCTCTTTGCGTTGAGAATATTGTAGGCACTTCATCTTTATTCAGTTAAAATTTCTTGTTTAGATCATTTTAGTGAATGTAGTACTGAACACCTTTGCCTTTTCTTTTAAGATCATATTCTTGATTTGTTCACTCGTAACAGCAAATTTTTCTCAGCAACTCTTTGCAGGACGTGGTATGTGTGCTTGTAGTTTTATCTTTAAACAATAATAGACTTACAGAGAAAGTTAATGTTCAATATATCTCAAAGCTCTTCTAAGCCTTGGCGAACATCGTTATAAACATATTGCAGGCAACTAAGCGCATGCCAAGGCACGCGTCTATTGTTATTCCTTATTTTTGGAGAGCTAACCAAAATATTTAGGTTGAGAGCTTTGCTGGTTTCTTTCTCTTGTCAGGTTCATTGTGCGTATGTATAGTAAATATAATGTGTTTATTCCGATATCTTCAATTGATATTTCTTTTGAAGCTTATAAACTAAGCAGGCTCTCAATTTTACATTGGTTGTTGCTTAACTCGACTTTACGAAGACTGACATCCTGTAAGATCTCAAGTATTCCGTATATATCCAAATAGCCACCCGAGTTGAAGTCAGGTAGGACACTGTGCAAATAGATGGAGAGGGATATGAAAGCTTTGCAATTATGAAGTACCACAGTGCATCCATATACTGTTGGTCTGTTAAAGCAAGGAATGATCCTCAAATTGTGAAGGTTAGATATAAGACAATGTAAAGGAAGTTTATTGTGAGCTAGCTGTAAGGTTTTCATTCAGCAGATTACTTCTCACTTCTCACTTCAGTGCACATAATCTGCTTTGGATATTACTCGCCGTAATTCTCTCTTTAAGTCTTACTAATGGTACATATTCTTGATGCTGTGGACACTTGGATATCACTCCGAGCAATATATGTCTGTACGTTGGCCACGGCCAGCGCTGGTGCGGCGTCGGATGCGCACGGCACAGCTGCCGCAGGCTGCACCGGCCGGGTGATGCGCGCGCGCCAACTACAGGGTTTCTCGCGCGCGGCTCACATGCCGTAGACGTCGCGGTCGTACGCGGCGCGGCGGTGCGCGGGCCAGGCGTCGCGTACAACTTTCCGTCGGCCGTCGGGAGGAGTACAGGATGGCGCGGGAGCCGGTACGCCGAACCAACGGCTACATTTTCGATCTTCCTTTCGTAGCCTGCCTATGCGTGAATTCTTTTTTGGATATAACTTATGATTTTTTTGTTTAAAATTTTAAATTTTAGCTGTTCACAAGAAAGAGTAAGGAGATGTACTCGTGTGCGATTTTAACCGATATAAATGAAGTCAAAATAGTATTCATTACAATCGATTTATAGATCCCGTCTTAAAAAGATACTTTCATTGAAAGCTAGTTATGCTAAGTTATAAATCCAAAAGAACTCACCTCCTATCTATGCATAGGTAGCCAGTGATGCAAGGTCTAGGTAGCGAGCAATCCTCTTCTTACCAGGATGACAATATAGACAAGGAATGCTACCCAACTCTGGACGAATTATCCCTCCATAAAGACAAATGGTATGCCAACATGATAGGATACAAGCGAATCAATTTGCATGTGTGATTGTTTGGTTTGCAGGTAGTTCTGGAAAGGTCGCCAAGAATGGATCTTCCACTCGCACACAACTTCTGCGGTGTACTAGTAAACCACATGGTGGATTTAACCAACTTAACCAATTTTTACACATTTTGTCCAAGAGTACCACACTATGGATACATGAATGTACTGTTAAATTAAGTTCAATGGTAGAAATTTCAACCGAACATATACAAGAAAGATTTATAAAAACAACGACATGGGCGAATCCTGGCGACGAGAATGGACATGCTTGTAGTACAGTGATGTCTAGGGCTCTAGGCGCCACGGACAACCTCCTGAAGATTCTTCACCGCACCGTCGTAGTTCACGAAGCCCATGAACCAGAACTCATGGTTGTCAACAGAAACGACCTGAATGTACCTCTCAGCAGGGTTTTGTTGACTTGCTGTAGGAGTAACTGATCTCAGCTGTGGAAGGGGTAGAACTACCTGTTAACATAGAGATATGATCAGTCGTAGTAGGAAGCGCAAGATTTCTTTCAATGTGAACAATTCAGAGGAACTACGAGCACACACGAAGTATTCTAAACAAAGCCATGTTTTCCATGCCTTCAAGGATACTAGACCACTGGTATCTTTCATCAAGGTTGACCTAGCGATTTGGTTCAAGCTCTATACTTAGACTGCATAATAATCACTATGAAATCAAGAACTTGCAGATTGGCAAACCATTACAGATCATATGCTCTATAAAACCACACCAAGTTTGATTCCACGACTGAAGGTTTTTAATCAGCACTTGTTACAAAGCCATGTAAAATGATGTGTTTTCGCTTCAAGGATCAGATGAGATTGGAGTGTAAAGATACGAAGAATGCTCATTTTTAGTCCAAACTCAATGAAAAAATATATAAAAAAAGGTACTATTGCACATGCTGATGAGGGAAAAACAACCACCATACCTTGTAAATGGATGACTGGGTCTTATGATCCTCAGAGACATATGCCACGGGGCTGTCACTACAAAATGCAAGCTTTGCTGTCGAGATGTACAAGACGCCCATTATCGGACCATGAGAAGTCGACAGGTAGCATGCATACGCCTTCTTGAGCTTCTCATCAGGCAAGCACTCAAACGTCTGCTGAAATATCTTGTCGTATCCACCTTCAGATATGACCTTCGATATCTGAGCAATCCTCCCCATTGCAGCATCAGTAATGCTAGGTCCAGTTTTCACTACAGGTAGAAGTGCCAATAGTATTGTGAAACAGGAAGAAGCGCAGAGAATTGGTAAAAAAAAGGCATGCTCGGTATGCGTCACCGTGTATGAGGCCTATCTACTATGTACTAGGGAAGTGTCCAATTAGTAACTACTAGCGGTGTGGCTACGAAAAAATTAATTGGATGCTATGGATAATCATCTAGTGTTCGATTTGATCTTGTGTTGAGGAATTGGGACACTCACGGTGCTGCCAGACGTCGCCGGCGATGCCCTCGGTCTTGCGCGCCGCCTCGCTGAACCTCTTCCCCACCGTGCCGAACATCTCCCTCAGATTCTCCCGTGTGCCTGCGGCGACCGATCCCCAAAACCACAACGATCAGGCCATGCTAACCATCAACTCACCAGAAGAAGAACTGGAGTAGCAAAGAGCAGGAGGCGAGGGGGTGGGTACTGACTCTTGGTGGGCGGGGAGGAGAGCAGGTAGGGGTTGGAGGCGGCGGGCGGCACGAGGGGCGGCGGCGGCGCCGCGACGTCCTCCGGGGACAGGCGAGGGTACGCCGCGTGCTCCGACGGCGCCGATGGCGCGGCCGCGTGGGCGTCGGGCTTGGGATCCATGGGCGATCGGATCGGATCGGTCGGTCAGAGCAGAGGGGGGATGGCGGAATAGTGGGCGTAGTTGACGGTTAAAGGGGACGTGGAACGCGACACGTCGATGCAAGCAAGCGTGAGAATATTGGGAGTGCATCGCATCGGGCCGTCCAGTTGGCATAAACCGACCGCTCAGATGTCATTCCCGCGTCCAGTTGGCATATGTGGGGATTAACAGACATTAGAGCAAAGATGACATACTTAAAAATGAACTGATAAAAATTATTTCAAAGAAAAAAACGAAAAACGAAATGTAACAGAGTTACGGTCCTTACTGGGTGAGAAAACTCGTGAGAAAGAATTAAGAAAAGCACATCACAGCATTGAACCATTGGTTCAACACCTCCAGCAAACAGTTATCGAGTAATCGTTACAAGACCAAAAGCTCAGCACTTCTGGCCTTGGTATTTTTAGCTTTTACTTTTTGGCTTCAGGATTTTCCATAAGTCAAAAAGCCAATAGTCGAAACGGATAGTTTTTTAAAACAGATTCTTTAAATGGTTTTTAAACCTTAAAATCGTGTGCACCATCTACATTAACGTCTCCACCATTTGCTGCCGTATCGAAAAGCATAACAAAAAACCATCAGACAAAGAGTCTACAAAGTACAAACCAAAGAACTTCCCAACTGACAGTGACACAAATGATGCCTGCGGTGTATAACAAAGCATGCTCTCACTGCCACCCTCACAACACAACGAAGAAACCTGAAAACCAGTAGCAGAATTCAAATGGATCAATCCCTTGCAGTTTATCTAAGGAGCAAAGCAAAAACAGTTAGCAGAACATCCTCGCAAAAAAAAAAAAAAGCAGAACATGATATTCAAGCCAAACAGGTAACAAAACGCACTAGCTTCTCCAACCTGCAAAAGTCTGCATATGCACATAGTAGGTCATGCCACTGCAACTGTTTCTGCAAAAGCAACAACAAAGCCAAGAGTCCAGTTGCATCTCGCCCGTGCTTTGGTACCATAGCTAATTCCGAACATGTCATCCTCTTAACAAGGTGTGAACCATAAGAAATAGTACTACAGTGTAACTACTGCAACGAAACAATTTGGGGTAGCAAATTAACACCTGAAACAAGACAATAAACCCAATTCATTATCCGGCCAGGAAGCTACATACAGGAATATAGATCTAAATCAATTCATCAAAGAGAACTAGATCTGAAAAGAGACGAGCATTAGCCACACCCAGGCCTTGATGACTCTGACGCCGAGGCCTTGGGGGCGTTGGCTGCGGAGGCGAGTGGTACGTCAGGAGGAATGGTTCTTGGCCTACTGGCCACCACTCGTAGACGAGCTCTTGGCCTGGAGGTCAGCGGCGCGTCAAGGAAACCCAGTCGTTGAGTTATCGGCCATGATGCCAGATGGTGCCATACCAAGTGAATTTTGAAGACCACTTAACCAGCAGTCTGACAAATAAGTGTGCCCCAGCTTTGATAATTTGAACAGGTATTTTTTTGCTCTCACGTGTCATTGCTGACAGCTGTTAGATATGTATTGGCTGTGCAGTACTAGTATTGTATAGAGGAGACTCTGCTTATTTCTCATGTCACCTGTATCTTGTATATGTTGGTCTTTGGATCATTGGAACAGAGATTGAAGTCCATTTCAACATAGTATCAGGCTATCAGCCCAAGTTGGGGTTAGGGTTTCACTCTCCCCTCTCTCTTTCCCACCCAGTCAAAACCCCGATTCCTTCGCCGTTGCCACCCCTGGCTGCCACAGCCCTGGTCGAGGTTGTCGCTGCCCAAAGCAGGCAACTGCCGCTTGGCTAGGAGTCGCCCTCGCCCGTATCGAGGTCGCCACCGCCTGGATTGGGCCACCGCTGCCCTGGTCAAGGCTGCTGTCGCCCAAATCGAGCTGCCGCCGCTTGCCTAGGAGTTGTCCTTGCCCAGATCAAGGTCGTCACCGCCCTAGTCGAGGATGCCACCGCCCGAATTGGGCCACCGCCGCTCGGATAGGTGTCGCCGTCATCCAGATTGAGACCGCTACCACTCGGATCAAGGACGCCGCCGCCTGGCTTGAGATCACCGCTACCCGGATCAAAGTGCAGCTGCCTAGATCGCGCCGCCACCGCGGTTCTCCTCCCCATTCGGTGGCTACTCCCTTCGGTTGCCGCCTTGGGGCTTCTCCTTAACATCACGTTGCCATCACCGCCTCTCTTTGTCGCCGATTCGGCTACTGCCGCCTTAGATTCTCCCTCTGATGCTGCTGCCCCTACTGCCTCTACTTCTTCTAAGCACGATGGCCACCCATCGTGGCCCCATTGCCGTCCCAGTTCCGAATGTCATATTTGACAGGATGAACTACCGGGCCATGTACATGAGAAGCCAGTGCCTCTAGGGCCATCTTATAGGTGAGCGGCCTTGTCCGCCTTACCCTCTACTGCAGGTCACGCCTCAGATCCCTACAAATGCTAATAAGGCAATCCAAAAAGCTGCAACCACTATCTTTGAGGAGGCCATAAAGGTGTACCAGGTTCAGTTCCACTCCTACGAGAGGTGGCAGGATAATAAGGCTCGTGCTTCCACCATCCTAATGGGTAGCATGATTGTGTCTATCTCTACGGATGTGGTAGAGATGATGACATATTAGTTGATGTGGGAGTGTCTTCGTGCCCATTACGAGTCAATGAGTGATGCAATGTATCTCATGATAATGTAGCAGACGCACTCTCTTCAACAGCATGATATGTATCTCATGATCGTGCAGCAGACGCACTCTCTTCAACAGCATGATACCTTGCCACCTCAACTCCATTTGGTTCTACTGGTTTTGCTGCTCATTCTTTTAGTGCACCACCTTCTCCATCAGGTATCACATTCACTTGGATTCTGAATTCTGGTAGTTCTTTTTATATGATATTAGATTCAACTCATCTCACTTCTGTGAGTCCTCCAGTTCTTCCTCACACAGTTACAACTGCAGATGATACCTCTTTGTTGCAGGATGAAGCACTCTTTCTACTTCTTCCTTCTTGTTCCTGAGTGTTACGGCTTTGCAGCCACTGCTTTTGCTGAGCCTATGATTTACCGTGAGGCTGTTACTCATTGGGAGTGGTAGCACGCGATGGTAGAGGAGATTGCTACTGTCAAGCATTACTAGGGATGATCTATAGTATATTGCTTTTGTCAAGAAGTGCCTCAGTGAGCATTTCTTGATGTCAGACCTGGGTCCCCCTCGTTTCTTCCTTGGGATTGAGTTTTTTTACAGCTAAAGGCTACTATCTCTCCTAAAAAAGTACATTTAGGATCTTATTTTTCGTGCTTGTCTCACAGATCAGTGCATGGTGGACACTTCTATAAAGCTTGGAGTTTATCTTTAACCCACTAATGGTGAGCCTCTTAAGGACCTCACTGATATCGTTACCTTGTCAGTAGTCTTTCATATCTTGGGATCACTTGACCTGAGATTTATCACTCTGTTCACATTCTAAGTCATTTCATTTTGGCTCCCAGTCAGCTTTACTATAGCCATTTTCTTTGTGTTCTATGATATCTTCGTAGTGTCATCTCTCGCCTTCTTTTCTTTTCTTGCTCTAGCTCTTTGCACTTTCAGACGTACTCCGACACGACCTGGATCATTTTAATCATCGGTCTTTTTCTGCCTACTATGTCTTTTCTTGGTTTTTCTCTGATTGCCTAGAAGACCAAGGCTACAATTTCTCATTTGAGTGCTGAGGTTGAGTTGAAAGCTATAGCGTTGTTGACTGCAGAGATCACTCGGTTACAGTGGCTCCTTGTGCATTTTGGTATTTCTATCTCTGCACCGACTCCTCCCTTGTTAGACAACACTGGTGCAATCAATATTGCTTGAGATCTCGTGAAACAAGAGCTCACTAAATATATTAGCACTAATGCTTCCTACATAAGATCGCAGGTGCATGCACAAATGGTTGATCTTTAGTATGTGCTTTCGGAACTTCAGTTAGCAGATTTCTTCATTAAAGCATAGACAAGAGCTTAGTACAGTTTCTACCTTTCCTAACTCAGTGTTTCTGATCCACTATAAGTTTGAGGGGGGAGGTGTTAGACATGTATTTGCTTTGATGATATAGCCAATAGCCTGCACTGGTGCATTGAGAAATGAAGAATAAATTAAGTACTCGCTGCAATAATGACGAGAAAATTGGGTACATGACATGCAATAATCATGAATACAAATTGCCATACTTCAGAATATGGGGCAGGCTGAAAGCGATATAACACCTATGCTCTGGAAATAGACAAAAAAAAAAATCAAACAAATTATAGGCAGATTTAGGCCAGAGGAACATATATTAGATCTCATATATGAATGCTACTTGCACACAATGACCTGAATTGGGGGCTTGGGGCTCACCAAGCAACGCCAGGTTCAAATTCAGGGCACAATTTATGTAGCATTTTCAATAACTGCTGGGGTGAGGTGATGCCGCCTTTTGATATTTCTGTACCCAAATCAGGCAAACTCTGTGATAATGTGTTGCCTTCATTGCTCGCAACCAGAGAAGTGATAACAGTGGAAATAATTTTTGAATCAAGAGCTACATCCTTGGCTATCATCTCACGAATTAACTCGAGAACCTTGTTTGTCTCGCCTTTAGTGCTATAACCTCGGATCAGTGAATCAAACACAGCAACGTCAGGCACAAAGCCACTTGCAGTCATCTGTTTAAGCACCCTCTTTGCTTCTCCCAGGTCTCCAGATTTTGCAAACATGTTGATTAGCGTAGAATATGTCACAGCATCAGGACTCAGTCCCTCATCAAGCATGTCTTTAAGCAACTCTTTTGCAATTTTCATGTCCCCAGATTTGCAAGCACCATGGATCATAGTGCTATATGCGACAGCATCTAGTGTGCAGTTCTTATCCATTTCATTGAACAAATTCATAGCCCGCTCCATCATGCCCTGTTGACACATAGCTGCAAGCAAAGGAATATAGTGAAACAGCTCAGGCTCTATCCCGCGATATCTCATTTTAGCCAAGAATCCTTCCGCAAGGTCAACTAGCCACATCTTGCAGAAGCCATTTATCAATATGCTGTAGGTGAATGAATCAGGCTCCAACCCAAAACTAGCCATCTCATGCATCAGCTTCATAGCCTTCTTTATCTTGTGGACTCTAAGGAGTCCACCAATCAGCAGATTAAACGTCACCAAGTTACACATACACCCCCTCTCAGCCATCATAGCACGAACTTGGAATGCTTGATTCATCCTACCAATCTTACAAAGCCCATGTATAACCGAGTTGAATGTCGTCACATCAGGCTCAACCGTAGTTTCTCCTTGAATCATCTCATCGAGCAGCCCCATTGCCTCATCCATCTCGAGCACACCAGAGAGCCCTGTTATCAGTGTGTTGTATGTCACAACATCCGGTGCCACCCCCTTCTCTGCCATCGTCTTCCGCACACTGATCGCCTCCCTCACCGATCCTTCCTTGCACATGGAATTGATCAGCACATTGTACGTCACTACGTTTGGCTCCAATCCCTGCTTCAACATCGTGTGCATCACCTTTGCTGCCTTCCTTGTCTTCCCCTCTCTACACAGGCTGTCGATTAAACTAGTGTACATCACCACATCCGGCTCAATCCTCCTCTCGGACATTTCCTCGAACACCTTGCCTACGTCCTCCCACCGCCCAGTCTTGCAATACCCCCGGAGCAAACAACTGTACACAACCACGTTGGGCTCAATACCACTGTCACACATCTCAGTCAGCAGCTCCACGGCCATGTCCACGTCCGCGGCGTCGCATAGCCCACGGATGAGCGTGCAATAGGTGACGACGTCGGCGCTGACGCCGCGGGCTTGCATGGATCGCAGCAATGCGACTGCTTGGTCCGTGCGGCGGTCGGCGCAGAGCGCGCGCATGAGTGTGGTGTAGGAGACGGCGTTGGGGCGGGAGATAGGGTGGGTCTCGTGGGACATTTGGCGGAGGAGGGTGAGGGCGCGGTCGCGGTGGCCGTGGCGGCAGAGGGCGGCGAGGACGGTGTTGTACGAGACGGCGTCGCGGACGGAGGGGAGGTCGGAGAGGAGGGAGGCCGCCTCGGGGAGGGGCAGCAGGCGGAGGTGGCGGTTGAGGCACGCGGCGGCCTCGGCGCGGCCGCGGCGGAGGAGGACCGCGAGGAAGGGCGCGGCGTGCCTCGTGGGCCTCCAGGTTGGGAGCTGGGGCGAGACGGACGCGGCGGCGACGGCGCGGAGGAGACCGGGTTTCGGTTGCCTCCCCATGGCAGTGGGCACCCGGCACAAGCGGCCGGGAGCAGGAGCGCGGCAACGGCTTGGCTTAGGAGTCTGTCCCCTTTTCCTGCCTTTTTCCCCCCGCGCGCCAAGCTGCTCGCCCGGCGGCCAACGCTGGCGCGGGAGTCGCAGCCGCCGCCCAGAAAACCGCAGCAAGCCAGCCAGGGCCGCTCGTCCGGACTCTGAAGCCAGCCGGCAAACCAGTCGGGCTGCCCGCCGCGCGATCGCGAGCCCACAGCGCTCGGCCGTGCGTGATGATGGGCTCGTCCCTGCGTACCGTGCACGTGGGCCGCTTAGAGCGTTGCACGGCTTGCGCTTGATCAACCGGCCTGGCTTGACGACTCCATTCAGCGCAATTGATGGATCGCCTTGCGCTGCTGCTCGATCGCACGCGCAGAGGGGCGCTCAGCTCAAGGGATCGAGGCGGCGTTTACTTCGCTTCTAGGGGACCAGAACATGCTGTACCCGCCCGACACAGACATAGGACGCTAGGTCAGCGTGCCACCCCAAGGTCGGCAGTACACAAACACTGGGGTTCCCAAGGCAAGTAGCATCACTGACATTCGGAATAGCTTCTCATTTCTGTTCGAAATTTTACTGTAACTGATCTTTTTTTTATTATAATTGAATTATCTTTTTAGATATAATTAAATTTAAAAAATAGAAAAAATATGTTAGTTCATCACGGACAATACAAAGAAATACAGAAAAAAAGAAAATATAAAAAAGCTTAAAATATCTAAAAAATCAAAAAAAGACGAATTACTGAATAATGAAAAAAGCTAAAACTAAAAAAACTGAGTTGAACGGGAAACAGACTTATATTTAGACTTTAACTTTTATTTTTATTGTAATTTATTATTATATAGTATATTTTTTAAGATAAGATCTATAAATAATTTATAGTATAAATTATATTAAAATTAACTATATTAACTAAAATTATATAGGATTATTTTTCTCCATATAAATCATAATTTAAAAATCGTGACCATAAGGCTCAGCCCCACCCTTAACGAACTGGCCTCCGTCGGTTGCTGCACCGCATTACGCCCATCACGAGTACTAAATGTGACCCCGTTCCACCTACGTGCATGTTCTGCGTATTTCCTGGCTCCTCGATAGCGTGTGTTGCTCATGCAAATTAATACTGCGTTTGAGCCGGATTTTTATTGAGCGGCGACATGTGGTGCCTCTCGTAGGCTCGTAGCAGGTTCAGTGGGCAATGTTTGTACAGATGCATGTGCCGGCCTCAAGTATGAATCAATGCGGAAGTCGAGCCCATCCAGCCAGATTGGTAGCTACATCTCATTATTCTCGTCACGGATTGCAGGCTACATTACTGGTCTGCGTGTGTGCCAGAAGAAACAAGAACGAAGCACGAACAGCGCTGTACTTGCTAGTATTTCTTTTCTTTCTTTGCGATGGAAAAAATCCAACCCATTATATGTTGTATGATCAGAGACATTTTGGTAATTTCTCAATTAAGAAAAGAAATAAAATGAAAAAGAAAAAAAGAGGAATATGGGGGCCATCTATCGGTGGGCCGAATTGAAGAGATAAGGAGAGGAGACTGATTTCCTCACGTGCGGCGGTTTGTTCGGTGCGGCGGTTTGTTCGGATGGACTTAGTCTCTCCTATGTGACGGCTCACTCGCCAGATCTTATCTCCATAGAGGGGGGGGGGGCGGTGGCTTCGACAAGTTGCAGCAGTGCTGACAGCACTTGTGGCCCAGGGGCTTCGGCCCTAGCCATCGGTAGCCACCACACCGTGCTTCTCTCCCTCCTCCTCCATGTGGCTATATATTGAGGTCACCCCTCCCGTGAGTTGAATCGGGAAAAATGTGAGCTCTATCTCATCCATCCTCTCTTTTTCCTTCCCGATTTGGCTCTGGTTTTGGTCTTTGGAACCTCTTCTTCGGTGGTAACCGCAGATCTCAGTGGTGATTTGGGGCCCTAGTGCTTGGCGGCAAGAAGCACTTGGCCGGTGCTTCTCGTGTACTTATACACCGTCTCCTTCCATCAGCTTTGTCGATTTGCTGTGTCTCGGACAGCAAAGGTAGGCATTGTATCTCCGAACGCCTAGCCCTCTCTCTACAGCATAGCAGGGCACTAGGTTTTCTGGATCAGTGCCTTCAGGTGTGCCTTGCCCTTGCGTTTGTCCGTGGTCTCATCTACTGCTGACTTGGTTCACTTCCAGACGGCTTTAAGTGTTGTCTGCAAACATTGTGAGCTGTGCTAGTTCATTAATATCTGACATATGCTCTAGTACTAGGAGACATTGTTTGTTAGTAGGCTCGGTTTAAAGCTCTATGATGAAATTTATCAAATACTGAAAGCGATTTGTACATCTAGATTAAAATTAAGCTCAATCTGTGATGCTTTCATTGTCTGTCACATTGCTCTTTGAGTTCTAAATTCGGTCAGTGTGATTATCTGACATGCAGTAGCTAGTATTCTGATTTTAGATCTGAGTAGAAGGGGTTTTCACCTTTAAGTTACTTGAGTATATGTGATTATGTTATCTATTAACTGACCATCTTAAGCTATTGTTAGATTGCTGCATTATAGTCTTTAATTTAGATCTTTTGTCATACCGAAACTTAGAAGTTGCTATCATTTGTATATGCAGAATTTTGGTGATAGAGAATGTATTGATTAGAGCTCAAATTTAATCTCTAGTTGTCTTATCACTTGATGATGAGTACTAACATAGTATTGAGAAGGCCAAGATCTTAAGTCTTGAGCAACTCTACTTCAGATAGCATAATATCAATTAAAACTGGTCTTTAGGCTGTTATAATTGATTCATTTGTCATGAAAATGAGTAATATGCTCCTTTTAGTAGTCATTATGTTTCATGATTTATATTTATGCTCTTGTAGAGATTGCATGATAGAATTACGTATTTATATGCAATTTCTGTCATTTACATATTGTTGGAATTATGCTTTATTTATTCTTAATTATGCTAAAATTAAATTTAAATATATACTTATACCGTATTATTTACAACATTATATATGTTGGTGAGAACTATAGAATATATATTCGCTGGCCATCTTTCATCGTTTGTCCCAGTAATGGATTCTTACTCTTAGCCGAACAAAGATTTACACCGACCGAATCACCGAAGCAAATAAATGACAAGGCCAAACCCAAATCTGAATGGCCCAGCCACTGAGTATACTTGGTTAAGTCCAACCAGCTAGCTAGGTTGGTGGTTGCACCATATTACGCTCCCCACGAGCCATAACTTTTCGTCACCTCTCACCAGTCTTTGCGAGAAGCGTATGGCATGAAGGCCCGGCCCTTTTCCTTGCAACTCTCAAGTCCAATGGAAGAGAAATCAATCAGACATCTGACGTGATTTGTCCATGGACCAGTATCTACACCCAGGCAGTTGAATTAGCTAAATCCAAGCCAGGTTGGTGATTGAATCACTTGAAGTTTCTCACGAGCTGTAATAATGTTGCGATCTTCCCTTGAAACTGCAAGAAACACATGCAAGAAACACAAAAGTAGTGTAGTGCACTGTAGCAGATATGTTTTTTGAGTTGAAAAAAAATTGATTTTCCTGTAATATTTTTGTCTCATATATGCAGTATTTTGAGTCTATATTTGTAATTATTTTCCTGTATGTATGCAATATTTTTTGTCTATATATGCAATATATATATATAATATTTTTTGAAGAAAAATATTACATACTAGACATGAAATATTACAAACATGATCAAAAAATATTGCAGCAATCTACTGTGTAATATACAGTCCCGTGGCTTTACGCGGTGCCACATGTGCTACAGTGCTCTATATGACACGTGTCATCTTTTAGTTAACCCGTTATACATATCATCCCATGCTACCGTGACACAGTAGAATTTCTCCTGCTGCTCCTGCCAGCTGCTCCACGCGCTGTCGCGCTGCGCTGGCTAGCTGCCATGTCTGCGTCAAAGGGCAAGCAAGCAAAGCAGCGAAAAGAAACGCACGGAAAACTACTTGTCACTGCCACCCTACATGGCCCAATCTGTTAGCTACCATTCGTACCGATGATTTTTTATTATATTTTTTAAGATAACAGCAGATTACGATACACTGATGTTGATAGTATATATGATTTCAAACTATTTAGATAATCTATTTTAAAAAATTATTTCTTTTATTTTAAATTTTGGAGAAAGCGAAAATCAAAAGATAAAAGCTAAAAAAAATAGAGGTCACCTCTTTTGGATCTTTCGACCTGTAGGAAAAGGACAAGGTGGAGTTTTTTCACAGTTTCCAAGGCAAAATTATACAAAGCAGCACATGTCTTAGATGCTAGCTCACTCCAAGCTCACTACTACTGGCAAACTCAAGTGAAAAATATACCAGGTGACTTTTGTCCCTTGCAAAGAGGACGAAGTGACACTGTAACAGAAGCTTTTTTTTTTTTGTTTGGACGCTCATGCGTTGGCCTGTGCCCTAGACAAGTCCCCGTCTACGCAATCGCAGCGTAGTAGATAGCACAAGGATACAGACAAGGCGATGGAGCCAAACGGCGTCTTTGCCATCGCCAAGGAGACAGTGCAAACGACAAAGGGGGGCGCCTGCGCTCACATTTCCCCCACGGCGAGCCACCGTGGCTGCAGCCCTACTCCTGCTGCTCCGCGCGTACCCACTCCACCGCTCGCGTGAGATCGAATCGACCGCGCCGTGGCGGTGGCGGCGTCGCGCGCTGCCGTGCGTGCAGCTGGGTTGTGGTCCCGCTCCCAGATTTCTGTACGTTATTATAGCCGGATAAATCCATGACGCTTGGGATGCAGGCGATAAACGGAAAATAATAATCATACAAGACCTGGGTTGCATATATGTGAGATTAGACTCTTATCAGAGCACGACTTATTACGTAAAATCCATGAAGGGTTTTGATCATTGTAGCGTGACGACCTAGCTCTCGTAGGATTGTTTCCCGATAAACAAACGGCGTAGGCCTGCTGGGATCCGCTAAGTAAAATCGTAGCAATGAGTAGCGTCACACGATTAATGTAGCATCTCTTGGAAGAGAGTGAATGGGCACAGATTTTGCAAGCACTTACAAGCTCCTGTATGTTGATGTCCATGGTGACGGCAAGGATGCGCACACGATTGCACGCTCCCTGAAAGCAACCTGGAGCTAAGAAGATATGTAACATTATTGTGAATCTGCATGGCAAATTGGAGCTGTTTAGGGGACCACTCGTGGGCAAGAAAAGGTCAAGAGAGATCATGTATATAACCCTTTGTTCTTTTCCCTCCCTCGATGGCTCGATCTATCTATAGATGGAGAAGAATCCTAGGGTGCAATCGATTTATCAAACACGTTAATACTAACTAGTTTAATTTGGCACTAGATTTGAAGAATTATGGCACTAGCTATATGATGTTTTTATTCATTCAATTACTCCAGCTCGAGTCAATTCAAATGGGCTGCCGCCGAGCAACATAAACTATCAAGTCACATCACTTGCTGACCACACCAGATCGTCAATTAACAAACATAAGTTAAGGTAGCGCTCAGTTTGATGATAACTTATAGTTTTTTTTACTGTAGCTGAGTTGATATATTTGGTATAATTAAATTTAAAAAATTAAAAATAGAAAAAACATGTTAGCTCATCACGGATAATGCAAAGGAATACGGGAAAAAAGAAAAGGAAAAAACCCTAAAAAATCTAAAAAATAGAAAAGACAAAATTATTAAATAGTGAAAAAAAGCATAAGCCAAAAACAATATCTAGTTTTAAGCCGTTTTGAATGGCATTTGCCAACCACGCTCTGAGTGCTATACATACTGATCAGTAACAATCTAACTCGTGTTATGTGTATAATAATGTACTTCACTGGAAATATCAGGGCAGTTGATATAGCTGTAAGCGATAAATCTCTGCCTCTGCTTATTTAAATTTAGATTTCTGGCTTATTTTATACTATTTCTAAATTTTATTTTTTTCCTATCCTTTTGGATTTTGAGGTTTTTTTGTATTTTTTTCATATTCATTTGCATTGTCTATGATAAACTAACTTATTTTTCTATTTTTAATTATTTTTAAAATTAATTATATTAAATAAATCACCATCAGATACAGTACAAAATTAATCAACCATGAACCACCAATTCAGCCGAACTAAGCGCGCTTCTTTCTGTTCTACTGTCGGGCACGAACACTTCGATGAGTTTTAGGCCCCACTCAAGTTACCTTTTTTTCGACTTCAGCTTCTAGTTTCAGCTTTTTTTTCACTATTCATTACATTATCCAGTAACTCAGCTACAGTAAAAAAAGCCAGTTACAGTGAAATTTCAGCTAAAAGTCAAAAGCCATCGCTAAAACAATCACCCCCTTAGTATTTCTGGAGCATCATTCCCGATGACAAGATAATGCGAAAAAATTGCTCGGAGGCAAACGCACAAATTAAACCATTTGGTAATCACTTGCTAATATGTAAACAGTGCTGACATGCATGTACGACCTGCCCAAGACAATTTGGATCAATTAAGGCTCCGCCTAAGTAAGCTTAAATTTCTGTTTGCTAGCTTATTTTTTTTATTTTTTCTAACTTTTTAGTATTTTTGAGCTTTTTTATATGTTCTTTTTTTCGTATTTGTTTGTATTATACGTGATGAGTTAACCTATTTTTTATTTTTGGATTTTTTTAAAATAATTATGTTAAATAAGTTACCGTCAGTTATAGTGTAATTGCAACCAGCTATAACGTAATTTTAACTATAAGTTATTAAATTTTAGTCAAACCGAGCAGCCTTTAAGTGCCGGTTAACTAAGCGCTGATCGCTATTGCTAGCAGTATATCTCCATGTATGTGTTAACAATATACTGTCTATCCGCTTGTAATCAGTTGTCTCAAAAAAAAAACTCTGTGGATCATCGATGCACGCGTTAACAATATACTACATACAGTTGTCTCTAAAAAAATACTCCGCGCGAAATAACATCAAATTGACGCGAAAACGTCATGCACAGACAAGTACAGTCTTATCAAGTAGTACAAACGTACTGCGCTAGCTCATGGTCATTGGTCAGCCACAGTTACAAACTACAGTAACCTGTCAGCGTGATAAACTAACAGTAATCAGCAATCACTAGATTAATACTAGCTGGAAATGAATTAGGCATCCGGATCTTGATCTATTAGTAGTGCAAGTACTTGTCGTTTCGTTACATAACTATTTTGCCGATGTGTGGATTAGTGATGCGACTTCTTGATATTAAATGCTCCGCTCGTTTCGATTTTTTTCAGTTTCAACTTCTAATTTTAGTTTTTTTTTCATTATTCAGTAATTCATTTTTTTTCTGGTTTTTTGATATTTTAAACTTTTTGTATTTTCTTTTTTTCTGTATTTCTTTGCATTGTTTGTGATGGACTAATATATTTTTTCTATTTTTTAAATTTAATTATACCTAATAAATCAACTCAACTATAGTAAAAAATTAATTATAATAAAATTTTAATTAAAAATCAGAAACCATGCTATTCCGAATGTCCCCTAAACAGCAAGCACGCATGGCATACTTGGCACGTCTCTATGCACGTGAATCCCGTCCTCCCTGCTCGTTGTGGGCATGTGCGTTTCGGTTTTAGCTCTTAGATTTTGATTTATTATTATTATTTCTAATTTTAGTTTTTTATTTTTTTCCTTAGTTTTTTTGTATTCGTTTGTATTGTCTATATTAAGCTGATCTGTTTTTTCTATTTTAATTTTTAATTTTAATTATACTAAATAAATTATTATCAACTACAGTATAAAATAAATTAGCTATAATAAAAACTCAATTATAAACCGGTTTATTAAGTCCAAGTGAGCGCCCCTAGCAGTTGTCATGTCACGCTCAGGTGGCATTTGAATTTGCTGCGAAATATGAGATGAAATGGAATGCAGTTGCTGCTTGGCAAGGCTGAGCAAATTGACGGAAGCTGCATACACGTATGCACCATTGTGACCGTCCGTTGTACTCCAAGATTCGTGCACTTTCCCACCCGTTTATTTTGCAAAAAGACCCCTCGCTCATCTTTCCCAACCTCGGCCTTCTCCCACTGTCTCATCTTTGCAATTTTTGTTCTCTTCGTTGCAAAATCTTGGAGATGAAATAAAATAAATAAATCTTGGTTCGTGCAAAACCTCAATGCAGCTGATCCGAGAGGGGAGAGAGAGGTGAGAAGAGAAGAAAGGCTCAGTGGGGAGAGAGATAAGAGAGCAGAGAGAGCCCGTGGGAGGAGAGGGATGATTGGACTTGTAGGAGGCTTGTTTGCAAAATCGTGGCGGGAAGGAAACGCACGAATCTCAAAGCACAACGGACGGACACGATAGTGCATGCGGTGCATATACATCCGGTTTTGATTTTTCGCAAATGGACCTCTTAATCGTATTTGAATAGAAATACATGAACCATATTTCTCACTCATAACAAAGTATTTAGTACAGAGACAGAAATTTGACGGACTTGTAGCAATTAAGCCATGTATTCAATTCTATTGGTTCAGTTGGTGTCTGGCCTGTGTCAGGACTTTCATGAGAAACATGCAGCCATGTTTATCAAGAACCCACAGCGCAGAGACCATAACAGGTATGAGGCTGAGGCTCCCGGCCCCACCACCCTTGCATGTAAAAGCAGTTGGCATGGCTGCAAGCCTGCAAGCTGCAGACTGCAGCAGCCTCTACTACTTGAACTTCTCATCAGCCTCAGGGGTTGCCTTCAGAGATACTGTCCTCCCTATATGAAAAAAAGAACTGCAGGCATCAATAAATTTTCATCGCAGGCTTTTTACCAGCACTTTTTAGGTGAATTTATTGAACCACTCGTTCAATCCTATCCTCACCACTTTCATTAACAAAAAAGATTAGTACAATGTGAGATTATTACTCACAAGTCATAAATCATCCAGATATGTCTTTGAACACTAGAGATGACTAAATGGATTGTGCTTGTCGGGCCGATCCACAGTCTGCAACTGTAGACATGGTCCAGGCACAGCATAACCCGCGATGAAGTCATGTTGGGCTGGCCCAGCACAAGGTGGTGGGCCATACCTGACCCATCGCCCCAACCTAGTGTGCAGCACGACACGGCACGAATAGTGCGTCGAAGCACGGCCCAGCACGAGCACGGTACGGCTCAATAGGTACCGTGGCCCTGTAGGCACAATTAGCCTAGTGGGCACGGCTGTTAGGCACAAAAATCTGACCATTAGGTACGGTTGGCCCCGCACAACACGGTGGGCACAACCTGTTTGGCACGAACATGGCCCATTTAGCCTGATAAATGGTCAGATATTTGAAAATTCTAGTTGTTTTGTGGTCATTTAGGAGTTTAATAATAATAATAATATCTCAATTTTTTTTTCTATAAATAAGCAACATGCCCCCTCATACAGCCACACGCAAACCTGCAATCTCTTCTCCAAACTCTCTTATGAAAATGTTCTATTTCTATTTTATATTTTTCCACATTTATCTATGAAAAAATTTGATAATTTTCTTACAAAGGAATACAGAACTAATCCGAAAGATCTTTCATCCTTCGGGAATGAAACATCTCCACCCCACCTCAAACGGAAGAGCAGACCCTAGTTGTACCATCGAGTGCCGCTGCGTCTGTAAACACCAAAGCAAAAGGTCCAAACCTAGCATGTCAAAGGTGTGGCAATATTTCGATAAGATAATGAAGCTAGACGAGGCTAGAGCTCAGGTAAGTTGTGCTGTTTGCAAAATATATCATTATGAATTGTCTGCAAAGTGTACAGATAGAACCAGGCACTTGCACAGATTTGCATAAAGATGTAAAGAAAAATAAGGCATGGCCATGAGGTAGACACAGTTGTAATACAACTCTGACGGTATAGTACATAACTAGGATTGTAATCCCGAGGTAGTTCGAGAATCTTTTGTCCATTTCTGCCGTATAGGATCTTTTTTTAAACTTTGGTGAGTCAAAAGCGTTTGAAAAGTATATTAGAATTACTCATAATCCTAGATTTTTTTCACATTTTTAGTTAGACAACGACTAGAGATTTAGTTAAATACTACAATAATGGTCATTCTAAAATAAAAGAACTCTTTGAAATTTGTACATTTTTGATGTCCTTAATCTCGGATATATGGAGTGATCGGTCTAGGAAGGATTATCTTAATATAGTTGCTAGTTATGTGAATGATGACTGGGTATTTGAAAAGAGAATTATAGGCTTTAAACTAATTGACGTAATACATACGGGTGAAAATAGCAGAATGTATTATCAAAGTCGTGGAAGATTTTGGTCTTACAAATAATTTTTTTACAATTACCTTGGACAATGCTACAGTAAACTCCACAGTAATGGATATTCTCACTCTGTTGTTTAGTACATATGTTGAATCTTTCTTACTACCTCAACGATGCACTTGTCATATTATTAATGTTATAGTTAAATATGCTTTAAAGAGGTTGGAGCTTTTCATGATGCGATTTCTTTTGTATATAATTCAATTACAACATATAAGAACTACTATACTACGACGGATATAAGTCCACAAAAGTTTGATGTGGACATGCTAGTAAAATAAAACTCTACTTATCTTATGCTAAAAAATATTTCACCCTATAAGCTCACATTTTATTTTTCATCCACACGAACTTTACAACCATACCAGCAACACACTATTGACTGAAAAACACTGGAATGTTACTGAGAAGTTACTAGTATTTCCGGAACTCTTTTATAAAACCACTGTTGCTTTATCCGTAGTGTACTATCCAACATCGTCTTTACTTGTATATCATATTCTTGTTATTGCAACTCACTTGAAAGCTAATAAAAATGACATAGTGTTACGAGAGGTTATGTGTGCTATAAAAACTAAATATTTAAAATATTGAAGAGATTTCATATTTATACTCATTTGCATTTATTCTAGATTCAAGAGCTAAGATTGAAGTATTCACTAACGTTCTTTCACTTCTAGGTGAGGCAGCAGGGATCTATTACTCTAACTATTTTTTAGTTGTTTGTTCTAAATTATTTGAAGTTTATCAAAAGTACGAATATAAGTTTCAGGAAGTTCGCTTGCATCGACCTTCACCAGCACCCAGCATAGGTAAGAAGACAAATATATGGGCAAAATCTTTGATACACCAGGATCCTCCGGAAGATTAAGATCTACAACGTCAAGTGCTGAAGCAATCTATACCAGTGCCCATGGAGAACTATCAGTCTTTCTAGATAGTGATCTCGTGGATCACCATGCAGAAGACTTCAACATTTTGGGATGGTGGCACAAGTACAAGCTAATATATCTGGTGCTATCAATATTAGCACAAGATGTGTTAACCGTTCCTGTCTCAACGGTTTCTTCTGAGTCTACCTTCAATCTTTCTAGAAAAATATTAGAGGAGAGAAGAACAAGTCTCACAAGTGAGATGGTGTAACTATTTCTCACAGTGAAATACTAGGAACAAGCTGATGCTTGAGCTTAACACTGCATGGTGAATATGAAGTTGGAACATGTGTTCAACAATTTCTATCTAGACAGTGACGATGCTGACGCTTCTTAGAGCACCCATGTATACATTATACCTTTTCTGATTTTTTTAACTATAATGCTGAGATATAGGCTGTACTTATTTTTCTTTGCCAAGGTTTTTTAAGTTGAGTTTTTGCTTGGCAAATTTTTTAATGAGACATCTATTTAAACAGAAATAAAGGTCATTATTACATTTTTATAATTTATCTTGTCTTTTTTAATCCTATATTTTTTAATTATTATATTTTTTAAAACTTTTCAGGCTGAAACGGGTTAGCCGGGCCGAACAGGCTAGACTACTTGGCTTGTTGGGCTAAACAGCCATATGCTGGCCTCGCCTGACCCAACACGAATGCCCACTGGGCTGTGCCTAAGTCATCGTCTCGGCTCACGGGCCGACACGGCATAACCCGTTTAAGCTAATAAGCTAAATGGATTGTGCCTAAAGGGCCTACGACGGGCCATACGGTCCCACCCATTTGGACAGGTCCACTGAACATCAGAGCCCCAAAGTCGAGATACTGATGTTAAAGGCTAATACGGAGATGAATCCCATAAGAAAGAGTGGCCTCTTTAGCATTGTCATGTTGTTGAAGACTACATGACTGAATTGTACCTTTTTTTTTGTTGAAATGGGTTTTGGTAAGGGTCCAAGGTGCTCCTCAAGATGAAAATGATCCTGAAAGGTTTGGATCTCCTCAAGTATGTATGCTTTCCTCTAGTTGTGTATTTGCAATGTTTGATTGGAGAAGGGACAAACCAAAACACAGACAAAGGCCATGAAAAAGGCATGATTCCATCATTAGTTTAGGATTTAAATCATATTGGGTTAGTTTATTAATCATAGCTATTAATGGCAAATGGGAGTACATATGGGGGACCCATTTGTTTGTCCCCTACTCTCCTCCATCTCACTAACAAACAGCACTGTTTGCCTTTATAAAAAAAAAACTGCACTGTTTGTTTTATATGTGCAAAGCCACGCCAAGATTTGTACTTATGATTGGTTCTCTTCATAAAAAGATGGGGCATGGAGAGTCACACAGACAAGCGGTCAACTCAGTAAGAGGAATGCATTGATGAATCATCAGCACACCAGTTTTTTTTCAGCATCCGAATGAAGAAAAATAACTGAAACAACAACAAAATTGCTGACACCAACAAGCTTTTTTATACGGTTACAGATCAAAGGAACAAAAGGAAAATCCTTTTTTTTGGTTGATTTTCTCTTAGCCTCACATCTCCAATCTCATCATTTCCACAAAGATCTCCATGCAAATGCCTTCAGATAAGGAAAAGGGAAGAGGAAAGAAAAAACTAATAGAAGGAAGAGGAAGGGGAAACAAAATTGCAAGAGGAAGAAGACTCCCTCCTCTCCTCAAAACACACCCTTCTCTCTTCTTTCAGAGTTCAAGAAGCTGGTATTAGCTTATTAGCTTATTACTGCCCACTTTCCTTTGCTTGTCACAGTGCTCACTAATTCCTTTTGCACCACTACTTGTTACCCTGATGATTGATGGGCTTTGGGGTAAGATGATCACTGAATGAACAAGCGCAAAGCAATGCCAAGTTATATATGTACGGTGTATCAGATTGGTGTTGTGCTTAGCCTTCTCCTGGAAGCTGGAGTTGAGGCCTGATTATTGTTACTACTGCTGTTGTTTGACGGTGATGATCCTAGTGTTGTGTCATCACTGCTAAAGCTGAAGCATGGTGCATCCAGCTCGGCGATCGGGCTCTGTGGCACTGAGGGGCTTGCATTGCTGTTCCCTCCCTTCTTCACCAAAGCCTTCTCTTGCATCAGCTCATAGCATCTCACAATCATCTCCTGCAGATGCACACATCACATTTCAGAAACAGTGTAAATACAATGGCGCATCAATCTGCATTTTCCGCAACACAAGAGGATGCTCACCTTATTTACAGGGATTTCAGATGCTGCAAGGGCACTGCTGAAGCCAGTGACCTTATTCTCAGCAAACGTTGATAGCACCACGGCGGCAGCAATCTCAGAAGGTCTGAATGATAAGAACCTAGAGTCTGTAAATCCATTGCACACGGATATTCTAGTTAGCACACTACCATCAGATGTTGCCATTGGCAATGTAGGGAAAACCTTTGGGTTAACTCATCAAGCAACATGGCCGAACCTTTCAGAGTGCCAACTATGAGCTCTGCGCACCGTGAGGCCAGTGTGTACCTAGGTGGCTTCCCTTCATTGAACTTGTCCAGGAAGTAGCTGATGAAAGAGAATGGGGTCACGGCCTGCATCCTCCATTTCAGGGTCTCCATCACAATGAGCTCCATCCTCTTAATATTCCTTGCTTCAAACACATACTTCGCATTGCAGACCTGTCGTATATTAATCGCATTTCAGCAAAAATCATCGAGCGATCATTGAACAATTATGGATTTTACAATGCTGTAACTTCTTCTTCACCTGAAGGTCCACAGGAAGAGGGACCACGGTCTCCTCCATCTTGACAGCAAGAGATAGGCAAGCAACAGACAGCAACTGTTGCATCCAAGATTTGTCATGCTACAACAACAAGAAGAAACCAAAAAGGCGCAATGATCAGTATCAGATTAACTTACACAGTAAGTAGCGATGTAAAGGTTCAGATTCTTACTGGGAGATTAAACGAGGAGAGGAACCTATCCAGGTAGTTCACGGAGAGGAAAAGACTCAGTGGTCCAAAATTGTAGTAGGAATGGACCTGCAGCCCACATGACAGAAGACAAGATCAGCGCATCGTCAGTTTCTACTTAAAAACAAATTTGCCCAGATAAAGGCAAGGGGGGTAGTATGCTCATTGCAATCTGTATCTGGTACTAGTAGTTGTCGAATTGGCAAGAAGTCAGCATGAGCAAGACACACAACCAAAACAGGATTAACTAAAAGTCAAAGATGTAATGCAAGCATGCAACTACCTACCTAAAACCAATTAATCACCATTAATAAAGAAAGAACCGATAAATCCTAAGATTTTTTATTTCCCCCCTTTCACCTTGCAAATCCAATCCATGGCGTCTTTCCTCCAAGAAGACTCCAATCCTCCATGCTCCAACCTCTCCACGTAGGCGCCCTGAGGCAGATGATCCATCTCCTTCTCCACCAGCACCCCCACAACCTCATCACTATCCACTGGGAACACAGCACCGGCGTCCAAGAAATCAAGGTCACTCCCCAACTCCACCACCTCGCCGTCGCAGCCGCTCAGGCCAAGGACGCTGTTCCTGTCCTCCCCACAGAGCAGGGTGGAGGAAGCACCGAAGCAAAGGATACCCATCTCAGGACCGCAAAGAAACAGTGGCCTCTTTCTCCTCCTCCTCCTCCTCCTACTTCAGGAGTATTTGGTACAAAAATCGCCGTTCTTGGGGCTAAAGGTTGCTACTCTTTTCCTCGGCTGTGGCCTAGGGAGGCGAGATAAAGAGGACCCAATGGAGAAGACAGTCTCTCTCTCTCTCTCTCGCTCGGCGCGTGTCTAGGAAAATGGCGAAGGGAAAGGAAAAAGATGGGGGAGAGAGAGAGAGAGGGAGGGCGTCTCCTGGGGAAGAGAAGGGAGAAGGGCTTTGGGTGTTTTATAGGGTGCGTGGTGTATAGGGAGGAATGATCAAGCAATAATCTGCACACTGGGTTTGGGTGTTTGTGCTCTTGAGACTATAGGTCTTTGCTTCATCTAAAAGTGTATGTATTGGATGCATCTACTTTGAGTGTGTGAGTATATATATGTGAGATGCCACGTGTGTGTGAGTATGTTGAACCATAAATGCATAAAATTAGGGACTACATCAATTGGAATTTTCTTCTAACGATTGATAAAATGTTGGGTGGGTTCTTTTAGCCTATGATTTATAGTTGTGATTTTTGAATTTTGGACTGTTCATTAGAGATAGTACATAAAGAAAAATAGTCACATATGATTTTAATCGATACAATTTGTACTATAATTTTTCTATAGATCTTATCTTAAAAATGTATTGATTAACGGAGTAGAAGCGTACTGATGGATGGGTGTCATTGCACTCGTGTGAATGGATAACTAATACGATCCAAGGATATGGATACATCGTTTAGGACCGAAGGACTGCTTCTATCCGGTGGTTCCGCTGGGTTGGGAAAACTGGTTTAAAAAAACCACTTGAAAACTGGTTTACATAACCAACGCTTGCATGCATATATGTGACTAAACATCAGATAGAAAAGAAAGGCATATAAGTGATTGAAAATGAGACAGAATTATGCTAGATGCCGAATAACGAATGGATGCTGACTTCGCAAACATCTTAATCAAATGCCCAGTGAAGATGAGCAAGGTAGGAGCATGTAGGATTCTTAAAGCTCCTAGAGAAGTGTACAGACGATTAACTAACCCAAGAAAGGTAGCCACCACGATGGCACGAAGCTACCTTGTAGATGTGGATGCTTTTCCCCCGTGTGCCAAAGCAATACTCTTTTTCCTTTTTGTTTCTTTAGAAATGCTTGATCCAGAGGTGGAAATTACGTATAGTGTATGTCACTACTCACTACAAGATTCATCGTAGAATAACAGAGGAATACACATATACAAAATGGCTTACGTTTCATCAATGTTCTCACCCTTTTGGTACAAGTAAGCCATGAGGTGCCGATCTGCCAATATCAGTCATTTGGGCATGAGTTGGGCCAAATTAAGGCAAACGTGGACGCAGATATTAGAGCAGAGATAATTATCCAGTGTTGTTATCTTAATACTAACAGCCCACGTACCATGTGTATAAATATTAGGAAATCATAGTGGAAAAATTAATGTAAATAACCCACTCCATCTTCGGTTGATGATAGTCGAACTTTGACTGTCAATCAAAGAACCGAGAACACACCATTAGGTTATGATGGTTGGCTGCTGACACGAAGTATTCACCTTAAGAGCACGTTTTGGAATGGAGAACTATAGTTATTCTGCTTTTGGTAAAATTTACATGTTCCAAAAAAAGCTGTAAACCACAAACTAGTCCAACTAGGCCAGTCTCAATCTCGCTGGCCTTTTTTTTTTTTTGCATCCAAGTGTATAGCTGGTTTAATACGTAGAACCGAAGATGGCAATAGAGGGGGTGAATGGTGTCTTTAATTTTTTTCTCAAATATTTTATAATTTTTCACTCCAATAGCTATAAAACTATAAAGATTATGATAAAAATCACCATAAAATAAGCAAGACAAGCTGCTAATACAGATTGGTACTACCGATATTATAACTACGATAATACAGATTTTCAAAATTACTTTTATTTGCATTGTGGTACTATCAATTTTTTAAAGTACCTTTGTTTGCACTATAGTACTATCGATTTTCAGAAGTATCTTTGTTTGTACTGTGGTACTATCTTTTCTCGGTGAACAGTAATTTCAGCACAAGTTCAACCATAAGAATCGATGGAACTTTTGATTTGTAGATCTAAATGATATGAAATTTTACAGAGATCTTCTCTAGAATATTAAGAACTTATTCCAACAAACAACCATGAAAATCATGGCCAAAATTGAGATCTTTTTTACTTTGTTAGAAGGTTGCACCAAAATCAAGCTAAAACCCTAAAAGTGAATACAACTTGCTCATAATTAGATGATGGTCAAGATAGCTCTAGATGCATTATCACATATCACATCAAGTTAGAATACCAAAGAATATAATCCAAAAATTCTTGAAATAAGAAACCACTCGATTAGGACAAAATCAAATAAAACCGGGTTTCTTCATGAACTTGCTATCAAAGTATCTAGATGATAGGAGATTGATTTCAGAGGTTCTCTTTATCTTAATCACGTCTTTGACACAATAAGATCAAAAAGAGGAAAGAGGAGAAATCAAAACCAACTGAAACTAGAGCAAATCAATCAAAACAAGTAATAAACATATAGATGATAAAACATTAATGTATTACCACTTGAAGATGTAGGTTTTATAGCTGCTCCACCTTAGAGGACAGAAAGCACACAAGTCACTCAGCTCTCAAACCCAAACCCTAGATATGAAGACACAAAAGAGATGGGTTGAACGGATAACCACATGTCTCCATCCCAACCCTTTTAAATAGATGGGTATCTAACCAAACCTAGCTCTTAGTGGATCATATCCACTAACACAATGGGAAAAATCCGTTAGCCCCATACACACGGGTTTTAATTCACACATATTTTTTATGCACGCTTTTCAAAGCATATAAGCCTATATCCGCTAAATTCTTAGCTTTGATCTGTCTCGATCAAAACAGCTCAACTTGACCTAAAACTCAAAAAAAAACAAGGAACCCAAATAAAATAATTTTAACTTGATTTAACCACAATTACACAATTAATTTTAATTACTTACTCTCTTGGCTTGATTTTAAAATTTTAGAAAAGAGATTTTTAAATTCAGAGAAATTCAATTAAAGAAAATAAATAAAAAGCAAAATTTTGGGATGTCACACCTTACAATCTCGAACTAGACCTCTCTGGAAAATACATATCGCTCCGCAAACTGAAACTACCGCTCTGCGGTATGACCGCTCCAACACTTGCGGTACTACCGTCTACCACCCAACGATATAATCGCTCTAATACTTTCGATAGTACCGTTTGTCATGAAACTTTCAGAAAACAACCTAAACAAAATGCAATCTTTGTAAAATCACTTAACCACTCCATAAAACTTATAATAGTTCATCACAACCAGATCTGTCCACTGGGCTGTGCCGGGCCGGCATGGCACGGGGCTCGGTCCAAGCATAGCCTATTTAGGAATGGCCCGTTTAGGTACGGCAAATAAACGGGCCGTGTCGTGCTGGCCCACGGGCCGAGGACCAAGCCCAGTCACAACCCATGATCGTGCCATACTAGCACGAGCACGATTAAGCCTTAAACGGGGCATGTCCGCACGATTGGCCTGTTTAACCAGGAAAAGGAGAGAAAAATCAGAAAAATTTAGAAATTAAAGAAAAATTATAAAAAAATTATAAAAAAAGTTACAGAAAAATTATAGCATGCGCTGTGTCTGAAGTCGACCCATGGCGTTATCAAGCCGTCTTTATCTGGCCGGTGTCTTTGCTCGCTCGAGCGAGCATGACACGATCTACAGACGCGCGCCCGACGACCCACCTAAAGCGCCGTCTTGTGCTTGGGCCGGGTCAACAGTGGCGGGTCGCGGGCCGGCACACTAAGGCTTGGACCATTAGCACCTATAATCACAACCTTAAATAGGATCTTCTCACATGATTCTTCAGAATGATATATATAGTTATATACTAACAAAATCATGTTAAACTCCTGTTTGGACAGGCTTCGGCTTCAGTTTTTTGGGCTTTGAACTGTTTTTCTAGCCAAACATGTAGGCTTCGAAGCTGGACCACATAGAAGCCAATGAGAAACAGAGTCCAAAATAAATTACGAATTTGAAGTCGGGATTTGCTAGCTTCTCCTGAAGCTAGGCTTCGAAGCCAAAAAAAACCCTGAAGTCGAGCTCGGCCAAATGGGACCTAAGGATAGAGCACACCTCTGTATTTTTGTTACATCGGTGTTCCTGCATCTTTTGAACCCAAAGCCTCCAAGGTGATGTTCCTCCCAGGCTCGCTCGCTCTCTCTCTCTCTCTATTTGATCATGCCCCACCATTGATGCACGGCAACCCTAGTTATTAAAACCGGACCGGACCGGCGGTTCAACCGGAAAAAATCGGAACCGAGCTCTAGACCGGTTTGGTTTTATTGTTGGACTGCTTGCGCAGTTGAGCCGGATTGAACCGGAAAAAACCGGGTTGAACCGGCCGGTTGGACCGGAGGTGTGTTTAGTGGGAAAATTTATGGAAAAATATGCATGAAACAAGGCTCGAACCCACAACCTCCTGTGACACCCACCTCATGGGCTAGCTCTGATAACCAAGTGAGCAAGTTAGATGTTATGATATATAAGAAATTTACTATATTCTTAAGTTATATTGAACCACCGGTTGGACCAGTAAACCACCGGTTGAACCGATGAACCGGAAGATCGACCGGTTCAATGACCGGTCCGATTTTAATAACTATGACAGCAACACGCTGATTACGGAGGCGGCCGTACAGGGCCAGGCACTGCCACTAGGGGCGCGCTGCATTACCCGTGGCGCCGTCGTCCTCCCCGCCGTAGTCCAAGAAGAGCTTGTCGACGCAGCGCCTCCTCCGCCGCCTCCATGCCGGTCTTCACCACCACGTAGTCCTCCTCCCTCACGTTCCATTCCAGCCAGTTCCCGATCCCCTCCGGTGCCACCTTAAGGCGCACGATCTCGAACCCGTGCTTCCCCCTCAGGTAGTGCTTCTTGAACCACGACGCCGCGCCGCCGCCGCTCGACGGCGTCACTGTTAGAGCCTAATCTTGTTTTAGTTTTTTTTCTTACCATATCCGAGTACATATATGAGTCATCTTGCTGTGTATATGTATCCGAGTAGATGTTGAGTTCGTGCACGCATGGAGTCCGTCTGTTAGGCTGTAAGTAGCCTTTAAAAGGCCTGTAAGCTTAGGAGGAAAAACAACGAAAAGAGGAGAAGCAGCAGTAGGCTAAGTAGACAGAAAAAGAGGTTGGAGGCAGCGGCAAGAAGTGAAGCAAGCAGTAGGCATTAGATGCAAGAAGAAGAAGAAGCAAGTCTGTTGCTTGAGAGGTGTCTCTGGAAAGTAATAAAGAGGAGGGAGGTGTCCCTGAGAGAGAAATCAGAAGAGAGCGCTAGCTGTGCTTCCTTTGGGGAGAAAAAGAAAGAAGCAGCAGGCGGCTGTGTGTTTGGCCTGTGCCGTCTCGGGCGGAAGAAAACGCCGGAAGGCGCCAGGCTTTTTTGCGCGCAAGAAGAAAAGCAGAGGGCAGGCGCTGTGCAGATCGACAAGAAGAAAAGCAGAGCAGGCGCTGTGCTCTTCCAGAGAGTCACCGGTCAGCTCCGGGAGGTACTTGGGACGCAGCCGCCGTATGACGTGCCGCTTCTGCGGCGGCTCCAGAAGGACGCCCTCGAGCCCGGCCAACGCCTCCTTCTTGTTCCCCGGAACGACCAGGAGCTTCCTGTGAGGGCTCGCGATCACAGCGCTCGTAGAAGCGCCGGTCTTCTCCACGGCGAAGGCGACGGCCTTGGCGTGGTGCGCGAACACGACCTTGTAGTTGTCAGGCAGTTGCAATGTCGACTCCGACGGGGCAAAAGCGGCGGCAACGCCGCCGACCTTGAGGATGCGATTGACGAGGCTGAACCCAGCGCCATCGCCGTCGAGGAGGACGAGGTCGACGGACTTGTCGGGGATCTCCGGAAGCTGGTCGGCGCTGACCGCAGTGATCTGGTGCCGTTCAAGAAACGAGACCCAGACCCACGACCCGGCGGCATCGCCGAGGAAGACAGCGCGGCTTCCGTGGCGCATGTAGCCACGGTCGTCTAGCTCCGCGAGTAGGATCGGCAGGTAGAGCTTGTCGCCGTTAACCAGCGAAGGAGCAGGCTCAAGCGCGAGCCTAAGCGACGCGAGCGACAGCATGACGACGGCGGGGAGCACCGTCCGCCCCACCAGCCGGAGGAGCCTGCCATTGCCGGCCCTAGGCTCCGTTGTTCTTGCTGCTTTCTTCATCGTCGCTGATCGTTGCAAACGCAGATGTGACTGCCAAGAAGGTTGAACAGAACAGAGGAGACGAGGAGTAGGAGAAGAGCGGGAGGCGCGAGGCGGGATTAGCGGGTGCAGAGGCGGGCGGCGGTGTGGTTGCCACCCACGAGGGCCACGCGCGTGCTCTGCGAACGAAGGCACAGGAGCATCAGCTCTTCCGCGCGGCGGGGATCCATCTCCGCCGGCCGGACGTCACCAACTCCGACGATGGTGTGGATCGATCAACTTGCTGTCGGGAGCCAGCCATGCTATTAGCGGATGCGTATTTGTGCTCCATCTCTATACGAGCAAGACGGAATTCCCTCAAGGTAACGTGTGCGTAAGGCTGCTTAAGCAGAGAACCAAAACTGCACCAGTTTATGGATACCATACGCTTGATTCGTTGATATATGGGGCAAAAGAAAACACATTGTTTTATTTCTTGTGTGGAGCACTGGAAACCGTAACACTTCAGTTTATGTTCTCTACAGTTCGAGTCGTCCAACACAATATGCTGCCATGCTGGCAACCAGTTGAAAAGTAGAAGTGCAAGGATGGAAATTTTGGACGTTTGTAGTACCGTGTAACGAAGAAATTTCAGAAATAGCACCGTGCGCGAAAAAATTCTGTTTCTAGCCCCTGTTCCGACCGCACGTTTTCCCGACGAGCGACACGTACGCAGTCGTGCGGTCCGACACCGCATGACCAAGCTACAGTCGAGTCGTGCGATCCCGGACCGCATGACTGCACTGTAGCACGCGGTCGTGCGGTGCCGGACTGCACAACTGCACTGTGCTGCGTGTTGTTCAGTGCTCACGAGCGCATGTTTGCTTGCCGACCGCACGTTCAATCCTGCACGACTCAGAAATAGACCGCAATGACTGCGTACGTGTCGCTCGCCAGGAAAACATGCGGTCGGAATAGGGGCCAGAAACGAATTTTTTTTGCGCGCGGTGCTATTTCTGGAATTTCTTCGTTACACGGTACTACAAAACGTCCAAAGCTCCAAGGATGGGATATCACAGGAAAACAATTTAGTGAAATGTTTACTCGAATCTGGCAAGCATCCACAAGATTTTGTTGCATTTGAACATGGCAGTACGTCCGATACTTGAGCTGCCAAATGTATCTGATGATCTGATCTCACAGGATTCGTCCAGAAAAAAAACCGTAACTCATGCTCGGGGGCAAGCCACGATTGTATGATTTTTGGACATCCAACGGACTGGAATAAAAATCACATTGTTAACCAGCAAACAACAGACCAACGGCAGCTAACATATGCAAATACTAAAACAGTATAATCATCTTTTGAAATCTCCGGATTCACTAATTCAACCGATTAAACATGATTAAAGTCAAAATGCCAGAAATTGCATGTCCAGCTTGCATGGTAAGCACTAACAATTGTCGAGCGCTCTCGCTAGCATTAACTGACATATATTGCCCTATTTTGGTATCAGGATCGTACGATCTCCTTGCTCAACAAAAGGACATCAGTTCCCCTCATACTTCGGGTCTGCCATCACAAAGTGGTACGAGATGACCAAGACAAATATGAAGATGCCAAGGAAATTGGCAAAGAAACCCAGGTCTTGATCGTCAAACATCTGCAGTAAAGGTAGCAAGCAAATGTTGGTTAAGATCTGAAGACAAGTAATCCAAAATAATAACCAAATGGACTGGTTATCACTTATTAGCAGTGTGCGACACGGAAGTAAAGGCTAAACACAAGATACAAACAGAGAATATAAACCAGCTGCATGTATAGCTTCAAAAAGGAGATCACAATGACAAAATTCTAGAAGTTACTATTGAATTCTGGCGATATTTTGTAAATATAAAATGCAGCAAGTAGAACAAGCGAGCAACCCCTGCTTAACCATCTTGTTACAAAAAAAATAGACAAAACTCAATCTTGAGAGACAACTGCTCGTAGGTTAAGAATAACCAAGATGATCCTAGACATGTTTCCACATGTCACAACAAGTAAAACCAACCAATGAATCAAGGCCAAAACCATCATATCACAATTTTTCAAGGAGCCCAAATCATGCAAGAATTGGGCAATTTCAAAATCTTGCAAACTACACTGCCTAGATGGATGTAATTTGATCTACATGAGTCATCTCTATCGCTTGCACATTCTTGATATCAACAAGATCAAGGAGAATAGAAAAGGTAAATAACCAACAAGAATAAGAGCAAATCAACCAAGATAAGAAGGATTCATGAGAGAGGAATAACCTTGAATGCGTTATAGTCACTCCATTAGGAGGATAAAAGAGTACACCACAATACTCACTATTCCCTCTCAAATCCTAACCCTAACTCTAGAATAGTTGAAATAGTTGGCATGCAAACCTCCATCCCTATCCACTAAATAGATGAAGCAACTAGTCCACATATAACCTTAATGGATACTATCCACTAGCATAATTAGAGAAAATCTGTTAACCTCACACAACACGGGTTTTACACAAGTTAACTCATGCACGTTCCTTAGCCTTTGATCCACTTGGTCTTCTCAGCATCTCCTTGACCTAAACTGCTTCCCAAACACTGCTCAAATGCCACGTTTTGATCTAACAAAGTTTTCGCTATTTGGCGAACTACTACAATACCCTCGCATTGACTCGGTCTTCATCTTCTATTGCAAGGAATCGACATGCTTACCACGTGTAGGTACACCAATAGCTTGCCACACGTCGGCAAATCTCTCCCGTTTCAATTCCCATCGGACCACATCTTATTTAGATCAATCAAGCCACTTAGTGCAACCTATTGCTCGAACATTCTCTTCAATATTCCTTGCCTTTCTTGTGCTATACTTCAGCTCTACCATCTCACCCAACATCCTTGACCATTCTGAACCTCAACTCTTCCATGAGCGTAGTTCTGGTCCTTATTATTAAATATAGTTGATTTGAAGCTTCCCTGCACATCCAACAACAAAGAAATCGTTTCCAAACACAAATTTTTTACAATTTGACCCATGTTAGCTAAGACATACTTCATGCAATCTGAAAGTATTGACCTAGGACTAAAATACCGAATCTAGACCAATTTTCCAAATTTCAGAACTCACTGTCGAAACCAAAGGATGACCAGTCTGACCGCTAAGCCGAGCCGGTCAAACCAATTTGCCTGGCTGGTCTAACGGTTCAGCCGAGCCGGTTTGACTAGTTTCACCGGCCGGTCTGACCGCTCAGCCGAGCCGGTCTAACCGCAGCCGGTCAGACTGCTAGGAACTGAATCCTAACAGAAAATTCAAATCTTTCGCAAAGTTAAAATTCAACTCCACAAACATTGACAATTGTTCATCATAAATCATTGACGACCTTCTCACATGATCCTTTAGAATTCTCAGTAGCAAAAAAAACATGTTAAACCCTCACGCTTGCATATAGCCCACGACCAATTGAACGCAAGAACCGCATGAATCTACCCGAAACAAAGAAACCAAGCAGGAAGCATGGAGGGGAGAAGAAACTAACGGAGCATGGATTACTCGCACAAACAGATCGGCCTCAATGTAACAGGAAAATGTAAGTGACATGTGTGTGTGTGTGTGAGATAACTGCACCCTCTCTGCTGCCTGGAAGACTCTCCCTCACCCCTTGGCTGCTCCTTCCAGTGGCGTCGCTTTCTGCAGGGCGTGGAGACTTGTGAAGTAGAACATGCAAAATGAGAATTTCCATACCTCTCACAATAACAGTTACATACCAACATACACAAGCGTATCTCAATCTTTCTAATTATTTACCGTTTTCTAAGTTTTCTAGTGTCAAGTTCAGCTATCCAAACTAATCCCTTCAATATATCTCATTTTTTGCTTTACAAATCAATTTCATATCATAAACAAATCATACTAGTGAACGAGGCACTTAGCTAGGGATTTGGAGAACATCTAAGCATATCACTACAAATTATACTAATCAGACACATCTACACGCAAATTATACCAATCATTTCCTGCCTCGTGTTCTCACCATCCACATATCAGAATTCCTGGAACTGAACCGCGCAAGATCTCATCTCAGGAGATGCAAAACCAATCTGGCCGCGAGACCTCAGTAACAAAAAAACAAACCAGCTCGTTAAACCCTCGCCCCTGCACGTATCTCGCCACCGATTCAACGCAAGAATCGCGTAGATCCACAGCCACCGGAGCACAGGAAACCAAGCAAGAATTGCGGAGAGGAAACCAACGGGGCACAAATTCTTCCCACGAACAGATCAATAAACACGATCTAAGACAAGGGAACTGCACCTTGGCCGCCGCTTGAGAGACTCGCGCTCGTCGCGTCGTCCTTGTCTCCTCGAGTCGATCCCGTGCGCCGCAGAATGTGGGAGACTTGTGAAGAAGAAGAGGGAGAAGAAGACGTGGGCCGGCGCTGGTGTTTTTACGGTTCTGCCCGTGCTTGTCCTGTGGGCCTTCATGATGGGCCATTGTGGACACTGAGTACTACTTACGCAAGAGAAACATTGGGCCAAATATACGATGCTATGTGGTCTCACTGTACTAGGCTGGTCCACCTGCCATTGGGAGGTGATGTCAAAGCACCACTAAAACAACAATAATAATAAAACTTTTTATCCCAAACAAAATAAGATAAACTAAGAATAAAACTTTCTTAAGATAAAAAACTAAAGCTTTATAATAAAATTTACAAGATAAAAACACTAAACATGTGTTTCACCATCTAAACAAAGAATCTAAAACGCTATCTTTAAACATTCTTCTTATATTATAGTTCCAGTATATATACGCTGACTTTTGGGCCTATTTGAAGTGACTGTGCTTATAGATTTTAGCTGAAAATTTTGAATTTTAACTGTTTACGACAGAGATTACGAAGAAAGATACTCACTTGCGATTTTGGATGATACAGATATTAAACTTTTAACGTGTACTATAATTAAATTGTAGACCCTATTTAAAAAAATACTTCATTTAAAAATTAAAATCTATAGTAAAAAATCAAAAACCACTTCTAAAAACAACTTCAAACAGCCCTCTATATGCTCTTGTCTAAAAGCTTATTCTTTGATAAATTCCGATCTCTCGAGCATTTACCGAGTGCCAATACAGTGTGAAAAAATCGCGCTCGTCTCGGACCGAGTGCCACCGAACTAGGATTCATTGATTCACGGGACCCACTTTGCGCTACAACTTCTGGGCCCACATGTCAATTAAACCAACCGAGCGGATGGCGGCAAATCCGCCTGCACGAGGCGGTAAAAAGGGGGTCAGCACAGTAGGGATCCACATGTCATCCGCACGCATCGCCCAACTCTCTCCATGGAGTGGGTAATATTTCTTCTTTCGAGCGGCTTTGTTTAAAATGCTTTAGGAATCGCGTGGGCGACGACCGACGAGGCGACCGCGACGACGACGTCGACGAGAGAGAGCCGAAGATATCCGATCGCCGCGCCCGCCTCCTTTCTCCGGTAAGCGATCCAGATCTCCCCTTCCGCGCCACGATTTCCACGTTTTTGACCTTTTTTTTCGATTTTTTTTCTTGGGCGGATTTGATACGCGTTGGTTTAGTTCGATGATATGCCCGTAGAGGGTAGAAATTGTTGCGCGATTTCGCCGTGTGATTCGGATTCGTGGAAATCTGAATTCGATTCCGCTCCTGAACGGAATTGGGATCCGGTAGGGGAAGACGGGGTAATTGGTTGACTCGTGCCCTATCGGTTGTGCTTGGGCCAAATTGGTGCCGTTTATCCAGTTTGAGATGGTAGTGGTGGTTGATTTCGATGAAGCCAGTGTTAGGAAATGTCTGGTTTGTGATATCTTGCAACGCAAGTGGCAGGGAAATGTGTTGATGATGCTGTGCTGGAATGGTCACCGGCAAGCCCGAACCTGCTCATTATCAAGTGCTCAATTGATTTAGGAGATATAATTCGCTGTTTGCAGGCCTTGTGTTTTAAGTTTGATATGTTGGATCAGTTGAAGGAAAATACGTGCGATGAGATTGATTTTTCAGGTCGTGCATCATCGGTACAGTCCATAGCTGATTGAGAAGAGGAGGATACTAGAGCAATGTTCTCCTTGTTCTATGGTCTATGGAAGCATGTCTTCAGCAAGGCAGAGTTCCGTGTACTTATCCTTGGTGTTCAAAAGGCTGGGAAGACGGTAATTCTTCTGAAATCTATATTTACATTTGTTGACCTCACCCAACTATGTCGCCTTTTCGCGCCAGCATCCTCCTGTAGTCCTATCCATTATGTAATGGGATATATTGTCTCACCCTGCGAAAAATTACCATTATAGCTGCCTGGGCAGTATCCATAACTGTTCAAACTATTAACTATAGATCTCAGTATGCTCCTCTCTATTCGTAAGTTGAATACTGTGTATTATCATAACCACATTGCCCAACCTCTAATGTCAACTGCTCATGAATTTTATGCCTCTATGTCCTTATCGAAGGTAACTTCTATGGCACTATGGCACATCTATATCCTGTTCATTTTTGTTGTCTAGTTTTCCTTCAATTTCCTGTGTGTTAAAGATGACATTGAGTTTATCTTGTATTGGACTGGATTTGTACCATACTTGACATGCTGCTAAAAATGACTATGTAGACCTTGCTAGAAAAGCTGAAGTTAATCTATTTGAAAGGAGAAGGGCTTCCACATGATCGTATTGTTCCAACAGTTGGGCTTAACATTGGGCGTATTGAAGATGCAAATGTAAAACTTGTCTTCTGGGATCTGGGAGGTCAGGTATGGTTTCTTGTGCAGAATTATAGACCAAAAGTTTCTGACAAGCTCATCATTGAAATTTTATTGAAGGCGCAATTGTTTATATTGAAGGCATGTAATGATCATTTTTTTAAAGTTATTCCACGTCCATGGCAAATCTGCAACAAGAGGAATTTTTATCAGTTATTTTATCTTAATGCACATTTAGTAAGAGCTTATACTTAGATGCTACAGAGATCTTGATCTACGTATGTCACCTTATTCCTAACGGTTGTGCAAAATCTTTCTCATTTACTTCTGTCATCATCTATTTTCAGCCTCTTAAGAACATGGGCTTTGATCTTGACCAACAATTGACAAGTTATATTTTTCCCATTATGTGGTTTGTGTTTTACTAAAGGAAGGACAAGATATTGTCCATGTATTAAACCGTAGATACAACCTTCACTTTGTAACAACTAACAAGAAGCAGAAGTCAACTTCATGCCATAATTTCACAAACACGAGTCGGATATGATTCTAGTCACTGCAAATTCTAATGCGAATAACATATTTTGACAGCCTGGCCTAAGAACAATTTGGGAGAAATATTATGAAGAGGCCCATGCTATAATATATGTTATTGACTCTGCAGCTGCATCAGCATTTGAGGATGCCAAATCTGCTCTGGGTAACTTCCTTTCATTAGTTTGATTACAAAATATTAGTGTACTTTTGTTGTTACCTGTACTGTCTGTTGTAGTAAACAGTAAACTAGGACTGGCAAATTAAGATCATTACTGGAGTGAATGGTAACTGGAACATTTTTGTTCAGAGAAAGTTCTTCGTCATGAGGATCTGCAAGGGGCACCGCTACTCATATTTGCAAACAAACAGGTTGAGGTTTAAGTTCCACCTATCTGACTTGGTTTATGTACTATACTAGATTACCTTCTAAAACTCCATGCATTTACTCTCAGTTGAAAACTGCAATTTCTTGGATGAAAATTGGCGCTGCTGGGAAAAGTAGTTACCATGCGCGTACAATGCACAGACATTAATGCTTTCTGATAATTAAACTTCAATATTTCACACATTCTTTTCACTCTCATGTTGGAAATCACAGCACCTTTAAAGATGAGAAAGACAGACAAAAAGAACTGTTCATATTATTACTTTGAGTCCTATCCAAGCTCATTTGATCATATCGATATGTCGTTTCAGCCATTTTTCTCATGCCTCTTATATTCTCATGTTTGGAGGTTTGTCTGGATCTGTCAACAGGATTTACCAGCAGCAGTCTCAGAGGAAGAATTGGCCAGACATCTTCACCTTAAAGAGTTAGACGAGAGGCCATATATGTTCCTGGCTGGATCTGCGTATGATGGGTGAGTAAAGCAATAACTGTAGTTCCCAAACTTATTTGCCTAAAACTGAAGGATGAAATGTTATTCTGTCAGTTCCTGTGGTGCATATTTCTAAATTCTTCCCATAATTAGAGGATCAATTAATTCATGTCGGTTCGGCAACTATGCCGTTTAACTCATATTTGTCCAAATTTACACCATTGCCAAATATTAGTCCAGGATAACATTGAACTTGCCACTTGAAGCCTTTGCTTCTCGATCAGCACTCACAGGAAGCATGTTTTGACAGGCCTGTTCATCTTTAATGAAATACATTTTTTATGGCAGGACGGGGATCGAACTTGGTATCGACTGGTTGGTAGAAGAAATGGAAAAGAGTAATCGCACGGAGGCGCTGAGGGCACATACAGAAACAGCTGGGAAGATTTAGCACCATGATTCACACTCTTGTCACCTGTGATTTTCAGAAGCACAAAAAGCATTTGAGGAGGATGGCTCCTATTAGTCTCATCAATATACACATTGGCGCCATGTCATGATCAGTTGGAGCTCATCTTCTCAGCCTGCTCCGGATTGCCCCCAGAAAAAAAATCTCCTTGGTTGTGCACCTTTTGCAGTTGTAGCCTTGTAGTAGGAAGTCTGTTGTAGTAATGGCAGAGGCGACCATTCGTTCTTTCATTGATCCACATAGCACATATAAATGTATCTAAGGATCTGTAGTCGTTAGGGTTCGTGTTCATATGATAATTTTTTGGAGCATGATTATATGCTGAAAGTGACAATGTGGAGCACAAAGAAGTTTTGTACATCTGCGATGTTCGTCTAAAGAAAGAAAGAATGAATGTAACTTCATTCACGGGATATGCGCCAGTGTCCAAAAATCCTATCTCGTTATACATTTTATTTCAGTGATGTACTGTAGAACCAGAAGCAATTGGACCGTTCATCTTGAGAAATGTTCAGGCTTCTGGCCAGCACACGGCAGGTTCACTAAAACAGAGCCACTAGGACACGAGAAACATTCTGCTCTGCTATTACTATCTGCTACCATGTAAAACCCCGCCATTGGCGTTACATCAAACATTCCTCACGCTCATTAGTGTAGCTGATGTGACAATATCTATATAAAATTGTAAAAGAATTAACAGGGCAAAAGAAAAACAATTAGGATGCATTGTGGCGTATATTTTGGATGGGTTCTTTTTTACTATGGTTCATACTTTTTAGCTCTGTCATGGCGTTTATATGAACGTACCCAATACTGATGAGCCGCTTAAAAAGGTTGTCTCGATAAGCCTAACGATGACAAACAAATTGTTCTGTTTATTTGTTCAAGAGAAGTTATAAGCTGAAAAAAAAACTGAGCCTTTTGACTTCTGTACAGCTCCAAGAAGTGCGATGAGCAAGAACTTCACTTCTCAGCAAAAAAAACATGAATCATGTATCTTCTGCATATAGCACAAGGAAAATATGACCCTAAAAAAAATAAAGTTTAGCTGCAGGAGCAGAGTGATGTTTGGGATTCCACTATAAAGTTACAATACATGCCACTCTGTCCAAGAATATCGCGCAAGGAAGGAAAATGACCAGAGAAAGCGTACAAACATTGTTTCCTCATAGACGAGCTACGTAGGAGTTAGCCTGTGTCACATATCTCACCCACCTATAGGGGTTGTATGTCTTGGATTTCTTTGCTATCTGAAGATATCTGACCTGTAGGGGTAAAAGGAAAAAAGTTCATTCGTGAGGATCCGAAACATTCTGCAAGCCAAAGTATTTGAGTACTGAAGGCGTTCAAGAATCATACAAGCTACATACAGCTACTTGCTGTTCAAACATACAGGATAATAAAATAGTAAGCAAAAGTGTCCCAAATCGTTTGTTAGTGGAGACATTCCACAAAGGTAGCATACTTGAGCACACGTCCTTACCTGCAACTTTGAAGCATTGTACATCGGTATAGTGAAATTCATGTTTACTGGCCCAGCCTCCTTTGTGATATTTCCTGCAATCCAGAAACAAGCATGCCACAAGAAGTTGTATAACAGGGAAGTCACTTGGGGCATAGACAAGTCATACTCAAAATCGAATATATACCATGTAACTCCTGGGAAAATGTGAGCTTTGCACGAAGGGTGTGCTCAGAACCACCAACAATCTGTCAAAAATTAATATTGTTCAGCAAAGTACACAGGCTAATAGGCTAACAGATTCAAGTTAATATTGCACATGCTATAATCTTCGAAGTAGGATGTGCATATAATGGCGACACTTTGCATGTTGATCTTCAAGTTAACAAATTCCAATCCGTGTTGACACTTGCCTTCTTTAGATTCCACTCAAGTCTCCTAGATCCTTTAAAATCTGTTGTCTGCCCAACTGCTCCAGCTTCCAATTCAAAACTTGCCCTGCAAAGAAATCCATGATGCAACCCTTTAGCTAATAGCAGAAGCAGCAGCAGTTAATATACCACTTTTTTCTTAACTCAAAAGGAACAAAATAAAGCTGCAGTTGACCTCACTGTGTAAGAGGGCACTGGCATTTGTACTGTGATTGTGTTGGCAGTGACGTTTGCTGAGAAATCTGCCCGTATTTTCAGTAGAACTTCAGCCTGTGTAAATAAATCAAGATCTTGAAAACAGATGCACCAAAATTGAAACAATAATTTTATCAGCGCCTAACAGAAACACAAACATGCCATACCCTAGATGGTCCGGCTTCTTCAATTAGTGCGGTTACACGGAAAGGAGGCTTAAATTCTTGAGTCATCCGGAAGTTCATCACAGCAAATTCTCCGTCCGGTGGTATCTATTCAATGGTAATATAATTGTCAAATTTTCCTGGAGTAATACAATGACAAATATGTTGCTTGAAATTCTGCAGCAAAAATGCCAAAAAGAAACATAATCATTGTATCAGTACTTACTAAATGCAGAGTTCTGTCAATGTCAAAACTGTCCAGATGCACTGACTCATGGAAATTACAATCATCAAGAATGACTGTTCCTCCTCCAGAAGAACCTCTGTAATCTGGTACCAAGCGTTTGTAATATTGTGAGATATCAGCAATATCCATAACATGTAAACAAAATAGAAAGATAATATGCGCACCCAGTTTTTTCATGATAGGAACAACACAATATTTGAAAACACAGTGTAGTTCAAGTTGTAAAAAATCACAGTAGTAAACACTCAGATTTCAGTAAAGAAAGGAATTGTATAATAAGACTTAAAAATGCAAACAAGTGGTCTACTCAGATAGTAACACTTAAATGTAAGAATTGAATAACTCATCACATTCAAAGTTTCAGAATAAGTAAAATGTCATCATAACTGGTTTCCAACGTTATGCACAAAACACAGGATCAGGAACAACATATAAAGAAAAATAAATTCCATTTTATGTTTATATACATATCCGTAAGTCAACAAAAACAGTGCCCTGTTTGCCTAAGTCAGCTGAAAAAGGAAGAAAAGCTAATGATCGTACCATACGTAGAAGAGCCAGTTCTTCCGATGCTCAAATCCTCATTAAGAGCTAGACGGATTTCTGGATTTCCACTAAGGTAACTTTTCATTTGGATGGTTCCATCAATCTCGGAAGTAAGTATATAACCCTGTAAATGAAATTTCAGATAGAAAATAGTGAGCACATAAAAGTAAAATAAAGAAGATAGCAAAATGAGTTGCCTTTTAATTACTCAAGCAGAACCAACATATCTTGTGCCCCAATAAGTGCAAGGAAATCATAGCACTTCCTATCAGATTCAGAACTAAATGGCCATCACAATTAGACTCCCTATCTCAGGGATTTGGATTTCTCACAGTAAGAAGCTACATGATGGAGACTTGCCCCTTAATTCATGTCTAGTTTTAAATTGTAAAAAGAAGTTACTTTGACACTGGCGGAACAACTAATAAAGTAATAAAGAGGCTACATCTTGACAGTAAAGACAATCAGCTAAACACTAACTATGGTATTTGAAAACTAAACTTCCAATGGGCATCATCGCCATGTTGAAGTATTTAGTACTACAAATTTCAGACATATACAATATAAACATGTTTGGAATTTCAGGTAAGAAAGAAGAATAGCAAAAACAGCTTGAAATGTTCCTTGAAGGGAAAAGATGTAGTAACAAGGCATGACATTTATCAGTACTTACACTCGAACTGAATGTCACACTTATTTTCTCAATGATATCAACAAAAATTTCCTCCCTCTTCTTCCCACCAGGCTCTGTAGCAACAACAGATTTTGTAACAGCTGTACCAGGCATACGCTTCGTGCCTTGCTGCAAAAGACACAGATGCCAAATGAGACTATGCCACTGACAAGAATAGCATGGAGAATTGCACTTTGCTTGCTGAAGTAACCCTCTAAAGTCATGTTTTTGTGCAATAGTATGCGGAAGTGTTACCATGAACATAGCAGCAGGACCAAGTGGCGGCAGTCGTCCGGCATCAACCATGATTGGTTCATTCAATATGTATGACTTCAGAACCTCAGTAGAGGTTGTTTGTGTGTATCCAAAGTCCTAATTACACAATGCAACACATAAATAATGGCATATAGTGCAACCAAAAGATGATTCTCATAAACAGATGAACCATACTAGTCAATTCAAAACCACACTACTTCCTTGATAAACACACATTAGACTTTACTAGTGACCCAAAAACCAGGTCAGAAAAGGTTGGAGTTGCTATTGCTATGAAGAAAGGTAGTGTAGACTGTAGAGTACTTACAATGACTTCATCAAGCAATTCATACACTAAAATGAAATTCTTCCGCAGGGAATCTTCACTTAGAACGCCAAGATAATCTTTTGTAACACGTGCGATCCTTTGCAGAAGTTCCAAGAGAAGAGATGGAGAGACATTAGCCATTGTGGTTACCACAAAAAACAGTCCTGCGACTTTGACATGTATATAGTTAACCCCATCGACATTCTGTCATCACAAAATGTGAAAAAGCCACATGTCAGATCAAGTGGGAAAGCAATGCATCAATATACAGAACAAGGAATGGAATCACTGTGGTGTCATCCATACACATACATGACCGTTATTCTTCAATTTTATCTAGGATAAAATTTTCTACATGACAATAAACTGTTTCTCATCTAACATCCATTTTCCATAAATGGGTCCTCCATGGTAGGCTTCATATGCAACTGATATGGAGCCAATGACACATTAGTACATTGCGCTATAACCCTGTTCACTGCCCAAAGAAGCGTAAAGCAGTAAAGCAGAACAAGCATTAAAAAGGTCCCTTCCTTAATGAGCTTGGTTCCCACTACTCATAAGGGCATATACAATGGTATAGACAATTGCTGTCTATAATATCATCCATGGCATATATAGACAGCTGGTTTTCTTTTTGCACATCTCTATAGACAGTTCCTCCATGACAGAATGTGTCTTGTTTCTCGCGTTACAGTCAACTATTGCATGAGAGATGACCCAATTCTCAATACTCCCTCCCTCTCCTCCACATCATCTCATGTCCTACGTGGTAAAATTTACAGACAATTGACGTCACACCATTGTATATGCTCTAAAGAGTTGCAAAGTTGCCGGACTAAATCGCATGAGGTACTAACCCCACTTTTATCTCAGTTCATCTAATGCCTTTGTCCTAGGAAGCACTTAAGTACATCACGCGCAAAAGTGTTCCCTCATGCATAAACCAAATGCTCAATTATCCACTACCCAATGGCAATAGAATTGTGAGACGGCAACACTATCACGAAACAAATCAAACATGGCAGACACCATGATCCCAACCCAACAGAACTTAGGCTGCGATTCATCACAATTTCTAAGCTAATGCTCTTCTATCTGGAATGCGGTCTGCTATTTAGCTTCTCAACACATACGTTTTCAAAGAATCAGTGCCAGCCTAGTTTCGAATAACCGACAAACACAGCTATCGATTCAGCCTAACACCAACACAACTTAGACTACGAGAACCTTAAAAATACCGCTAAAACCCGCAACGTTTCTACGACAGTTTATCAAAATTTGCAGCTGAATAAGAGGGCGGGGAAGGAACGGATCCGTACGAAGACTGGCGGCGCCTCCTCGGCCTCGTCGTCGTTCCAGAACTTCACCTTCCGGAAGAAGATCTCCGCGCTGCCCTTGGGCACCTCGCCCCGATCTGCACGCATTCCACCACCCGAGATTGCAACCAAATCAGCATCAGATCGCACCAATTTAGCCGTAATATACGGAACCCCAGGCGGGGTGCGGGATCGAGATCTTACAGTCGCGGAAGACGATGTGGTCACCGCGCTGTGACAGCACGAAGAACTGCGAAATCATCTCTCCCACTCCACCTCCGCCTCCGCTACCGCCTCTTCTCCTCAGGCCTCGCGCGCCACGGCTGTAACGTAACGCTACGGCGATGAGGAGAACGGGAGAAGAGAGGAGCTCAAGTGCTCAACTGAAGAGAAGACGACGAGACGAGGTGAGTGCCAGGTAGGAGGATGACGGAAGCAATACTCTGCAACGTGTTTGCATAGGCGCCGACTTCCAGATCTGCACAGTAACATGGCTTAATGACAGCCGTCGGTTCTTAATCAGACGGTTCACTGGACAGGATATTTATGGTTTAAAACTGGTGATTCAGATTTCGTCCAAAAAAAAAAACACTTGTGATTCAGCCTGAACAAACTGGTGATTAAGATATGCAGGGAGGTAACATGGAGAGAGTTGCTGCTCTACAGCTTCAGCACCATGGAACACAAACCCAACAATTCCTGCAACAAAAGAAGTACAACGAATGGAGGATACGAAGCCAAATGATGATTATGAAGGGTCAGAATGGCACTGGAGCCTGATAGTTAACACGCTGAACAAGTAACATAGCAGCCACTGGTAGCATTTTCCGCTTATGATGGAAAACAGGATGCAGACACATACACATAGCCAATGTTTATTTCAGGTTACAAGATTAACAGCTTAGCAAACAACAAAGAAATATTAGTATAGTTCACAAGCTACTGATATCTGTAACGCCCTCATTTCTGAGGGCGCTAGTAACCCGTAACTGCCCCAGGATTGTATAGTTGCGGTGTACCGTACGAGAATGAGCATCATTACAATACAGTCTTACATACAAGATCCAAACTTTATTACAAAGATAAGGCTCATTGGTCTAATTTTAAACGCAGCGGGCGACAAGCCCAAAGTTAATTTACATTAAGCAAAAACACCACAGGCGTATTTAAGTGAAGCTAAAACCTAAAACCACTTATTGTCGAAGTAAATCAGCTCTTCTGGATCCTCTTCAAAAGTCTGTTCATTGCCATTCCATTGATCCTCTGTTGTTGTTTTAGCAAATAATAAGTACAACCGTACCTATCAAGTTACAAAGGTAAACTCTAACTTACTAATTGCATGGATTTTCAATGGAAGTGAGTATACTGATTTTATTATTGAAAGTGGATGCAGTTTTATTTGTTAACAATTTTAAAACATAAAACAATAGAACTGCTTAAAAGATAGGGTTTCAGATATTGCTTTTCTAAATTACACAATTTAAAATACCAGAAAACTACTTATACTTTGTTGCTGAAATCACTCATCAAACATAGCTTCATTAACCAGAAGCACGATGTATCCGAATACCATTTATATTTTACTCTACAGAGCTACTCAGTTTTACCCACAAGATTTCTCAAATTCTTAATGTTAAGTTATAGACACGCTTCAGCTAGCATGTGATTGAATTGAGAAAACAAGGTTTTTTTCACTACTCAATTCTCTATGTAGCTTTTACCTGATAGGTTCTTGGCCTCACTAAACTGGGTATCCACGGGCCAATGCGGAACATAACCGTATAAATTTATGAGGACCTATCGTTGTTAAGTATGGTATTACCACACCTATACCACATTTTAATACTCCTGTAGGGGTTCGATCAAATTGAGCAATTAGTAGACCATGATTGACTGGTCAATACTTCTAATTGAGCGATTACTGTGCTTTTTACTCATCATAAGGTTCTAGTCCTTACTTTTCTTCTTGAGACTGCCAACCACAACAAATACCAAGTACACAACTGCACTGTTACATGCCTGTTGCAGCCTCCACCCTAGAGTAAGGTCATGGACTCTGGCCACCACGTGGCTTTCCAAACTTCCGCCTTACCCTAGAAACTTTTTTAAATAATTCTATCGACAAACTGCCAAGTCACTTAGCAGTACAAAATTTTAAATAAATCTGTCTATAACTATTTCTACTACAAATAAATATTACTAAGGCTGTCAAGGTGAATATGGCCTCACATTAAAATGGGGTATTTTTCAGTGGTAAGATATAATTAATTTAACATGTCATTCTAAATATTTATTTTAGTCAAATAGTTTGGACAAATAATATTTATGTAAATATTGTAATTAAATAATATGAATTTTCATGGGTCTCAACATGAGCAAAAACTTGTAACTTGCCTTATTGATCGACAACTTCGACTACTTCAAAAACTTCCGCGCCTTCGTTTGGTCCTTGAACCGATGCCTTGGAAAACTCATGAGCTAGCGTAAACACATATAAAAATAATATGAGCCCGTGCTTGAGTCTAATCAAGATAGAAAAATAAATAAAATAAACAGAAAATAAAATGAAATAAAAACCAAGTAGAGTTGGTTTGGATTTTTAGGAGTTTAATATGGTAGAACGGATGTCGGAAATGGATTCAGGGCGTCAAAATGGTTCAAACGAGGGTATTGTTGCAATTTTAGCTCAGATGAACAGTGTTGCTACAGTTGTGAATAGTATCAGGCCACCTGACGCTACAGTATCTAGCCCACACAAAACCGGTCGAGCGGCCCCCACGCACGCTCACGCTCGACAGCGGCAGTCGGATGACGCACGAATGGCCGAGATGCAGCAACGTCACCCAGGAGCAGTCGTCGTCTACCTCTGGATGGGCACGGTGGCGAGAAAACAAGGGCGGTACCCTCGCCGCGATTTGGCTCCGGCAGTGGACTTCTACGGCAAGGGCGGCACTGGGAGGTTTCTAGGAGTGTGGAGGTTCCATTTTAGGGCTTTGAAAGATGAGAGCATAAGTGGTGGTGGTCGGCGGTAGAAGAGAAGGCAGCAGCTTTCACTGTGGCTTGTGGTTGCTTCGGAGAAGTTTAGCGAGTTCGGGGGCGATTCAACCATTTGGGGGGGAAGGATTTAGAGAGGTAGAGCCAGTTTGGGTTGGGGAGGTCTCAGGTGGGCTATCCACAGGAGCGATCCAGCCGAAGAGGGCTCATGGTGCCAGGTCAGAGGAGAGATGCTCATGGAGGAATGACTTCGGCTACTCGAATGCGGTGCTCTAAGGATGCTCTGGTTGAATGCAATTGGATTTTAATTGGGTGGAGAAGGAGATTGAGTTTAGGGCTCATCGGGCTTAGGGGACAGCGGCGGAGAAGCTAGGGTGAGGGAGAGTTCAATTGGGGTGGTTCTGGGGTGAGAGTGGGAGTGGCGTGAAGCTCTCAGTGAAGGCAATTGAGCTTTAAAGGCGAGGTGAGGCGGTGGGAGCAGTGGCTATCTTTGGGGATCGCCGGTGTGTAGAGGAGGGAAGAGGCGGGAGCTCTGCCAGGGGCATGGGCGAGCATGTGAGGTGGCGCACGGTGACTGATCGTTGCTGCCGATAGCTGCTCAATCCCAACGGTGTCAGTATAGTCATAGGAGTAGTTCGCGCAACCCTAGTAACGTATGTCCAGACTGACTCGTTGCTTAGACTTGAAAAACTTGTATGGGTCTCTGCACCAACAGAGGGGCGGTGTCTCCCCCTCAGGTGGGTGTTACAGCGAACACTCAGTTGGAATGTTCAGGATGGACATGCTCCTACGGGGGGTGTCATTGCGGAGAGGTGATCTCATGGCACACTCCGCTTGTTTGTCTCGTGCCACAACAACCCTTGCTTGTTTGTCACGGGCCGCAACAGACCTTACTAGTTCATAGGTTTTCTGTCATTGCTTCATCATCTTGTTCCATTGATTCTTCTACCTCTTATCCATCCTAACGTGGTGAAACAAACTCTGGTATAGCGTTAGGTTTGGTGTGTAGTGTTTTCTTACAGATCTCTTCCACCTCCTTTTATAAGCCAAAGATTGGTCTCTGAGGCAGAGTGTTGCGTTGTGTCCATGCCGTCCATCCTCACTCGCTCCCTCTGTGCACACTTATCTGTGTGTTCGTGTCGTCCCACCTCGCCTGCTCCCTCATACGCGCACTTGTCACTCTGTCCGCACCGTCCCCCTATCCCGCTCCGTCGTGTGCACATTTGTCACTCTGTCCGTGCCGTCCGCCCTCGCTTGCTCTCTCCTACGCACACTTGTCACCGTGTTCGTGCCGCCTCCCCTGGCCCACTCTGATACGGGGTCGCCCAATCTTCTCGACGTAGGATGGATACTCGCGGGAGTCTTGATGAATCGTATCTATCTTTCAATGCTAATGCAAGGGACGGACACTCTTTAATCCGCCAAAACACACTCGCGTCGATTTCGCCGACCACCAAGCGAAGATCTATCGTGCACCCAATTCTCAGCGGAAAAGCTGAACGATCTTGATTGAATAACACTTCTAATTCCCTCACGGAATTTCAGCAGCAATGATAAACTCGAACAAAATTTAGTAGATTGATTATTCTCAAAGGTGATCTTAGCCATTTGGCTGCCAATACATGGCTTATATAGGACCTTGGGACGTCCATAGAGTCCACAAACCTAGTACAACTCAACCTTATATGGTTTTAGATACGAACTCTCACAAAAAGGAAACTAGATTTTACAGTCGTCATATTGTTTCGGCCATAACTTTTGATCCGTGATGAATTTGATAGTGGGACCAAATCCATTGCGTCGCCCTTGAAAATATCTTTCCAAGGAGTACAAGAACACCCAAATCGGACTCCGTTTGTGAAAGTTATGACCTTTTTAGTAAGTACCTGTCAGGCTGTCCCGAACCGAATCCGAATTGAATTCTGAGTTGAATCCGAGTTTGAATCCAATTGGCCTTGTGGGAGGTACGAATTAGGCTTGAAAATCTTATCCAAAACTTGTAGTTTAATTCCTTGGGCTTCTCCCTTTTGCTCTCCTACTGAATAGGTTTTCTTCCTTCATGTCTTTGACACCTAATGTGATTTTCCTCTTTCTTTTGCGTCTCCATTGCTTTGCCATCGACAAATCTAAGAATGCACCATTTAATGACATGAGGTAGTATTCTATTCTTATGAATAACAACATTATATTTAGTTTGGAATGAGTTCACCTGGCAATGTTTGATGCGGCTCAATAACTCTTTCCAGTTGAATAATATATTTAACTGAAAAGTACAAGACACGTGCGTATCCGCATCACACTCCCTCGTGCGCACACTTGTCACTGTGTCCGTGCTATCCCCTTTCACCCACTTCCTCTGCGCACACTTGTCTATGTGTCCGTGCTGGTGCCTGACGAAGGGACCAAGGCTGATGCGCTCACTCGCTTTGCAAAACAGTTCTTTGAAGAAAGTAAGTCTAGGGCATCGATCCAAGGAAAGCCAGTGGGTAGCACGATATGATAACTAATAACGTGCGTGCTACTTAGTACACTTATATGTCACCAAATTTCTTTTCGGTATAAGCTTTTCTCAAACAAACAAATGATATAGTTTCTTCGGTGCCATTTCGAACTGGCTTATCAGGATAGTTTTTTCGAAACAGCTTATCAGTTTATCGGTATTCAGTTCATTTGTACAAATGCTCACGATAGGACCAAAAGTCATAAGTCATAGTCGGAAAGAATGCACTTGTATCCTATGTGTACGTTAATCTACTTTCTTTTACTTTTTTGAAGGAATTTTCTTTTCCTTTTGAATAAGATAGCCCAGTCGTCGGGTGCTTGTTTGTAGTGTTTGTCTGCATCAGTTGTCTTGGCCATTTGAGCTTGAAGGTTTGCTGCGTACTGATATTCCCATCCGAGATGCTGATGTAATGCCACTTGTTCGGCTCAACTGCGAGTAAATCATTGATCATTTTTTGAGTGGAACTTAACCATGGTGTGGTTAGTCTGCCAAGTGCCAGACACCAGATAAGCACGTAACTTAATACTATCCTAGTCCTACTACTTGGACCGGCCCAACTATAATACAAAAACATGAACAGAAGCGGCCACACTGCAATACTACAAAAAAAAAATGGTAGCTTGGTGTGGTCTCTCGCTAGTGGCCTATCACTTGGGCCCGTCACGTTTGATTTTTTCTCACATGGGCTAGCCAAAGTGACCTACTACTTGGGCCGGCCGAAGCATTGAGGAATTAGGCTTACAAATTTCATGCTCCAGATCGGGCGGCAGTGGTCAGCGGGGCGGCTGTGTTGTGGCCCCGCCCGGCCCTTCCAACCACAGCGCGCGGGCAGCGCGCCGCGCCGAAACTGCAACACATAGTTCCACATAAAATTATTTTCTTTATCTTTTTAAATGATTATTTTAAATTTAAACTAACAAGTCACTTGAGCCTCATTAACTTTTTTTTTCACTTAAAATAGATTTATTTTAATTTTTAATCTATTAACTATTGTAATTAAAGTAATTTTGATTTAAATTTTAACGAGCATGTTTTGTCAGACCTAGTCGGCACACAGGGTTTTTTTTTGGGTGGGGGGTGGGGGGAAGGGGGGCAACCAAGAGCTTTTCTGCCCGCTGACCCACGAGCTGTCCTGGGCTCCTGGCAGGCTAATCAATCAAGGCCGGCACGCGGTGACCCCGGAAATGTCAAAGACGACGTAAATGGAGTATTAATTGCTCGCTCTCCCTACGTCCCCGAATTAACTGGCCTATTAGGTACCCCAAATCACTCCGGACTACGCATTTAAGCCATCGCTGTCACTGTGCGCGCGCGCGAGCAAAGCAAGCAGCTGAGACGCTGGCTGGCGCCGCGTGCGGCCGGAGACGCCGGCGCTGCGTGCGGCCGTATCCGTGTACCACCCACCTAGCCCTACGCCTTCAAGTCTCCCCAACAACTCGGCCAGCCGGCCTGGCCCGTCCCCCGCCGTCGATCCCCGGAGATCGACGGCCGGCTGCGCGCCAGGTCAGCGCGAGCCTCGAGTTAATGCTGCTGGGATGGGCGACGCATTTGCTACTCTCATTTGTTGGGAAGCCAGGCAGGCAGCTCTGACTATATGAGCTATAGCAGCAGCACAAGTAGGAGCAGCATTTGGCGGTTTGCAATCAAGTCTGGCCGATGGATCACCCAACACATACAGCTGCAATGAAAGCGGCTACTACTACTACTACCACCTCGATGCCATCCCCATGACATGATACTCAATGTGTGAGCTTGCTGTGGTCTCGATCGCCTTCCTTTTCTCCGTCCGCTTAATTGTGCGCGTACTATTGACACACTAGGTTAAAATTCTTAGTACTACTAGCGGTACAGAGTACTTAGTGTTATATTTATGCAAGGGTGGTGAACGGGTTTAGGGGGTGATCGGAATAGCGATAGCTTTTGACTTTTGCTGAAAAAACACTGTAGTTGGCTAAAAAAATACTGTAGCTGAGTTGGTTTATTGGGTATAATTAAATGTAAAAAATCTAAAACAAAACCGAAAATAAAAAACAAAAAAAATTATAAGTAAATTTTTTTAAAAAAAATGAAAAAAAATTTCACTGTAGCACCGCCGAACGCCACGACGGTCGAAGCCGTTCTGAGCGGGGCGTTAGCAGGTGAAGAGATTGCAGAGGTGGGCAAAGGGGGCACTTCCAGTGGTCCGTGTAGAATTAGGGCTGAGGTGGATGAAAAATTAATGATAAAAGATAAGAAAACGGTGTCTCATATAAGATAACATGAAGATATTAACTAAGACATTTATTGCAGAGGGAAGAGATGTCTGTCTCATTACAAAGATGTGTCATTGCTTTAAACGGTGCATTAGGGAATTAGAAATAAATACTAAATTATATTATTAATTAATTATATATATTGTACATTAAAAAGATAATGTCTAGTCTAATATTTATATGAGACGATAATCTATTGATATTGTTGTATAATGTGCTATTGAAAATGCCCTAAGAATTATCTACTACGTTTACTAGGTTCAGCATTCTGAGCACTGAGGACAAAAGGATGTACTTAGCTGACACGTCGGTCCACAGTGCTAGGGCCCCGCAGATGGCGCTGCTGCAGTGCGGTTGCCCAGTTCGGCTGATGTGTTCTTTTCTTTTCCCTCCTCTCGTGCTAATAAGGCCCATCCAATTCGTTTTTTCTAATGATTTTTTTGTTTATTTAGCTGTGGCTGATATTTTTCTGTGGTTGATGGGTATGATAAATAGTATCAGTTGATAAAAATTGAAGCAAAAAATCGGTTGAAAAGAAGAAGAAAAAAGCTACTTAGTTTTTAGCTAAAATAATGATATAGTGAATGCTATCTTTTTCTAAGATATTTAATTAAAAAATAAAGAAAATAAGAAAACAAAAACACTATTATATTTCCATAACAATGTAAAGAAAAAATGAGAAAAAACTATGTTAAAAAATTAATATGTTCTAAAATAATTTTTGGCTTGCTAGAAGTCGGACCTAAAGCAAAGCCTAGAATAGAAATATAGGACAGAACAGGTAACTCTCACTTAAAAGAGGGAAAAAAAGTACTGCAGACAGAAGCTAGCCATGTACGTATCACGTGGTTACGGGGGTGTTCAGAATAACGATGACTTATGATTTTTTTACTATAGCTGATTTATTTTTTATTGTAATTAAGATGAATTATTTAACGTAATTAAATTTAAAAAAAAAATTAAAAATAGAAAAAACAGATTACCCTATTACGAATTATATAAAGGAATACGGAAAAAACAAAAATAAAACCCTAAAAATCAAAAAATAAAAAAGTTTAAAAAATAGTAAAATAAAAATAAAAATAGAAACCATCGTTAAAACAAATAAAACGTATAGCATGATTTGGACCCTCTTAGGTTACCTACTCCTTTAAAAGAAATTGTTCATGTGCTCTCTAAGCTTTCAATGAGAGCTGTAGCAGTCCAGCGTGTCCTTGGCCTGAGAGATGTAGCAATTGCTCGTAAGCTAAGATATGATTTGAAGACAAGTAACAGTAAACATTTCTCTGACAATTCTGTTGACCAGTGTACAGTGTTGATGGCAAGCCAGAGTCCAGAAGGAACTGTACCGTCCGCATGATAACCACTTCTGCTCCTTCAGGTCTTCGTCATGCGGAGGCCGCGTCCTACTTCCGACAAGCTGCGCAGACATGGCAGTACACGTGAGCCTAACTAATACCGCTTCCTTTATCTTTACTCTGCCTGCTTTTTGCTCTTTTCTTGTGTGACCATTTTGCTTGGAATTCATCTATTTCCGCTTGGAGCCCTCGCGAGATTTAAAGCTGTTTCTTGAGCTGAGCCCTCTCTTTCGACAAGAGGGCGACGTCTTGCTTGGTTGCCCATCGAGAAAGGTGATATTCCGTTAGGCTTTTTAAGACTGGATGTTGGCACTACATAGAATTAGCTTCTTTTAGGGCAATGTTTTTTTATTTTGAAATCATTTCCTCTCTCTTTTAGGGCAATGTTGACATTGACTAGTGCATGTATATTACTTTATCTGTTTCACTATATTTGTTTATGACATTAGAGTATATGTTTCAATTGTTTATCCATTGAGTGAAGGTAGAGTGTAGTTATCGCAATTTCTCTATTCTCTAGCCTAATTAAATGATTTAGAAGAGGTTAAGTGATTATGTATAGTTATAGTCATTTCTCATTAACTATTTTTTATATTTAGTGTTTTCTTGGTCTATATATGTTGTGGGTTGTTGATAAATATTGTGAAGCAGAAGGAGCACGGACGAAGCTAAGTTAGGTGGTCCGGTATCACAGGACCACATATAGTCATTTCTTGCATTTGATTTGGGCAACACAATTACGCATGGAATTTTTTTTTCTAGGATTACATATGGTATTAACAAATGGTAGATAATGCATTTGACTACAAAAAAAATGCATATACCTTTTCTAAATTTTGTTCAAACATAAACCGGAAACAAGTAATGTAATCTTCTTTTTAGAGCAACTCCAGCAGTAACCCTCAAAATAGGGTCCCTACTTTTCATTTGAGGGCTCCCCCTACTTTTGAGGGCTCTGTTTTCTGGGCTGCACTTCAGCAAGAGCCCTCAAAACAGAACTCCTACTTCTCAATTCTCTCTATTTCCTCACACACTATATGCATATGTATGGGACAAAAGCACAATACACAATAAAATATTTATGATTTCACAATGAGGGACAATATGTAAATTTATGAATTCAAATACGAATATTCAAATTTAAATTCAAATTTATTCCGAATTTAAATTTATGAATTCAAATACGAATATTCAAATTTATATTCAAATTTGTTCCGAATTTAAATTTATGAATTCAAATACGAATATTCAAATTTATTCCGAATTTAAATTTATGAATTCAAATACGAATATTCAAATTTATATTCAAATTTGTTCCGAATTTAAATTTATGAATTCAAATACGAATATTCAAATTTATTCCGAATTTAAATTGAAAGCACAATGAGGGATGTTTAAATTTATGAATTCAAATACGAATATTCAGATTTAAATTCAAATTTGTTCCGAATGAGGAACGTATTTATTCAAATACGAATAAATCTGAGTTTGAAGGCTCAAGTAGGGGCCCCTTAGGAATGAGGGTTTGGAGGTCTCATTTGAGAGGTCTCTATTTTTGAGGGTTTAAGTAGGGGCCCTACTGGAGTTCAGTTTTTTGCTTTGGCTCTCAAATCTGAGTTTAGGGACTCAAGTAGGGGCCCTGCTGGAGTTGCTCTTATTTTTTTTGAAAGCAGGTGTTATCTGAAAGAACGAGAGGAGCAACATGATGCCAAGATCCAACAAAAAATTGGGCAAGATTAGGACCCCATTCCATTTAATCTAAAATGGACACAAAGCTAATTTCTAGGTACCACAGTACCGTCTAATTAAATAAGATGAATGACCTGAAATAAAGGAGGTGGCGTAACCGCATAACTGCACAACATGCTAAAGCTAAACTATATAACTACGTATAACCGATCGATGTCACTCTCACGCAGGAAGGGAAAAGGTTGCAGGCTAGTAGACGAAAACGAATGGGTTGCTTTCGCTCTCCCAGCTTATGGCATGCTAATAAATCTCACTACCCAAACTTCCTCGATCACATGGGAAATATCAAGCATGTGATATCTAAAACTTCATCCAATGCATATGGACCTCATCTCTAGATATGATCTTTGCAGAACTGCAGCTGTTCAAGATATTTTGAAGCGGACTTTCAAATGTACCTAGACTCCAGAGGCAGAAGGGGAGAATGGCATATACTTTGATAGCCCACTTGGTGCAGGGACACATCAAGGAGCAAACATTCCGAAGATACCGACTCGCAACGGTCATTTTCTATACATTTGTGCAGAATCTAGAGTGACATATTTTCATATTTTATTTCACTGTCTCGTGCCAAAAAATTGCAAGTACCCACCCCACAAACACCTCCTTGGATACAGTTTTACCCTGATACTAATATTTATTTTTTTTAAAAGATTTGCCCTACACAATTTATCACAAAATAATGACTCTAGCTACTCCCAGATTTGCATCACAAAGCACATTTAAACCTCACACAGCCTCTTGTCTACCCTTATCTCTACACTGTGCCCCCCTTTTCCCCTGAAAAGAACATTCTCACATGCCCATTTCTCTTTTCCAAAATCACATGCTCATATCCACACAAAAGCGCAAACCAACAGCAATGACAGCAACTAATCCGACCATCTCACATCAGCTAATAGAAAACAAACCCTCCAAGTCCGTCCAAAATTAAAAGGTTTTGCTCCAAGTGACTTCTGTTTCTGATTTCTTCTGGCCATTCTTCTTGATTTTGGTTTTTGATTTTTGCTTTTTTTCTTTGCATTGTCCGTAGAGATATAATAGTGTTTCTTTTTTCCTTATTTTGCTTTATTTTCTTTTAATTAAATTACTCAGAAAAAAGATGGTGTTTCTTTTTTCCTTATTTTGCTTTATTTTCTTTTAATTAAATTACTCAGAAAAAAGCTAGCAGACGCTATAGTATAATTAGTTAATAGCTAAAAACCGCAGCTGTAAATAAGATAGAGCGCCTCTAAAATAAACTGTTCAAATCAAAACCCAAAAAAGAAGAAAAAGAAGCCTAGAAAGTAGAAACCTCACAAAACACACACACACACACCCTCTCTGTTCACAAGTTAACCACAAGCATCATCAAAAGCCATCAACCCCTCTAAACCAAACAAAAAAACGCCACTCAACCACCACCAGCCTCACTAGCTAGTCACTCGTCCCGCAAGCTCGCCACCCTTGGTGGCCTTTACTCCCTTTCCAGTTTCCACCCTCCGATTTCAATTCACCACACTCTCCAGTCCCCACTCGTCACTCCGCTCCGCACTCCAAAGCTCTCGCCTCCTCCCCCATTCCGCCATGGCCTCCCCCTCCTCCTAGCGGGCTAGCACGCAACCCCGCCCAGATCCCGCGCGCAGCACGCCGCCTCCACTCGCTGGGCGCCGGCCATGGGGGGCTGCCACGCGAAGCCGCTCACCCACGACCCCGACCACTCGCCGCCGCACACTGCGCCGGTCACCCCGCAACGGGAGTCCGCCGCCGCCGCGAAGAAGCCCTGGGCGTCGCCCTTCTTCCCCATGTCCACCCCGAGCCCCAGCCCGGCGCACCACCTCTTCTCCTCCGCGGCCTCCCCCAGGAAGTCCCCCGTCCCGGGCTCCGCGCCCACCACCCCGGCCAGGCGCCTGCTGCGGCTGCCTTTCCCGCCGCCGTCGCCCGCCAAGCACATCCGCCAGGCTCTCGCGCGGCGCCACGGGCCCTCGCGGCCGGCGATTCCCGAGGAGGGCGGCCCGGGGGAGGGGGAGGGCGGAAGGGGGCTCGACAAGGGGTTCGGGTTTAACAAGGGATTCGCGGCCAAATACGAGATGGGGGACGAGGTGGGGAGGGGCCACTTCGGCTACACCTGCGCTGCGAGAATCAGGAAGGGGGCGCGCAAGGGTGAGGCGGTCGCCGTTAAGGTCATTCCCAAGGCCAAGGTGATGTGCCAAATGCCTGAATTTTGATCCTTGTTTTGGTGTGCTTTCGGTTGAATTTGAAGAAACCGGGCATGCATCTGCATACTAGTTTTCTGAAAAGTGATTCTGCGGCAGTTTAGAGATGATGTAGATTTGTTAATGGCTATTGGCTAATATGGTGTTCTCATGACACCATGATGCTGCTTTTGATCAAAACTTTCATCGAATTCTGTGGTTTTATGAATGTCCTTACTGTTTACAGAATAGAGCAAACTTGAGGCTTGCTTCTCTGAAAGCAGCCAATGATTAATCTGTTCTTCAACTGATTTCTTATGAAATGTGGCCCCCTTCATGTTATCGAGTGCTGTTGTTATAGAGATTCCGAGGCCAATGTTTTCTTCTCCTGACAGCATGGGCTGATGTACTAACATGATACTATTCCACATTGTGCATTGCAAAACAAATGACTTACTTCATTGCATGCCCTTATGATTATATAGAGTATATGATTTTCATTTCTATGCATTGTTGGGAAAATAGTCCCACATGGATTGTGGGAAAGAAAAAAAGCACAGTTTATAAGTGTGAGAAGCTTCCACCTATTGGGCTAGTCTTTTGAAGGAAGAAGGCACAATACCACTTATAGAGTTGTTGCTTTAGGGCCTGCATACGGGCAGCCTGTGAGCTTAGGTGCTCAGCCTACTTGGACCTGTAGTCCGAAGAGTAAACTCAGTTGAACTTAGGCATACGGTGAGAGGGGGGTCCGATCTGACAATTGTCAATTGGTATCATAGCCCACTTTTAACATCTCCGGCCCAATAGACACTAGCGTGTGAATGCCTGATGGACTGTGACTCTGAGAGACCATCGGTGTACGGTGAAGGGACCCTGAGGGATTGTTGGTGTACGGTGAAAGAGCGGTGAACAGTTGAGGGACACCGATGTGTGAAGAGAGAGATTGTTGGAATAGTCCGACATTGGTTGTGGAAGGGTAAGGGACCTAACTTAAAAGTGGAGGAGTTTCTCACCTCACTGGCTAGCTTTTGGGATAAGAAGACTCTTACGATCCAACAAGTGGTATCAGAGCTTAGGCACCCAACATCTCTCAGGAGTGCGGTGTGCACAATCCATGTGTGATGTGGAGATTGTTGGGAAAATAGTTCTACATGGATTGTGAGAAAGGAAAAAAACACTTATAAGTGTGAGAGAACGTCTACCTATTAGACTAGTCTTTTGAGGGGAGAAGGTCCAATATCACTTATAAAGTTGTTGCTTTAGGGTTTGCATATGGGCATCCCGTGGGCTTAGGTGCCTAGCCCACTTGGACCTGTGGCCTAGGGAGTAAACCTGGTTGGACTTAGGCATACGGCTAGAGGGGGGTTCGATCTGACATGCATTTAGCCTTAGGTACTGGGTAGCATATATGATTTTGTGTTGTAAATATACCCACTTGAATGATGAGATTTGATTAAGTTCGGGCATTGTTTGTTACTTGTGGAATTTACATTTGATGTGTCTAAACTACTTGGCATTATTTTTCTATTATTTTTGTGGGCACTGGTTTAAACTACACAATTTTAACATCACCTGCTGGTTGATCTTTTGTCAGATGACAACATCTATTGCTGTAGAGGATGTCCGAAGGGAGGTGAAAATCTTGAAGGCTTTGGCAGGACACAAGAACTTGGTCCAATTCTATGATGCCTACGAGGACAACGAAAACGTCTATATAGTAATGGAGTAAGCTTCTAATGCCTGCAAAGTTGTAATGTGTTTTCACTTTATATTCCATATGCTATGAGGATGCCCTCCTTAATATATCAAGTGTGTTGACTATTAGCCCTCATTACTATATACACGTATTTTCAAACTAAAGGAACATATTTTTCAAGTCGATAATGAGGGCTAAGTCATGAAAAACTACGAGTTCCTTTTTGCTAACTTAGTTTGCATAGTTTTGCAGCCCTTTTTTAAAAACATTTTCTCTCTCTTATTATTGGGGTGGCAAGAACAACCTTTTGGATGCATAGAATATATGTTACCTCAGATGCTTAAAACATCTGTTTAACAAATATAAGATTTTCTGTCCATTTGTCCAAATTATTAGTTAGAATTTTCTTTCTAATGTTTATTCTGGTTCCTAGTGTCACCCATAATGTTGGACCAAGGTAGCATTGATAGTGTATACAATTTGGTAGTAGACTCCACTTTTACCGCATGATGAAAATGAACTTACATTAATGTCCGTTGCGGGTGGCAGTGCTCTTACTAGAAGGCTAGTAATTGCATCTGCATACTCTTTCTTTTCCCGCCCAACCTTGACCATGAACATTCTACCAAAAAGGGGGGGGGGGGGGTAAAGCTTCCAGAATGATGTCTTCTTCTTCTTCTTCGCATTTGTACTTACCTTTTATACCTTCTGTTGATGGTGATCCTTCGTTCCTTGTACATCCTGTTCTGTATTCAACATGCCCCCACACCCCCGCGGACATTCCGTTCATGTTAAATGTTCATATTGATTAATCCAAAAATCCTTTTGTTTAGGTTGTGTGAGGGAGGAGAGCTTCTGGATAGAATACTTTCCAGGTATGTTACAACTTTCAAGTAAACTTAAATTGTGTAATAGAACACTGTAGTTCACTACAAAATAGGTGCTTTAATACAACTGTTTTGCACTTGCTTTAAGTAGAGGTGGGAAGTACTCCGAGGATGATGCAAAAGCTGTTCTGGTGCAAATATTAAATGTTGTTGCTTTTTGCCACATTCAAGGAGTGGTTCATCGGGATCTCAAACCAGAGGTGAAGTTTTTTTCCCTACATCTCAACAGTTGTCACCATTTTTCATGTTTTAGAGGTTTAGGAAGTTACGATTTTCATTGGTGCTGGTAAACTAGCCATGTCTTCAATGAAAATGGCGATGATTAGCTATTTGTACTTCCACTATATACTACATCCATGAATCTTGAGCATTGCACTATTCCATTAAACTTTATTCATAACATTCCTTACATGGTCTGTTTATTGCATTACCTTTCCCTCCTCTGTGAATAGTTTCTAATTTTAACTGTTTTCATTTTTGGGCTTTTCCATGACTTCTAAAATATGATCCTTTTTCAGAATTTTCTTTTTACTTCGAAAGATGACAACTCTCAACTTAAGGCTATCGACTTTGGCTTATCGGATTTTGTAAAACCAGGTTAGTTTCTTACTGCTTAATCTGCATATTTATTAATTTAGTATCCACTATTCACAGGTAAAAAAACTTAAATATGTTGTTCTAATATTTTATGCAGATGAGAGGCTAAATGATATCGTAGGAAGTGCTTATTATGTTGCTCCAGAAGTTCTGCATAGATGCTATAGCACAGAAGCTGATGTCTGGAGTATAGGTGTAATTGCATATATCCTCCTTTGTGGCAGTCGTCCATTTTGGGCACGCACTGAATCTGGCATATTCCGTTCTGTTCTCAAAGCTGACCCCAGTTATAATGAGGCACCTTGGCCTTCTGTGACTCTGGAAGCAATGGATTTTGTTAAGCGCTTGCTGTGCAAGGATCCGCGTAGAAGGATGACTGCAGCACAAGCTTTAAGTGAGTCTCAATCTATCCATATGGATTCCAATTGAATACTACATTGTTCTGAGCAGTATCCTTTATATTTTGTTTTTCAGGTCACCCATGGATCAGAAATTACAATGACATTAAGCTGCCATTGGACATTCTAATATTCCGACTTATCAAAGCTTATATTCGTTCCTCATCATTACGAAAAGCTGCTCTGAGGGTCAACACTCATGAAACTTATTCCGGTTTTTCTCATGTTGTTCTACATAGATATGTGCTGTTGCTTCAGTTTTGCACTTGGTTGCTTTTATCTAAAAGCAAAATTTTCTACTGAAGGCCTATAATGGTTGTGCTATAACCTAGTATTTCTAGTAGTGGTTAATTAATTTCTATTGCGGTTATCTCCTAGAAATTCTTGATCAAGATCATTACATATAGAGTTTTCGTGGGGTTTTTTGGGCGCCTACCATATGTAGCTTTGATTTCATTTGTTCCAACTTCCCAGAAAAAGAAAACGAAATGCTTAGACAGCTCTATTGGTTTGCATCTGGAATAAATAAAAAGGGGAACTTTTGTTGCCAACACTTACATCTGAAATTTGAAATGGTGCTTTCAAGCTTTTCTTTTGGCACTAATGATTATTCTCTTTTACTTTTGTCTGCAATCTGCAGTCATTGATGTATGATCTTTCTTGATTCATTCCAGGCTCTATCAAAGACTTTGACCGTTGATGAGCTTTTCTATCTGAAGGGACAATTTTCTTTATTGGAACCAGACAGAAATGGATGCATCACTCTAGATAGTATCAGAATGGTTGGTTCATCACATAGCTCTGATATGCTCTCCCATTCATTTTTAAGCTACTCTGGTGACTCTTGTTTCATCCTGGTTAGGCCTTGACAAGAGAAGCCACTGATGCGATGAAGGATTCACGAGTTCAGGAGATTCTTGTCTCGGTAAATATGTTGTTGATTTTGAATGCAGCATTTTCATTCATGCACAAGTTGTACTCACTGTATAACTGTATCTTCTTTTCAGTTGAGCTCTCTTCAGTACAGAAGAATGGACTTTCAAGAGTTCTCTGCGGCTGCAGTTAGTGTGCATCAGCTCGAAGCATTAGATAGATGGGAGCAACATGCCCGATCCGCTTACGAACATTTTGACAAGGATGGCAATCGAGCTATTGTAATTGATGAACTGGCTTCTGTATGTGATATCTTCCTCCCCATCCTTGTTCATTCTAATCGATCAATTTGGAGTCTCTTCACATATTTCCTGATATGTTACTTGGTCTTCCAGGAATTGGGTCTCAGCCCTTCCGTGCCGTTGCACGTTGTTCTGCAAGATTGGATCAGGCACACCGATGGGAAACTGAGTTTCCTTGGATTTGTCAAGCTATTGCATGGCATGTCCAGCAGGTCCCTGCCAAAGATGAGATAGCTGTTGATATTCTCTAACGACAGCACGAGTTTATGCTGCCCTAGCCCCTGCCGGCTTGGTTCACAGACTAGTCAACAAGGCTAAGGAACCGTCGCCTGCAGCTTGCATACTGAGGACAACTGCGTGCGCTAGTACTGCTTGGTTTGTCGCTAATTTGAGTATAGAGTTCCGTTTGTTGTCACCTACCAACTGATCATCATCATCAATTAGTAGATAAGAAAAGGAAAATCTCACCCATGTCTCTGCAACATGTGATGTTTCTAACAGTCTTAGAATAGCCGTCATGTGCCCGTTGTTGCGAACAGCATTGTAATTGTAAAATGCCCTGGTTCCCGGAACTGGAGCGAGTTGCCTGCAGTTTCGCTCGGATGGGCATTTGGAGCGTGGACATGCCCATTGTCAGTGTGCCATTATACTGATTGAGATGAAAATGTTTGAATTTTGTGTTGTTCATCTGGTTTCTCCTTCTAGCGTCTTCCTCTTTGGTTTTGCCCTATGCTACACATGACCGTTCGTTTCGTTTTGTATGGCTGACGTTTGAGGCAGGTGAGAAGTTCCAAGATTGCCAGCAACGGCGAGCTAGCGTGCTTTGTTATTGTCTGCGTTGATCTGAGCCATTGATGCTTTCATCTGAGCCGTTGATCTTGCGTCGAACATTGCAATCCAAATGTCCCTACCGCCGCGCGTTCAAATTTTGACTTTGAAATTCGAAAGACTGGGAGAAGGGTAACGTTATTACTCGTGGACAGGAAGTAAACGGTAGTATTACACGGCAATCTAACCCGCCGTTCCATTCCGAGACAAAACGGAAAGAGGAAAAGCGACGGCGGAAGGCAACGGAGGGCAAGCTTGTCGTGTCTGTGTCATTATACTCAGGACATAATATGAGTCACGGATTATTGCTCGATCCGTCTTATCAAATAATAATCTATAGAGTAATACAATAGAATAATAATTAGAGATAATATTACTTTATTATTATAGTATCACATCACACAAGGCTAAAAGTTTTGAATCGGGCTCATAAGCCAACCTGATAATATTACAACAAAAATATCCAAGTACTCTACTGCGCGTGTATATACTCCTGAGAGTACATACTCTTACTTCTCATATACCGCTTTAATGGTGTGTGTATACACGGTTACGCTAATCAACGTGTGCATGCACACTACGTGTGGGTCGCTGGCTACACGTATGAGCATCCTTGTGCGGTAAATGTTTGGTGGTAACTTTATGTGCATGAGATAGTAATTTTGATATCTGTAAGTTAATTGATGATAACTTTATGTGCATTGATGAATTATCGATAATAATTTTATGTTCAGGAGATAGTAACTTGACTTGCACACATGTATGCAGCAGGAAAGAAGAGAATTACTACACTTGACTTGTGATTTTTTTTATCTTTTTACAAGCTAAAAATACAATAATTCTTTCACTAAAAGTCCAATATGAGATTAGCTTGTACCATTCTCTCTCCGCTCAATGCATGCATATTGGCATTAACTTCACTCACACATAGTAGTAACTTCATGAATTACAGATCCTTACTGTAAGTAACTTCATGAATTATTGATGATAACTTGATGTATATATGATAGTAACTTTATCATAATTAACAAACGCTACTACTTCGCTAATAACCATCCTGGGTTGGGATTGTGGGGTGATCGGTTGATTGGGTCGGTTAGGGTCGTACACTTATTCTACGTGTAGCTACTGAATAGTGTGTGTATTAAGCAAACCCGTTAGCATTCATTAATTTGCAAAATGTATCAATTTAGAAAGAAAATCATTGATTTAGCATGCTAAATCTATTATGGATGGAACGTCTCAATCATGAATGGAAAGTCTTAATCATAGAGCTTAAGCACTATGATACCCCTATTATTTATACAATATATATTCTTTCTTACCCATTGTGGAGTATATAGCAACAGAATAGAGGAATATGTTCTACCTGTTGGTGAGGGGAAAATGGTTAATACGATTTTATGGTTCATTCCAAAATAAAATATTATTTTTAGTCTTTATATTTTATCCATATGTAGAGGGTCTCACCTACCACTGAATCTCTTTTAGAATACCCTCTACCCTTCTATACAGTACAATCATGTAGGCCACTGCTCCACCAGTGGTTAATGCCCTTTTCTTGTCTGCCATATTTAATCCTTTTAATCCATGTTTCTTGTCTTTTATAGAAATTAATTTTAATGCATAGTAATAATGATAAGGTAAACATAATTTTGGTGAAATAACTAATTAAAATGAACAACGGTATACTTGCTTAATTACTAATACTAGAGGTTTTCCACAATGATGGTCTGACTGATCCCCTCCCCTTGGACTAGTTCTCCTGCTGCATTATTTAATACCAATATAATCTATGTCATTTAGTGTTATTTCCAACATTCTAAATGAAGCAAAATCCCTTGTTGAATAGCTTGTATTATTTTAATCACTTTCTTCCTTTACAAAGTTTACTACTTTATTAGCATTATTTTCCAGTGGTATTTTATTAAATTTTGTAGGTCTTGTTATATTAAAGAGAATGTTATGTAAATTTGTAGTTTATTTATTAATCTACTATTTTATTGTTTCCCATACACTTGTTCTGGCCCAAATCTTAACCCGCCTATAATATACTTCTAGCCCATTCACGCATGTGGTTGGCCCAACGACCCACCAACCTTCTTTCTCCCTCTCCTATCCCTTCTATCTGTCCTCCCCACCACACACATACATGCACACACACGCGCGCGCGACCACCTCGGCTTCTCCTTCCTCCCCCCTCTCTCGACTCTGTCGTCAGCCTCAGCCCTACCGGCTATTGTGCCACTGATAGTGCCTCATGCCCCACCCCTTTGTTTCCCCGGTCGGCCCCTACTTGGCATCACTGGCACTCCCTAGATTCACCGAGTTCCTTCGTTCCCCTTCTTCCCTCACCGCCAATTTAAATACAACCTTGTGGTTGTGGTTTGGGGGCGTAGCTCCTCCAGATCCAGCCCCTAGATGATGGTTTCCAGCATCCTCTTCGTAGGATCCGCCGGCGGTGCTCCTACCTCTGACTCTACCGGTGTTATCCCTTGCTCTTACTGTAAGTTTAAGCTCCATTAAATTGGTTTGATAGTGATAAATACAATTATGAGATTAACTTCGACTTACAATTTTGAATTTTTATTGGTTTTTGTTCATCGGTTTACCTAGGCTATGTGGAAGAAGGATGTTGGGGTAAATACTTCATGCACTATGTGGAAGAAGGATGTTGGGGTAAATACTTCATGCATACAAGTGAGCAATCATAAGAGGGCTCAGGGATCCTTGCATGTGCTGGGGAGCATGTCTAGATCCTCGGGAGTGCATGGATGGCCACCCTGGGGCTTCTCCCTCAATGCTGTGAGCTAGAGACGGTACACTGTCGCGGTTATAATTGGCCATGGGCCAATGCTAAGAGCTACACATCAAATGGAGGAGGGGCAATGGTACTTGGGGCTACCTTTGTTGATATTGTCGGACTCGATTTGGGAGGTTTCTTGGTGGGTGATCATACTCTCACGTGCTCGTGGTGTTCCTTTTTGGGTTCTTGCTCGATGTAGCCTAACAACGATTTGGTGTCGCCTCCCTTGCTGCGCTCCCCTCATCTTTCTTGCGGTGGCCTTCGATCTTGGTTCTTTCTTCTTGGATCTTTGCCGGTGCCTAAGCTCCATCCAACGGTTCTCTCTCTTAGCCCTGGGTTTTGGGTGATAGTGGAGGTGGTTATGGAGGTGGAATTGCGGCTTTATGGTGGTTTTAAGCTTCGGCCCTCTCTCCGTCGATGCTCTCACCGGCTCTGTTGGCTTATGAACTTAGTGGTGCAGTACTTACTTGCTGTGCTAGGGAAGCTTTGGGCAGCGGCTTTTGGCAGTGAGTAGGGGTGGAAAGGCTGTGACCCATTAAGGCCATGACCCATGGCTTCAGTCGTGGCTTAGATTAGAAGTCTAGACTAAGGAAGCTTTTAACTGGGCAAGTAATGGAATAGTGAAAATGGTGGGTAAATTTGGAAACTACCGTCGGATGATGAAACACACTAACACAAGAGGTGCCGATTAGCTCCGGACAGGTCGAGCGATTGACCTTGTGCAATTAATTTGATAAAGTTCTGATGGCAATTCTATTTATTTTACCTATTTCTCTTATTTGTTTACTTTCGCTTTTGTCAATTATTGTTTGGACTATATTTGAACTGCAGGTACGTCTAACGTTTAAGCCGACAACGAGAAGGATTAGGATAAAGTTTGTGTTGCAAATCCTGTAAATATGATGTAACTGTGATTATTAAGTAAATTTTGTGCCAGAAATTTGTGTAATGAAATTTATTCTCGAGTTGATTTACCTTAATTCTTGTGGTGATTTACGTATTTACTTCGTAATTATTTGATTTTGGTTAATTAGTTTTGAGAGTTATCACGAAGGCAAGGGCGACGACGAGCGCCACGCGCCCACGCCTACCGCGATGCCGATAACAAGGAGGCGCGCCGCGGCTGTGGCGGCGGCGGTGGAGGAGGGAGACCGCGGTGCCGCGATCGACATCTCCTCAGATTCCGACGCCGGATCGGGGTCGGGGTCGGAGGAGGACGGGGAGGGGCCCACTAGCGACGAGGACTACGTCGACATCAGCGACAGTGACAGCGACGCCGATGACGACGGGGAAGGCAGCGGCGCTGGGAACGAGGAGGAAGCGGAGGCGGAGCAATCCGGCGTGGATATGAGCGAGGTTGCCTGCAGCAAAATCTCCGATCTCCTCCGCAGTAATAACCTCAATCCCCTTTTCTCTCTGCGCGTGCGCGTGCCCTCATCGTCTGTTCACAATTGCTATTCGGATGGTCAATGTTGGAACGGAATTGGAACACGTAAATAGAGGTGGATGCCGGAGCCCTGTTGGAAAGTAGCATCACTCGAATGAATTCCATCCAGGGGCGACTCAGTCTGAGCACCTGCTGGTTGGTGAAATCTAGTGCATCTGGATCGAGTTGTGAAACTTACGTTTCCGTTCTAGTGATATTGGATACCATAGGGAAAAATATGATTCCCAAATTATCGTAGACAGGTATAATTGTTTTGAATATCGGCAGGATGGTTGTACTGGAGTATTAGAAACCCACTGGAAGAATTAAGTCTCTAGGGTTGGAGGCCTATTGGGGCAATGTAAGCATGGATATGAGCAATTGGGCGAAGCCAGCTCTAATGGAAATTGGTGGTTGAATGGAGCTGGGGGCAACCACTGTCATGTTTGAGATAAATAAGTTAGAACAGTGCTCTATGATATTGCTAGCCTTTGATTTACCTCAATGTGTTTTAAGAGTGAAACATGAATCAACTGAATATCATGGTCTTTTTGTTTGATAGTTCTGTTATTTCCTACATAACCTAAAGCAGCATCTTTCTTGTAGGAGGGAAATATCTGGACGGGATTAAGTTGGTGGAGTGCAAGGCATATTTAAAGAAGAATGGTCTTAGCCAAACTGGGGACATGGCAACTTGCGTAGAAAGAATAATGCTGCATTGGAGGTTAGTTATCAGTTATTTCTCAGTCATGAATTATTCAGTAACTTGTTGCTTATCTACTCTGTTATCGGGGTGAGCAGTTAGTGCCTATCAGAATTCAAATTTAGACAACGTCACTTCCTGTGTTATTTGTTTGTTCTCAATTTTTCCTTGTGATTTCTGCCATGACATTGTTATGCATTTAAGGGTTCACCTAGGCAATACATTGATCTTGCTTCTTTTGGATGCTCTTAGCTTCAAAGATTCTTTTGGAGTAACTAGACACATATATGTAAATTCTTTCTCCTTTTCTCTATAGCTTCAAAGATGGAGATCCAGAGAAGATTTATTCACGTTCATCCTTTTGTATTAACTGTAAAGGTGCCATCTTACTTGGACACAAGCTTTTGCCTATCTACATACCAAATTATCCACTATCCAGGCAAATGACCATGGTCTCTCAATTCAGGTGATGTCTGTAGAGGTGATGCTATTTTATTCAAACAGAAGGTCTACGATAAGAGGTAGTCATCTGCATTTCTGTACTATGTAGTCTCTTTGAAATGGTAATGAGAACTTTTCTTTGGTGTATTTTACAGTGGCAAAAGGCATTCAAAATGTATAGGAAAGAGAATAGTAGCTGGGAAAGTTGTTAAGGAAAGTTATGGTAAAGAAAAGCAGCAACACACTTTTACTGTAAGGATTGACTTAACAATATAGTACTGCTGTGGCATTTGGGTTTTGACTGCCTTTACAGACTATGTTATCTGTTCAATTTAATAGGTTCAAGTGTTCTGGAGCAAAGGAATAAGCAAATTACCACCTTTGCATCTGTTACTTGTCAAAGGGCGCAATCTCTACAGAATGATGACTTTCCGTCAGGTAGGAAGCGCTCTTTACGTGAATTATTCTAGGTTTGTTTTTCAGCTGTTTCTGCAACTCTATTTTCAATATTGTTCAAGGAATGTGAGTGGGTTTGTGCATATCAAGTTTATGTTGCCTTTTAGACATTGTGTTCTAGGAAAGTGATGGATTTGTGCATACCTAGTTTATGTTACCTTTTAGGGGGTGCTCATATTGGCTACGACTAATGGTTTTTGGTTGAAAATGAATAGTAGTGGCTTTTAGGAGGGGGACAACCGGTGGGGAAAGTGAGGGAGAGATGCGTACACGAAACGGGAGCAAAAGGAGGGGTGCGTGATGCGCCCATAACCCCCTGCCTTGTCCCTGGAGTGAGACGGGAGTGAGAGGAGTAGAGAAGTCGTTTCGAGAAGCTGAGTGTTCATATTGGTTTTTGGTTTTTATAAACAGAAACCAATATAAACATGCCCTTAGACATTGTAAGAGATTAGTGGATAGCATCTGAGATATTTAGATAATTGTTATGGGCTTGCTTTCATAGGGGTAAACACCGCTGAGGGTATGGTCGGATGGCGAACGGCTTTGGGGAAGGAGAAGAGACTATAAATGATAATCACTTTGTTCTTTCTTTGCTTCCTTCCAACAATATGCGGTAGCCCCCTTATATAGATGGGCTCCCCCCTAACAGATAAAATCTAATCTTAATCATATCCTTAACAAATAGAAACTAATCGCCAATTTCCTAATAATGAACCGACTGAGCTCAGGGACTACGCCCATGACATTACACCCTTTCCGAACATGCAACTCGTCCTCGAACTGCTAACCCGACATGCACACGCAACTGAAATATACAACACACAACGCTGAAAGAAACAAAGCCTTTTACATCTTAGCTTATTTCGCTATCATACACTAAAAATAAATTAAAAACTGACTTATTTTGCTACGCCATCTTATTGTCTTGGTCGACACGCCTGCAGGTGGACCCCATCCAAGGTCACACCAGGAAAGGAGGACGCGCAGCTTCCTCTCCACTCCAATCCCCAACCCCGCTTCCATCCTTTCACTGTTGTCACGACCTCCCCGCAAGCAAATCCATTCGATTCCGAGCCAGCGCACGGCGCGCACGCTCACAGGTGGCGGCACGGCAGCCACATCACCACGGCCACACCCTCGCTGCCCCCCTTGCACCTTTCGCGGCCCGTCCCCCGCCACTCCCAGTCTCCCACCATCGTCCCTACCTCCTCGCCGGTGTCGGCACTGCTTACCGCAATGTTTTCCCCGTAGCAGCACGACTTGGTGTTGTCGCCTCCCGCGTCGGCTCCGTTGCAGCCGCAGCGCGCTTGCGTGTCAAGCGCCTGCTCCAGCTCGCCGCGGAGACCGTTGGCCGTGGACCCGATCCGATCTCGCCTCCAAGATCTAGTCTTGGACCCTCCTCCTTGTCTTCTTGTCATCGGTTCGAGTTGATTCTTCTCTCCTTCTAGAGGATAAGCTGATGAGCGGTGGTGTATCCATGTTGGATGAGGAAGCGCGTTGGATCTGATCGCCGTCAGGTCCCCACCAGCATCCCGCCACCCACGCCATCCCCGCCAGAGGACCAAGCCGTGGTGTTAATTCTGATACCAAATTGTTATGTGCTTGTTTTCATAGGGGTAAACATTGCCGAGAGAATGGCCGGACGACGAACGACTTTGGGGGAGGAGAGAAGATTATAGATGAGAATGACTTTGTTCTTTCTTTGTTTCCTTCCAATAGCATGCGGCAGCCCCCTTATATAGATGAGATCTTCCTAACAGATAAAATCTAATCTTAATTATATCCCTAACAAATAGAAACTAATCGCTAACTTCTTAATAATGAACCGATTGGGTCTAGGGACTACGCCCATGACAATAACCTTGTTGATTTAATCAGTTGTCTGAGAATGCATTAATTATAGCCCTAAACCACATCAACATAAATGTAATAAGTGAACTTTATGTTATGCATTTTACCATCAGGCCATTTTGCCACAAGATGGACTTGTTTGATTTTCAGCTCCACATTGAAATAATTTTTTTTAATATCTAGCCCTGGCCGAATGAAGCGGATAGATTGAAGGTTCTAGAAGAAAAGCACAGAAGGGGAGATGCTGCAAGACGTGTTCGTGCTTTGAATAGATCTAATTCTGCAGGAAACGGTGATTCCTATTCTCAAGATTAGTGTTGCGTAGATCTAAGCTAATAAGTGTTTCCCTTGATTTGCTTGTCCTTGAAAGAGATCTTGATCTCTCTATTAGCACTTGCCTCTGTTCTGAACTCACTGATGCTATTGCATATATAGGTTCTTAGTCAGTTGCATACACCAGATGTGATAAGTGTTAAAGTAGTTATATTTGTTCAGTAAATCATCTTTTTTCGAACAAAGTATATTTTTTGGTTTGATGTTTGAACTTTTCTATTTAATAATGACTTTTAGTATGACAACATAATATGGGAACCAGAAGTTTGTGAGCATTTCTTATTGATATCTGGTAGACTGTAAACTCCAAAGTTTGGGTTGGTTTAATCAATTGGCATTGGGAGCTTTACATAGAGAACAGCATAGTAGTTACATAAGCTGTTGTAAAATGAGTAACATATCCAAATTCTGACCTGTCTGATTTAAACTAGGAAAGATGCACGCATAAACCTTTTTTCCCTGCTAGTGAATTTTATACATTCTCACGCCCATGGAATCCTTTTCACGCATCTCATTCTATTGATGACTGAATCTGCGTTCTAAATAACTAGTCGTAACATGTGAATGTTGCGAGTCTCTTTTGCATTTGTTTCACTAAGCTACTGAGTCAATCTGCAGCTCTTAACAATTGTTCTTTTCAGTTTCCAAGTCCATTGTCTTGAAGTTCTATGTTTGTTTTACCAGAGGCAGGCTAATTATATTCCCTCTTCCATTTGTATGTCTTCTAGCAGTTCTTAAGGGCAAGAATTCGGTGGAAAAAGGAAAACATCAGTCTCGACCTGGACGGCCTGATGGTGGATCCAGAATCACTAAAGGCAAAAAGCGTGTTATGCGATCCTCCAATTTTGATCTGCCTACCAAAAAGTCAAGGAAAGAAAAGCACGTAGTGTCCTCTGGGAAAAATTGCACCGGTGGTTGGAGGGCAGAGACAAATTGTCCCCGCCAGGATAAGAACGTTTGGTCCAGCAGTTGCAGTTCTCTATGCAATGGCAACAGGGAGACAAATCATGTCACCCTGCTGAAAAACTGGCACGTGGTGCCCCTCAACAATCATTCGTATAGCACAGAAGTTATGATGAGTAAAAGAAAAGCTGATTCTGTGCAAAACACCACTGTTGGCAGCAACCATGCTCAATTTCAAGGAAGGTGTGTAAGTTCAGCTTCTCATACGCAGGCAAATCATGCAAATTTAGTTGGAATACAGCAGCCTTTCTTTGGGAGGCCCCAACAGGCACCTCCACCGCGTGAAGTCGGTAATGCGTGGCAACCTCACATTGATGGTAGATCAATAGCATGTCCAAACCATAGAATGGGTTTCCAAAATCCAAATGCAGCACTGGCTGGTTGGCATGCACCTGCTTATTTTAGGGGAACTGCACCCAATCAACTTGGATTAGTATCTCCATCATTTAACATATCACAAACTATGTACCATACTCATCCAGAAAGAGCATATGTGGTGCCACAATTCAGATATTCTGGTGGTAGCAATGACTTTCCTCGATAGGGCAGTTTGGCAGATCCCAGTTGCATTGTTGAAGACTATTAGTGGTCAGAAATGTGGAAATCTCGCTTTACTCTTCTGAATGTCATTTTATTGTTGAGCAGCATTCCCCGAGATAATTCTGCACATTTCTCTCGCAAAACATCTGGCCAATTTGGAAAAATGTGGTGGCCAACTGAAGGATTTGGTTTCTTTGTATTCTGCAGGTTCTGTAGGAAATAAGGTGCCAATACCATTCAATAGTACTCATCGAATCGCCTGACATGACCACTGTAATTGCCACGGAGGTGAGGACATTCCAACTTTCCAAGACATGCATAAGATTGCTAAGAAAACGATATCCAGGCTTCATGTGCAACTGGAAGGTTGAAGGTAAACAAGAATGCTTTAGCAATATCACCATTTATTTGCTGAATGAGTTCATAAACGTAGTTATCCCGCAAGATTGAATCTATACCTTGCGATGTCTCTATACACCAATTGCTTCTGAAACATCATATGGTGATCTGAGTAAATTTTGAAATGATACCAATTTGTTAACTCCAGTATCCTCTAAGCTTCTTTGGCCTTTGGGGGGATATGACCGTCGGCCTAACCGAGCATTTTTTTTTTCCAGTTCAGTGAATCCATCATTTCCAGTACATGAACTAACCTGAATTACCGCACAAGCTTGGATAGTCTGGAACTCCGAATGTCTAGGCACTAACATTTCCATGTGCCGCGCATGCATGTGAACATGCCAAAGAACACAACAAAGAAATGGTCGGCATTTGGCCGGATGCGGTAGCAATCTTCCTGTACCGGCATCAGGTTTCCTGTCAGTTTTCCATTTGCATCTCATTCATTGACGCGATGTTGCGTTCTTGCGTCGCGTGTCGAGTTGAGGGGAATCAGATTGTTACACTTTACTGCCGTCTCGGTGGCCTTTGGAAGGGCGTAGATCAATGAACTGCCCAAGATTTTCTTATAAGCAGTGGGAACAATATGCTCGCCCATAAAAAACATGGGTTTATGATCCCTGTGCTGCATCTTAGCCAACCACTTTTCTTCTCTAAAAACGTCAAATTCTCGTAATGGAGAAATATAGAGTTTTTTTTTTGCGAAAAAAATATAGAGTAATCTAACAATTCTCGTAATGGAGAAATATAGAGTTTTTTTTGCGAAAAAAATAGAGTAATGTAATCTAACATACCATAATCCATGAGTTGAGTCAGCAACTATTTACTCGGACATTAATTCCAAGCGGTGTCCAATCAAACACCACGCACTGAGAGTGAGTGAGGTACGAGCTAAGATTCTTTACTCATCGCTCGGGCACTTTTTTTGTGGAGCACGAAGCTTGGAAATGGTCGTCGGGTTGCACGCGGACCTTCTTCGCCTCGGGAGTCGAGGCGCGAGCGACGAGTCGTCGGTGAAGTGTACGTGCTGACTAGTCCGGCACAGCCGCACGCACGTACACGAGCAACACGTTTCTTCTCGTGTAGTATACTAGTACTAAACAGGGGTCAATGTTTTTCGACTCTGACCAAACCTGTAATCTTCTACGGTTGGTTTCACACGGCTACCCACTCTCAAATGCTAGCCACAGGTCAAGTCAAAAACCCTATAATATCTGGTCTATTTGCCCCTTGTCCGGACAACAACCTAAAGGGTGAGTTCTTAATTTTTAAATAAAATATTTTTTAAAAATAAAATCTATAAATTAATTATAATATATATTATCTTAACTTTATATATATCGGTTAAAATCGTACACGAGTATCTATTCGTACTCTCTCTCGCGAACAATCAGAATTTAAAAACTTAAGCTAAATACTAAAAGTCACAGTCCAAAAGAATTTTCACCCAAAAGCTCTGCATGCAAACAGGAATGTTGTAAGAATAATCAATATAATTTTCGTAAGGATTCTTACGAAATTATAAGTACTATTAAATTCAACGATCCTGGTCAAATACGGTAAACTACAAGGGTAGCTTTTTTTTTAAAAAAAATGATCAGGGGGCTAATCTGATCCATCAATTGTGTGATCCAAACAAGCTAAGGCCCTACCTGCGAACAGGAATTTTGTAGAAATCGGTATGTTTTCCACAGAAATCCTAAAACAAATCAAGTTCTCTTAAAATAGAGATCTTGATCGAATATGGTAAACTACAAAGGTAGCTCTTTTTTTTAAAAAAATAAAAGAAATCGATTATCAGTGTGCTAATCTGATCCATTAACCGCGTGATCCAATGGTCCAAACCTGCTTCCATGTAATTATTTGCTAATTTGTTACCTCAATGACTACAGCGGATCCTTGTTGCCTAGTGTTCTTATCATGATGTGTTATACTCTGCTAACTCTCTTTATGCGCAATAGTCTCAGATCAGACCAGAGTTGCGAGATACAATACGAGTACGCACGATATCAAGAGCAAATTAGATGATTTTCGTAGAGAGAACCAAATAACACCGACAAAACAATCATGATGATGGAGAAAGATTTGACGAATTTGACCACAAATTTCTTAAGCATAATCTCTAAAGGGTACAAGGAATTGTTACTCTCACAACCCTCTCAAGCCTTTTAGAATAATCGAATTTTTGCCCTATACAAGAATCTAGTGTTAAAGAATAAACTAGCATCTAATCCCTCTGGTGCGCCGTATGCTTTGGATGAGTAGGTTTGTGGTTTATGGGTTCTCCATGGCCACCCTTACAGTTTTATATAGTGCTCCTAATTCTTCTTCAAAGAGAAGTAAGAATCCTAATTATATTATATGGTTTTGGTGATTAATGACCGATAAATCATTAAGGCTTTGTTTTGTGTGTCGTTAATATTAGTTAGGTCTTAATGAATAATATGGATTGTTCTTAGACTTTCATGGATCCACATGTATGCAAATGATGGTAAAACATGTTTTTCATGAAGATTAAGGACTTCGCGACTAGGATTGTACAATTCAAGGAGTCAAGTGTAGATCATCATGGTTGATAGGATTTTATTTTTGTTTTGGTCGTACTATTAAGGGTGGTTCGAGACTAGTAGTTTGAGCTTGGTTAGGTTGATAACTAACTGTGGTATACACTAGGTCTTTCTAGCTCAGTTCTAGTCAGAGAGTGCTAAGGATTGAGTTTTGGTTGTGAGGATTTCAAAGTTTAGATAAAAAATAACATCTGTCTAGAGAGAGTGTTTTTATGTGTTTCTAAAAATTTACACAGAGACGAATAATCCGGATCAATCCATGCCATTGGAGCATACCATTAGTCTAGAGACGGTGTTTTTGGTGCCCATGAAATTTACACAGAGGCGTATTATCTATCCAGAGATATTGTTTTTGGACAAGTTGATAGGTAGATGATACAGCCTGAGATGTACCATTGAGGTGTATCATCTGTCCAGAGATATTGTTTTTGGACTAGTTGAAAGGCAGATGATATAGCCTGAGGTGTACCATTGGTCTAGAAGGGTTCAATTTGAGTAAAGTATTGAGGCAGATGATCTAGATTAAGACATACCATTGACTCGTATCATTGTTCTAGAGAAGCTCAACATGATGGATACACTGAGGTGGATGACATGGCCCAAGTGGTTAATTTGGGTCACATGGATTATCTGTATCGAGACGTATAATCCGGATCAGCATAACGGCTAGTTTTTAAAATCGTTGGAGCTCAGAAAAATTGAACTGAAGTAGATGATCTGGGTCTATAGGTACTTTTTAACACAATGTGTCAAACAGCTAGTTTGTGAATGAAAAGACTATACAAGTGGACCATGAGCGTTCAAGTTAGCTCTCTTATGACTCCAAGATAACATCTTGCATATTTGTGAGTTTAAGGACACTCAAGAGCTTCAAGTTGAGATTTTGAGAGTGTGAGAGAGTAGATTAGGCCTTAGTGTGTATCGCTTCTAGTTGCTTGGCTTTGCTAGGTTTAAGTGATATCCTTGGGTTTTTTACACTTGGAATTCGGTGAATCCTAGATGGCTTGGAGACGTGTCCTTGGTGACCTTCCAAGGAGGAGCTTGTGGAAGACACTGTATGGTTATGAAGGTTTGAAGTCCACCTATCTAAAGGGGGAAGAATCACCATGAGTTAGTTGCTTGGATCCTAACACGGGTTCAAATAGTAGCTATAGGGTCTGTTCTTTTGAGCTCTGGCTTCTTAGTCTAATGAATAGTGATTGATAAGAGAAACCAAAAGCTAAAAACCGCTAAAAAGCCAAAACGAACAGGGTCATACTCTTATGAGAGTGCTCAAATGAGGATTATGGGATATCGCTGAATCTCCGAGACCTTGGTATGCACCCTTCACTTGCTTCAAATTCAGACAGTCCTTTATCATATGTCCTTCCTCGTCACATAGATAACATACATGTTTGCGCTTGTTCTTGTTCTTCATGTGATTTTTGCTTTTACCTGTAACACATACGACAACTCATGTTTGATCACCTGAGGATGAAGAATCTGATGGCTTTTGTAAGGACTCCACCTCCAATAAATATGCAAATAGTTCACTGAAATTGAGAGTGATTTGTTTGACAAGAATATTTATCACCAATTACTCCTATGATAATGGTAGAGATAAAACCACAATGATGATCTCATCGTTCTCCTCACTTTTCTCATATATATTAGTCAATTGTGTGATAAGTTTTTTGAAGACATTGGGATGGTCTACGAATCGTGTGCTCTCCTCCATGAGCAACCTATATAGTTGCCGCATAACACCCATCGGTTTATCAGCGACTTCGTCATATACAATTATTCTAAATCACTCTATAATTTTTTTGGCGAATTCTCCTTGATCACCGAGTATTTTATCTCATCGAAGAGATATAGACGGATTGTACTGATAGCTTTCCGCTCCATCATCTTTCAGTCTTCATCGGATATTGAGACGTAGGGATTCTAATCTTATTAGAATTTATATAAGAATCCTTATACCGCACCTCTCCAAATCCTCCTAATAGGCTAGGATACAAGTCACCTCTCAATAATGTGGAATGAGGATTAAGTGGCAACAATCCAAGGTTGCGAGTTTGCTACCTCCATGGTTGAGATCTAAAACCAAACATATTCACTTCCAAGGATCCCATCTCATCTGAACTTCTAGACTTCGATACTATAGGGCATAACCTGTCTGGCCTGCCTCTACGCTTTCGTTTTCTTGTCTTGTACTGCAGCTGACAGGGAGAATCGCCGGTACAGTAACAGGTGCTGTAAAGTTTGGAACAGGGAATAAGCTGCTGTTGCCGCTCTTAAAACGACGGGAAAGGGGCCATGTGCGTTCGAGCATATCGTGCGAAGCGAAGCATGGCAATCGCACCAATCATGTCGAAACTGTCCAAAGTCTAGTCTATATTTAACTGTTTGCTCCACCGACCGGATTGGACCCGACCACAACCCTCTCCACACGTGCTTCTTGTGCCGTCCTTTCATGTTGGATTCATCGGGTTTCATTTCTGTTTGCTTTTGCAGGTCTCTTCTAGGTTGCCAAGGGTTTAAATTCAAATAGAAAAGGCGTTTGTATCCAGGGGAGCATCCAACGTGAAGCATTGACCCCAGGGACTTCTTCCTTAAGCCTAGTACAAATTCTCTCTCGAGATGACAAATGACACTTATAATCAGACAACAGCACAACCGTGCTTAAAAGAGTGACCCTAGAGATATTTTTTTCATGGATTCGCCCTTGTTTGTATCTTCTGCCGTTCAATTCAAGCTTCAAACGTGAGGAGCGTGCGAGCTGTCTAATTAGGATTCAATATTTGAGATGAAGCTCGACAAGAATTTTCAGGTATAAAAGAAGGTTTGAGCCTGCCAAAATGTTGCCTTTCTTCATCTCAACTGGTGCTATTTGACCATGTTCAGTAGGGTGACTTGTATTCTAATCTACTAGGATCAGAAGAGGTGACACAAGGATTCTTATATGAATCTTAATAGGATTAGAATTCCGACTAGTTAAAGGAGAACTAGGAAGCACTATATAAAGTTATAAGGGATGATCATAGAGAATACAAGTCACAAATTAACTCATCTAAAGCAAGATGCGTACGAGATGATTAGATGCTAGGTTATCTTTTAAAATTAGATTCTTGTATAGGGCAAGTATCTGAGGATCTTAACAGGTTCAAGAGGGTTGTGAGAGAGCGACAATCTCTTGTACTCTTTTAATGTTGTGCTTAAGAAATTTGCTGTCGGCTTCACAAAATCTTTTTCTCTCGTCGTGATTGTTTCGACGCCAAATATGGACGGTGACTCATATCTTAACCTCCTAGAACCTAGAGAGGTGTGCTATAAGGATTTCTATATGAATTGTAAGAGGATTATGATTCTCACTTCTCTTTAGAGAGGAACTAGGGAATACTATATAAAGCTATTAGGGTTGGTCATGGAGGATATATATCACAAACTGACTCATCCAAAGCAAGAGATACATGAGAGAATTACGTGCTAAGTTATTCCTAGTACTAGAATTTTGTAAAGGATAAAGATCCAAAGATCCTAAAAAGTTTAAGAGGTTGTAAGAGAATGACAATATTTTACATTGTTTTGAGGTTGTGTTTAAGGAATCTACGGTTGGCTTCGTCAAATCTCTCTCTCTCTCGCATTGTGAGTGTTTTATCATCGTTATTTTGATTCACTCCACGGGATTTATCCACCTTGTTCTTAATATTGTATACGTTTATACCATACCTCTCGACTCTAATATGATCTAGAAACTGCTTGGTATAAAGAGGCGTATCAGAGTATAACAGACCATGTTGTTACTGAATAATAACACACGACTGATATTTATATGCCGGGGAGATGATTCCAATTGTACCCAAACACACGACTGATTTGAAGACCTGTAGTTTGGGTGGCATAACATATGGTTGGAGCCTGCAGGCGCCCATTAGTTCTTTGACTGTTCGCGCACAAGTTGCCTATTAATAAGAAGCACAAATTTTGTGTCAAAAAGTTGGGGCAGGAGCTGTTGGTCGGTGTTGACTTGGGAGAACATTCACAACTGGCAATCTAGGTTTCTGCTCATCTACTGGGTGAGTGGCATTATTTCTCTGGTTTTGTTTCTTTACCTTTCTCATGCCTGTTGGCTCTGTATAGACTCAAGATCACCATTCATGATGTCTCATCTCCACCCACAGGCCAGTCACCTAATTTTCTGGGAAAAAAAGGCTTATCACATGCATTTGAGGCAGTGTTTTCGTCAGTGAGTCGTTTGATTTGCAGAGGTGTTCAATTGGACAGAGTAAGATAATTCTACCTATATAAAACAGGCACAGAAAATTCAGATGAGAATCCAAGAAGAGGCAGATGGGTGATGCAGTTGCTTGCATCATAAAACAAGAAATACATTACTAAACATTTGCACTGTAATCACGTCAGTTACCATCATCCAAGGATTTTTAATTCTGATAATGTCAGATCGCCCAGCTTATCTTAACCCAAATTATTCCATCCTGCAGTAACCTAATGAAACAGTTGTGACAGTTTGCAGTACCAGAAAACGTTATACTAACCGAGGCACAGCTCAGAGCATGAGCAATTTGCTACGAAACCGATCTTGCAGCATCAGTGTTACACATCCGATGGAATCTCAGAACAGTATTCCCATGTTGATGAGCTGCGTCCCCTGATTTAAAACACGAACCAATGGAGGGTTTGGTTAGCTAATCCCGACACGTGTCGCAATCCGAACCGCTCTAGCAATGCAAATTAACTTTGTTGATGCAGTAATTAAAGGTGACGGGGTCGCGTAGGATTTTCTTCGCCGAATTGAGGCTGAAGCGTATAAAGAGAGCCATATATATATACTATATATTTTCTTCCAAAAGCCTTTACGAATCCCATGTACGCACGTATCTACTCTAGTATTTCACCTTCTGGTTCACAGGAAACGAAAGAATACATAGAAAAAATCAAGCAGAAATAAACGAATAAAACGGTGCCATTTTCAGACCATCTGTGCCATCAAGATTTCAAGACAGCATCATCATGCATGCATGCGTATCAAGTAGTAGGCCTGCCGCGGTTGGATGAGTAGCTGCTCAGCTTCTTGCTGATGCTGTGGATTGCCGGATTGGACCTCAGGTACCCGAACAAGCTGTTCCGGTGGAACGGCAGCGGCGTCGTCGTCCTCCGCCGCATCTCCTCGGCGGCCGCCCTGCTCACGGTGTACGGCATGTCGCTGGCCGACGCCGTCGACCCCCTCCCCTTCCTCATGGACGCATTGCCTTCGCCGCCCTTGAGCTTCTGGGCGTGCAAGGACGAGGACGACGATGACAGCATGGTGTACTTCAGGAGCGGGTCCTTGCTCCCTGCTCCGGTGGCGCGTCCCTCCGACGCGCTTCTGAACAGGAAGAGGTCCTTGAGCCTCCACTTCCTGCTCCCGCTCCCGCAACCCCTCATCAGAGAGGTTCTGGGAGAGGGAGGAGAGGAAGGGAACTCATCGTCGGCTCCTCCCCTGAACGGAGAGAGAGACCGTGTCGCTCCCCTACTCCTCGAGGAAGCACTCGAGACAGGGGCGGGTCTGCTTGACCTGCCTCTCTCGGACATTACCTCCGTCTCAGCTCCACGTGCCCCGGTTCTTCTTCTCGGGGACCGAGGGGAGGTGGAGGTGTCATCGACTGGCAGAATGCTTGGGTGCGGATTATTTAGCGGCCGGATCCTGCCGCCCTCGAAGAGCTCGTCAGCGGCGGCGAGGATCGGCATGGACTCCCGCACCTGCCCGCTTAACCGGAACGTGAAGTCGAACGTCGTGTCGCCGTCGGCCAGCGGGGCGTCCGCGCCGTAGCTCGCCCTGGACGGGCTCGTCGGGGCGCTGGAGAAGAAGTAGCAGTAGCTGGGGAGGTGGTCCCCGTTGATAGCCGCCGTTCTTGGGCTGCACGGTGCACTTGGCGCCATGACAGGCACCACCACCTCCATTTTCTCAACCACTCTTGCTCTCTCTCTCTCTCTCTCTCAACCTCCTTTTGCCCTACTCTCTTAACATCTTTAAAAGGCTCGGGATTTTGTTTATGTAGCTAGCGAGGTTCTGGTTAGAGAGAGAGAGAGAGAGAGAGAGAGAGAGAGGAAGGTAGGAGGAAGCTCGCAGGAGGAAATGGAATGGAGAGAAAAGGAGAGACGTTAAAAGCCGTCCCCAAGACATCAACCATGCATGTGGTCTTACACGCAACTTGTTCGTTTTAGTTTGACATTAACATGTTCGTTATGAAATTAGTTTGGGGGGCTTGAAAATAACGCGCCCTTTGTTGCCATGCAAGCAGCCGCGCGCTGCCATCCAGGGTAGGAGCTGGTAGGTAAATGGATAGCATATATATAATGAGACGGATGATATTTTAGTGAACACGTACAATAGTAAGAAACTCGAGACGATATTTATGCGAAGAAACAGAGTAGTAAGAAACCATGGGTACTATCTGGACCGACGATTACAGCGTGCGCCAAACATACAGGCATGATCTTCGGCTCTCGCGTGCGTAGCAGGCGGTTTTACTACCAACAATTCTGCCGCGCCAAAGCTATCCAAGTACCAACGAATAATCAATGACGACCAGTACGTACTGCCTGCTGGGTTAGCGAGATGAGATCAAACAGTGGAACATCGCGTGGAGGATTCCATGGGGGAGGTGGCCGAAAAGCACGTTGATTGCCGTCAATTGTGGACATCTGCTCTGTGCCCAGGAGGGCAGGGGAGGAGGTGGGTGGATTCATTCTGATGGCGATTGGAGGCTGCTGTCACGGTAGAAAGCTCGCGAAAGGCTTTTGTGTTCTAGAGCGCGTTGAAGGGTTGGAGGTTTTGTCCCACCGCACGAGCTTCCGATGGGGATTTTGGGCGGCATGTCGCCGTCTCGCGAGAACAGAGACGGCCGCTCGTTTGCGCGGCGTGTAGAGGGCTTGTATAGTATCTTTCCCCTTATCTTGATTGATGGAGTTATGAATTGGTACGATATGAGGGGAACTGTATCTTTTTCCCTTCAGATTTTAGTATCTTTTGTCAACTGCTATTGCGATGAATTTTACGTGAAAAAAGTTTGGGAACTGAACATGTTCGCATTGGCAAATCATATTTTTTAGTTATTTACACTGGAACAATCGTATATGTGTCCTGCGTGTTGAGATTCTCAGTTTTATCGATGTATCTAGGAGGATAGATAGTGTTCTAGAAGAGGAATTTTCAAGGATCCATTTCAATTGAAACCCACCGCTAAAAACCATGGAAAACAACTCCATGTCTGTGTATATAGAACTAGTCTTGATGTAGACTCCGAACTATATGTCAAATTACTGCTTTTCAATTAGGTAATCTAACTTTTGCATGTGCCGCATGCATACACGTAATTTTGCTTTACTACGCTAATGAGAGGACGTGCCTAGTGTACTCAAAAGTCTCAAAGGCCTTTTTTCCTATGCAAAATCTACGAAACCAGTGTACCGAACCACCGGAATAAACATCTTTTCTGAGATTTTGGAGACGGAATGACAGAGCATAAGATAGTCGTAGCGATGGCATGCACCAAACACGGTGATAATTAAGGAGGAGGCTGTACAATTACCTACAATTAATTAGGAAATCTTGCAAGCAACCATCATGGCTTGATGAGGTTTTAGGACAGTTGGTGTGGGCTGGCTCCCCAAGCTAAGCTGCACCATGCATTCGTCTGTCCATCCACGGATCCACCAACCCAACAACCACCAACCCAAGCCTGTACTGTACACGCATGGCACGGCAATGCGACCTGATCGATCACCTCATATGGCGAGCCATTTCGTCCAATGATCGATAGCATGCAGCAGGTGCGCATGCGTGCGTCGATCTCGGCATATGCAGGACGAGGAGGAGGGCTCGGTAGCTCTTGTTACCGAGCAACTGTAGTTTGCCAGGTGCTATCGGGCTTTAGTGGCTTTGCAGTATATACCAAGCTCCTGTAGAACGATATGATACATGTCGTCTATCACAGTTATCGAACTTGTGGAGGAGATCAGATTTTAGAAAACGGACATGAGGAACTAATTTTGAAAAAGAAAAAAAAGATTAAAATGCTATTTATGTGAAGCTTTCCTAAATTTTAAAAATAAAATCGATGCAGTGCCACCTATGCAAAGGGCTCGAGAAACGAAAGCGAGAGCGTGGCGCGGCCGTTGGCATGGGCCACTCTGCTCTCCTCCATACATGCGGTCGGCTCGACCGCCACGTCGACCTGATCTGATCGCCCTTGTTCGCTTTCGCTTCTCTTCGCATCCATCTTCTTAGCTTCTGACGTGATGTAAGACTGATTTGATGGGCGTTTGTCTCCTACTGTTGCACATCTCTGACTTTCGGGGACGCACCGCAGCCGTAGGGATCCTCATGGATGGGAGAATTCAATTGATATGGCATGAAAGACAAAATGATAAAATAGCATATCTAAATTGAAGAATTTGACGGAGGCGGCACGGAAATGTTGAAGAAAAATAAAAGGAATCCTTTTATGCACGTTTTCGTGAAGAGAAATAAACACAGGACTTTGCAAGCATACGGAGAAGATAGGAAGCCCGTAACGAGATGTCAATTCTGTCGCCTTCAGCCAGTTGTAACCTTGTCGAAGTCGGTAATCAATTTGGGACTAGAGTAGATAAGTGTGTCAAGTGGGCTAGACAAATCTCTTCGAGGCCCAACAGAAATTTACAGATGAGCTGATTAGCCTACAGGCTTTACTGTTTTGGACTAGGCCTTTAGCTCATTTGAGCTATCGGCGTTAGTCGACTGCGTGTTGCGGCTTACGGCCAGCTCGGCGCACCGAACGGGCGGCGAGATCGCCAAGAGCCCGCGGCCCGACCCGACCCGACTACGAGACCTCCACGGCGTCTCAAACCGACAGCAAAACAACCGTGCGACGTGCACACGGCCCGGTGGGGCGGCCGGACCCGAGACAGACGCCCTCTGGTTACGTAGACTGACCTACCGACCGGTGCGGCCGAGGAACCCATCACCGCAAGCCCGCAAACAAACCAGCGCGGTGGCGCAAATTTATTTACCGGCGGCACTGCCTAGTACGGCCTTCGGCCAGCTCGGCGCACCGACGGGACGTTCGCCAAAAGTCCCAAACCAGACGAGGTGCCCGGCACCGACCCGACCGGCGCGGCCCCGAGACCGCCACGACGACAAAAACGGGCAGACCGACCGCGCGCGCGATGCGCGCTCCTTGCACAGCACTGCGGCCAACGCAGCACACGGCGCGGTGCCGCGGCGGGACGGGCGGCCGGGTGCGGCACCACGCTGCTGAGGAACCCAACCGTACCGCTGGGACACCTCGCCGACCGGAAAAACGGGCAAAACAACCCTCGCGTACGCGGCACAGGCTTACCAACAGCAGCCCAGCCCGCTTCCCCACCACCCAAGAAGTTTTATTGTATCACTGTTACACATATGACTTATGTAACAATTCAATAAAATAGAGAAGTGTAAAATAAAAGCTCATCACTCCTAGGATGTTGCCAGTCATCTCTCACCCGAGATCTCCTCCCACCCGGATGCGGTCCGATCCACCAAAGGGCTAATCGGACGGTCCAAGTGGCAAGAGAGATATGGCCGATCAGACCATCCGAACAGCGAACGGCAAAGGAGATATTGCCGACGATGGACAGGTTCATCCTCTCTGCTTCTACTATGCATTTCTTCTTTCTTTCTTCTTCCTCTTCCTCCTCCCCTCCCACTGGTGTTGCCACTGCCGCTGCCCCTCAAACTCTGCCTCACCGCTCTGCCTCGCTATCTCTTCTCACCTGTTCCCCCAACAGCTGGGACCATGACATCGAGGTCTGGGTCTAGCCACTTGATGGCGACGCCATGCGGGTCAACATCGTACAACGCTACAAGTTCGGGGCCCGGGTGAGCTCGACGGCAGCTCTGGCATGGCTCGCTGATGAGGTCATGGTTAGACCGCCAGCCGGTAGTATTGCATCTAGTTATTGGTTGTATTTCTAGAGCATGCTATTTTTGCATCGAGTGTGACCGGTCTCTAGTTAGCGGTCTGACTAGCCTCAGAAAATTGATTTTGTGAATTTGGTCGTGGATTGATTTGATTTGTATAATGTTGCATTATACATGTTTTAACTAACATGGATCAAGTTGTAAATAAATTGTACCCAAACGATTTTTTTTGTCTTTAAATGCGTAGAAATCTTTGGAGTCAACTATAGTCTATGGTAAGGATCGGGGCTACTCCAGAATGGTCAATGATGCCGACTGAGATGGTTGAGCTCAAGTATAGCGCAAGAAAGACGGGAGATATTGAAGGGAAGGTTTGAGCGACGGGTTACACTATGTGACTTAGTCGGTCCAAATGAGGTGTGGTCTAGTGAAATCGAAACAGAAGAGACTTGTTGATGCGTAGCAAACCATTGTTGCATATATATGTTGCGAGCATGGTGATTGTTGCAATGGAATATGAAGACCCAATCAAGGTGAGGGTATTTTAGTAATTTGCTAAATTTTGGAAATTGTGATGGATCAAAACCACAACACTTGAATGATACTTAGGCAAGCTGTTTAGGTCAAGGAAATGCTGAAAGGATAATGTGGATCAAAGACTAAGAACTTAGCGGATTCAGACTCATGTGACTTGAAAAGCATGCATAAGTTAAATATGTGAGTAAAACCCGTATTGTATGAAGTTAACAGATTTTTTTCAAGTGTACTAGTGGATTGTATTTATTAAAGTTAGATGTGGATTGGTTTCTTATCTATTTAATAGGTTGGGATAGAGACTTACAAGTTAACTATCCAACTATTTTTCATTCTAATCTTATGTTCTAGGGTTAGAGTTAGAAGAGTGAGTGTTGTGGTGTACTCTCTTGTCCTTTAGGTATATTGGCTGTAAAACTTTTATTCTCAAGTAGCAATTCATCAACTTTGTTTATCTCTTACGATATCTCCTTGTGCTGGTTTATTTGTTCTTGTTCTTGTCAGTTTTGATCTTTTCTCTCCTCCTTTTTGATCTTATTGTGTGCTCAAGATGTATCCCATCCATCTATGTAGTAGGTTTTGAAGGATTTTGAAGTTGTTTGGTTTTACATGAATTTGACCTCATCATGAAATTTCTTGATATCAAGGTTTTTGCATGGATTCTTTGTGAGTTCTTGCTTACTGTGATATGTAGGAATACATTTAGAGTAGTCATAATCATCATCTATCCACAAGTAAGTCATATTTCAAATTTTCGATTTTTGCCCAATTTTTATGTAATTTTTTGTATTCTTGAGAAATACCAGAACTTTGATAAGGATTCAGTTAATCATTGGATGGTTTTGTTAAGGTTTCCGAGTCTCTGATCAAGGTGTGTGTAAAGTTTGATCCTATTTGGCTAAGGATTTTTGAAGTTGCACTAATAGTGGTTTGGATTTAGGCTGATTTTCTGTTCTGGAAATCGTTTATAGACCTAGTTATACCGCTTGCCAATCAGACCGTCTCTTGTCGCCAGTCCAACTGCGTCGGTCAGACTGCCAAGGCATAGCGGGTCCAACCACTCGGTAGCCGCCCTTGTAACCGATCATACCACTTTAATATTGAAATTCTCCTCTCTTCGGTTTTTTAGACTGTTGCTTTGGGTTTGGCTTTAAACTTTAATCTCATAGCTTTGTAGTTATTAAAGTGGAAAGTTTGAAAATATTTATAAGAAATTTTGTGAGACATTATTTACCCCTTTATTACTATCTGGTCCTATAGATAACCAGGCGCCCCAGCGGCGGATGGCCTCCTGGAGCTCCCTCCGGCTTATCTGGCCGTCGTGGCCACTTATTGAACTCCTCGACCCTGATCTTGGTCCTGTGCTCCTTGCCGAAGTTCAGGCACCTGGCCTGCTTAGCCGCAGGCATGGCCGGCGTCAGGCACTTGGCCGTAGACGTGGCTTAGCCAGCTGCCTAGCTGCATGTTGGAGCTCACAATTGTTCCTCCTATTATATGCAGCTTTTGATTCTCATGTGTTTCTTTGGTCGCTTTATTCGTCTCTATCTGCAATTCTGCAGGGCTGCGAGGGGTGCCTCGCTCTCAGTGGAGGACACGGTACGTGCTGTTCGCTTCAGCACCGATGAACGCATCGTATCTTCCTTATGCGAGTGCGCCATCACGTTTCGGTTGTTTCTCTCTGATGGATCGAGGCAGGGAGAATATATGGTATTTCTTTTTCTGATGCGGAGGTCTGCAGTTATTTGATCCCTGTGCCTGCAGTCAGCTAGCAACGACTGGGTGTTCTATTCGTGTAAGATCAAGGATCAATGGAAGTACTGTGGCCATGTTCTTAAGGCAAATGTACCTATCTTCCCCTGGTTGTAAACTACACTACTCCATTATGCCTGTTCAGCAACGATTGGATGTTCTATATATGTGGGTCCTCAGGAAGAATCGAATCTCTGAAAGTTTGGCATAACGCATGTGGCAATTGGGGGTGGATAAATTCCAAGTGGGGACGTAGTAGGGCAAGCAGGTCCAAAAGATATTCTACCACAATACCTGAAGAAGAATCGATTATTTTCCCGGTTTTTTTGTTGCGTCTTATCGTGATGCCAGATCATACATGCTTGTTCTTCTCAGTCATAGACTAGCAGTGTTCACTTGGCGGATTACTACATCTATCACGGTTCTTTCTTTCTTCTCTCTTCGATGCACTGGCAGAGCTCCCTCGTCGTTCACCTCGGTTAACACCATAAGTAAACTTCTCGAACTACAGCCACCGGCATTGGCTCACGATTCAGGGGAGGGCTGCCTCACAGCGTACCCATTTTTGCACAGCCTGAACCGACCTCCTCCGCTCGGACTCCTCGTCTCTTTGTTCGATGTGGTCACAGTAGCTTTCTCGTTAATCGACGATGCAGGTCTCGTCCAACCGTGTATATGTATCATAGGGAAAATCCTATCGGATCAAAAAAAAATTATCGGAGGTCAGCGATACGGCTGGCAACTGTCGGTTTCCAGAAATTTTGGAATTTTCCAGTCAAAAATTTTGTATTGAAATATGAATTTTTTGAATTTTTGAATTTTTTAGATAAATTTTGATGAATCCAAAATTTTACCGGTCTCCGTTACCGGTGAAATTTCACCGATAACATTTTCCCTGAGCATGATGCATAGGCCGTGGGTCCTTTCGTTTGCATGCGTGAGCTTCAGGGACCTACACCAAGGAAAAAAAAATCAAATACATCTAATTTTGATTCTTGCGTGGTATTTGAATTTTGAAATATCTTCCTATTTATATTGCGAATCTACCCGTTAAGAAATTGGAGGATCCCCTCAAATAAATGAATGAATGAATAAAATTGGAGACTCTAATGTACAGTGATTTCTCGTTTACTATGCTCAGAGCTAAAAAAAACCCACTCTCTTACGATTACGAGATTTATTCCGAGAAGATATTTCATCTTGCAAGCAATCATCCCCAATTTAAGCTTTGTGTATGTCTCCTTGTGCTGCTCGATCCGAAGTCCGACCTGCATCTGGATGGATGCTGGACTTGGTCGGTTGCTCTCATGCTGTGTTTCCTGCTCACAGAGTTCACATGATCGTTACTTTTTTTTCGAGGGGAGATCTTGAAAACCTCAGGTTTCAGAAAACAATCTGTAGGACCAACCATGTTTCCTGAACACACATCCCCTTCAGCAATATGTTGCTGTTTGTTACTTACACCTCTGTTGATTCTAAGATCCGGGCTTGTCATTTGTACATTGGTTCCAACCTTACCTGAAGAATAGTAGAATTGTCTACACAAGTTCTTTTATGGTAGATTTATTTGTTTGTTTCAATAATTCATGGATAGCATAGATCGATCAGACTCGGCATCTCTCGTAAGTTGTAATCCCTGCTTCCTTTCTAATGGAATGACTCGCAAGTCTTTTACGTGTTAGCGAAAAAATAAGTTGTAATCTCTGGGGAGGAGATTACTGGATATTGATCGAACTGTTGGTAATTACCAACTGAGTTTCATCTTTATGAGCATCAAACCAACGTAGCATCACTCAAACACTCATAAGTCGTAACTGCATAGCACACTTTCTCCTGTTTTTACACATATTATTCAGGAGGAGTTGGCATGCCAAATTGCCAAGTAGAAGCTACTCCACCACACAAAGGAAATTAAAGTAGAAATTTTAAAAAAGCCAGCACCTTCAAAAACTTAAGCTAGGTCTTAGTACTACTCATCGTTCGCTCTACTGCTCTACCAGGCAGATATCTTCATGCCCAGATCTTTCTGAGCAAAGGCGACGAGGTTCTCGATCTCGGAGTCGTCGATGAACCCGCTGTTGTCCTTGTCGGCGCGGCGGACGGCACGCCCGGCTCTCAAGGTGGTGAACCAGCCGCCCCGGCGGCGGATGGCCTCGCGGAGCTCGTTCCTGCTTATCCGGCCGTCGTTGTCGGTGTCGAACTGCTTGAGCCATTCCTTGAAGTCCTCCACCGTCATCTCGCGACTGGAGGGGACGCCCCTGATGGCCATGGCTAGCTGGCCTTATAATTTACAAGCTCAAGAGCCCTTGCAGACTGCTATTCTAGCTACGAGTGCAGGTTGAAGCCTCGCAGCTAGCTGCACCTCCTTTTATACTGGTTCTGATCCATGCATGTTTCTTTCGTAGCTTTATTCGTTTCTTATCCATGCTCCGGATCCTCAAATGGGAGGAATATATGGGGAAAAGTCAATACTACCCTTGTTTTTTCTATACAGTTTACGAGAGGAATCTATGCCAGCTTGTGAGTTCTTTACCTTTCATTACCAATCATTCAAACTTTGCCCAAAAAAAGCATCTTGTTACTGCTCAGAACTCGAAATTGCAGTATTTCCAAATTCCTGTTACAACAGAATATTACATTGGAACGATGGAACAAAATATTTTTTTAATCACTTGTTGACTTGTTGATGGACCGAGAATGGCGAACAAAGAGACGAATAAGAGCCAACCTGTTTAACAGCTTTTTAAAATCTTTTTTCAAGAGAAAGTGAAAGTTCTTCACTTCAATAGCTATGGAGATCAGAGACTAATTACGCACAAGAAAAGATCGAAGAAAAAACCAAGCAAAGCGAACCTTGACAGCCTCAGTGGTCTGACCTCTATAGAGACGGCAATCTAACTGCTGCGAACAGTAAAATAGGCTAATGAACAGTAGTCAAATCACTATAAATAGTATCGGTCAGACTGAATAAACAGTGCGGTCAAACTTGATAAGATGGACACTGAGGCAGTAAAATTTGTGAGTTATAGTAATTTTACATTATAAAAGCAGTAAATTTTGTCTTCACATCGTTGTCAGTCCCTTATGTTTCAATTGCTAGGTCTTTCTCGCCTTGCTTCACAACTCCTACTAGTCGGTGTACTACATAAATATTGTGTACAAACGCATTGACATGCTAGACCCTGATGATCATCATCATGCAGTCGATAGTAAGGTAGTTACACGTTTGAATGACGCCTTTCATGCCATGGCTGATGGGAAGTTTCCAAAGTTTGTGAACTAAAGTAGGATATTGTTCGCCATGCTGAAACAGGTTCTCCTAAACGACTACGCCTTCTTCACCATGAAGTTCCTAGAATTTTACAACAGTAAAGGATAGTAGATCCAAACTGCCATAGAGCCAGTGAGTAGTAATTTCTTCTATAACATGCAGTATATTGTTTTGTAATATGTAGTAATTTATGGTTATGATATATTTATTTCATATGCAGGAGAAGAGCAATGAATACAGCGCAAAGCTATTATTCTACATGCTATTCCATGTGCTCAACATTGTCAATCCCTTCCCGATATTTTGGAGAACCTTAGGACACACAACTCTTCAGATTAGAATTATATATTGTGAGTTCCTTTCCGTACATTATGTAAAGTAATTCGTTACATGAATGATAGTAAAATTGTGTACACAACATGATAAAATTGCTTATGATTTGCAATAAATTTACTTGTGAGCGGTACTAAATTTACTTATTACTGGCAGTAAACTTACTTATGACTGAATGTAAACTAAGTTTAAGTTGTGATTATCGCCGCCTCCTCTGTCCCCGCCAATGTCGTACGCCTCCTCCCTCCCTTCCGACAACCGTGTTCAACTAAGCCACCATGATCAACGGGTCATCGTTGACCCATTAGGCTAATTGTGCCTATACCTACTCGGCATGGCCTGTCCCCTCTCTGTGCCATGCTTGGGCTAGACGATAGGCATGTGGGCTAGCACGGCACGGTAACTTAATCATGCCAGACGTGCCATGCCTAAATGGGCCATGCCCTATCCAGATCCATGTCGTGCCGTGCCGGGCGGCCCATTTGGCTAGGTCTAATTATAAGTGAGCGGCCTATTTGGCCAAGTCTGATTATAAGTGAGGAGCTGGTATTCTTGATTTGCATTCTATGACACTTTTATCTGAACTTCTGCTCATTCCTGGCTGTATATGAGTACTTGGCAAGTCTTATTTCACTCAACTTCATGTATCCTAATCAGGGTTCATAAAGCCGTTCTGGGGGCAACTTTTCACCTAGAAACCGGCTGATTTTCAGCCCCAAAACCGGTCTGATCTCACTTTTGAATTTGGAAAAAAAACAAAATCCAGTGAAAAGAAGTTAAGAATTAAACACTAATATGCATGTTTCTATCGAAAATGGGATAGAAAGGGGGTGTAGGGGGTGAACTTGAGAGTGATATTACAAATTTGTAATTTCCGGGTATCCACCGGTTTTGACCGAAAACCTACGGGCACCTGGCCAGCTACCGCCGGATTTCAGAACCCGTCTAATTCACTCCATATGCTTTTGCGTTTTCTTTCCAATACTGTCAGTGCTTCCCGGTGGGTCCTCTGAAGAATATAATGGCAGAAAGTTTCCTATGCTTACTCCAAAGAATTTCATTGTTCTCGTGTGGCCTCTCGGCTCTCGAGATTCTTATATGCTTGTTATGCAACGATTGGCTGTTCTCTGTGGGTCCTTAGGGCACGAAAAATAGGATATTGGAAAGGTTGGTAATGCTTGTGGGGTAGATATTCACTGGACAGATATTCACAGTTGCTCAACCTTGCCTTCATTCCAATCACATGCTTGTTGCTCATTCAAAGCAACATTTGTTTGAGAATATGTTGCCAGGCTAATGTTCTAATATTAAGAACATCACGATAGATACTTGGGCTACACTGTTGAAGGAGGATTATTACACAAACACCATTGTATTCATCAACAAAAGGATGCACTAATCAGTTCCCTCCAAGTTTCAGGAGGGATAGGACAGAGCCACACTTCTAGAGGAATGCACATTTTTCCTTGCAAATTTTACCCCGAGTTGCCCAAAAAATGACAGACTGCAATGTGCCCTCCTGTGTTTATACCAACAGATCACATCTTACACCATACACCAACTTACAAGACAAATTAAATCAACTTATTACAGCAATGTACAAAACTAAGTTTGTCCAAGCCTTAGGAACTCGTTCTCTTATGTTTGTGCCTTTCTGGATAAAAATGAGCCCATCAAACGGAAGAATGACTTTTTCCTCCCCAACTTTCGGTTTGGAACAAAGTCCTTGTAACTACTACCTGACATCCGTAGCTTTGATTCCTGCTCTTTGTGGTAAGGAGCCTTCTGTTCAACAAATCTCCTAGGTGGACTACTCAAAGGATTAACTGCACGTTTCACGGCTTGGTGAGCACTCCGGCGCTGCTCATGGTCAGCTCTCCATTTCCTCAATTCCTGCTCAGCTGCTAATTTCCCTTCGTTTGCCCTCTCGGCTCTCTCCAATGCAATATCAAGAGCTTCCTTCTTTTCATCCATCTCCTTGGATGCTTCATTTAGCTTATCTAGGCTCTTTGATTCAGACCCTTTTGCTGAATCCACCTGCGCCAGTGCCGCTGTCACCCTCTCATCTGCCAGCACTTTAGCTTCATGCGCTTTCTTGCTAAGGGCATAATACTCACCTAAAGTAAGTGTCACTCCTCTAGGAGAATCCTCAACATCTCTTGCCTCTTTGCTTTCTTGCAACGCTTGAACTGCTGCAATTGCTAGCCTCTCAGATGCTTTGGATGCTTCTGTTTCTTTCCAAACAGCGCATAACCTGATCTCTGCTGTAGTTGCAGCAGCCTTGGTTTGCTCAGCTTCTTCCTTGGCCTTTCTCAGTCCCTCTTGTGCTGAGTGAGCTGCCACCTTGGCATACTCAACCTCCTGAGCTGCTTGCCGTAACATCTTAGGAAGCTCCACCACTATCGCTTGGGCATCTGCTTCCTTGGACCTCACAGACTCTATCTCTTGTTTCGTCCTGTTGAGCTCAGCTTCTAGTGAAGAAACTGCAATAGATGCCATACCTTCCCTCTGCTGCAACGTGATAAGCGAATCTTTCTCATTATCCATTTCTGATCTGAGGGTTGTAGCAGCAATTCTTAACAAGTTGGCCTCGTTTTTTGCCTTTTGTATGTTCCCCTTAACCTCCTCAAGCTCTTTCTGTGTTGAAGCTAGAGTTTCCTTAATTGACTTGCGAATTTGTCCAGCATCTTCAGACTCATGCTCCTTGGCAACTCCTTCAGCTTCTTCACTCAGTATATTCTCTACATAGGCTGACAGCTCAAACTTGAGTCTACGCAGCTTGTGCAAATTTGCATCTAAATTCTGCTTCACATCATTTTTGGACAGAAGCTTATTGTTCAATTGTTGCAGCTCATCTTGTGCCTGCTGCAAGTCTCTATCCCAAGCAAGGCAATCTTGCTCTTTCGCCAATGCTGCACCAATTCTACGTTCTTCTGCATCGTGATGTGCAGCATGGGCCAACTCAAGAGATCCTTTAGATGCAATCAATTCTAAAGTTAGTTCCTCCACTCGCTTCTCAATCTCCTTCCCGGCAGAAGTAACTTCTTCTGCTCTTCTGATTGCTGTCTCTCTTTCATTGACTAAAGTAACATACTGTTCATGTAATGTTCTCAACTCCTCCTTTACTGAATTAAGTTCAGCAACAGCTTTTTCGTGTCTTTCTTTGGCGACTTCCATTTGCGTCCTGACTATTACACTAGCTTCATCAGCTACTCCCTGCTCAATTTCTTGCGCCCTGAGTTGTGCAAGCTCGGAATCCTGTTTTGCTTGAACTTCTTCGATCTGTGCTTTCTCCAGATCATGCTTCAGCTCCTCTATAATTCTCTTAGTGGTCTCTAGCTCATCAACTACTTGTGATTTAGCCATCTCAGCAGCTTCTAGTTCCACTTTGCACTGTGGAATATCTTTTTTAACCTTTTCAAGTTCAAGTTGTATGAGCTTGCGTCTCTGCATATAAACAAGGTTCATTTAGAGTACTATACATGATTTAAATTCAATTATGTAGCGGATAATTCTAGTTATTTGACTATTGAGAACATGATCCATATGCAGTGTTAAGAGTGACAAGAATTACCTCCATCATCTGAACTTTGTGAGCTTTCCAATCAACAATTCCTCCAAACTTGGTGACAGCTTCTCTCACAGACTCAAAAGGTGCAGCAGTGTCAACGAGGCCTCTGTATGGACTTTCAGGTTTTGTTTCTGACTCTTCTATCACTTTTGGCTTTACAGCAATGTTTATCTGATAACATATCTTGTCTTCTTTAGATTTCATTTCATCTGTTGGCATAGTTCCAGCACCGGTTGAGAAATTGACAGACATATGGTTCACTTCAATGGCATCTCCTGAAGAAGAGTCATCTGCGTTATCCTCAATTGGGAGTTTTAATGCCTCAGTTGGTCCTGAATTAGAGAGCATTTCAGGACGTGTAGCTGTAGGGGAATTAGTTTCCACATCATGCTCTGTTAAATTGGGAGGAGACCTTTCTAGGACCTGTAAAGATGAATCAAAGCTATAGGCAGCAACTGGCAATCCATTAGAGATATCCAAAATGGCTTCTTGGGCTGACTTTTCCTCATGTGAATTTGGATTTTCATGATCGCTGTTGTTAGTGACTTCCTTTGTAGCAGGCCAAGCTAGTAAATCCACAAAAGCTTCTGGACTTCCTCTTGGAGATGAAGATGTATCTATAGAAGACTCTTTTGAGTTACTTTCTTCGGAGGCATAAGTCCACTCCATTCCTTACGCCTTGCTAAGCCCCAGCTGGTTTGCTCCTAAGGATTATTTTGCAACAAAAATGACTATCGGGTTACATGGCATATTTATAGCACAAATCCAAGTAAGTGTATACTGCATGGCATGTACTCATCATGGGATGTAGCATTACCATTACAGTTTTTCGAGTAGTTTAAAATAAAGCAAATGTCAAGCTGTTAAAGATTAGCCTGAACTTTATTATTGTAATGTCAGTTCTATCTATGTTGCAAGCGAAGTAGAAATAACAGAAAGTGCATTACAGAACAATACATGGCTCTTGTGTAGTAACTGGATATGCAGTCACCAAAAGAACTTTAGTGAATCCAGTCCTAAATGCGCTAATCATTGCCACCACCTGACATTGAACCTACTTTCTGTCTGCAATAATTCAGCTACTATTGCACCGAACCTTATATGTGTATTGACCTGAACCATCTTTTCTAAACAAAGAACAAAAGCAAACAACAAAACAAAGCCTACCCATTTTTATAGCTCCTAAAAACAAAATAAAAATGCCATACTGGACCAGCTAGAAAAAAATTCATGTCCCAACACCATCATTGTTTGCCAACAATTATGAGCTAAGTCCCTAAATCTTCCTAATCATGTTCCATCCTATGTCCATCAAACTTGAATATTTGATTTCCAGAAGAATTTGCCGTCCGTACAAGGCTACAAGCCCACAGTATCTTCGCATAACGTCACTAGTCATTAAATCTTAACTAGTATATTCTTCCAGAAGATTGAACACGTTTAAGATTACAGAGCAAACTGTGCCTAACAAGGTGAAACATTAACTTCTGTTACTGAACTGGTTAGCTAAAAGAGATAATTTTTACTGCGGAGGGCTTCTCGTCCTCTTCTTCCATGCAAACATCAAGGAAAAAAATTGCTTTCCCGGGCATGATTTCATCGCACTATCAAATTGAGTTGCCCTAATCCATGAAATGAACTGTACTACCATAGAGAAAAGGAAAACTTTCTATCTTCAGTTGCTACCTCCGTTCCATGCCAAAATATGTTCTCCCTGCAATTGCCTGTATCCAAGGGAATGAAGCTAAATGAACCCCCAAAAAAGAAACAACAAAACCCTTCCAAATCACCCAACCGAGAGCCTAAATGCGCATCAGACGAAGAATCAAGAATTCACCGGACTCCCCCGGTTAGCTAGCGCAAAACTCAAAGCCGCACCAGATTAATCGCAGATTGCAGCAAAAGGGGCAGGAAAACCTACTCGATTGCGCGGACGATTTCGTGCGGGCGAAGGGAACGGGGCCTTCTTTTGCGCCGATTCGGATCTCCGCTCTTCGTGCTCGCGATTTTTTTTTTCTCTTCTTCTCTGCTTATTATGAGTAGAGGTGGATGTGCATGTGTGTGTGTGCTGCTTGGTTTGTCTGGCTCGCGAGTCCACTGGTCGGTCGGACACATAGGATTACCTTGCCGAAAGTAGTGGATTGGGCTCTTTTTGCAGAAAGCACCTCCAGCTTTTCTCAAACTGCAGGACAAATCCTTTAGTGTAACAGTAAAACAGTCAAGAGTAACTGAAAGTGAAATGCACTTTATGGCGTGCTTTTTGTCTGCGACTTTTGACATTCTCTCTTCGATTTTTTTATTTAACATTTTTAAATTTTTAGGTCTTTAAGATATGACATGGACTGCTATTTTTATAACTATATATTAAGATATACTAATAAAATTATAATATTATGAAAGTATTTTTAACAATAAATCTAATGATACAGTTTTAGTATAATTAATTTAGATAGTTTTAAATCTATTGGTGTTCAAACTTTAGAAAAGTTTAATGGTACGGATTTTAGAAAGTCAAGTAAAAAAGATTTAAAAATATTATTTTAATAAATAGTAATTGGTGAAAGAACCTAATGTTTAAAGCTAGTTGAAAAGTCGAAAATAATGGACCCCTAAGGTACTTGTGACCTCTACAGTTTAGGTGGTTATGGGGTGATCGTTTTGGCTTCTTTTGGTTTCAGCTTTTTTTCACTATTCACTACACTATCCACTAACTCAGCTACAGTAAAAAAAAGTCAGCTACAGTGAAATTTTAGCCAAAAGCCATCGCTAAAATGATCACCCCCATATGTCATATCGTGAGTTTATTTGGATTGAAATGATTCGTATGTTCTTTGTTAAAATATATATATATATTTAAGCAGGTTTTATATGTTTGAGACTAAAACGCAAAGTGTTTCTCGGCTTAAATGTCAATGTACTTAAATTTGTTAAATTTTCTGGTACCAGTCGCGGACCTTATTTTGTACGTGGAAGGAACTTTTAGAGATCATCTCAATATTAGGGATATATACGCCACTAGTTTCAGCAAGCATGTTGACAAATTGATAGATCGAATGACTTTGTGGACGCCAGTGTTTCCTTGAAGACTTTATCTGACACAAGCCATCCTGGGTTACTGGCGATAAGCCATGCATCCAGAGAGGATACATATCATAACACTAATAATTAGTATGTGCCTACGCTCTTTGAGGTCTTTAGTGTTATAGCACCTCACATAATAATATAAGATACTACTATAAAACACATCACTAAAGTAAGAATAAATAAAAACATTACTAGAAATCGTCGAGAAATTAAAACTTTTTAAAGTATTTTATCAGAGAACCAGCGAAAACTGAAATAAATATTTGAAATATGGGACCGGTCCACTTCTAACCAAATAAAGAACAAATGAAATAACCAAATAGTGACAAGCCACGGTGCTAAAAACTCGAGTGCTCCCATCTATGCATGATGTTATCACTCCACTGACCTTTTATCTGAGAATGAAAAAATAAGCGTGAGATTTAAAAATCTTAACAAGTACCCAACAACAGTCGTAACACGGTGGGTAAAGGACAAGTAACGTAAACAAGTAATTGACACAAGTGAAGGCAATGAAACCAGGTTACCAAAAACACTGATAAGGATCAGAGATCGAGCTAACAGGAATGGTGGGATTAAATGCGATTCATATTTAGCAAGCTACGGCAATAATAATTATGATATAGCAAATTATGACAATAACAAATGTGTTATAGCAAGTTATGGTAATGACAAATGTGATATAGCAAAATATGACAATGGCAAATGTGATATAGCAAGTTATGACAATGTCACTTGTGATATGGCGAGTTATGGCAATGATAATTGTGATATGATGAGTTATGGCAATGGCACTGGCGATTACTCCCCACATGCCCAATTATACAAGAAAAGTTAGGCACAACACTATCCTCAACTATATAACCGTCGATGAGGTGTAATATCCTGATAAACGAAAGTGTACACCTCACCCCCTCGGTACGTTGCTAGCTGGATGGCAATCTCCCCTATATATATAGGTAATCCCAGGCCAGGTAACCATTAAATTGTCAACAAATTATATGGTAAGAGATTGAGATGAGTAAGAAAAGGCTATGATAAAGTTACGACAGGTGAAAAGATTTGTTATGATTGAAAACGAAAGGCTTAATACTCTAGTACGATGTGAAATGATAATATGGTGATAAGGTAATGGTTACATTACAGACAGGCTATAATATAACACGAATTTAAGGCAACTAAGAGATGACGAAGATAAGGCTATAATAAGTAGAAAGATTCGATGAGGCTGAAAATGAAAAGCATAGCTCCCAATAAGAGGGTGGTATGGAATGATACTAAGGAGATAAAGATTTAGGATTTTATTCTAAAAGAAATATTATAACATAACTCTCACACACAAGAGTTGACAATCAACTAAGTTTTATTGCGTCATAAATAATTATTAGTCAAACTAACAATTATTGATATATATCGATCATGACTCACATAACAAATCATATCAGCAATACATTATGGTATCAGAAAGATAAACATAAAAGTTTGATATTAAAAAATTGCTAGTGGTTGAAGTCTAAGTCTACAACATGATCATCTGTTACCCCCATTGGCGATTTAAGCATGCATTCTAAACACTAATTAAAAACATGAATTCTAGAATATTATTAGCTGAGTATTCTAATAAACCTAAAAATAAGTAAAACAAGATAACCTAAAACATCATACTATGAATAAAGTATCACAAGTCTAGAACCAAGCACATGGAACCAATTATGACAGATAATCATGGATAATGCGGTATGTGAAATGAAAAAGGTTACGGCCGTGAGATACTTGCCTTGAGAACGCTCGGCAGATGCGATGCACGAAGGGCCCGAAATACACAACTGCCTAAACGCTCCCTCAATAGTTACGTGTGAACCTACACGATGGAATAGACATGGATCAGAACAATGCAAAGGTAAACTTTTGGAAAGACTGACGGAAGTGCAATCGGCCAAAAGAATTCGCATTCGCTAAGTCTCTATCATGTGAATTGTCGTTCGACCGTGCAAAATGTCATTCAACCGTGCGAACGCCGTTCAACAGCGTGAAACGTCGTTTGGCCGAACGAACATGTCCCGCTGCACGACCCAAAAAAAATTCCACCCGAATCGCATGGTCGGGAAATCGCCACCGCCACTCCGCTGACCGTCGGCGCCTCCGATCGCCACCATCGCGCTTCTCGCCACGCGCGCTGCGCGCTCGGCCGCGTCGCCGCCTCCTACCATGTTGCGCCGCCCACACCAGTGGCCACCTGCCGCCGGTACCGCCGACTCCTGCACAACACCGCCACGGGCAGCTGCTTGCGCCGCGTCGCACGCCGGTGCTGATCGTCGCGTCGCCGCCAACCCTCAACATAGGAGAAAGAGATATGGAAGAGAGACACGGGAGAGAGAGAGAGAGATGCAAAGATGGAAGAGAGATGGAGAGATAATGATGTATTTTGAAACGCTGATTTTTAGGGTGCTATAAGTGTTTTCGATAAATTCCTAGCATATGTAGGAGAGTAGGGGATACGTACGCATGAGTGATGTAGGTGTGATGTGCATTGAGTGTGTGCGTCTGTCTTGTACTCTTAAAAAAATTAGAAAGTGTGAAATGGAAAATTTGATGGAGATAGTTTGACTAGATTAATTATTAGTTATTTTTTACTTGTTATTTCGAATCTCAACACGATTTCCAATATACTATTTTGATCATTATTTTTTCTAATTACATGCTAATAAAAATCATTAAAAGTATAATGACATGAAAATTATTAGCTATGATAAATCTAGCAGTATTATTTTATGTAATAAATCTAAATACTTTTGTGTATATTAGTGATCCAATATTTAAAAATTGACTGCACGTATTTTTGACATTAGAAAAGAATGCGGAGATGATTTGGAGTGACGAAGAAAAGGAGAAGATTCCAATAACGAGGCTTTCGGTCACCCAACAGCGACCCGTCCCGCGGCACGCTCCCGTGCGGCACTGTGCATCCGCCGTCGGTTCTCTCTGAGATCGAGCAACGGACGGCTCACATGCGACGGCGGCTCGGGAAGCGGGTGAGCGTGACGTTTTGGAGCCGTTAGCCCTTTGGAGGTGACACTTGTACGCTAGCACATCTCCATCGCTCTTAAAAAACGCTCCGGCTACGCAAGATGTACCCACGACGTGCTGTGTCAGGATCCAGACCATTTATGCATACGGGAACCGGAACAGCACAGTATATACTCCTACTAAGAAGAAACTAGTACGATTGTTATACTTCAAGAAAGACGCGGATTGGTCGGTTCACAAAATAAGAGATGGTATTAGAATCCACTGCGACGGAAGCAGAGGATCTGATGATGAGATTAAAATAATCATAGGGACGGTTAGTCTTGATACTTGCCGTGATGAATAAAATGCCGTTAGATTGCGCAGCTTCTCATCAAAAGCTTGGCTGAAAGCATAACGGTCCTTGTGATTTTTCCCTCTGGTTTTCGTCAACAACAAATGGTCCTTGCTGGGTAGACTGTACATGTTTCGCCCGGCAGACGTGGCAGGCGCCGCGTGGATACAGACGCTGTGATTAGGCTCCAATCAACACGTTTTTGTCCCCCGCAGACGCAGACGAGACCAAATAATTCCGTGGCAACGGCGACGTGGGGATGCGGAGCTGACACGGCGGCATGGACCGCGTACCGCAATCCAGGGGAGAGGCGACACGCGCGGCCCATGCCCCGGCGCGGCATCCCCACCGTCCCGAACCGCTGGTCCCCCTGTGGTCCTGTCTGTAACAAAAGTCGAGCACGACCTTTTCAGAATCTGGAAGCAGCTGAATGACGCAGCTCCATGATGATCGTACAACCGTGGTACCACTACTGCAATTCATAATAATTTAGTAGACTGGCACAAAGAGAAAGCAGTGTTAGCTGGTGGCTGATTTCGTGCTAAACTTTCGCGCTCCAGTTTAGCTTCAACTGCATGCTATAACAACCCACGGCCACGGCATGCACTCTCCACCGCCTGAATAGTTCTCGCTATTCTCGCTCCTCTCATTCTCATTATGTTAGCTATTTAGATACACGTATTGCCATACATGCAGTATTGCCATACATGCACTGCTCTGTATTATCAAACCAAATTTCAAGAACGAACACACTACACAAGTCAATAACAGCCAAATTTCAGGACCACACCAACAGGCTAGCGCCGCGATGCTACGGCAAACCTGGACCATTTGGCTTGGCAGAACACCTCACATATGCAATCACAGGATAGAGGAAAGTACAGCCGAACACCACAAGTGCATAGATAATGTTACCATACATAAGTACACAGAGTACAACAGAATTGTTCAGAGTAACTACTAACTACAGCAGTAAATACATTAGGCATATGCGCGGTGGTTAGAAAACAACTACACGGGATCAAACACTTGCAGGTACCGTCCACCTAGTAACCATAGCTGGTTCTTCTCATTATCCTAGTAAACTCATCAAAATCTATCTCACCATCACCTGTGACAGACCATAAACAGCGTTAAAAACAGATATGATTTGGGTTCGATAAAGATTACCCAAAAAAAAGTTCTTTCAAAGAGAAGAGAGCCAACCATTTCGATCAGCCTCTTGCACCATTTCTTGGATCTCTTGATAAGTGAAATTTTCACCCAACTCTTTGGCAATCCGCTGAACATCAACATCTGAAATCTTCCCCTGCATGAATGACACAATATACTCAAGTTATGATAAAATTCTTCAAAAGGATAGCTAGTTAGAATATCGTAGAGTTATAAGTACTTTGGATCATTCATGAAGTGAACTCCATTAAGCATTAGAAAAGATCAAATTAACTTGCACCAAGAACATCTAAAAGTTTAAAAAAATCAATTATTTACAAAGTTGATCAATCCATTAAGCATCTAGAAGTAAAAAGCCACTTGGTCAACAGTCTACTAAAGAAAAATTCCACTTAATTGATTTGTCTACTGAAATGAAGCTCACCTGTTTGGCAACATAAAAAATTGCAGTTAACCACACTTATATACTAGACAATATGTAAAATGAAGAAAGAGTGAGGACTTTTACATTTTTATCTTGATCAATAATGCGGAACGCTTTTGAAAGCTCTTCTTTAGTATCCCTCTCTCCAATCTTGGCAGTCATCATGTGCTCAAACTCCTCATAATCTATCGATCCACTACCATCTTTGTCTACATCAGCAATCATCTGGTTGATTTGCTGCATTATACGAGAGTGAAGAATCAGTAGGACGAATTTCCTCAATAGATTATAGGGCCATACTTACAAGTGCTCAAACACGGGAAATAAAAATATGAGAAAAATTTTGGGTAGACATATATTATTAACAGGAAGATTTCATCTACCAGCTAATTTTTAAGATGATACAGAAGATATACTCAAAAGGAAATGTTCAGTGCAAAACAACATCAATAAGAATTGCCTTCCAGCTTAATTGTACCCTCATTCTAGGATTGCTTATAGAATATTGCGTAATTTATTCAACAAGCAAGAATGCACGCACTCTATCCTCAATAGCTGTTTGATCATTTATAGGATCCCACTGGAACAAGACACCTGCAGAGCACTCCCAAACCAGTGGGAGGAAATGCAAAACCAAAGGACTTGGTAAGTTTGATGAAAGGTACCTCTTCTGTCATCTCAAATCCCAAGGCTCTGTAAACAAAAGTAACAATTTCAGTGGCATTATTCCTAACACAAGAAAATGGTGTCAAAATAACAATGGCCATGAATTTTTTTACCTCATGGCAACATTCAACTCTTTTGCGTCAATGGTTCCTGAGAGAGGAGCACGTTTAAGTAAGTCATCACATCAATATAAGGAAGCAATACCACAATGGAAATAAGCGAATGAGCAAACAAACAAATGCCAGTACCAGAGTTGTCTGTATCAAAAAGATCAAACGCTTCCTTTATTTCTTGCTTCTTCTGTTGCGTGAGGCCATGAGGGCGAGGTCTAGGCCTCTCTCTCCTGGCCTGTCCCTTGACAGCAGACTACAAGCCCACATAGCATAAGCGGATCAATGTGCATGAAATTATCAGTCAAAATTATCAGGATGCTTGAACTAAATCACCCCAGCAGACAAGACAATAGAAGCATAAATTTTCATGCGCGATCTTCACAAGTCATTGCTTTATATGACTACAGGACATCAAAAGATTCAAAACAGGTACTGTTGTACGCCGTTCATACAGAAGTAAAAATGGAAAGAAAACTAATTAAGTCACAACGATCTGCACGATATCAAATTCCATACATCAATGTCGCCTAAACATGTCAAAATCCATCACTAGCTCCTCCCTGCTCTAATCCATCACTTCACCGCCTTAATACCAACCAAGATGCCGTGACAGATCTAGTTAGGGTTTCACTTTGCTACGAACGTCCACACCAAATCAAGACTCTTAACAACGAATCCCCACGGTGCAAAAGTCCAAATATCTACCTTCCCCTTCGTCTCCTCCATTTCCCCCCGAGCAGAGCAACCAAACCCGGAACAGATGAACTCTATGGACCAAATCCTAGATCTCGCGTCGAGTCAAAAGGGTTGGGAAAAGAAAAGAAAGATAAGCGCAGATATTCCGTACCATATTTGAGATATCAGCGGGCGCCTCCGATCTCCGGGTATCCCTCGGCGGCGGCGAGCGGGGGTTGCAGCGGGTGGAACGGCGGGATCAACTCGGAGAGAGAGAGAGAACAGACTTGCTCCGTTTTCTTCTCTTGTTGCAAAAATCCTTGGGCACTAGAGCTCCTCGGCTTGGGCCGAGCCGGACGAGCTGTCAGGCCCAAGTAAAACGACGAGCCCGAGAACCGTGTCGAGAAAGAAAACGAAGGCGCGGCCGCGGCCGAGGCAGATTGACCCCAACAGCGCGCGTAAAAATGTCTTAACGCGTTGCAGGACTGTTCTTTTCAACGACAGCGACGGATGGTTTATGCCTGTGTCCACTTATTTTTACTCTAAAACGAACGTTTTGTATAAATAAATCAAATACTAATAAATTAATAAACTATTTTTGAAAACTATTCTATTAAGCTGTTTTAAAAAATAACGTTCTATTTGTTGTTCGGAAAAAAAATAAAAACCGTAGCCTGAAAAGAATAGAGTCGCATGCCAACCCTGGCGGCCGCGCGCGCTCACACGGGGCACACCGGCTCGGCGCCTCTCACGACGGCCTTGCGCGCTGCGCTCGCCGCGACGGCTCCGCACGCCACGCCTGGCGCCCAGCGGCGCGGCCCTGAACGGCTGTCTGGGCGCCTGTGACGCTTGGCCAACCGCCGCCGCGCTGCATGCCAACCGGTTCACTAGTTCGGTAGTGATATTGCAGGATTACCGAATGAGTTCATGCAAGCAATCCATTTTACATCAGGACATACCAAGGCAGGCAAGATATAGGGCCTGTTCTTTCCGGCTGCGGCTGATAGCTTTTAGCTGCGGCTGATGGCTATTTGCGACAGAGATTGTGGAAAGAGAGATACTCGCTTGCGATTTTTGATGATACAGATATTAGTTTTTTAACGTGTACTACAATTAACTTGTAGACCTCATCTTAAAAAAATACTCCGTTTAAAAGTTAGTTACTGTAGCAAAAGTTAAAAGCGGCTTTTAGAAGCCGTAAAGAACAGTGCCATGGTATCAGAGGCTCTAGCAAGTGCTACGGGACAAGCAAAACAGACTGCTAGTCGGACTGACACTGGCACAACTTCAGTCTTCAAGCTACTTCCCTAAACTGCAAAAACTACTTATCTTACAAAACAGACGGCTAGCAGGCATCCATCACAGGCTCTTTTTTTTTTGGGGGGCGTACAACAAGCATACTATTCGACTTCCCTAAACAGGATCCAGAGTTGGAAAGGCTACTTCCCTAAACTGCAAAAACTACTTGTCTTACAAACATTGTTCTATTTAAATCTGCTGATCTTACAAACTTTCACTACTCGAGTCTTGGTCTCTATTCTAGAGCTCGTGGCGATTTTACTAGGTGAGTGCGTTAGTCAGCCCCAAAGAACATTCCATGGATGTGAATTATTCTTTTGGTCCATGACCTTTGCACGAGGGTGACCCAGGTTCTGCATCCAGTAATCCAACATCCACCTCCGATGAGCCATTCATCTGTGTCTTTCTCTCGCATTAAGGCAGCTCGCTTGCTGTAGTTCTGCCTTCACGGATGGGACCACCTACAAAACCATGTGATGTGAACAGATTAGAATATATTCGTAAAAAGATTAACATTGAACAGCAATAGAACACAATTAAAAGGTAAAGACAGATCTCTCCGTTACTTGATTATCCATCATATCGTCAGCAGACTTCAGTCGCTCTTTGCTGCATCGTCTTCTTGATACTCCGATTCCTTTTGTCTCCTCATAAGTGAAGTTCTGATCTGACCCCTCTGAGGAAATGCACGAGTAGTTCTCTTGTAAAAATCTGGCCATGTCACTCAAGTAAATGAACTTTGACTACTTCAAATATTCATAATCTAGTACCAAACAAGCTACAGTAAAAACCAAAATATACAGCCCTGCAGCGAATGACATCATCCCCAAGGTCAAGGTGCAGTACAAGACTGGTCAGAAGGAGAAGCAAACAAGAGATCGAGACTTACTATGCACAGTTTACGTGCATTTTGATTTGACTACAAAATACATTGGCATCTTTCAAGTAAGATTATGCCTTTTCCTCAAGACAATACTTGCATATTCAATTAAAGAACTTGCCCGGTTCATTCTAGTAATGAATCTGAGCCGGGCCAACGAGACATTTCTTCTCAGATTTTCACTTAAGACAATCAAACATTGGACATCTTTGCTGCTCTTTTGAAAAATAAATTATAGTGATATGAATGGATGTCTTGCAGATATAACCTACCTGCACTCCTAGAAGGGGAATGTCTGCGCTTGCCAAAATGGCATGTGGAAGATTGTCCAGAGCTCGTTGCCCTTGCATGGGAGCTGGCCTCTTGTACTGGCTCAGTGGTTGATGTGTTATCATCCATAGAATGGACCTTTGCATCTTCCTGATTTTCACAAGAAGTTGATTCAATCTGCTCAACCTTTATCCAGGACTTCGCTCTGTCAACCTCAACTACCCCCAGACACCCCTGCCACATAATTCAAAAACAAGAGAGCAATTTGATATGTTACAACTGTATTCTTTGTTATTTTGTGTGTGCGCGAAGGAACGAGCGAATGTGGCCTTTGCCTACACCTGATCGGCTTCTGTGCTTTTAACACTTCCCTTAGATGATCGTTTAGGTCTAGAAGCTCTTGGAGAGCAACTGAAGAGTCCCTTGAAGCTGATTTCACCATCATGTAACTGGCTTATAAAAGATTCTTCCAATAAGCTAAGATAGAGCATGTGCTTTTGATCTGTCCATCCAGCAGATGAGCATACCATCAGAACGTCCTGCCAGAGGAAAGAAAGAAGTTCATGATTGGCCCTCCATAAAAATGATCTAATACAAAATTCGAAGTTCAAACACCATTCAGAAATTGGTGGTCCAGAATCTATATATGGCTGAAGAACAACATCACAGGTAGACTGCTCGGCCATTGTAGTATTGGTATGACTAGGCAGTTTGGTATAGATTCAGGAGGATTTATAACAGTGAAAAACACATCAAAATAACCCACCAACAAGATAATAACAGTAGTAAAACATATAACCTAAGAAAGGTGAATAAATAACAAGAAAACTTTTTTTCTTATTCCTTGACCTAAAAAAGGCAAAGTTTTCACAAGATCATGATTACATTATATGGCCAATTGACTCCTGGGGAAGAAACAATGCTCCAAAAGGGACCTATGGTTGGTCACTTCAGATAAATGGATGACGGTATGAGAAGTGCATAGCATCATTCCTGTGCTCCTTTTCTCCTTCAAACTTTTATGTCATGTCGTGCATTAATTACATCCCCAGAGGAGGTGAAATAAAGATACAATATGGTTTAGAACTGCTAACAACTTGCATACAGGCTTATTACAGCAGTTGTGACTTATGATACCGTTTTTTCTAGACTATAGTCTGGAGCTTTTCACAAGGATGGCTTCATGATACAAACAGTAAACAAATAAATACTTCATGGGCTCCATGCCTAATTGGCCCCAAATGAAAATTTTCTAGTTCCCTTCAAAAGTCCCAACTCTCAGAAACAATCAACTGGAATATCAAGCTACATAAGATATGTTCCATGAGAACAATACAATTAATTTAAGTGACCCAGTTGCACAGCCGATTGGCCAAAACATGCTCAAGCATAGTATTTCATACATCATGGACTCTACTCTCGTGTACAAGACATGAATTGGGATTTCTACCTCCAGTGGAGAGTTCACACCAAAAGATTGGTAAAAAACATCACAGTCGAGCTATAAGCAAGCAACTAAATGATTCAAGTTGCAGAATACATTGACCAACGGAACTGTAAGCAACCGAGTGCTCAAGCATCACATTTTAACGCATGTGGGATACATTTGATACATTGCATCTCTTCCTCTCTTCACGCGAAATTAGACAACCCAACAATTAACCGATCCTTAATTACACACTCTTGAAAAATTATATGCTGTATAATTTTCTGTTCTCAAGAGACTATATGTTGACCAAACATTCCTTGTACCCATCCTACTCATCCCTTTCCTCTTTCCCCCAATTCTATTTCTATGTCACCCTCCCCATTCTTCTTTTCAGTTTCTTCCCAGAGCATACCAACAAAAGAGGCCATCACAAAGTGCACAGCTCATAGCATCCAAGTTAGCAGCTCCAACAGCTCTCCTTTTACCTCGAATTCAAAACTCGCTCTACTTTTAACACATCTAGCTAGCTCACGCACATCAAAAAAAATTAACAGCTAAAAGCACCAAAATCTGCATCAGGCCTACACAACCAACAAAATCCAAAGTAAACAGGCAAGGAAAAAAGGTTACCGGAAAACGCACAAGCTCCCGCAGATCGGCGGGCGCCTCCTCCATCATCTCCATCCCTTCCCCAAAAACAACCAACCTACAAAAATGTTCCACCACCACACCAAATCAGCATCCGCACAAACAGATCACAGAGAACACCACGAGCCAACAAAAAGAACAAGGCGGCACCGAGATGAGAGAGGAAAAACTCGCAAACCCTAGCTCGTCTGCGTCCGTCACTGGAATGGTGCGCGTCGCGGTTGCGGCCGCCTGCCTCGGCCTCGCCTTGCGCCTGGGGGGTTGCTTTTGCTTTGTATGATCCGCCGTGGCGTCGCTTTTCCACGTGGCCTCTGGCCTTCCCGGTCGACGCTTGCCGATATTAATATCTCGGGCCTGGCGTGCGGCAGGTAGGATTCTCCCTGCACGCCGAGCTCGTGGCCTCATGGCTTCATGCTTATTGTTCTCCTCTGATTCGATGATCACGTCAAACGGTTGGCTGTTGCGAGATATTTTTCGATGACATCGGAAAACTGTTGTAATAAAAATATTATGACGTTAACGGATGATATTTATCGACAATAAGGTTGAACATCTAGGTGTGGCACGTCTCGGTAGCGTTATTCCAAGTTACTCCGCGTCTATCTCCATTCTACAATATAAGTCAACATTCTTAAAAAACTTCATCTCATATTATAAGTTTACTGTTAAGATTAAATATGTAGTTATTATAATATTTATATTATTTAGCCCTTCTATAATGCGAAAAAAGTGGATAGGCAGTTGTAATATATCATTTAGGTATATCATTTAGGGCCTGATCATATTGAATTTTGTTTATAGCTTTTGGTTGCGGCTGATAAATAGTAGTGGCTAATAGAAGCGGCTGATAAACAGTAGTAGCTGATGAATAGTATGGTATTATATAAGAGAAGATGGTGCAACAAAAGGTACTACAATATTCGAACTGTCATGCAACTTACAGAATTATGATATAATAAAATACAAAATACATTACAATATGTAAAAGCGAAAAGTAGTGGCTGATAAAAGCGGCTTATAGAAACTGAGGCATTCGCATTGGCTTGTGCTTCTAGAAATAAAACCCAATATGAACATGCCCTTAATAGATGCATGCATGATCCAATAACATTAGCATTTTTTTTAAAATTAAGTGCCTCCTTGATCTATACGTATGGTGGGAGAGTATCTTCTATCTTCGTTGTCTGAATCATCGTCGAGTGTGTTTTCATATATCACATATCTATAGGGGGATTTAGGCCCATGGCAAGGTGGGCTTTCAGCATGAAGTGTGAAAAATATTAGTAGAGTATAGCCTATGTATATTCAGCCCAGCCCAGGGTAGAATTGCTGAGGTCTAGCCCAGGTAACCAAGCCAGCTCAGGTAGGAAGCACAGCCTCGCGCAGTGATGTGGTGTGCATCCATACTCCCAAGTCCCGTGAGGCCGTGATGTCCAAACGCCAAACCCTACATGTGCCGCCCTCTCCCCGCTAGCGCCACCCACCCGTCCCCTCCCTATGTCGCCGTCCTCTCCCGGTCAGCACCACCCACTAGCCCCCTCCCTGCACTACCACCCTCTCCCTGCGTAGCTGCCCCCCCTCTTGGGCAGCACCAATGATTTGCAGTTTTGCATTAAAGGTTTTGCCTAGACTTGTCTTGAACTTTAATATGTTTTATTATACATACAAAGAACTAAAGATACATACAAAGTTTGCCAGTGCCATGATGGAGGTCATGTTATACATCTATTGAAATCAACATGTTGCTATTGGCTTCTTGAAGACTAGCATGTCTCCTTGCAAATCTTCGTAATTTAGGTACTCAAATTATATCTCTACTATGCTACATTGTTTATAATTTACTATACTTTTCTTATTATATTTTATGTTTTAGCATTGAAATCAAGCTTTATATCAATGATACATTTATGATGTACTTTTGTTAGTATGAATATAAATTAATATTAGCTTTAGATTATTAGAGTTTAGCCTTGAGCGTAAGCAAATCCTACCTCCGTCACTGCATATCTAGGTATTATTATTCTACGCTACTTTATATATTCGTTGTCGGAAACGAGCGTGGTTTTTACTTGTCTATATAGAACATCAAAGTTTATCCTTCTGTGCACAAAGATAGCGACAATGCTACATTTCTAATCACTTGCCGCTTTCACATATTTTTCTACAAAGAGGGGTATCATCCATCCGATCCGACCCATCGTCATGTTCAGCTCGCACGCGCCAATGGAACGACGGCTCACTAGTCACCATCATCCCACGCAGGCGGCACAGGAAACGGAGCTGGGTCAGGAAAGAAGACAGAAGATCGGGGGAGGAAGGGCAAGCGAGATATTTTCGTAGGCGCGGGAACAAAAAGATCTGTGCCGCGGCGGCACTGACGAGGCTGCGCCAAGCGCTGTCTTTTTCCGTCTGCCGGCTCGAACGCGCAGCCTATTGGGGGCCGCGGCCACGTTTCCAAAAAATTTGAGGTGCAGCCCAGAACACAAGCCGACATGCGCGCCATTGTTTTTCAAATCAATGCTATCAACAGAACAAATACATTCAACAACAATAACAAAATCTTTTATCCTAAATATATTAAAATAGGTTAGAAATAAAATCTCATTAAAATGTAAAAGACGAGAACCTTGAAATTAAACCTACGATGCTAAAACCCTAAATCGTACATCTTACCATCTAAACTGAGTCTAAAATACTATCCCTAAACCTTCTTGTGATTTTGGTATGTATATTACTAATTTCCACTTACAAAAATTAAAAAAGTCAGAACACATACATGGGAACCCGGAAGAGCTCACGAGGTCCAAACATGGATACATAATGAAATAGCAAGATTATTAAGCAGAATAAATTATCGTGCGACAAAAACCACTATTTGTGACATTCCAGCGTTTCTTGATGTTGGTGTCATCCCGAAATAATGAGATACTGTACAACCAGCAATAAGCTTTCGGTTGTTAAATGCTTTATTCGTAACCATGCAGCGCAGAACCATCTTCGACACATGAAAGAAGAGAAGAGGGGAACAGCTAGCACAAAAGCCAGATGCTATTGCTATCTATCACTCGGGTCGTTGAGATGCCGCAAGCTCTTCCATCTTCTGGCGCATTTTGTATTGCAGCATGGCTGGAGCACAATCCAAAGGAGTTTCCCCTGCTCAACAAATTTGTGAATGTTAGCGATTCCATCACTGGCATAAATATATGTAGATAATTTGAGATGAGCATTGATCAACAAACTAGCAGTTTGAACAAAGCAGTCTAGAACAGTTCCTCCTTTTGCATGTTGATTGTTGTTGCATTCATTTTAGTTTATCTGCTTCTAGAAGCTTAAAGTCATCACTAAAAAATGCATATGTTATCGACCTTGCTCTATCCAGCTAGCATGAAAACGTTGTCCGGGAAAAGCCAAGAGACAGATATGCTTTTTTTTTTCTGGAGCACAGTCCAAAAGAAGCATGGATATGTGCACAGTAGCTCGTGCAATTCAAGCAACTTTGCCCATTATCCTAGCTTGCTTTAGGAATTTGTGTAGAAAAGATCATTCAACACTATCACCAGAAATTGAGTGGAACGGCAGGTTGAGAAGGAACACGATCAAACAACCTCTGTGCTTAATGGCTGCAGATTAATCAACTTCAAGAGCACATAGATGTATGGTATTTTAGCAATAAATGACATCCATTCCATGACATAAATGGGCTCAAATAGTAAAAAGAAGCAACCTTGTCCATTTTTGCTTTGAAAATTTGCTCCATTATCCATGAGAATAAGAGCAATCTCAGTCTGGTTAAATAGCGCAGCCTGCAATTGTCCATACAGGGAAATACATTACATGGAGATTTTCTTATTTGTATTTGAGATGTATATGTCAATCACTAAGATCTTCTGTAGCACATTAAAGGATATGTTGTTTACAAATGAACATGATAAGTGCTAATAAGTTCAAAAAAAAAACAGGAAAGTGCTCATGCAGTCATACCGACATGTAAAGGGGTCCTTAAATTGTACAGAAAAAAAATAGAGAATCTGCATCTGGCACATAAAGAAGCAACTAATCCACAGAAGACAGACTGATTTGGACAAGTGTTTCTTTGGATATTTCGTAGAGCAGCAGATATGTTATTTTTCAGTATTAATGCATATGTCCTGATGCATGGTTGTGCTGTGGTCTTTACACTGCAAATTTTATTACGCTTGTATGATCAGACATTTATATGCAAACGGTATAATACAATAATGTCTGAATATAAGTCAACCACAAGGGAGATATTTAAAAAGCACATACCAAATGTAACAAAGTAAATCCTTGCTTGTCGCAGTAGTTAGAATCCACTCCCTGCCCAATGTTGAATGTAAGAATCAAGTTGACAAAATGAGACAAGAAAGAGAAATTATATACCTGGCTAAGAAGTTTCTTCACAGCTTTAACATCCCCACTTTTAATCGCTTCTCTCAATCCCTAAGAGGAGTAAAGATTGAGTTAAATAAACTCCTAGACTGAGTTAAATAAACTCCTACTTTGCCAGGTCAGAAATACCATCTGTACCTTATGGGTTGAATAACGAAATAGAAAAGGAGAGCTATTAAGCTACTTTTTAAATAAGCTTACCTCCCCACTAACATCGTAGTCAGACACAACTTTATCGTTGCTATCATTGCTCATCAGGCCAAGATTTAAGAATGAGCTGCAACAACAACAAGAACGAGGCACACTAACAGATAAGATCATCAGTTCAAAAATCTGTGCCTAATGCAGATATGTTAATCTCCCTATTACAAATGTGCAAAAGATGTGGCAGTAAAATCCAAAATATGTTTTTAGATCTTGCCGATCAAAGTTGAGCACAGACCATGAAAGTATACCACGAAGATTAGTAGATATATATGACAAAGAAGTTAAGTGTTCCTCTTAACAATGGCTGAAAGTGAAGTCTAACGAACCTTGAGTTGCTGCTGGAAGTAGTCAAAGCCTTCTTGGCACTTGATTCCGCTGGTTGTTGGTTGCTAGTAGATTTTTTTGGCCTTGGGTTTGATTGTGCAGTTGAGGAAGCAGTGATATTCTGCTGCATAGGATCATTAGGCAGGTGCACACCTAAACCAAATGTTGATAAAATGGATTCTCATCTACCTTTACAGGTGCGGGCTCAGGTTTTGGTGCCTCACATATGCACAAAGGCATTCCACACTTGCACTCAACTACCGCTGCACTCTGAACTGCTGAATTTTTTGTAGGCGACGAAGCATCATCGTTAACCAAATTCAGACATGAAAAGGAGTCAGTTGCTCCAGAGACGCTCCCAGGCGAACTCGCAATACCGACACCCCCGTGACTGCAACATCATACAGGACAATGGTAATTATGTAGCCAAAGCAAAGCTTCTTATTTCTAAACCAAACATAAGTGAGTACACAATTAGATTATAGCAATCAGACGACAAATCGTACGAGGGCTGGCTACCTGGAGGATTTGTTGAAGCACTCGTAGCAGACTCTCACGTCCGTGTGTATCCCGTACTGCGGCAGAGCCTGGAACCAATCGAAGCAAAGAGTTCAAGCTCGGAATCCCAACTCCGCGCCCCAAAGCTAGAGCAAATATAATTTTGACACAAAACTTCCATAATTTTTGGTTTCTTACCATGTGGTACGAAGAGTGCTCGTGGCAGAGCGTCCTCCCGCAGCTGCGGCAGTGATGCTGCCAAGGCATAAATTCGTCAGAAACATGGTATTCCCGTTACTACTAGCTGATCTATGATCCGATTCACAGTAGTAGGCAAACGAAGAAATTCACCCCCGGGAGTTTCGATTCGGGGAAAAGCAACCGATTCAGAGTGAGAGAGAGGATTCGTACGCGGCGGCGGAAGGTGCTGAAGGTGCAGCGGCAGACGTCGCAGTGGGCGGACTCCTGGAACGGCGGCGGCGTCTCCATGGCCTCCGGCCTCTGCGGCGGCAGCGAATCTGATCTGGAGCTGCTCGGCGAGGCCGAACGGATAGATCCGTCGGTCTCTCGGCGCTTCGCTTCGCCGATCTGAGGCGAAGGCGACGGGGCGGTGGTCGACTGGGAAGTCCAGCAATGTACACGGGATGTGGGTAGTTCTGGGCCGTCGATGGCTCGTGTACGGCTGAGATTGCACCTCCCGTGTGTTCCCTCTGACTTCTGCTCCGTCTGGCGAAGTAAAAGGTCTTCGTCCTTGATTGCTAAGTTAGACCGAAGATCATCACTGGAAAACTGAAAACACAGCAATGGATAGCGATGATGTACAGATTCACTTCTTCGGAGTTCAGCAAGCATTGCAGTGATGCACATGAGCCGCAAGACAAGCATAACATAGTGAAGAGGCCATTTTGATCATGATCAAATATACTTGTTCAATAACATTTCAGATTGCTACAGCTTTTTTAATTGTCTACAAAGAATTGAGTGTAAAAAGGCGATGACAGTTCATTCAGGGAACAACAATCCAGGATTTGCCTTCCTTTTGTTTGCAAGCCGCCTGTGGCCTGTGGGAGCAAACCGATCAGTAAAGAGTGAGCATCCTAAGTTAAGAGACAACTGGAGGCTTCACAAGTAAAAAACAGTACGAACAATCAGATTTTTGGATGCTGATTGTCAAAATCCACCCGAACTTCCACATTCGGCTTTTGCTGGTTGGTCTGAATTCACTTACTAGTTCCTTCATTCCTTGGGTCGTTTTGCTACCTTGCTCGAATTCTTCACATTTGGCTGTTAACCCGGATCTATACTACGATTCAATCCTGCCAGTTCTCCCGATCATTACTGCAGTTCAGGGAAGGAAAATAAAACCTCCAACTTACAAATTGTGCGTCTTATGAACAAAGAAGTGCAGGGAATGTCCATGACGCAGAATAGGGAAAAGGGGGATGAACAACTGAGTTCGTTTGGAAATCAGAGACAACTGGTCATCACTCACCTTAGGCATTTGCCAGGCCAAATATTCATATGTGCAGCTGGAAATTTGGAATACACAAAAAAACAACCTAGAACCTAATAACAGAACAAGATGCAGAAAGTAAAAACAAGTGGCATCCTCTAGCTATACAAAGTAAATACCTATCTACCCTGTTCCCTCAAAAGAAGCGGCACCCTCCAAAAGTTGTCTGCCATCAGGAAGCATTGTATACATGCAATAGATATGTTTGACATGCATTCAAGATTCTGAATTTTCCCAACTGCACTAAATAAAATTGGGTGAATGTAGTATATGTGAACATATGATAGAAAAGTCCAGTACAAGGTTGTCACAACGCTTCGGCAAGTCGCAGCGAGACGAAAGCTCCTAGACACCTAGTTGACTAGACGCCCGCCATGACAACAGTTAGATGAAAGTAGTTAGACGACAGTTGCCTTAAAATTTCTTAACTTTTCAGTCAATTTTCTTAGTCCTTAGATCTAGATCAATCATCCAGATCATTTCTCTCGTTTCATATAAACCAATCCTAACCTTTAGATCTAGATCCAACCATCCAGATCACTTCCCTTATTCCATATAAACCCATCATAACCCTTAGATTTAGATCCAATCATCCAGATCATTCTCCTCGTTACATATAAACCCATTCTAACCCTAACCTCACTCCCACCTTTACCCTACCACCAGCCACCCAACACAGCAACTGCTCTCCCCTCTCCTCTCCTCAGATCTCGGGTGAGCCACCCAACTCAGCAACAGCTCTCCCCTCCCCCTCCTCAGATCTCGATGCGATGCAAGCTCCCCGTCGACGCGCCGGCGTCGGCAGGGGCCAGGTCCGCCTCCTCTGATGACTCATGCAGCTCTCCGCCGCCATCACGAGGGAGGACCTCGGCCCGTTAGTGCGGCGCGCGTTCATGTGCGGGAGGCTGGAGTCGATGTTGGCCTCGCTTTGTGCAGTCGCGTAGGACCGCGAGGCCAAGATCGACGACTCCGCTCCCTCCTCGCCGATGGCGTGCGAGAAGAGGCGGCCGGCTCCAGATTTGAGCTGACGGCTGCTAGATCTGTGTGGGGAGAACCAAAGGCTGACGGATTCAGCCTGAAGGTGGCTGCCTAGCTCCTCAACCCTAGGCGACGAGTCTTGACGTCCCCCTCCGGCTGCCGGGACGATTTGGCGACGTCTAGGCGACGCCGTGACAACCATGGTCTAATAAGTATCAAAAGAGAAGCCCTCAGAAACCTGAGCTGATATCATGGACACAACCATTCTTGATGACAGTTTAATCATCCGGCACTTGCATTTCTTAAGGTTTCATCACTGGACATAGCTAGGAATAAAAATGCACTAGAAGCCACCGATGGATATTCTTAAAAAAAGAAGTAATAGAAAGCAGTTCAGATTGAAATTTTGAATCTGTATGAGAGGTCAAAAGCAATTCTGTAGCAACAAATAATGCCCTTAAGTGTACAATTTCGAGCAAAGTACATAAAGAAATGTCTAGCATTTAGACAATAAAGCCCTCAGAAACCTGGTTAAATCATAGACCAAACTTTGAGGCCTAGTATATCATACGGCACTTGCAATACATGAGGTTTCCTCATTGGGTAGAACAAGGCCCAAAGACAATTATGGAGTTACACGAGGAAGTTTCAAAACTGGCAAGATGGAATAACTTCAATTTTACGCCCCTCTGGGAGGGAGTGAATTGAATAGCTGTGGGTGGCAGGTGGCTTGGGCCCTGGCTTGCGCCCAGGCGCCATGATGTCAGAGAGAAGGTGCGCAGGGGGAAGGGCACAGGGGAGACTGGGAAGAGACAAAGGGAGATGGGAGATTAGAGATAGCTTCTTGCTTGCTTTATTCCTTGACCATCTCTCCTTAAATAGAGAGGCCTAACAAATCATAACTATCCAAATAAAGAGATCCTAAGGATCCCAACAAATCTGATATTAAGGATCTTAAGCTAACTTGCAAGCAAAATAAAAGAGAGGCCTATCTCTAAGCCTCTGCTGCCGCTGACTTTGGTGTTGGTTTGGGGCGCCGGGTATACACACGGCCCCACATGACATTCAATCTATACAGCATATTTGAACTATAAATGATGCAGACAAAATGGACTTGGAGATAATTTGAAATTCTCAAATGTCAAAAGCCTTCTGAGGTTGTTGACTTAAAATCAATTATACCGGAAGGAATATTATCTGCAACTTACTAACAGCCTCTGCAACCTTGTTTTCTTGGCTACACTCTGTCTGAGTGATCTGAGTTCAACCATTGCTTCATTGAATATTCTAGAAAGGAGGTGGCACAACAAAAACTTCATCTTTGATTCACTATAACAGTTATGAATACATACGCTTTCAATGATGATACTCCCCCTATGGTATAATCTGAGAAGCCAATGTTGTGGCAGAGTAAATATTCTACATCACCATTTTCTTGTGCTAAACTGGAGTTTGATCTGTATTGTCTATTCCATTCAGGTGGTATATTTTCTGTCATCATCTTCTGCCCTTACGTGATGCATCACATACCTTTGCAGCATCCACACCATATCCAACATTATGGACCCTTACTATATTAGCACCATTCAAAATCCCAGCTGTAGCAGCTGCAACAGTAGCAGCATCTCTCTCAACAGGATTGGCACGATTGCATATTTCACCTAAAAATCTTTTCCTTGAGGGTCCAAGTAATATTGGCACATGTGAAGCACCTAAACTTATTTTACCCAACTCTCCCCTAATGGATTTCAAGCCCATGATTACTTCAAGGTTATGTCCGGATTTCTTGGAGAACCCAATGCCAGGATCAAGAACAATCCTCCACAAAGGAATCCCAGACAACTCTGCTTCTCTCACCCGTGTATATAGCTCAGAAGCAACTTCCTTGCAGACATCACCATACTGCAAATTCTGTTCACTTTGCATAGTTGATGGATCTCCCCTCATGTGCATGGCAACATATGGAACTCCAAGTTCAGCAACAACTTTAAGAATTCTTGGGTCAAGCTGTCCACCGGATACATCATTAATCATGTGGACTCCTCTTTTCACAGCTTCAGTAGCGACTTCTGCATAGAATGTATCCACTGAGAGAAACTTCCCTTCCATCTCGGGAATTTTTGTGATCGTATCCAGAACAGGAACCAACCTCTCAAGCTCTTCGCTTGCAGATAATCTTCTTGCAAAGGGCCTAGTGGATTGAGCACCAATATCAATGATGTCTGCACCTTCTGAGATTAACAGCTTGGCCTGAGATATGGCAGCTTCCACATCTTGAAACTTACCTCCATCACTAAAGCTGTCTGGTGTTAGATTAAGCACCCCCATGACAAGGGTTCTCTCGCAACAATCCAAAAGAGCATTTCCAACAGGTAATACCCTTTTGATACCTTCTGTTCCAATTATAGATTCGCCCCCAAGTTTATTCCACAATCCAAAGAACCCACCACTGCACTTCGAGAGAGAGTGCCAACTTGTTTCCATACCATCATCAGCGGACGAACCTAGAAGGTCAACAAGAGGTGCTAAAACGAATGGTCTCTCATGGATGCGTTCATGTGGCACAATCAGAGTCTCAGTATTGATCTGGGAAGTACCATATAGAAGAATATCTAGATCGATTGGTCTTGGACCGTACCTAATTCCACCAGTGCGCCCTATATCCTTCTCGATCTCCTTTAGCTGCTTAAGCAACTCATGAGGTCCCAGCTTAGTCGTGGCCCTAACAGCAGAGTTGAGGAAGCGCGGCTGATCGGTCACATAAGCAGGGGCAGTCTCATACAAGCAGGCGTGCCTAGTGATGTTTATGCCCGAGTTTCTCATCAGCCGCAATGCTCTGTCGAATGTACTGATCCTATCCCCCACATTGCTTCCCAGAGCAATCACGATCTCTTGGTCGGCAGAACTGCCCCGAAGCGAACATTGCGTAAATGAGCGAGCCCTGCATGGAATAACACGCTTGGATGCTTTGCTTGAGGAGCTGAGAGAACGCCTAAGATCAAATACTGTTAAAATACAAGTGATTAAGTTAGAACTGTTCTTGATTGAAAGATGAAGGAGCTGCACAGCAAACGTTAGAACAGTACCTGAATGCGTATCCGACGCCGCTAGCCCTCCGCAGTAGTTCTTGGCAACTGAATACATCTTCCTAAGTGTCTCCTTGTCACGGAGCATTGTAGAGCATATGAGAGCCAAGAAAGCTAGCGCTTGTTGAAAATAAGCGTAGCCCTGTAGGATCCCTCACGCAAGCATCAAAGCAGTTGAAAGTCAGGTCTCTGCTGTCTAAAACTGTAAATCCTTCATTACACCTAGCTCTTGTCGTGCAGAGAAACCACCATGGTTGATACTCTGAAGAGTAAACGAGCTCCCCACGTTACAGCTAAATCTGCCATGTAAATGGGACAGAGAAAGACGCGTAGAAAAGGTTGCGGCAGAGAGAGGCGCGTACCTGGAGCCGCCGGCGACGGGCCGATGGCCGTACCAGTCCGCCAAGCGGTTGGAGAGGGGAAAAGGAGATGCGGCGTGGCGGCGAGACGGGAGGACGGCTGCTTGGTTGGGTTCGTCCATCGTCTTATGGAGGGGAACCGGAAACCGGAATGTGTCCCGCGCGGGCTGAAAGCTTTGGGCCGGCCCGCCCCGCTGGGTACGCCACTTTCGCTGCCTCGGTGTAGCAGCCGCCCTTAAGAGGCCAGAAGCCATCGCCGTTTTTTTCCTTCAGTTTATAGTTTTTAATTATAATTTATAATTTTTAGACTATTTATGAGATAGAGTATAGAGTAACAGAAACTCTTGTGAGATTTTAGCTGATATAAATGAAGTCGTTACAGCATGTACTACAATTATCTTGTAAACTCTGTCTTAAAAAGGCACTTCGTTTAAAAGCTAATTACTGTAGAAAAGCCAAAAAACAGTTTTTAGAAACCAAAAAGCAGAGGTCGTGCGATGTTTGCGCTGGGTGTGACATACAAGCGAGTGCGGGTGTGCGACACGCCGTGCAGATGTCATAGGCAATGCGCGGTTTTCATGCTAGTTGGTGAGAGCATCCACAACGCTCTAGAGTGGATAGCAGCCCCCGCGATGCCACGTCAAAGGCAAAGCTTTGGTGGGGAGAGAGAGCGTGAGGGTGGTAGCTTATAGTGGTGTCAGAGGAGCTTGGCAGAGCTACGGGTACTTGAGGAGAGAGCAAGTGGTTCGAAGGAGAGAGAAAGCTCAAGGAGGGAGGGAGAGTAGTACCTTGGTGAACCAGCGACGATGGCGCGGGGCGCTCCTGGGTGGTGGCTACGAGCAGCAGGGCAGCCTGAACAAAATGGTGTTGCAGAACAAAAAACAAACATCTGCTTGAGGTTGTTTGTTCACTTATGTTGACAATGAATGTTCCTAAGTTTATTTGGGGGAAGCAATCAAGACTGTAACATATATGATAAATCTTATGCCACTTCGTGTTCTTTATCATAAGACTCCTATTGAGTGTCTTTTAAAAACAATTGATTTCGTGGTTTCTCTAAAGGTGTTTGAGTACATATGTTTTGTTCATAATTATAGGAATTCTATTGAAAATCTTGATCCTCGTGTTGTTAAATATGTTTTTGTGGGTTATTCTCCATCTCAAAAGGGGTACAGGTGTTGATGTCCCTCTGAACATCGCTTTTTTTATGAGTATGGATGTAACTTTTCGTGAAAATAAATCTTATTATGGACCAACCAATGACACCGGTGTTACCTTATCCCCACTTGAAGTGCAACAAGAGGGGGAGTAACAGTGGAGGTTCTCGTATGAGTTCCATTCTTGTTCCTACTTCAGGTGTATCTTCAAGTGGGCCTAATGATGGTAGTAGTATTTCAAGGTAGGGGGAGGGAATAATTAATAGGACTGGTGGTAATAGTACAAGTTCTTATCATGGAGACATGCAGACTGTGACGAAAACATCATCACTACATTCACAGAATGCAAAGCCTCCTGTGCATAAGGACTCAAGTACCAATCCTCTTTCTCTTTAGGTGGTGATCGTTTCGGTTTCAGCTTTTTTTCACTATTTACTACACTATCCACTAACTCAGTTACAGTAAAAAAAGTCAACTACAATAAAAAAAAGTCAAAAGCCATCGCTAAAATGATCACCACAAATTTAAAGTCTAGTTGCTCCTACTAGCATCATATGGCATGGTGATAATCAAGTGTGATCTTTAAAATTAGAGCCCACCAATTGAAGGGAAGATGTCTATCTTTTTTTTTGAGAGAATATAAGTATATTTCTCTTTTTCCTTGGCAGCTATCAGCTATAAAAGACCTATCATTGGCTTTTAATAAATAAAGATAACTAAGTTCTTCATCTCATATGAACTCTGTACTAAGGATTTTTTTTCCCGGGCCAATCTTAAAATCAACAAAAATGAACTCCCTTAAGTTATTAGTTACCTAGGAATCGTACTCCGGAGTTTAACTAGAAAACCAAGATACCACGTTGGCTCAAGATTCTAGATAGAGCCAGATGCTGATTCGTAAGAACACAGTGATTGAAAAACGCAGCGTGCTACATCCCTTCTTATTAAAATTAAGGGAGAGTCTTAAACGTGATTTTTGGCCATTGCAAAAAGGCTAGCAGAGTTCATACCAAACTTTGCAGCGTCTTAATTCCTTTCTTTTTAGGTGTGGTCTCTCTGGTTTATATCCTTAACCTGTATATAATTTCTACTCTCGGCTTTTAATACAAGATAGTACTCTGCTCATTCGAAAAAAAGAAAAAGGCAGCGTGCTACTGCTACCAACCAGCCATTCAGCCACAACCGGCGGAGCCATTGATCGCAAGCTAGTGCCTCTCTTGTTTAGAAAAAGTCTCGTCAGCCGGTCAAAGGCGTGCGATTCAGTTTTATTTTCTTGAAACAATCTACAAAGGAATCGAATTGTAAATTATTAGTTTGTGAATGTAAACGTCATTTTCTTAAGGAGAGAGTAGTAGTCTGCATCACCCATCTTAGGGTACACTTTGCGATGATCTGACGGTTTAGAATACACGCACGGGGACATGTATGCCAAGTCAAAACCAAAGTTTAGAACTCACACGGCGCACGCACACAAACGTATACTACTCCCTAGCACGTCAATACGTGTACCTCTAAAAAAAATGCATACTAAACCCAGCGCCCTACCAATCAGCTGCGACCGGCGGATCGGGAGTGCTCCTCTCGCATAAAAACACGGCAAGACGGCCGGGGAAAAAGGCTCCTTGAAGCCGTCAGCCGGCCGGTCAAAGGCAGTAGTATAATCCACGGAGGAGCACCAGCGAGCGCGCGGCCTTCAGCATGATGAACGCGTGACGACACAACTTTTCCGTCTTTTGGGGGGCGTTAACGGCGATAATTTATAACTTTTTTATTATAGTTAATTTATTTTTTTATTATAACTGAATTAACTTATTTGATAAAATTAAATTTAAAAAAATAAAAAAACATGTTAACCCATTACGGATAATGCAAAGGAATATGAGAAAAAAGAAACAGTAAAAAATCTAAAAAACTAAAAAAATAGAAAAAAATAAAATTAACAAATAGTAAAAAAAAACAGAAATCAGAAACTAGAAGCTAACTTGAGTGGGACCTTAACTGACTCGATTCTAAGGAAGCCGAACGATCCCGGTCCAAATTAACAACAGAAGAACGGGACCGGAATCACGGCCGGACGTAGCTGCCCCCGCTCGTGCGCGCAACCGCCGTTCAGATTATTGTCCAGATAGTAAGGCATCTGTTGCTATATCGAAGACAAGGTTTTAATGAAGTCCGGTGTCGTAGGAGCTGACGTTTGGGCATTGCTCTAACCAGATAACCAACCAAAGTTGGCTAAGTGAAGATGGGCTAACTCAGATAGTATGTAGGTCAACCTTCAGGCCTGACTTTCCAACCAAGTAAGATAAGGCCGCTTACTTGGAATCCAGCCACACTCAACTACTCAAGCCTAGCCGGCCATTCTCCAGCTGCTTCCTAGAAAGTCCAAGCCAGAAGAGGGGCGTTCAACAATTGGGCTAGCTTGCTACCAAAACACATACTAAGGGCATCTCCAATGGTCCTAGCTAATTACTATCTATAAGGATTCCACATCATCTATAGAGTACACATTAAAAGCTAGCATTTCAAAAGACTATCTATAAGGATAGCTATTTGATGTTTACATGCACACACAGTCATTTTAGAGTTTGCCTCGTTTTGCGTTATAGACTAGAGACGAAATAGTAGCTAGCTATTTGTGTTTTACATACTCTCTTTCCTCCACATAGGATATATGCTGATATATACATGCAAATAGCTAGCTGACTCAGCACCATTAAAAATGTCCTAAGAGAGTGAAAGGGAGGGACCACAAGCCGCTCTACCTAACCTCGCCCCCCCCCCCCCATGAAGGCAGCAGCGATGGTCCACCCGGTCCATACATTTGGATATTGGGCACCTTGCCTTGGCTTGGCTTGCCTTCCTTTGTAGCTTGCTGCATATTGATGTCAAGTTATCTATCGGCTGGGTCCAGAAGAACCATGACACGTCAAGGCATACGGTCCACATTTCCTGGAGGCAGTTGAGAGCGTCCAGATGCGCCCCCCAATCTGGCATTGTGTCGAGCACAAATCAGGGAGGCAGTTGATGAATTTTATCTGTGCTTTTGGAGACGGAGCTGTTCAAAGAATTCGTTTTTTTTTAAAAAAAAAAGGCTCATTTATCGGTTACTGTTTATACCCGTTAGCGCCACGGCCCACGCAGCCGGTGGTTTCCCAGGTTTACCGACCTCCTGTGTGGTTGTATCTTGGTGCAACGGTGCAGGTCGGAACATAGGTGACGCCATCACGAGAGATCAGACGGGGATGGCCGTGGGAGGGAGGTCCAACGAGCCCGCGGAGGTCCAACACTTTCAAAACCGTCGCCATCCTCGCTTTCCCTCCACAGTTCGCTCACCTTCCTCCTCCAAACTCCCGCGAGCCCCCCACGGCCATCTCGCGTATCCCTCCTCTTATCCTCCCCAATCGTACGCCTCCATATAAGTAGCTGCACTTGCGCCATTACGTTGGTCCCATCTGCAACACACGCACTTAATTGTATCAAGCCTACAAAGCTTGCAAGAACAGGGAGAGATATTACCAAGAACGGCCGGGTTGTCGGTTGCATAAGGGAGAAGCGATTCTTGGGAGAAGGGAGGGAGGTTGATGGCGGTGACGGCGGCGTCGGTCGCGGCGGCGACGACGATGGTGGCGGCGGCGGGAGCAGTATTTCTCACCTTCGTGCTCTGCTTTTATATATTCCTCTGCGCTAAGAGGTATAGGGGTGGGGCGCCACCGGCGGGGGGTGGCGTGGCGGCGCGCCTGCGTTTCTTGTTTGGTGTTGGAGGGAGAGGAGGGGGAGGAGATGGCGCCGCCACGTGGTGCTACGAGGGGGGCCTGGACGAGGCGTCCATGGCGGCGCTGCCGCGCAGGGAGGTGGGAAAGGGGGAGGCGCTGGACTGCGCGGTCTGCATCACGGAGCTCGCGGCGGGGGAGACGGCGCGCGTGCTGCCGCGGTGCGGCCACGGGTTCCACTTGGACTGCGTCGACATGTGGCTGCGGTCGCACTCCACCTGCCCGCTCTGCCGCTGCCCGGCCGTCGACGAGCCGCCCGTGCCTCCCGCGCCTGCCGCCGTGCAGGCGCCGGAGGCCGACCCGGAGTCGCCCAACTTCCCCACCAACGTGCTCTTCTTCGGCTCCCACGACGAGGTGAGCACCGGCGGAGCGCAAGCGCAACAGCGGTCGCCCGCCATGACGACACCTCCATCGCTAGCGCCGGGTGCCGGAGTTGCGGCCGTCGTGGAGGCGGCGAGGGTACGGGGACTGCGGCGGCTGCTTGGGTGTGGCGGCGCATCGCCGCCCCCTCCGGCGCCGCATCAGCGGGAGGACGTCGACAGGGACATGGAAATGGGGCTCGCCGGCGGCGAGAGTAGCGCGTCGCGGCCGGTGCAGCCGCCGCAGCCGGGTTCTTGAGGCTGTGGCGTGTGGTTTCTTTTCCAACTTTTTTTGTGCCGTTTCTCTGTGTCATCACCACAAGTTTTACCAGTGTCTCCTGTTCATCACGTTTGTATTTTCCTATAGGGATAAAAAAACTGTACAGATTCTTATAGACGTAAAGAAGTTTGATGTACATGTCTTATGTGGATAGAAAGAACATGGACTGGCGAGAGACAGGAAAAAAGTTCTTACCTGCCATTGTTCTTGCAAGCAGTCAATTCAGCAGTAGCTCTAGCTAGCTATCAACAAAACAAAATTCAGTTACCTCTGCCGTTATTCGGTTACTTTTTATTCTGTGTTGCTGAGTACCTGTAAGTAGTGTGAGTAGTACTAGTCACTACTAGAATTTGACCTCTGGCTGCCCAATGTCAAAATTGTAGCATCTCTCTAAAAATGCAGCATCTGCCAAGAGCTACGGGCCTCATCATTACACGCCAAAATTGCAGATTTGACAAGAGATATGCCGATGAGAGCATGTGTGCATCTTGTCCTCTAACTCCACAATACACCGTTACCAACCACCATAGCCACCTGATGCACTAACTTCTGTTCCATTCTTCTTCCATTCTGAAAAGACTAATCACTAACTTCTGTTCCATTCTTCTTCCATTCTGAAAAGACTAATCAGTCTGAACAACTACTCGGAAAAATCCAACGCGGCCTCGTACAGTCGAGCTTGGATTTTCTTTTTACATAATTGTCACTTTTTGCCTTTTAATTGCTTTATTTTGCTGGCCAAACACATATGAGTTGACTTGAAAGATAATTGAGTTAGCAGCAAGCATGGTTGTGCCTGTTAGTTGGACAACCAAGCAACATCAACAAATTGGAGATAGTTGAGCTAATCGTTTGCAAATTTTGTTATAGGATACTACCACCCAAATTTTTTTCTCTTGATAAAAATATGTGACGCCACACGGTGTAAGAAGAAAATTTTTGTTTGCTTGACTGGCATCAGCAGCATTGTACCAATGGATAGATATCAGACGTGTCGTGCTCATAGTTCACCGTCAAACCAAAAGGACGAATACACATACATCAGCATCAATAATAATTAATAATAATAATAATAATAAAGCTTTGTGTCCAAATACATTTACATCATCCGCAACTTTCTTTCTTTTCTTGGTTTGTTCATCTAGTCACGGGTTCTATTGGATTGTAAGGACCTTATTACCTCAAAAGTTAACTAATTAGGTGAAAGACTCCCTTACTTTTAAGTTAGATCATTTGCCCTTCCACAATCAATGTGGGACTATTTCAACAGGTTCTTATGCAGATATATCATGTTCACAATATTCTTTAATCTTCTTGATATCGGACTTGTTGCAAACAAATGATCTGTTGCCCTTGCTTACCAATCTTGTTAACACCTTGCTTGATGAGCTTTCCTCCAAATCCTCCAATCCAAATGGAAGAGCTTTCTAGATGTTTCATCACCGAGCCTATCTACAAATATCCCTTTCTTGATAAATGCCTTTGCTGTATCATAATCAGATGTTATCCTCTAAAAAAGATTCTGAAGATGTAGGGACGGACAAAAATAAACTTGAGGTTCTGAACATGTCTGATCTCTCGAAAAACCTGATAATTGAGATAATCCTTAGGCAAATTGTGTCACTTTCTTCTTAGGTTAGTTAGACTTGCTTACACGCTGGATGCTGGAGCAGGTATCTCAAAATTTTAATGCGGAAACACCGTTTAAGTCCGACAAAAACGATAGATTTATAGGTATGTATTTCTTCAGGGATTTGTAATGGTACAGGAGGTATGGACCATATGGTTGCATTGCATTCTGACACAGAAAAAATGAGTTATGGGTCTGGAATTGACATGAACTCGTTGCCCATCAAGTTCCATGGACTGCGCTTTCGGAAGCGAAATGTGGATAGCAAATCGAACATAATAAGTGGTTACAATTAATCCTGGGAAAAGGCAGGGTGATGAAGCCACCCAGCAATGGATACCCGAGGGGTATCAACTCGAACTCACTCAGAAATACTCCGAGCGAATCTAATCCACCAATGTATATACCTGTGCACCTGTGTATGATACGTGCGAAAAGCACGCGAGGGTGCCCTCGTTTCCCCCGCTTTTACCCTGAAAGCAGGTTGCAAGGTTGCGGGCGTGTGCGGGCAGAACCGCGAATAATAAACCGCACGCAGCCGCCGCCGCCGCCTCTGAAATGGCCAACACAAGGCTGAATTCCAGGATGTCGCGCCGCCCCCAGACCGCAGCCCTTCTTCTCTAGAATTTTTAAAGCTCGTAATGCCAGTGAATGGATGATGGGTCAAAAGTCCCAAAGCCTATTGATTAGGCCTGTCAATTGTCATCATCTTTAGATAGCGATGCGCCAAGATGACATCAATACCTGCCCGTTAGGCTGCAGGTTGAGTTGCACCGGTGCGTACAATACTTCGTCCAACGTAGACGTAGTCCTCAGGGAGAGCAGCGATTTCCGAGCTGGAACAGAAGAGGGGTGGAAATGATGGAAAATAGTTTCTCTGTTTTTATTTTCGTGTCAACGAGCAGTTCAGATAAGAGAACACAGAGGGGGACACGGAAACAAAAACAGAGAAGCCTCACTCGAAATGCTGGCGGTTTTTTTAAGGGAGGGAGCCGGCGTCGGGAATCCCGATCTTTTGTTTAAGTATGGGCGGCTGCTAGTTTCGCGTAGCAGCAAGCGTCCATGTGGCAGGCGGACGGACAGCGAGGCCGAAGCGTGCACGAGCGAACGAAACGGACGGAGGAGAGAATCTCTCGTGGGCGCTGGTCCGGTCCGCATGGCCGCGCGAGTCCCGGCGCGTGAGGTGGCGGCCAGCGCACGGACCAAAAGAGGCGGTCGATCACGTACGCCCGTCCGGGGGCAAGCGGACGCGGGTGGGAGGCGACGGCATGCGGGCTTGCCGCATCACGCCCGCCGTCAACCTCGCCCGCCCGGCCTGCGACGGAATGAATCACTTCTGGCCCTCTCCTGGACTTCCTGGTGGACCGTGACGCGCGGGGAAGCCGTTGCTCGGCGCGGCGCGGGACGCGGCTACACCCAGCGGCGCCATCACCGTAAACTATCGGAGCCCGAGCGGGCCTGATCTTTCGAACTCGGACTCGTTAGAAATTTGGGCCGAATTTGAACAAGCCTAAATTGAGATATGAGCTTGAACCTAGGTTCGAGTAAACTCGATAACAGTAAAATACATTAACATGTATTAATTTCTAGCAATAAGAAAAATCCGAGTTCGGTTCGAGTAAACTCAATAATGGTCAAAATAATTCAACATATACTAATTTTTAACGATAAGAAAAACTCAAACTCAAGTTTAACTCGAACAAACTCGATAAAAATTAACATACATCAATATTCAAGTTCGAATCAAACCCTAACAAACTATTAGAGCTCGGCTTATTAAAGTATGTGAGCTCAACTTATTTAGAGTTTGAGCTAAACTCAAATTAAATTTAGAATAAATTGAGCTCAAACTACTCATGCCTTAGTTTTTTTACTGCCCTTACCACCATTACCAGCTCACTACCAGCGCTGTGAGCTGGGCCAACGGGCATGAGGCTGGGCGGCCTCGCACATTCCACGGTTCAGGCAGACGCGGGAGCCACGGAGAGGAAGTCGAATGGGCCCTGCGCGCGCGTTGCGTGGTTCGTGACAGGATGGATACATACTCCTTACCATCCTGCTTTTTAATGGGCTCGACCAGTAATGTGGCCCATATAGCCCAACCAGGCCGACAATCCTGGTTCAAGGCCTCAAGGAACTTGCTTAGCTTTTCAAACTTTAATTTTAGTTTGAAGTGTCGCTAAACTTGCTCAACTACCCATCGGTGATCGGTCCATATTGACCAGGGCCAGGGGAAAATATATTGTTCCGACCCATTTGGATCATAGGAATTTTTCTTCATTTCTGTAGAAATAGAATTGTTTTATGCAAAATTCTTTTGTTCCAAGAGAGATCTAAAGTTTAGTTCCCCAGCAATAGAGAAATATTCGGGCTTTAATATATTTAACTAATATATCTGTTGAATCGTAAGGGGTTTCTCACCCTAAAAGCTAGCCAATGAGGCGACGACTTTCCTACTTTTAAGTTAGGTTCTTTACCCATCTATAATTGTGGGACTATTCCAACAATTCCCCCTTCAAACATTGGTGTCTCTCGGCCGTTCATTATCTCTTTACCATACACCGACGGTCCCTCAGGGTCCCTTCAACGTACACGGATGATCCCTCAGGGTCATAGTCGATCAGGCGTTCACACACGAGTGTCTATTGGGTCAGAGATGTTAAAACCTGGCTCTGATACCACTTGTTAGATCGTAAGGGTCTTCTCACCCTAAAAGTTAGCCAATGAAGTGAAGGACTTCCCAACTTTTTTAAGTTAGGTCATTTGTCCTTCCACAACCAATGTGGGACTATTCCAATAATGACTAAAATGCAGCCACTTCATTTCATTCATGCCCTATATTCTTCCATGCATCTTGACTCCATTGTTAAAGGGGGGAGAAAGATCGGTAAAAATGCATATTTTGAATATGATTTGGAGTTTTGTGTAAATTTTTGTTAAGTTGGAGTTTTTGATCTCTTCTCATCATGACCAATATCAAACAGAATAATTGTTCTTTCATATGAATCTAGAGTAAGATTTCTTGACTTATTTGGTGGCTTTGAAACTTTTTGTGGAAATTTGTCATTTCAGTAGCTTCACTTCATTTCATAGTTCTCTCACAAAGAAAGTATGTCTTGGATCTTCTCAGTGATACAAGGATGCTGAGCTACTGTGACCCTAATTGATCAAGACCATAAGTTGTGTGCTCAGTCAGGAGATCCAATTAACAAGGAGAGCTATTAGAGACTTGTTGGTAGTCGTATTTTCTTGTGTCACACAAAGACCGATATTTCCTATGCAGTGAGTGTTGTGAGCCGCTATATGTCTGATCCTAGAAGTGAACATTTGGAAGCAGCTCATCGAATCATACAATATTTAAAAGAAAATCCTGGAAAAGCTCTATGGTTTAAAGGAAATGGTCACCTAAATGTTGATGGCTATTGTGATGCTGATTAGGTCAATTGCCTTAATGGTAGGAGATCAACATCGGGGTAATGTGTCTTTGTAGGGGGAAATTTGGTATCTTGGAAGTGCAAAAAGCAATTGATGGTATCCCGATCAACAGCCAAGGTAGAATATAGATATATGGCAATGTGCTTATGTGAACTATGTGGTTGAGAAGTCTTCTATCAGAGCTGAGGTTACTAACAGGTAGACCGTTAAAACTTTGGTGTGACAACAAGTTAGTAATCAATATTGCAAAAATCTAGTTTAGCATGACCGAACAAAACATATAGAAATAGATCAGTTCTTCGTCAAAGAGTGACTTGATGAGGGTACCTTGAAGTCAAGTTATGTAACTTCCGGAGAATAAATAGCCGATTGTCTAATAAAGGGATTAGGAAGTAAAGAGTGTGTATTGGCATGTGATAAGATGGGATGATACATATCTATCGCCCCATCTTGAGGGGAGTGTTGAGTGGTGTTGAGTGTGTGGGCTTTAGTATGGCCCATATGATTCATGCTATGAGCATGTAAATAGTGTATTGAGTACTATGTGAAGAAGTAACACACAAAAATTACAACAAAACGTAATGTTAGTAAATAATTCATCGCCACATTGTCAACCATTCCATTGTTTTCGTTGCATCAACCCATGATTCCCTGTCCCCTGCCACTTCACCCCAAAGCCAAGTTTAAGGACCTGTTCATAGTGGTTTCTGTTTGGAGAAGCCAAAATGTAATATGAGCAACCGGCTTTTCAAAGTGGATTCTCCATTCCTCTCCCTTTGGAAATAAGTCAAAGAGCCATGGGCGCATGATGCACTCTACTCCTCTCGCTCTCGTATTGCGTACGTATCTCTTCCTCATTTTCTCCATCGCTTGTCTCTTTTTAAAAACTACTTTTTTCAACCACTACTATTCGTTTTCAACCAAAAGTCATCAGCTGCAGTTAATATGAACAGACTAGCCAGGCAGGTACACTCCGTCTAGAACTGAACAAAAATCTCTTATGAGAATTCACACACCACTAATCGATCACAAGGCACAAATCATCGTTAGAGCATCACATGTACGAATTGTAGAAGCAGCCCTTGGCATGTCAGTGCAACGGTTTCCTGGCCACTGCACACAGGAATCCTGCAGGGTTACAGCAGTAAGTAGTGTTAGGGTACAGGGAGCCAGTGGAAAAAACCTCTGCGAGAGGCTGTTAACTAAGCTGTAAGCACGCTTTGAGAGAGCTTAGTTTGCACTCTTCTTCTTTTTTTTTTTGCGATCACAAGGAAGACGCACAGGCACGCATGCCGTAATAGATGGGTACCAAGACTCCACCACGCCCACCAAGATCTCAAAGCAAAGCAAAGCAAAGCAGCCCAAAACAAAGCAAGCATAACAGACGCCCGCACGCGCACTAGCCGCTCACACATTCACATAGGCTCCCTGAAAGTGGGAATTTCACATCGAGACCGATTAATTCCTGTAAGAATCTGGAAAAAAAATCCTATGTTTCCAACGGGGCTCTGCATTAGCCCAATGCGATGCAATTATGCGAGTGATTCTGTACCCAAATTCTGCGCTCTTTTTCCTTTTGGCAAACGCATCGGAGAAGAGAAGGGAGATAAAGAGAGGAAGGAGACGGACAGGCAGTGGCATGGCACGAACATGTAGCGATGTAGATCAGTAGACGATATCCCCACAAGGATTCTGCTTACGACTTTAGCTGCCGGCCGGGCGTGTCCCTCGGCAAGGCAGGAGGCTCTGACGAGCATACTGCGTCAGTGGAAGCCACACTGCCCCCTTCCAAAGGAAAGGCCGGTGCCCCTCTTGCTCGCTTTTGCTGTTGCATGGGTATGCATTGCGCTGCCCTGCCCTGCGCACTGTGCAAAAGAAAAAGGATCGCTAGTTTCATTGGTGTTTTGCTTCTCCCTTTTCCTTTTTCTTCCCCTCCTTGTTTTCTTGGACCAGATCGAGCTTGTAAGATCCTTAAGATCAGTGAAGGATAGGTCTAGTTAATGTGTATCGCGAGGGCAGAGTCAAGGAGCTTGGCACGTTTGCCTGGTTCTTGAATTCTTGATGACCACTTGATTTTTGTTCTTGATGCTACTATGCTTTCTTCTGTGGTTCCTGAGACCATGCATGTTATAGGCATATCAATGAAATGCACATCGCTAATAAGTAACTGGCAAGTGGTGATTAAGGAAAGCAGAGTAGCTGCACTGAGCTCTGCCATTGGCACAAGAATCCAGAGACATCAGGAGCTTTTTTTTCGATAAGGGATTTATTAATTTTCAAGGTTTAACATCAGAGACATCAGGAGCTAGTCAGACAGAATTGGCAGCACGAACACATCCGAGGAGAGAGACGGGTGATTTGATTCCCACGAAACAATCTCAGATCACCGGAACAAGTCATGCACACAAAACAATCATCCATCTCACTAGGTACACTACACATCAAGGTAAGAACGCTGCTAGCAGCAAACTTCACACGAGCAAAGCATCCACCTAGACGGCGACCTCCATTCTTGGCTCGAAGGAGAAGGCGGCCACGAAGTCCATGGCCTCGCCGTCGCCGCCGGCGCACGGCGGCAGCTCCTCCCACCGGTTGGTCCTCACGTCGCACATGAAGAAGCCGTTGGCCTCGACGGAGCTGACGCAGACCATGACGCGGTCGCCGTGGCCGACGCAGTTGACGTCGGCCTTCTTGCCGTAGAAGGCGTGCGACATGGCCGGGGGCATCACGGCCACCTGCCGCCACGCGCCGTCGGCGAACTCCCACACCCGGAGGTTCGCCGTGTCCAGGTACTCCGAGAGGACGACCACGTAGGCGCGGCCGTTGCACGCCACGACGTCTATCGAGTACTCGAAGTACACCGGCAGGATCCTTGGGAGCTCGGCGAACACGCCGCGCACCAGGTCGCAGGCCACGGCCACGCCCGAGTGGCTCAGGAAGTAGGCCACGGCGTCGGTCTCGCCGTCGCGGCACGTCACGACGGACGAGTACTGCCTCGACGAGCTGCGCTGCACGTTGGTCGCCACGATGTCGCCGGACTTGTTCAGGAAGTAGACCGTGTCATCCTCGCTGTCCGGTGCTGGCGCGTCCGGGGACGAGGTCTCCGGCTTCCGTGACAGCGCCAACGCGTCCTCCCACGCGTTCTTAGAGGAGTCGAACACCGCCATGGTGAGGTCCGGGAGCTCGCCCAGGATGAGTACCACGCGGTAGGGGGAGCCGTACATCGCGACGGCTTGGAGCGCACCTGGCGCGGGCGGCGGCGGCGGGAGCGCCCGGGACGCGCCGATGAGCGGGTTAGCCACGGTGAGCGCGCCCGTCTCCTTCTCGCGGTACAGGACGAGGCCCCCAGAGGCGGCCACCGGCACGGGCCCCGGAGCACCAAGGCACCGCACCCAGGCCCCCTCGGCGGCGTCGAACGCGACGGCGGGGCAGGGCGGCTGCCGCTCCTGCTGGTCGGATAGCATGAGGAACCACGGGTCCCTAGCAGGGACGCAGGCGCAGGCGGCGAGGAACGTGGGAGACGCCGAGGCCTCGCGCCACCGGCGGCACACGCCCCGGAGGCGGAAGAAGCTGGCGGGCGGGAGGCACGCGAGGACGCGCTCGAGCATGTCCTCCTGGAGCTCCCCAAGCCCAGCTGACGGCTCGCACTTGCGCTTCTTGCTCGCAGCCACTGCCGCCGCCATGCCCGTTCCAAGATCCCGAAGAAAACAGAGGAGGTGAAACAAGAAGCAGAGGAAGATGAGGGAATTCAAGCTAGTGCCACTAGTGGCGTGAGGTCGCCGGCCTTTATATCTGCGCGAGTGGAAGAGCAACGAGGAGAGGTGGTGGGGAGGAAGCTTCGTGGGGAGGAGGAGGAGGCTCTTTTTGTTCGCGTTGACATGCAAAGCGAAAGGGAAAGATGCAACTTCGGGAGGTGAAGGGAGGGGTGAAGTGAGATGCGAGGAGGAGCTCGTCAGCTCGTGGGCGTGGGAGGGGTTGTGGTAGGGGTGAGCGTGGTGCGTGCGAGTAGGCACCACCTTGACCCTGCCTGCCTTTGTGCCGTGTATATATAGGCGAGGCCAACGGCGTGGTCGCGTCTGCGTCGGCGTCGGTGCAAAATAAGACTTGTTCAAGTAGATGGCACAGCACAATCTGCCATAGATCAGATTTAGCATAGCCTATTAGACATGACTCGCTTAGTCGATCAATCTGAATAGATCATATCATGCTGATCTATAGACTAAGATAGCGGCTCAGTTATAGCCCAATGGGAGTTTGTGCCGTAATTCGTAATTCACTTTGAGTTGAAAAAGTCTTTTGACTTTTTCAAAATTACGTATAGATCCTTAAATTTTGCAAAGAGACAGTCACCATGAATTTTTTCGCTGAAAACCCATTAGCTTTTCTGAAATTACGTACGGATCCTTAAATTTTTCGGGGAGGCCCTACAAGTTTCTCGATATTATATATTAGCCTTTAATTTTTTACGAAGAAACCCTTCGTTTTTCAAAAATACATATAAGCTCTTGATTTTTCAAAAAAAGTCTCCCACAAATTATATACTCTTTTACTTTAATCCATATGATAACTAGGTTGACATGACATCACACACATGCTACTAGTTAACTGACCGTTGGTCCCCTTTCTTACTGCAGGCATGCAGCAAAATGGCAATTCTATCCATTACTATTAACGTGCTGTCGCAAGTCATAGTACTACGAGTATTATAACTCCATTAAACTACTGTACTTGTAGTCCACCTCACTGTACGTGCGTACCATTAATTGTACTCCCACGACGATCTCCTCCAGTTATGCAATCTCCGTGAGACCAATCGGAACACCCGCTTAAACCGGATCATTCATTGTACACGCAGGAGGCGATCATGTGCTCAGCTCGCCCCATTTCGCGGTCTCAACGCGTTGCTGTATAGCATGCAGCAGAATCGGTGCAGCTCTGTGCAGACGCATTAGTGGCTGACAGCGAGAACGTCCTAGGACTAGGAGGCCTTGAGCTGAATCTGACCACCGGTAGGATGCACGAGCCATGCACGAATCACAACGATGCGTTTTTGCCCTAGCTGTTTCTTTTTCCTTCTTGTTGCCATCGCAACGATTAGCTGTTTTTCCTTCAAAATCACATGAATATTGGACCGGCATATTTTAGATATAACAGATCATGTGGGTGCCATCACCCCACTGCATCAGCGTCGTCACCCCACCGTGTGCACTGAGGCGCACTAGTCCGAGTCTCCACAAATGCGAGCGCCGCATCCAGGCTGGTAACAACAAAAAATAATCTATGGTGAGAAAAGGTACTCTCCGACGTTTCACCAACTTCTTAAAATTACACTGTAATAATTGTTATTCTTTTCTTATTCATTCAATTAAAAAATAAAAAGAGAGAAAAAAACACCGTTATATTATGACGCCAATGGAAAGAAAAAAAAGCAAAAAAACCCAAAACATTAAAAAAAACCCGGAACTGAAAGCTTTTAAACCGATTGAAGCAGGGCGTTAATGTGTGATGGGCTTTGGATGTGACTGGAGTCAACCCTCCACCTGTGCTCACCAGAGAGGACGATGGAGATTGTAGCAACAAGTCTTAAAGCACAACTAACAATATGTTGTTAATGGGAAATTGTAGCGCACGGATCTTGAAACACACCCCGTAGTGCGCTATTAATGGCTCTGATCTTTTTAACTTTGCATCGGTTTTTGATTTTTAATTTGTCTCAGAGATTATTACTTATTAGACTAATAAATCGTAGCTTACAAGAACTTGCACAATAACAATTCAGCCTTTCGTTTGTTTAATATTGACCAAGGATGATAAATAAGTGGTAATTGTGATTGATCTCGGTGTCTCCATCCTGTTCAAAACTGACCGTTGTCGACTTCCTAACCGGCAGTCATGCACCAAATGGCAGTAAAACATAATTATTGGTATCTGGTAGCAAGTGTAGTTCCTATTAATAAAAAGGGAGTAAGGCACCGCTCAAAATGGTTTAAAATCAGTTTCTACTTCTGATTTCTGCTTTTTTTACTATTTAGTTATTTTTATTTTTTTATTTTTTTAGATTTTTGAGGATTTTTTATCTTTTCTTTTTTCTCATATTCCTTTACATTATCCATGATAGGTAATCATGTTTTTTCTATTTTTATTTTTTTAAAAAAATTAATTATGTTAAATAAATCAATTTAACTATAGTAAAATAAGACAGCTATAGTAAAAAAATTATAAGTTAATATTAAACTAAACACTACTTAAATGCCATCTATATCGGTATCTACTCCGAATTAACTGACCGTTCATCCCCTTTCTTACCGGCAGGCATGCACCAAAATGGCAATTCTGTCCATTACTATTCACGTGCTCTCGCGAGTCATAGTACGGGTAATAACTCTAAGTTATAGTCCACCTCACTGTACGTACGTAGCATTAATTGTACTTCCACGAAGATCTCCTCCAGTTATGCAATCTCCGTGAACCTTCTACTTTGTCGAGGTTTCCATTAAGGGTGTTCGTATTAGTCTATGACCGTGATTTCTGTTGAAGTTAGAATTTAATATAAATATTTGATTTTTTAAAATAATTTTTCTATTTTTTTTATTTTTATCTTATTTTGAGAATAAGATAAGAGATTACGAGTATCTCTTTCGCTTTTTTAATACTTATTCTATTTTTCTAGAAGCTAATTCTATCGATCGATACTATTTATTTTCGATCAAAAACTATCATCAATGACTAATATGAACACCGTTTAAACCCGATCTTTCGTACACGCAGGAGGCGATCATGTCCTCAGCTCGCTCCATTTCGCAGTTTCACCACATTGCTGTATAGCATGCAACAAAATCGGTGTAACAATGCAGACGCATTAGTGGCTGACAGCGAGAACGTCCTAGGACTCCAGAGGCCTTGAGTTGAATCTGACCACCGGAAGGATGAACGAGCCATGCACGAATTCCTGCAATTAAAAACGTTGATCGGGATGACCGTGAGAAGAAAATGGTTGGTCAAAGAATAATTAACTATTTTTATTACACCGACGTGTGTTACGTTGAACCTACCGTTTCAACTCTACTTCTGTTATACTACGTGTCTAATGATAACGATCTATGATCTCTTACTCGTATAGCTTTGTAGTTTATACGATAAAAAATTTTAATCTGTACTAGTGTAATACATATAAACTAGCAAGAGCAGTATGTACTTGTCTGTGCCGAATCGGCATCTCTAGGGTTCGTTCATCATCCGTGCACGAAGCCCACAGATTTCGCACGATCACGACCATTTGTTCCTGTCCTTGACGTGGCCGTAGGATGGGTGTCCGATACATATGGATATGGTAGCATTAGAGCAGAGAGGACTTTTGACTGCGCCGAATCGGGATCCCTGGAGGGTTCATCAGCACTTCAGCAGCCATGTACGACGGTCATAGATTTGATTCTGCACGATCGATCACAGACCATTTCTTCGCACAACGATTCCTTTTCTCGATCCAGTTTTGCTAGGAAACGCGCTCCACATATTACGCAACCGAGTTTTGCCGCGCGAGAAGAGGGGGGCATCGATCCACCAGGAGAATATGTCGTGTACACCAGCGAGCAGTGCAAAGATACAGAGGGCATCTAGAGGCTAGACCATACACAGAGCGATCGCTGGGTACACACACGCGCGCGCGCGCGCGCGTAGAAAAGCATGGGAGTACATACGTAGTACATTTTACATGCGATAAAACAAACTACATATGCAACTGCAAGGTTGAGAAGAGCAGGCCAGATGGCTCCAAATTCCAAAAGCATGCGACCAAACAGGCGAGCTAGTAGCAGGAGAGGGAAGCAAAGGAACGAGAGGGGAAAAAAGAAAAGGCGAAAACGAGTGCGTGCATCGCGTATAGTAATCAGGCTCTGCCCACCCCTGAGATAGCCTGATGCACACGCACAAATGCGCAGCTGTTGCGCGCATGGCGCCGACGAGGGAGGGAATCCGCGGCTGACCTCAGCAAAGCGGAAGTCACAGCGCTGCACCGCAGGCAGGCCGCGGAAGCAGCCTGATGCAGTAAAGAACCACCGCAAAGCAACAAGCGGGCACAGATCAAACTGTACACGACACGCGCATCGGTTGCGCTCGACGTCTTGCGCTGTGTGCGTCTCCTCGTCCGGGGAATCTCTTCTTTCGATGTCCTCTCTCTCTCTTGTATGGGGAATCTCTCTCTCTCTCTCTCTGTGCGGGTCTGCAATGGGGAGCTTTTGCTTTTGCGCAGGTCAAATGGATGGGGACCTCGCCGGAACAAGAGAAGACAAGGTGGGCCTCCCTGTTTTTCGCCCTTTTCTTTCTCTGAATATAAAATTTCCCCTGTTTTATGGGTTCAAAAATATATAAATATTTTCACTTCAAATAAGTAGTAGTAGTAGTAACTGAAACTCAAGTCCGGTGCTGTACGGCCCCGCTCATTTTGACTGAAAATATGTTTCTATTTTTGCTTTTTTTATTCAGTAATTTCTTTTTTCTGATTTTTTTAGATTTTTTTGAGCTTTTTGCCTTTTCTTTTTTTCTCGTATTTCTTTGCATTGTCCATGATGGGTTAACATGTTTTTTATTTTTTATTTTTTTAAAATTTAATTATGCCAAATAAGCTAACTCAGTTACAGTAAAAAATAAACCAACTACAGTAAAAAAAAGTCATAAACCATCGTTATTTCGAACATCCCAGTAGTAGGAGAAGCTTAGAAACATGACGTGTGATGATGTATCAACTCAACAATCAAAATGCAGCATCGCACAACGTATAGCCTGTATCTAATGTACAATGTACCAGTAGTACAAATTAACCTGCACAAGCTTAGACATGAAAATGCAGAGTATATCGTACTATTTTTCAGCTTACAGTTTATAATTTTTTTGAGCAAATAAATTAAATGATTTCTCTACCGTTATTTTAAAATGATTTATCAAAATAACCTTTTCGAAGTAGCTTATCGATATTCAGTTTATTCGTACTAACATTTATTTTAAAGATAAAAATTATTAATCGTAGCTTTTGGAAAAAAGAAGCTCTGTATGTATGCGATGCAGCCGACACAAGAAATCAAGAATGCAGTAACATGCAGAATCTCCATCTAATCAAAGTAACATATAGCGACATTGCGTCTGAATCTCCATCTAATCAAATTGTAAATTAACGGCAGAGATCTCGATGCTTTCAGCAGGGGGGGGGCGCTAATTAATTAACCGTTCCACCAACAGGAGCTGCCTGCAACCAAGCCTGTGTCGGTGTGCGTGGGCCCCCCTAATTCACTTCACTCTTCACTGGTCACTGCCCCGAGTTTATTACACCCATAGCCCCGTTCAAGTTGGGCGATGGATCGCCGCATTGAGCGTTGGGCGGATATTTCACTGTAGTGCGTACAGTGCGCGCTACAGTGAAAATTTTTTTTCGTTTTTTTATTTTTTTTACAAATTTGGTTATACTTTTTTTTCGTTTTTTATTTTTGGTTTTTTTATATTTAATTATACCCAATAAACCAACACAGCTAAAGTGTTTTTTCAGTCAACTACAGTGTTTTTTCAGCAAAAATCAAAAGCCATCGCTATTCCGATCACCCCCTGAGATTGAGAGGCAGGCCTATGTCGCTTCTGCCGCTGCGTCATGTGGCTGTGCCGCTGCACCTGCCTACCTTGCGCGTGTAAAGGGCTGTTTGGGTTGCAAATTAAACCAAATATTGATTACGCCAAATTGGTTGCTGATTGATTTGCTATTAAAATTTGATAACATTTATGAAAATTGTATAGCATCCTATATATTAATATAAAATATTACTATAAAATATCATCGTCAAAGTAAGAAATATAATAATAAAAGCAATAATACAAATCGTAAGAGAATAAAAACTTTAAGGGTACTTTATTAAAGAATAATCGGAAGCTGAAATAAATATTCAAAATATGGTACCAGTTCACTTCTAATCAAATAAAGATCAAATGAAATACATAAATAGTGGAAAACTACGGTACTGAAAACTCGAGTGCTCCATCCATACATGATGCTATCACTTCACTGGTATTTTACAGAGAATGAAAACAGCAAACGTAAGATTTGAAAATCTCAGCAAATACCCAACAACGGTCATAAACAAGGTGTGTAAAAGACAAGCAAAGCAAGTAAGTATTTAATATAAGTTAAGTGCAATAGAACTAGGTTACCAAAAACACTGATAAAGATCAGAGATAGAGATAACAGGAATAGTGGAATTAAGGATAATTATTATTTAGCACTCCATGGCAATGACACTAGCGATCACTTTCTACATACCCGGTTAAATGATAATAGTAAGGCGTGTCACTGTCCTCGACTGTATAACCACCGATAGGGTATAATATCCTGAGTAATGAAAGTATACGGCCCCCGTACGGTACTAGGTGGGTGATAATTTTTTCTATATATGGGTAACCTCAGACTAGATAACCGTTATATTATTAATAAAATATATGGTAAGAGATTAAAATAACTAAGAGAATGCTAGGATAAAGTTATGATAAGAGAGAGAAAGGATTGGCTAAGGTGGAGAACGAAAATGCACAATTCCCGATATGAGGCATTAAGGGATCCGATATGAGGCATTAAGGGATGATGATATGGTGATCGTAATCTAGGAATTATTCTAAATAAGCGATTATAATATAACTCACACAAAAGTTTTCAATCATCCAAGTTTTATTACGTGATGGGTGGTTATTAGTCAAATTAACAGGTATCATACATATATTAGTCATGCCTCACAAGCAATATCATATGAGTAATGAATTATGATAATAGGGAAACATAAACATAGTAGCTCTAATGTTAAAAGATTACTAGTGATTTAACCATACATTTGAACATGTTTTATACACTACCTCTATCAATAATTTAAGCATGAATTATAAAATATTAATAAAAACATGAATTTTAGAACATCATTAACTGAGCATTCCCAACAATCTAAAAGCATGTAAAATCAGATAACCTAAAATATCATGGTATAAACACTACATTAGCAATCTATAACCAGGCGAGCATTACAATATAAAAATAACCTGGCAAGTATTAGTGATATGATAATAACCAGGTAAGTTTCAGTGATACGATAATAACTAGACAAGCATGAGTGATATGCTAATTATCAGGTAATCTTTAGTGATATGATAATACTCAGGTAAGCTTTAGTAATATGATAATAACCAGGCAAGCATGAGTGATATGATAATTACTAGGTAAGCTTTAGTGATATGATAATTATTCTCAATGATAATAGTGATAAATAATCATAGAAGATGTGGAATGTGGAACGGAAAGGTGACAACCATGAGGTATTTAGCATGAGCATATTTGATGGACTCGCTGCATGAAAGAACAGATATACGCAATTGGCTGCCCACTGCCGCCTGCCTTCAGCGCCGCCGCCGGCCTCTGGTGCCGTCGCCTCCTACGCCTTGCTGCCGATGGCAGCTACGCTGGCGCCGCTGGCACGTGCGTCGCTTGCCGCTGCCTCTCCTGCGCGCCTCCCGACCTGCACCGCCGCTATGCGCCCGCGCACCACATGTCGCCGCCGCCTTTGCCTTGTAGCCGACGTACGGCCACCCGCGATGCACTGCGCCCACGCGCCTAATGGCCTGCGCCACCATGGAGCCGCCGCTGCGCGCTCGCATGCCGCTTGCCACCGCTAGCCCCTGACCCGTGTGCCACTTGCCACCGCCAGCTCGCGCGCCTCCTGGCCTGCACTGCCTCCCAGCCGTCGCTATGTGCCTACGCACCAATTGCCGCTACCGCCTCCAGCGCCGCCTTGCAGCCGCCTGCGTCACACCCCGCCCGCGCGCCCATTGGCCTTGCGCAGCCACTGTGCACCCGCACGCTGTTGCCCTCGGCGTCGCCACTACTGTGGCCGGTCGCTGGCCCTAGGTGTAGCAGGTGAGAGATAGAGAGACATTAGAGATGGAGAGAGAGGGAGAGATATTTGAGATGGATTAGTTTAGGGTTTGCCGTTTGAGATAATATGCCCCTTTTTAAAAATCGTGGACGCTAAAAATTTGGTAATGGTAATGAAATACAATGTCATACACGGGCAGCCCGATAACAAGAAAATCGCTCACTATAATAACACCCAAATTTGGCTTAGCTACAATCTAAACAATATTATTTTGCCAATATTTAGCTTTGTGTAGATTTTGGCTATGCTAAAATTTTAATTTGGCTCGTTTTGGCCATCAACCAAAGGACCACCTGGCACTTTGACAGTGCGTAATATTTGCGCCCTACGAGGGAGTCAGGCAGGCAGAGTCAAATACCAGGCCAGGCCAGCTAAAATTATAAAAAAATGCAATATTATAGAAGTGTTTTATATGAAAATTCGTTCGTATTATTTTCATATATTTAAAATAATATTTTTATTAAATTATTAATATTTGACTCTACGCATTGTAGGACGTAACTCTTTTTACGATTAGAGGGAGTATTCAGTTGGGTAGTTTTTCGGATGATTTTGTTGCAGTGTTAAGCGCTTCGAAGACACGGAGATATAGCAATGCTACCTGCTGCATTTTTTAGCTTGCCAAGCTAGGTACGTACAGATTGTTGGGACAGTCATTAATCGAAATCAGGCAGTAGTAAAGGAAGGAGGAGGATCCATCCAAGACTTCCTGCAACCCAAAAAAGATGCTGCATGGCCGTACGTATGAGCACACATCAACTGAAATCAAGATAACGAGGTGACCGACGAGGGACGGAGATGAACAAGAAAAGAGAAAAGAGAAACAAAGGAGATAGATAAGTATAGCCTCATCGATCCATCCTGCCCGGCTAGCTACGAGAGAGAGAGAGAGAGAGAGGAACATGTACAATCACTGACAAAAGCTAGCAATGCAATGCAATGGAATGCAGGAGGCAGGCTCTGGGCAGAAGTAGACGCATAGATTTGCTGCTCGCTGAGTGAGCAGTGCAGCAGCTCTGCCGCTGCTGCTGCAGGCAGTACAAAAACTAAAGCGACACTAAAGACACGGGCGGACGTGACTGGACGAGGGTCGTAGCTGCCGCCGCTGCTGCTGCGACGTCGTAGCAGCACTCATGGGTACGTGCGTCCGTCTATCGATCGTTCGTGCATGAGCTGTTGTGCAGGATCGACTGCCTGGCCGCTCTTGTCTGCTGCTACCTGCTGCCGCTGCCGCTCTAGTTGACCTGCGTGTGGCTGGCCTTGGCCTGGAGCATCCGGTCGGATCATTCGCCGCCGTGCTCTTGCGCAGTTTCAGGGACATCTATGGGATTTCGGTGGAAATCAAGAGAAACTGCAATAAAGAAATATTTTGGGTCATATGAGTACTTGAGCTTCTCTGAACTCTGAGTAGCCGCGTCCTGTTCCAGGGAGCTTAAGCTTCTGATGACTTCAAGCTAACGCAAAATCCCGATCTTTCGTAGCTATCGAGGATTTGCCATGTTTCCTGCGGAATCTCTCCTCCTCTGCGTCCTTGATAACCAGGCACTAAACATAAATGTTGGGTAGGAGAAGTTAGTTCTAGGCAGGTAGAACAGTGAAAAGGTCGTTAATTGAGAGCGGCCAAGCGCACGCACTGCCCTACGTCCAGGCAGCCAGCTCTAATCATGCAGGCGTGGAAACCCGCCTTAACCTCATCATAATATCGCGTTAAAATTCTGTCATGTAGCAGTGGCAGCGTGGAATGCCCCATAAAGGGGTGCGCAAACGCAAAAGCAGAGAGACCTCGCGACCCAGTTCGATCGTACAGCCCCTAAAGCATGCCGCCTGCCTACGTCTTCCTGCATGCCATGCATGCTGTGTTTGCAAGCAAAGGTAGGAGTGGGTCAGTGCAATGCAATCGAGTGGCTTAATTGATTACTGGTAGTACAGTAGAGTATCAGTAGTTTGCTAAGACGACAAACAGAAAGCAACCCAAACCGGCATAATTTAAACACTTGCTCTGTCCGAAAGATAAGCTGCAGCTGTTACGGCTTTCGCAGTTCAGTTAGTATTCTGTAGTACATGTTCAGGGAATCTCCAAAGCCCCTGTATTTCTAGCGTGCTGTCTTCAGTGTGTATACACAGTACATACTACGCATGTCTGTACTGCTTGCTAGATGGTATCTCGAGCTTAGCTGCATGCATTCGTTCGTGATGACTTTTGCACTAGTGCTCGTGCATGGAAGATATACAATTGGCCTCACACGTGAGACAGACGGAGGCCGCTTGGTACTTGCGAAAGCCAAAGCACGAGAGCTAGCCAAGTGTGTGAGCGTGGGCGTGTTTTTGCCTAGGACACTGTTAAAGAGAGTCCAGACGCAGCCTTAATCCGTCCTGGTCTAAGCTAAAAACATCCATCTCAACTTGGTTCACTCATCACGCTTGCAGCAGTTCGTACAACACTACTCACTACAAGCAACTTAAAAACATAGGCCTTTTGAGACTTGAGAAAGATCAGTAGTTCAGTACTGCATTTGTATGTACCAACAGCAACATGTTTAAGGCTGCCTTAGTGCAATTATAACCCTAAGAATGCACGCTTTTTGTATGTATTATTTCTTCTATTAATCACTCCATCCCTTTTGATAAAGTTGTTGTGGTTTCCGCAGTTAGTCGTAGCATTTGGGTATCTACTGCGCTTTTGTCATTGTACACTACAAATCATGATTATGCAGGGTGATCGGATTGTGTACCAGAGTCTTGTCATGCACACACAAACCGTAATTATGGCACCTACGCCGTCTAGAAAGCGCTTTAGTTTTGTAGCTAGCGCAATGCATTGTCATGGCATGACAGGCAAGAGCAAAAAAAAAGTATATATAGCACTGTATACATTTATAATTACAAAAATTACAGCATGCTTGAGGTATTGGCAAAAAATGGTATTTTTGCCGCTCGGTGGTGGGGCGACGAAGTTGCAGAACTGATGCGTGGGCCCGCCAACAGACAATCAGCATCCTACCGTCCCACAACCAAAGGCAGGCTGCCTTCCGCACTGCCTTAATTTTTTATATTGTTTGTAGAAATTTTTAAATATATTAAATAACCTCAAAAAATAATAAAACTTTATGTGCAGTATCACAATATAACATACTTGACTGTGTAATTTTGTAGCACTTTTATCCGCTATGAATGTTGCTAAAAAATTTGTATGATTACGACATTTGTAGGAGATATTACATGTAGCAAACAAGTTGCAAAAATTATGAAATTTTATATGCAATAAGAATAAGAATAAATAAATTTTACGTCATCACCAAAATAAGAATAAATAAAAGCAATATAGAAATTGTGATGAAATTAAAATTTTAAAAGTACTTTATTAGAGAACCAGCAAAAGTTGAAATAAATGTTCGAAACATGGAATTGGTCCACTTCTAACCAAATGATGAATAAATAAAATAACACAAATAGTAGCAAGCCACGGTGCTGAAAACTCAAGTATTCTCACTCATGCATAATGTTATCACTCCACTAGCCTTCTACCTGAGAATGAAAAGAGTAAATGCAAGATTTCAAAATCTCAGCAAGTATTCAACATCGGTCGTAACAAGGTGAGTGTAAGGATAAGTAATGCAAGCAAGTAGTTGACACAGGTTAAATGCAATGAAATCAAATTACCAAAATAATAATAGAAATCAGAGATAGGGATAACAGGAACGGTGGAAATAAGGATAATTGTTATTTGATAAGTTATGGCAATGACACTGACGATTACTCTCACATACTTAGTTATACGAGAATAATCAGGCACGAGGTTGTCCTTGACTGTATAACCGCAGATGTGGTGTAGTATCCTGAGTAATGAAAGCGTACGACACCCGTATGTTACTAGGTGGGTAGCAATTTCTCCCTATATATGGGTAACACCAAACTAGGTAACTGTTATATTATTAACAGATAATATGATAATAGATTGATGTAACTGAGATTAGGTCTGGATAAGATTACGATGAGTGAAAAGGTTGAGAATAGAGAAGCATAATTTCCTATATAAGGCAATGAAGGATGATACTATGGTTGTAGTGATCTAGGAATTATTCTAAATGGACATTATAACATAGCTCACATAAGGGTTATCAATCATTCAGGTTTTATTATATGATAAGTGGTTATTAGTCAGATCAACAGGTATCATACATAAATCAGTCGTGATTCACAAACAATAACATCCAAATAATGGATTATGGAACATGGTATATAAACATAGCAACCCAATGTTAATAGATTACTAGTGGTTAACCCTAAATTTGAACATACGTATACGCTACCCCCATCAATGATTTAAGTATCAATTCTAATCACTAATTAAAACATGAATTCTAGAACATTAAAACTGAGCATTCTAATAAACCTAAAAGCATACGACACCAGTTAACCTCAAATATCATGATATAAATAGTATATTAGCATCATACAACCAGGCAACCATTACAATGTGATAATTACGCGCAAAGGTAGTGGCGACAGATAATCATGGAATAGGTGATATGCGAAACGGTGAGGTTACGGCCACGAGGTACTTACCTTGAGCATGTTCGGCGGGCTCGCTGCACGAAGGATCTAGAATGCGCAACTGCCTGAACGCTCCCTCAACAGCTGCGTGTGAACCTATACGATGAAACAGAAGGAATTATATCAAAGTTGAGACAACCTTGTGGAAGGATGGACAGAAGTGCATTCAGCTGAAAAAATTTGTGTTCGTCGCCATGCGAATAGCCGTTCGGCCGTGCAAACCATGCCCTACTACACAGCCAAACGAGACACCACATGAACTCGTGTTTCAACCGCGCACCCCACTAGTCGAACCACATGACTGTGGAAAATAGCCACTCGGCTGCTCCAGCCACCGCCGCGCATGCCGCTTCTCCGCTTGCCTGGCCACCTACGCCACCTGGCCGTGCGGCCAAACCGGCTCTTGCCGACTGCTGCTACTAGTCACCTCGGCTGGCCGTTGCCGCCGCCACCGTGACACCGCCGCCCGCGTGCCACGCTGCCGTCATGCGTCTACCGTTGCTAGCCGCCAAGAGAGAGAGAGAGAGTTGTAGATGGAAGAGGTAGACAGGGAAAAACTTGGTTGGGAAAAAGTCTTGCACATGGGAAAAGAAGACCCCTTTTTATTAGCTCTTAACCCTAGTTTAGGAAGGCTGATTAGGTTTTTTTCTCTTTCATGGTGGTACATACCAGCTAGAAGAATACTATATGCTTGCTTGGTGCGTGTGAGCTTTGACCTGCCGAACTGGCCTTTCGCCAAAGGGAATCAGGGATTTGTCGGAGAGGGAGGCTTAACAAGACGTTTTAAATCTTGAACAGGTTCCAACTCTTGCCAATTGGTTGCCCAGACGGTGCAGTGCAATTTGTCTCTTCAAAAAAAGAGAAGAAAACTTCATGATTTTCCGGGGAAATGATGAGGCCGGTGTGGAAATTTGACGATGCATCCATGATTTGGAGGAGACCGGTACTGTGTACACTAGCCTGAGGTCCTGCTCGTTGAGTTTAAACTTCTGACTTCTAATTTATTTTTTACTATTCATAATCTTTGTCTTTTTCTGACTTTTCGGTATTTTTAAACTTTTTATCTTCTTTTTTTTCTCCATATTCGTTTGCATTATACGTGATAGGCTAACCTATTTTTCATTTTTAGATTTTTAAAAATTAATTATACTAAATAAACCATCATCAGCTATAGTATAATTTCAATCAACTATAGTATATTTTTAATTATAAACCACTAAATTTTAGTCTAATCGAGCTGCCATGAGTTTGATTCATACAAGACGTGGGTCGGCAATTTTGTCTCGAGGAATGGTCGTAAGCGGCTGCACTCGGAGGGGCCTGGTTGGCTGGCCCCTTTTTTTTTGCGTAATACGAGTGCTTAAGGGATGTTCGGAATAGCGATGTCTTATGGCTTTTTTTACTGTAGCTGAGTTGGCTTATTTGACATAATTAAATTTTAAAAAAATAAAAAATAGAAAAAAAATGTTAGGCCATCACGGACAATGCAAAGGAATACGAGAAAAAAGAAAAAGTAAAAAAACCAAAAAATCTAAAAAAACCAAAAAAAGATAAAATACTGAATAATGAAAAAAGCAGAAGCTGGCTTAAAAGCTCAGATGGGCCGCGCTAGTACTGCAAGCTTGGACTTTGCCGATTCTGCTAGTACTGCAAGTAAAAAAGAAAAATGCACGGTTTTGAACTCTGAGCATAATAATACCAGCCATCACATAATCGGCCTGACATGATCAACATATCAAGAACAACTTACGTATTGGCAACCATGGCGCAAAGGGGGTGAAGCTCTCTTGATCTGTAATATCAAATCACTTTGCATTTGTTGGCGAGTGACAATGCAACAAGTAGTTATTATAGCTGCACAATTGGGGAGACCCTGGCTTGGTTGGAGGCTCCCATGAGCTCAACCAGTTGAGCTGTACAGTTTCCTCAGGTTGGCGTCGAGACCCTTTGATGACCCAACAGCATTTGAAGAATCACAACCTGCTTTGTCAGGACCTTCAGAGTTCTTGCCGGTTTCTGGTGAAACAGTGACATTGGCGCTCGTGCCAGATTTGATTTGCAGTCCTTCCTTCCACAGCTCAGATTCTATTGCTGAATACAACTTCAATCAAACCAATTACTTTGGCGCTCGTGCCAGATTTGGCAGTTGGCATCCTTGCACAACTTGGATTCTGTAGCTGAAATTTTGCGGCACTTACGCTTCAGACGGTACAACTAAGAAAAGAGCGGACTTAAGGCCCCGCTCAGCGTTGAGCGTTGGGTGGGAGCGTCGGGCGTTCGGCGTTTGTTCTACCGTGCAGGTATTTTGTTATTTTCTTTCTTTTTTTGATTTGATTTGGTTATGGGGCACCCCGTCCCTCGCCTCGCCATGCCCGGCCTCCTCTCCGCTGCGCGACGTGGTACTAACACGAGCTGCTGCCTTACGGACGCGGGATGCCGTGACGCCAGCTTCTTGCATGGCCGCCGGCCCGGCAAGATCCTGAAACAGGCCCGGGTATTTTCCCGAGAACAAAGTGGGCCTCAGATCGCCCTTGACATCAGGTATTGTGGGCTTATATTTTCGGCTTCGGCCGCCCATGTGCCCCAGTATTGCAGTGGTCAGTGGAAGAACCGCTGGGCTCCGGCGCCGGCGATCGGCCACCGGCGTCTGACGGCGGTGGTGGGGTCCAAGAGGCAGTGGGATGAAGGGAATTTTCCTGTGCACGCTTGGAACAGGTGACGACGGGCTGTTACCTGTTGACTCGTCGACGTCCTTTGGACAGTTGGGGTTCGGAATTTGCTTCACCGACAGCCTTCCCCCATAATTTTTACCGACTAAATCGCTGCAAAAATTCTGAGAGAAATCTTAGAGATGGGGAATAGAGTGGTACACCATCTGACAAATTTTCAAGCTGGACTATAATCTGTAGCGAGAACTGGAAATGAAAATAAAAGATGAACAGTACCCTTCTTGTTTCGTTTTCCCTTCGACTTTTCCCCATAAAATTTTCATTTTTGTGCCTTGAGTTTATGTCTGAACATTTGTAAGGGCGTTGCAGGTTTGATGGCCAGGTGAAAAACTTCAAGCATGCAGTAAAAAGTCCAGGAGTGGCCTACTGGGCACAATATTTTCTGCAAAATACTAAACTACATTACGTACATCCAGTGTATAAAAGTTATTGATGCCTATCTGATATTCCTGTGGGAATTCTCTCATGAGAAGCATCTTCCAGAAAGGAAATTATTGACAATTTGCTCTGTCTATTACCATACATCAGGGGATAAAACTTGTGACTGGCCGGCCTGCATAACAGTCATACACGGCTAAGGCCAGTGAGATAGAAATTCTTATGCTAAGGTTAACTCTTGCATACTCTGGCTTATCAAGCAGATGGTTAGGGGGGGTTTGTGGTGGAGGAAGGTAGTAGACTGGAATCGACAAGGTTGGGAAGATGTTGGGCATTGTCATAATAGGGACACTAGGAAGGAATTGGGGCGTTAATAGGATTTAGATCGTGGACACCTAGAATGGTCTACAGTTCACCAGTGACAAATAGATCATATGATATTTTAGCCTCCCTAATTCTTGTGATTAACTAATTTGTTGATTACGATCCTATTGTGATGTCCATATCTCTCATTGGTCAAAGGAGCATATCTCTCATTGGACAAAGGAGACAAAAGATGTTTGATGCAGTCTTATTAGAAAGGGAGGAAATTTCATGGCCCAAAATGTTTGTGGAACGGTTTTGGACCATGTTTGCTGAAATGACCATATCATTTAATACTCCGTTACGAACACCTTACTAGTAACCCTAAGAAAGCACGCTTTTTGTACGTGTTCTTTCTTCTATTAAGCACTATCCAGCTCTTCTGAGAAAGCTGTGGTTTTCGCAGTTAGGTAGTAGCAGCCGTCGTAGTTGTAGAAAGCGCTTTAGTTTTGTGCTGGTACACTTTTGTCATTGTACGCTACAAATCATGATTGTGTACTAGAGTCTTGTGATGCGCACACAAAGTCACAAACCATAATCATGGCATCTACACCGTCTAGAAAGCGCTTTAGTTTTGTAGCTAGCGACATGCATCGGCATGGCATGACCGGCAAGAGCAGCAGCCCAATGAGTGTGCCAAGTACGCGAATTCAGCGATGGAATGGACGTATCAATGGCGACGCTGCCATTTTCGATCGATTAGTAAGCTGCCGGAAGGAGCAATCTATCTATCTATCCATCTATCGGAGTGTGAAAGGACACGAGGAGGAAGAAGAGGCCTAGTTGAGAAAAGACGCAGGAAGCAACATGTCATGCGACTTCAGCTGAAAGCTCAACACGAGATCGAATGAGTCCTTTGCCTTTCTCCTTCCCAAAGGAGGCCAGCCGGGCCGGCTGGAACGGAGCGACTGCTACGAGGGCTTAAGCTCAGATGGGCCGCATAGAAGGCAGCTCATCCACTCCATGTCCGAGGCAAACCACGCGCGCCGAAGCTGGGCCAGGAGGTGATGGGCTGGGTTTCTTTGCGTGTGAGTGTGTGACCTGTAAATCCTTGTTCTTTTTAATTTATAGTTTATAATTTTTTCTGAATAAATAAATAAGATAATTTTTCTATCTTTTTTTAAAATCAGACCGAATATCTAACGTATTTCTGTTTGAAAAAAAAATGACAATACTACAGTGAAATGTGCATGTTAAGGGTCTATTTATATTGGTTTTTGCTAATAGCTTTTTAGCTGTGACTGATGAATAGTAGTGTATTATGTAAGAAAGATAGTACAACGAAAGACACTATAATATTTGAACTGCCATACGATTTACGAAATTATGATATAATAATATACAGAGATGTTACAATATGTAAAAGTGAAAAGTAGCAATTAATAGAAGCGGTTTGTAAAAATTGGAGTGTTTGTATTGGTTTATGCTGAACATATCCTTAATGTGCAGAGTGCAGAGTACACGTCTAGAGAGGAGATTAACCACGTAAAATTGTATTGTTGCAACAGTACACCAACCGACTAGATCGATCAGGCAGCATGCATTTGCACGAACAGGTCGACCTCGTAGACGACCGACTCCGGCGTGGGGTTACCCACGGCCGTCATGAGGCAGTACCCGCGCGCCATCCTGAACTTCCCGGTGCCGCCCACGACGCTGCGCTCGATGGCGCCCGTGAAGCCGAGCACGGGGCCCAGCATGGCCAGCGTGCTCCCGCCGTACTCGCCGGCCGTGAACACGAAGTTGATCGCCGACTGCAGGCCCGGCGGGTTCACGAGCCCGGCCCCGAAGAAGACGCCCTGGTACCGGCCGAGGAGCGCGGAGTTCCTTGGGTCCGGGCCGGCGCGGAGCTCGTCGTCGAGCACGCCGACCCTCCCGAACGTCGCGTTCGCGCCCAGTGGGGACGGCACCACGATGGCCGCCGTGGCGTTCGGGCCGGGGAACGTCTCGTGCATGTACAGGCGGATGTGCGTGAGCCCGTGGTCGCCGTCGCCCGACACAAGAATGGCCGCCGACGAGGCCAGCAGGAGGGCAAGCAACAGCAACGGCGAGGAGGTCATAGTGATATCGAGGCAAGAACGAGTTGCAGGCTCTCTTGCAGCTGCAGAAAGATCAAAGATGCAGAGCTGAATCGATCGATCGATCTGTTATAGTTTTATAGACTCGATGATCGATCACCACTTTCCGTTGACCTTAGTTGTATAGTGGTTTTGCTTGTGCAAGCGTATAACAGACATGCAGACCTGCTATATGTAGTTGTTGCAACTTGCAACTCGCCATAATCGTACGGTCAACTCTTTAAGCTAGGCATGCTAGCGCCAGCTTCCTAGCTGTAGCGTAAACTAGGAGGTTAGGCTTTCACAAAACGATTATTGTAAGACGTGTTGATAGAAAACTCGAGTTAGACTGCATAATTATCGGTCAGCTAACTGACAAGCTAGCTTAAAGAAGTTGTTCGTCTCTTTTATGCGACGAACCACTCGTAGCGAAGTTGACGAACACAAATAAACTGCAGTATTGTTCTGTCTTCAACTGTCGACGTTCCCGGTAGTTCGTTCGGCTGCAAATTAAGAAAAACGACATGGGCATGAATCATATATCCAACCAGCAACTTCAGGATTAAATAAGTACTGGCATATGTATTTGTTGAGTGGTGTGAGGAATAATGCTAGCCTGGGGAAGATAGTGAAAAACACCGACCAGTGTCGGCAGAATAATGTTGGGCCTGTTCGGAGGTGCCTTTGGGCTAGGAGAAAAACTGAACGGGTTCTTGTGCTTTTATGAGTCTTATTATAGCCGCTCGATCTGGGCCAATTTAGGCCCAGAACGGTAGGGAGGGCTAAGGATGCCCGTTTTGCACTTGCCGGCCGAGACCCAAACCTGAGCCAATTGGTTAGTGCAATTGCTGCATTCCAACATAAAAAGGGGGCCAAGTTCCCCCAAAAAAAAGTGTACGCTTCAGAGACCATGGTATCGAATTTTCATAAGCTTATAAAAAACGGGTTTGGTGTAGTATGGTATAACTTTACATAATTCTAAATTTTAAAATTTATATTTTGCAACTAAATTTGAATTTGATATATTTGATTTTATATTTAATTAGCAAATTTTATTTTGAGATAAGAGAGGATTGGGAGATAAAAACATCGAGCAAATTTACACTCTCAACCTTTGAATTGAATTAAGCGTAGTGTTACCTATTTCTTTTTAAAAAAATTAATATATCTTTAAACTAACTATTGAATCTATGCCTTTAAAATTAGGGTCCACCAAATTAAAGGTTTGATGTTTTTTAGATCTTTTTCAAATTAATATATCTCTAGGACAATTATCGAATTTCAGTCTTTAAAATTAGGGTCCACCAAATTAAGGGTTTGGTGTTTTTTTGATCTTTTTTAAATTAATATATCTCTAGGACAACTATCGAATTTAAGCCTTTAAAATTAAGATTCACAAATTTAAGGGTCGGATGCTTTTCTCTTTTTTTGTGAGAATTTCAAGCATATTCTTTTTTCTTAGCATTTGTGAAAGACTTATCATCGATTTTTAATATATAATAATAGATAGATAGATTTGTCTGTTGCAGCAGAAATGCAACGTTGTGGTCACACAAAAGAAGGGAAAAATGAAGAATTTTTGTTCTGCCGAGAGTACCAGCACTGACAATTATTGTCTAGTTGGGTTAACATCAAGCGGGCGGGGTCGCATAAGGTTCATTTTCCCCAGCTGCTCGTGCTGTTGCTGCATTGCGGGCTGGGAGGCCACCGCTACTGCATGGTGGAATCTAGGATTTAGGGCCGGCAAATTCTGCAAGGGGCTCCATTCTCTTGGGTTGCACAACTGTATAATGAGAACACTGCGCCAAACAATTATATTATGGTTGCTAGTTTTCTAATGGTAAGCGAAATATAAACGAATAAAATGCCTGCCAGCTTTAGATGTGTAAGAATGATCAGCAGTAGTAAAGTTGTTATTTTTCTTTGTTTACTGTTGTTTTCTACTTTATTTGTGGTGTCGGCCTCCCTCTACCACCTCCTATCCTCCGGTAGCACCGCCACCCTCTAATATCGTGCCACCGCCTAACCCTAGCACAATTGTCGTCGTCTCCTACAGCCACGCCGCCGTTGGATCTAGTAGATCCGGTAGTCTCCGCCGACGCCGACGTTCCTCTCGCCTTTCTCAAGCTCATTCTACTGATGGCTTGTGCTGGCTCCCTCTCTAACTCCGGCGACATGGAACCCTAGCCCAGCGGGTCTTCTTCGGCTCCAACGGCTTCATCACCGTCCCTGATGACGACGGGCGACACCAACGTGGTGGGTTCCTACCCCTTCCCTCTCCCTTGGCGCACCACGCTCAGTAGTCCCATTAGCCACCGCGGTGTAGCCAACCTTGACGTGGTGTGTGAAGTGTGAAATGTAGACGAATAAAGATGCCAGCTGAGGGGCTAGAAGCTTTGGTTGATTCGACATACCAGTTAAAGCATGCATGTATTGGTCTGGACCGAAGCAGTTGTGCCATGGCGTCCATCTCTTCTCTCTTCAGGAATGACGTGGCTTCGGCTAAAAAGAACAAGATAAAGTAATGCACAAACAGTAATTTTGTTTTTTTTTGCTCCCTCAGAATATGCAAAACTTCACTTTTTTATCAAGCAAGGTAACAACGGTGGATTTTGTTGGCTGTGGCTTATAGCTTAAAATTTTAAATTCTAACTGTTCGCGAGAGGCAATACGTAGAGAAAAATAATCGTATGCAATTTTGGTCGGTACAATTGAACTCAGTATATTTTTTACTATAATTTACTTGTAGACGCTCGTATAAACCAAAATTAAAACTAAGCCCAACCGAAGGCACCAACAACTTATGGTTCTCATTTGTAAGTAAATAAATAAAGAAACATGAATTACAAAAGATTTTGTGTGATCTAATGGGAAATGAATCATACCTAAAGTCAAAAAAAATCTCAGGTCAACTTAAAAAAACTACACAAATGGCGAGACTAACGTGCGAGTAGACTAGTTCCAGTTTCACCTTCAGACTGCTTACGATAGCCACTGCCCACCTTCTGACAGCTGCACCTGGCAAACTAACAATATGTTAGCAATGCTCAGTAGATGGAATTTCAAGAAACAAGTCCATTTGGGCTACAAATTGCATTATATAACTCAATAAAATACATTAGCAATGCTGCATCATACATAGGGTGTAAAAATGAGCCAAAATATTTATGTCTAATATCGACATCGGACAGTGACAAGTGAGAATAAAAGGGCTGCCTCCTGCTACACGTAATGTAACATCTCCAGTTGGGGTTTTAAAAACCATTAGTCTGCATTACATGACAATTATTACTGTGTATTGCTCATTCCACATAAATGTTGCACTTATAATTCAATTTAGACACAAAAATATTAATAGAAAATCTGGTAGCTGAAGTTGTTTCTTTACCATATGTATAACATCTTCCAATTCACAAATCGTGAAATGCCTACATTTTAATATGCATGATTTTAAAGTTTTTCTCGGTGTCTTCACACACTCCACTCCAGTTTTACATAAACAACAGTTGACTTACTAGGTCACCCCACTGTTGTCATCCATTTTGAAGTGTGGCAGACAAGGCCAATGAACTGCTTCACAGATGACTCAGTTTAGACCCAACCTCCAATACATCTCATCTTGATATCTACTAGTAATATATTAAAATTAACCTCACCCATCTGTATATATCAGTCTCTCAAGCACCACAATGTAACGTACACGCTATATACCAGCTCATAAGCTTCAAGAGTGATCTCAGGCTTTATCCGAAGATCGTGAGGGTCAGTAATTATGTTCTTGTCTTGCTGTTTATGTTCTTGTCTTGCTCTTTATTTCAGCAACTTTTATGATTTTTTTATTAATGATTTTGTGCTACTAACAAAAGGATTTTATGTGATCCATGTATGATTTCTTTCTTTCGTTCAGAAGAACTTATTCCTCAATTTCCTTAAAATACCATCCTGTTGAAGTAAACTTTCATAGAACCAACCAGTTCTGAATTAATGTTGTTTAATTCTGTGTCACGAATATATGTACTCATGGGGAACTCCATATTAAGAACACAATATCAACATCGATAGCAAACATTGTAAATAAGAATGGTAATTTGGGAATTATCAAACACTTCATTCTTTTAATAAACAATGAGGCTATTGAGTTTTGACCGTTTGTATTGTCTTATATTTTCCATTTCATGAAATTTTGATATTGCCTATAAGTTTGAATCAGCATATCTTATAATTTTAACCTTCTAATTGCATATCTCCATAGCTATAAAACCAGGGGAGAATAAAAATACAAACTATGTGACTAAGGATGCTGCAATGAGGCTACATGATTCACTTCATGTCAACTAACATCACAGTTCATTTTGATACTGAAAATGGATTGAGTAAAATTGCTCAGAAAAAAAACACTGACCTACAGAAGTAATGTCAAAGAACATTGTGCCTTCTCCATGCAATTTAGAAACAATTGGAACTGGAGGTACTGGCCTTGCACATCCACGAATTTCAGAAGATTTGCTGTCAAGTGTTCCCAACATCAGTGCTAGGCCGCCAGTGTTCTTTGTGACAACTGGGCAGAGGCAGGTACTGAACTACTCATTCCAAACTGGTGAGGAGTTTACTCTTGAATTCATGCAAGATAGGGCAAACACAAAGAAGCATTTGATTCCCACCATCTCTGACAACAGGAGCATCAACACTAACTTTACTGCCTGGAGGCAAGAAGCTAACATATCGGGAAATAAACCACCAAAAGAACTGCTAAGATTTCCATCATTCGATGAAGCAAGTAGTGAAGGATCAAATTGTAGGTACCCACAAGAGATTTATGCCCGTGAACTAACCAAAATGAAGTTCCTTTGCAACTTTGGTGGTAGATTCCTGCCAAGGCCAATTGATGGCAAGCTCCGGTATGTTGGTGGTGAGAAGCATCTGATTCAGATTAGCCAGGACATGTCATGGCAAGGACTGACCAGCAAGACAACCAAGCTCATCAGGCAAGCTCACACAATCAAGTACCACTTACCAGGGGAACAAGTGAATGTGCTCATTTCTGTCGCCTCCGGTGACGATGTTCGCCATATGATTGATGAGTGCATTGTACTAGAAGAAAGCAAAGAAAGGCCTGTGATGTACCTATTCACTGATGAAGATGATGAGCACCATGTACATTTCGTGCTAGGAAGTGCATCAGATGAAGAAACTGAAGCACAATACATTGCTCTTATAAATGGATACACTGGATCAGGTAAAAAGTCAAGTGCACAAGGCCCTGGGAATGCATCAGCCAGTGATCTGGATCAGCTGATGTTCGATATTGACGACGAGGGATCACTGGCAGACAGGAGCGAAGAAGCCTCAGCACACATCAGGAGCAAATCTTCACAAAATACTGTCATCACAGTACCACCGAAGGCATCCAGGGGACCTCTGCATAAGATGCCTCCCAGTTTCAGGCACCAAATGTCCAACCAAGACTGTGCTGTGCAGAATGACAAAGTAGAGGTGAGTTCCTATCCTGCCAGAAAGTCGAGAAATATTCACTCTGGTTCATCTGTGCCATCAGAATCCACATATCCAGCTAAGTGGGAGCAAACTGGTGGTAATGCCACCGCAAGGCAGCAGCCTGAGCTGCAAGTGACAGCAACAAACTTGAACAAAACAGGCCACTATGCCACAAGAAATCATGAGAGAGCATCATCAAGAGAGCTGTTGATACCACCAGATGACATCAGTTCGAGGGAACCATCACCAAATTCAAACTACAGTAGCCCAATGCCACTTACCAGTCGTATCAACAAGCTGACGAGAGAACAGACTGAGCCAGTGATTCAATTCATCCAGTCTAACAATTCATCCGAGTTTCAGAAGCTGATGCTAGAAGAACCTGTTGGAACAACTGTATATGAAACACCTGTGCCTTTGTCAGGAGATCCTCAGAAACTGGCGTACAATTGCATGAGTACAGATGATACCATGATAAAGACAAGAAGGCACAGCCCCAAAGAAGACAGAAAGCCTCATTCAGAGACAGATCAATTTAGCAAAAGTAGAAACATTCAGTTGCATTACAGGGCAAAAATGCCTGATCCTAGTCAGGCCTCCAGGTCAAATGAATCAGGTGCTCCAATATTGTGGCACAATAACATGTACATCACCCAGGACCAGTTATTTGTAGCCAACAACAAACAGAAGGTACAGCCTCCAGTTCCTGATGTTATGTACAGTGGTGCTACCAAGAAAGATTACTGTTCCAGGCCAATGATCTATGACAGCAAAGTAGTACCTTATCCACATCCTTTTACATCATCAGATAACGAGTCAACTGAGCTGCAGCGAAGTAGTCCTGTGCATGCTTCATGGGACAAAGAGCAAGCTTCTCCCAGCAGTGAACAACAAGATGTAGAATTATCAACATTGATTCAGTCTCAGGCACTTGGCACTGATGACAACAGTATGCAGGTTGGAACTCAATCAGAAGAAGGTAAACAAAATGCTGCAGAGCCAACCTCAGAGCTCGAGGTACCTCTCAGCATCCTTTTCATGTGCTAAACTTTGGAAGAATTTTTCAAGAAAGCTTCTGGATTTTCCTCTGATGGTAGGTAGATGAAACCAGGAACAGCAAACCAGCCCTTCCTGCAAATGCGGCATTGGGCAGAGATGTTATAAGCAATGTCCAGGTTTGTAGAATGCCTGAAATTTAAACTTGAGAATCCCTAATGCCTAGACATTAGTTCAATAACAATTATATAAGTTTGTCCAAATCTGTATACTTCTATAGTACTCCCAGCTACTGATAGGGATATGAAAGTAAAGAGTGAAAGATATAAGCAAAACTGAATGAAACAAAATATTGCAGTTCTGAAAAGGAACCATAGATCAGTCTCATTGTTTCACATGATTCCCTGCATTGTCAATAATGTACCATAGTTGACTTTTGACATGCACCACAGATAATAAACAATGAGGACCTTGAAGATCTTCACGAGATGGGCTCTGGTGCATTTGGAACTGTCTTTCATGGAAGATGGAAGGGAACAGATGTTGCCATCAAACGGATAAAGAATAGCTGCTTCATGTATCCATCACCTGAGACAGATAAATTGGTTAGTTCCGGCAAATCACATGAATAGATTGAAATCACAATCATGATGCACATGTACTAGTAGAAAACCATTCGATTAATCTTCCAGGTTCTAGCAAACAAGGTTTTGCTCATCAGAAAACACTAACACATTTCATCATGCAGATTACAGAATTTTGGAGAGAAGCTGCAATCCTCTCAAAACTACACCACCCTAATGTGCTAGCATTCTACGGGATTGTGAATAATGGACCTGGGGGAACATTAGCTACTGTAACGGAATTCATGGTCAGTGGATCCCTCAAGAAGGTCCTTCTGCGCAAAGACAAATTCCTTGATCGTCACAAGCGAATAATTCTTGCTATGGATGTGGCTATTGGAATGGAATACTTGCATTCCAAGAATATAATTCATTTTGATCTGAAATGTGATAACTTGCTAGTGAATCTCAAGGATCCTTCTCATCCCATATGCAAGGTGTGTCAGGCTTTCAGTAATATATTGATTGGATCTGCTAAATAGGAACAAATGAATGACATGAGATGATATAATAACCCCTTCTTTCCATATATTATATAAGTTAAGCAGAGTAACGGGTAAATTATGACTGTAGGTAGCTGACTTTGGTTTGTCCAAGGTGAAACAAACCACAATGGTCTCTGGTGGAATGAGGGGAACTCTTCCATGGATGGCTCCTGAAATACTTGCAATGAACAGTAGTAAGGTATCTGACAAGGTAGTACTCCAAATCCTCTTGATGAACCAGAAAAATAAAGATGTTACAAAGCACTGAAATGTTATGGTATTGTGTGTGTCATATAGTCATATGACATTAGCAAACAGAAAGCTAAGTGAAGTGATTTTGCCCTCATAGATTTGAAAGCAAGCCTACGTTGAAAAAAAAGATGCACAAGACCATTTGGTGAAATCCTTTCTAAAAACCTAAAATGTAGAACCATCCCATGGCTTCATTTTTTTTAAAAAAAGTTATATTTATCATGTAAGCATTTGTGTGTGTGTGATGATTCCTCACATAGGTCTTTGTATTGTCTAAAACTAAATGCACCTTTGTTTGATACTATCACAGGTTGATGTTTATTCTTTTGGCATTGTAATGTGGGAAATACTCACGGGTCAGGAGCCATATGCTGGCATGAACCATGGAGTCGTCATAGGTGTGCTTAAAACACAACCAAGTTATTGTAAATGTAAAGGGCATCATATTCTGTAACATCACCTGATTACTGACTGGAAATTGCAGGAGGAATTCTGAGCAACACACTGAGGCCACCTGTGCCAACCTCATGTGATCCGGAGTGGAGGAAACTAATGGAGCAATGCTGGTCAAACGAGCCTGAGAAAAGACCATCATTCACAGAAGTTACGAGCCATCTACGCTACATGCTAGAGGCCAGCCAAATCCAGCCACTAAGCTAACTTGAATGAGGATCACTATCTATCTATGCTTTTTGAGTTCATGGTGCAAATCTTACTTGTGTATATATTCATATTGTTCATTTTCAGCAAAACTTAGTGTCCTTCGTTGTACATGATTGTGGATATTTTGGTTAAGGCTTTTGCATGAGTATCTTAGATTTGCCTGCAAGTGTGTTATGGAACCAGTAAACAGAAGGCAAATATAACTTGCGCTTCCTTGTCATTGATTGTTTGTACATTGTCAGTGTAGTCACATTCCGAATTATCCTAAGGTCAATCATGATATTTGTATATACTTAACTGGTGCTTCTCACGAGAATACATGGCCTGTAGCCATGTCTGCAATATAGAATCACCATTACTACAAGTGCTCTACAAGAGACAAAATTAAGGCTAATTTGACCAAACCGACCATATGTCAATTGCTGAGGTCTCAAGAGTATCCGGCATGTGGTGCATGCGTTAAGATACATATGACCTCACATTCTCACATATATGTGGTATAACTCAGACAAAAAGCAACCTTAAATCTTTTTTCCACATAACAAATTTGCAGGGAATCTAAGAAATTTGCAGATCAATTTGAAGATCAAATTGAAGTGCATGTACAACTAACATTATAACCAGACAACATATTGCCATACCCCTCACAAACAACTTAATCTGACTGCTAAATCAGAGAAAAATGATGCATTTCTACCAATGACATCTACTTAAAAAAGCACCTCAGGACATTTGTGTCAAACGATCCATCTCGGATCACTCCAGAGTGGGGATCAGTGGCATCGTCGCCCCAGTGAGGAAATACATCGAACAGTTTCCGTGCAAAACATGGACCAAGCCTAGAGAAATAAGACTGAGAATGCGAGGAGATGGGGAGAGAAACCGTGATACCTAGATCGTCTCTCCACGAATCGGCACTGTAACATACTTCCACTGAGCGCACATGGGGCGGCGAGCAAAGGGTGGGAATGGCCTCTGCTCCGTCGAGCAGCTCGGCACCGCCGGCGCCCGTCGAGCCGCGAATGACGCGGACACGCAGCGCATCCTTCTCCCTGTGAAGAGCCCATCTCCGGTGGCTGCTTCCAGGACCGGTAGGCCTACCGGCTACTGGCCTTGCTCGGCGTCGACTTCCGCACGGACGGCGGCGACGCTGCTCGCCTCCGGGCCGGGAGCATCGCCGTAGTTTTGCACTGGGGAGTTTCGTGAACCGTTGGATCAGGCTTCCACGGTCCATACTGGAGAAACTATGGCCGAGGAGTTGCGAAACGGTCCCTTTTACTAAGAGATAATAAATTCCATGCGGTGTAATCCATTCGACAAACTACCATCTATAAGGGCCGAACTACTGTATGCTACTCAGTTCAACTAAAATTCTATCATATGTTATTACCATCAGTTAAGGTATGTTTTTCCCTAAAAAATAATGATTTTGCCATCAGTTCAAATCCATCGATATAATAAAAATTAAATATAGGGCAAATTGGCAAAGCAAAAAATACTAAATTTTTTTGTGGATCATTGGGGTAGTGTACAACTCAAATATAAATTTTTGTAAAGTGAATCTTCCATTTGTGCTATTTTTAAAATTCAAATCCAAAATCAGTCTATTTGAGTTATTTTTAAACCAGGACAAATTCACTATAGCAAAATGGAAAATCATTTTTTTGGGAGCTATGCGACATCTTATGAGTATGTGAGAATTTTTCAGAATTTTTAGACCTCATTTAGTCTCTGTTTGTAAATGTAGCCTTTATTAGTATTTAAATTAAAAATCTAAAACTTTTTCATTGAACAGTGCCTTAAAATATTTTTCTTAAATCACCGACATGTTGAATAATACCCCTATGAATTTTTATAATTTTTTAAGGTTTTTTGCTATTTTAAATAAATTGAGCCTTTGGTCATTTGTAGGGGTATTTTGATCTTTTTTCAAAAGATAACAGTCAACTACGATAGTAGTATATAGTGAAATTAATCTCAAAGTCAGTGGTATACATTAGTTAGGCCCTTCACAGATGGCAATTTGTCGAACTAACTACTTCCTAGTGGCATAGAATCTATTCTCTCTTTAACTAATTTATGTTATCTTTTACGGAATTACTATTGTTCATACGTACAGAGCCTCTCTTTTTATCGGATACTTGGTCCACCTTCAACTCTGGTCCACCTTCTACTCCCTCCTCGTTCTCTCCATTCTCTCACTCCCTTCCTTTCTCTGCACGCACCCCTGAACCCTGTGTACGGCGATGACCACGAGCCCAGTCACCTCGTCCCCCGCGTCAGTGCCGTTGGATCTGGCCACCGTCGACTTCTTCAACCATGGAGGTGGCGGAGGAGACAGAGTCAGATGCAATGAGCTTGGAGAGCTGGAGGAGGCTCCGGGAGACCTCGTCGGAGTTGGAGCAGGGGAAGTCAGCGAGGTCGGAGCCGACCTGGAAGAGGGTGTCGACAAGGGAGAGGACCATAGCAAAACAGCAACGATGGTGGCGGTAGAGGCCGTAGTCGTAGCCTGCGGTGAAGGCGACAAGGGTAGGTGGCGGTGAGCGTGTCCACCGGTGAGAGTAGGAGGGGAGGAACGGCATTCTTCGGTATGTAACATTTTAATTTCATGTATGCAATATTTTGATTTTATGTATATAACATTTCAATTTTATGTATACAATATTTTGATTTTATGTATGCAACATTGGTATTCTTATAATTTTTTGTTGCATACATAATCGAGAAATATTATATACATGACCAAAAAATATGTCAACAGAGCATACGAAGCTAGCGTTCGAATCAGACGTTCGGACGCTAGCAAATCCCTATCTTTTGTGCCCCCAATCTGGATCATATTCGGGGTTCCTTATAGCCGTTCGATCGAATCATGCGGCTGAGACTCCTGAGGAAGGGAAACCGGATGTATTTTTACGGTATAGGCCCTCGTGCGACTCATATTGTCGTTTATGTAATTATGTTCCTCCAAAAAGATTGCGATGGACAAGTCCGATCCAAATCCGCTCATCATCTCCGTCCAATCAAACTGTACACGGCTGAGATTCAAGTGGAATAGAGCAGGTATTGTTTGCAAAATCAGCCCTTGAACTACTTTATATGACACAGCCGTCAAATTATTCTGCAGAACACCGTGAACACTTCCTCCTCACGACGCAGCCGCCGTCAGCGCCGGAGCTGCTCTCCGGCGTTGCGCCGCCTCTAGTGCCTCCTGAATCGGCTACGGACGCCTGCTGACTCTTCTACCATCACTGTACGGTATGCTCCCATGCATGATGCCCCCCCCACCCCCCCCACCCACACACACACACACTTGTCCGCCTCCATTGGCGGCTCCTGGGAGGAAGGGGAATCCGGCGGTTAGCGGGAATGTGATGAATATACAGCCATTGACGGTGGCGATGTGAGCTTGGGGGAGCCGTTCCTGCGACCGAGCACGGAGCACGCCGAGCTGGGTCGCTCGGTTCTTGGACTGGTACGGAATCCATCCATGGCTAAGGGGAGCTTTGGGTTAGCAAGACCAGGGTTCATGAAGAGGCATGCATTCTATAATGCTACAGAATGATGAATTGATGATTGATGAATGGACCATGTTCAAACTTGTCTTCCTTGCCTGGAGTACGGTTTACCCTGCACACCGGTAAGCATAGAGAAAGCATGCTCTCTAGTCTTTCTTGTTTCATGTTCATATGTCCTCCTGCATCCTGTAGAACATTGTGCGATGGCATGTTGTTAGACAAGCTGTGAGAAGCATAGCCGCCCGGGGAAGACCGAGGATCGCTGGCATTGTGCTTGATTTAGTGTTTGTTGTTGACCCTGCCGGGATTAAGTCTGGATATTCCTGATGGAAGCAGGAGGGTATCTGCTTGTGAGGGAGGTGAAGGACTATTGTGTTATGCCCAACTGAATATTTTGTTGCCAGTTGGTCTGCTTAGCCTCTTCATGTCTCGATGTATGTTCGCGTATAGTTATCTAAGAGCAGTTCTGTTCGACTATTCCTAATGTCGACTGAATCCACTCAGCCAATTGGACTATTTCAAGACATATAGTGACATAAGTGCAGACGAAATCAGATCTAATTGAGCAGCAGTCTGATGTCTTGATTCATGTGTTGACAAAACCATGTTGCTTGGAAGGTCCATGATCTCCAATTTATGTCCCTCATATTTATGTAAAACAAACTACTTGAGAATGTAGCGGTCATGATCGAGCAGTGTTTCAATTTGCAAAGGAGGATTAGACAGAATTCAAAGACATTACAATAGTGCATTCATGTACCTTCTCATAAAAAGTCTTCCAAAATAGGGGTGGGGGGACCTAGGTTGGAGACAGAAGCACGAGTCATTGTCATGACCAAATTCAGGAAGGCTAAAAGAGAATAACCTATGTTATATCTTTGATTCGAACAAATATTTACACATGTATAGTCGCCGTGAGAATGTTGTGTTTCTTCCATTTGCCTCGGACTTTATTTGTTATGCTCGACATGATGCTGCTTTTGTACCAAATAAGCCTTTGTTGTTCTTTTGCCAACACACATCTGAACATGAAATCAATATACTTGTCATGTAACATAATAGCTCACAGTACAAAGTAATTCTTAAAGTTATGCAAATTAGTTGAAACTTTCTTGAAGTTATCACAAATTGCCAGCTTGTTCAAAAAGATCTTGTGTTGTGCAGTTATTTGATTTGGTTTATGCCCTCACACTTCATTCCAATGCAGAAATTTTGCGTCTTGGCACACCAATGCCAATTGACCCACTTAGCAACTCCACTAGCATTATAATAATATGAACTACGCTAATGCTTCCATATATATATAATGTGTTACTAATTAGCTCTCCAAGAACATAAAAAGTTGCACTACAACCATACAAGCACAAATCATAAGCAGAAGCTACCAGTCCACCACCCACCAAGGCTAAGGCGTCGGTTCGATCATTTCGCCGAGCACATACGTACCTAGTGGCACGGACCGGCAGGCGACCCGCGGGAGTTGCAGTTTAGCATGCCGCACTTGGGAGGCCCGAGGCCGAGGGGCCAGTGAGACTTGACGCTGTTCAAAATATTACAAATACAGAAATAATATAATTCAGGCACCTCTTAATCATCTAGCATGGCCACACTTAACTGAATACTGGCCCAAAACAGTAGCCAGAAGGTTAAATTTGGATTTGTTGGGGAGCGCCAGGCCAGGGCAGTAGTGCAACGCCTTGGCGACGCGCGAGGGCCCCAACGGCAAGCCGCTGTGGTGGACCCTCCCCCACGAAAAATTAATTTAATATCGAAGTGAGCGCATGGCCCACATATCAGATATTAAACTGATAAGAACAGATACTACACTTGATCTTAGCCAAAAGGCCGAGAAAGGTATGCTTCGGAACGGAGCCCTGCCTCCGATTTTATAGCTCGCTCGACCGACCCCTCCGCCCTGCGCCAGCGATGTGGTACTAATCGAACGAACGAACGAGCGAACTGCGGTTGAGTCCTAGGCAACCAGCCGCTTGGGCCTTTGCTACTCTCCGATGGCCCAGTAGGAAGCGAAACCTAGCGTGCAGTGCATCTCACGTGCCTCAACGACCCAGTAAACACGGCTAGGATTTCCGTTCGGGCCTTTGCTACTCTCCGCAGCCGCCGCCGTCGGAGACGCCCCCGCCGCCGTCCGCGCAGCGGCAGCAGACGCCCGCGGGGGCCGTGCTCGACGACATGATGGCGTGCGTGGCGGCGCTCCTGCCCTGCCTCCCGGCGCGCAAGCTGCAGGCCGTCGACCGCTCCCCCCAGTCCTCCCACCAAAGTACGTCCAACCGACCCCTCTCCTCTTGCTACCTCCGACATTCGCTCCGCACGGCTGTGTCGCCGGCCAAGATGCGTGGTGTTTTGCTGGTCGCCGGTGCCTCGCTCGCGAGGTGTTCGTTGTTTTGCCTGCAAGGCAGGGGGGCGTCCTCGTCGTTCGTTCTTGCGGGAGCTCGCGTCGCATCTTGCCTGCGCATAAGCACTTTTAAGTTTTGAGGCTGCTGCAAATTTCATCTCTGTAGTTTAATGTGTTGTATTACTAGTGCCAAATTTGAGATATTGATGTTGAGAGGCACGCGAGGGATTTCATGGAGACTGCCAAACGTTCGACTTTAATCCTTACTCCATTACATCCTGGATACACCACCACTGTTTATAATATCATTATTACCTATTTTTACTTTAATCCTTAACGTCACCTATAAATGCTAAATGTTCAATTTTTTCTGATATAGCATCAGCTTCTAAGGTATATTCCGGTCTCATACAATCATCTATCTATTGGCATCAATAAATCTCTCTAGTTACATTGTCTTAGGACCTACGGGTGCACATGCGCTGACGGAGAAGAACATAAGCAGCAGGCGAGAACGACTCGCTCTGGAGTGCTGATTTCCATTACACCTTACATGCGAGTATAGCGAAACGGCTCCATCAAATTCGCTACTGAAAAACGGTGAGCTGCTCGACATGTGCTCAGATCAAGACAGAAACTCCTCAAGTACTAAATTTAACAGTGCTGCATTGCATGAATGAGACCACAGCCGCACATAACGTTAATGTCCTGCCAATATTTACATGTGTTGATTGATATTAGCACTGAAACCATCCAATAAAAGCTGTACATTTTCCTGGTATCCTTTTTTGTGAGGATTTTTCTGGTATCTTTTATATGTACATCACTGAACGCTAACAATCCGGTCATGCAGGCTATCATGACTAGAACTAGCAAACCATTTTGGAGAATAGATCATCTAGAGCTGAGTACAAGGGCTGGGCAGCTCTGGGCCTCTCCACCTTCCCACACAGGATATCGCTTGTGGTCAAGTAAGCGTCCCCGTAGAAGTGCAGATTGGTTTCTGATCTGGTTGTCACGACATTTCCTTCCAGTGAGACTCCAACAAAGGCACCTGTTCAAAGTTTTCAAATAAAGAAGTTTATGAATCAGGAGGATATCGAGATAGTTGTGTTATGACTTACGAAATTCCCAAAAGGTAGAGCCATAAATAGAAGATTATTTTGTACTTGCAAAGATTTCCTTTGGCTAATGAGAGGATTGAATCTGAGCCTTTTTTTTCAGAAATGCGACTACAAAAAGTTACCTTTCGAATTATTATTTAATATGCAACAATAAACACCCAAGCAAAGACAGTTAAAAGGTGATAAAAGATATTAGAAAGCTCAGTCCAGTATGTAAAAACTTTCATTTGGAATTTCTATTTGATAACAATACCGGAAACATGCTGGTTCCCACTTCCCACCCATTTTATTATTTCTAATATTAAGCATGTATTCAAAAGAAGAGCACTGTCAAGAGGCAATTTTGTCATTAGTACCTTTGCTGCAGCTGTAAGTGTAGCATATCCCAGAACCTTTTTCACTGGCCCGAACATCTGCTTCAAAGGCTCTGCCGATTGGTCCTGCTGCCACACTCAATCCTGCCCCAAGAGAAAGATGCATGCGGCTGCTGAATGCCTTGACAGCTTTACGATCATGAAGCACAATTATAAAATCTGTCAATTCTCCCCCAATCTGGAAAATACAAAGAAAGCCTCATCAAAGGGAGATCAACGATCCTAACAACAAACTGTAGTTCATCGCCAAATCATCACAGTGCTTCAATATCAACTTGCTCTTTACATTGTGAAAATCGCCTATATAAATGGGGCCATAATGCTTAAATGCATTTCACAGAAGTTGTTCAGGAAGGTCATCCAGATTATTGGGATTCCATGGTTTCTTTATGGACATATACATGTAGTAAATCAAAGCAAGGCAGAAACTCATCAGGCTAGTTCGCTCATCAATTGGTGCATTTATTAACTTGCATATGCCCTTCAATAGGATAAATGTATACCTAATCTGGTCAGCCTATCTTAATTGAATAGCATAAAGGTTCTTATTTCTGCTTAAGACCACAAGATTTTTATATCTGACCAGCATAAACCATAGATGCTATCTGTGCATTAAGAGAACTAAGATTTTATTGCGCAAGTACCTGCACTCCCCATCCCAATCCAACAGATAAAATTGCTGATGGGGCAGACCATGATCCATCTGACCTGCGAGCAACAACAAGTCCAGTGCCAACTTTGTACGTAAGAACTGCACCCGCCTTGGCGACAGTTAGCACAGCAAGCCCCTTTGCTCCCTTGAGGATAGATGATGGGATGGACTTCTCAGGGTTTAATCTGGCAACCTACATATTCCAAAACAGAAACATTTCTCAGCTCTGGATGATAAAGTTACATCTCCTTGAAGGGTAAAACATCACACTTACCTGGCAATATTTCTTCATCGTATTTGTTGCCTTGTATATCTCATACTCCATTGATAAACCAACAGGCAAGTTCAACCAGCTTCTCGTGCTTGTCCAATCCATGACATCATGTTTGGCTGGCTGCATGGCATTACTATTGTAGTTGATCAATATGCCCTGAAGTGGATCAAGTCTATCATAGCAAGCATCACAAACTCTCTGAGGATCACGCTGTCTGAACTTCATGGGCATCAAGCATCTTCCCTTAGAACAATCTTTGCAGAATATACCCCCACAGAACCGGCAATGGTGCCTTCCACGAATCAGTGCTGTGAAAGGAGAACTGCACTGCAGGCACACATTAGTGGAGCTATCTGGTAACCACTCTGGGGGATCTGCCTGCAACAACTCCCTGTATGCATTGTACTGTAAAGCATTTGCTTCAAGTAGTGGCGGCGCACTTGGAACACAGACAGATGGATGCACGTTAACATCACCATCCTTGTCAGATCCTAGAAATGATACGTCTGTGCTGAAACCTTGCTGCTGCAATGTATTATCCTGGCTCTTGTTTCCGCCCGAAATGATTGCAGCCAGCCCACCTAGAACAGTCTTCAGATTGATAGTTGGGCTACCTCGAGTTGGAGTGAACGGATCTTCTCTTGAATCAAACTCTGATGGAAAGTCTGGTTCCAGAGATGGCTCGTAGAGATAATCGTCATCTGGATATTTGTTTCCTGGAACTAGATTGGACAGATAAGCTCCCTTACTGTGGTTGCTATCGATTTTGGAGAGGGAAGGGTATGATGTCACTTCATTTGGAGTCCCCATGGAATCATTTAGATACAACACTCATGTAGTAATAACACAGAACCACCTGCAAGTGGTTGTACATAACTTCCATTAACAAACAGAGATGAAAAGAAAAAGATTTAATATGGCAGATCCTTCAAAATGTTTCTCTATTTCATTATCGGAACAAGAAACTCATCCTTTCACCCAATTCGTTCATTGTATCGTGTACTTTTAACAGATATATGAAACTCTGTACGCATATTTGAGAATCAGACGGCTATGGAAAATACACGATTTGAACTATGATTAGCATTCCAGTTCTTCACCTTCTACAGCAATAAGCACTGCAACAGAGTCACGAGCGATCCAAGTAATTCTATGCGCATCATGAATCTGAACTCAGAAGGCATCTAATTGAAACTAGAGGTGCGACTGCGCTGCGACAAATACGCTCGAAATAATTCCCAAACAACGATGACTTGCAGCATGTATACCTAAAGTCTACAGGTAAGCAATCGGGACAAGAATTCCGAAACATGATAGATAGATGGATCGATCACAAACAGATTAACCCTACCGAACCAACAAAACAGAAATCAAGAACAAGCACGATAAATCAAACCAAAAAACTACGTGGTCGGATCAATTGGCACTGCAAAGGACGCTAGCTAATCGCCTCCATCCATCCAAACGAACCGCACAACCGTAGAAAGCAAGAGCCACGGCGAATTATTGAGAAGTAGAAGTTACCGAGCTCTAGGCGTACCGGTCGTCGTGGCTGGGCGCGGGAGGAAGCTTCTGGGCGTGGGGTTGGGGATTGGGTTGGCTTCTTCCGTTCGCCGACAAGGGCAGGGGGAAGAGGCAGGAAGGGAAGCGAGGCTACGCGAACCGTTCTCACCCTCATTCCCGCGTTATTGGGCTTGGGGTTAGGGTTCTCCGGTCGATCGGGTCACCCAAATGGGCCACCTGGCACAGTCCGATATAAGCCTACGTAGAGGTCTAGTAGGTATGATTCAGTTGGCCTAATTATCTAGATGGGCTATGTTGTATCAGTCGATAGGATTAGTCCTAGATTTAAGCATAGTGCAATGAGATATTGCACTGTGTTGTATCGATCGGGGTATGTGTAGCATGGCAGGGCAAGGAATACCTGTTTAGGCCGATCCTCTCTTTTCTCTCTCAATCTCTCTCCCGCAATACCTGTTTAGGCCGATCCTCTCTTTTCTCTCTCAATCTCTCTCCCGCAATCTCGCTCCTCTCTCATTCTTCCCACCACCACTGCCATCGATGGATCTCGTAACCTAGTGCTCTCCCCGGGCTGGTGCTGGTCACTTGGTGTTCCCTTCCATCAGATCTACCGCTTCTATCTTCCTTCGGCTCAAATCGAGCCCGTGGCAGCCGTCGGTCCTTGATGGCCTTAGCCATGGCGTCGTCCTGACCTTGCCAATGACAAGTTAGCCTCGGTCCTTGGGCACTGTCATGCCATCAGGCCACCATCACCCACCTCACGGCTTTTCGCCCCTCCCATCGCCTTCGGCGTTGTGTCATTACACCTGTCTCCCCACCTCGACCTCCTCCACGACTCCGTCTGCCCCTCCACCTGAGCCATTTCCCTTGTTGCTCCAACACTGCTCCGCTTGGCGCTCGCCACCACCTCCTTCGGTCGTTTCGCCCACCCATCTACTCTGCGTGTCCGCCTGTGCCTCTCCACTCCCTTCCTCCCTCCTCTGTCGGTGCACTACCTCCCACCCACCCACGGCCCCACTCCCTCCATTGCCCACCTCTTCGGCTCCTCCATCGCTGCCACTCACTAGATCCATCACCGCCCGCCCCCTAGCCCCTCACCTCGCATTTTAGGTCTTGCACCGTGGCCCCCAACGGGTCCTGCTAGGTTGACTTGTGCCTAGCATGACATAGTATTGTGCGTATCGTGCGGAACCGGCCCTCTAGGACGAGGTTGTGACCTAAGCACGACACGTGCGTCGGTCCAAACCAGTACGACCCATTTAGTCCTAAGTCGTGCTGTGCTTGGACCGAACCAATAGTACCATGCTTCAGATTGATACAGTTAGCCCGATCTATTTGACTACCTCATGGTCACGGATTCCACCAGCACCAGAGCAAGGATCCAAGGTGACAACTTCATAGCAGATCCGGTTTTATCAGACACGTGGGGCCCACTTTCCGGCCCACGCAGGTTTATGTGCTATCGAGCTGCCGTGACAGGCCAAGACACGCGCGTGGAAGCGACAGGCCTCTTACGGCCGCGCCGCACGGCGAGGGGCGGCAAGGACGGGAAGGCTCGCGCGCACGAACAGGAGGCGGTGCGGCCCCATTTCTTACCGTCAGCAGCGGCTGCAGACCGGCCGTGTGCAAGAGCCCAGCGGGGGGCCGTCTCGCGCCGTTCGCGCGGCCCGGCGGCGTCGCGTTCAGGCGTGCATTCTGAGTTTGCGCGCTTTCGCGGTTGGATCTGTCCCTCTCCCTCCCCAAGTTCGGCTAACAACTCGCCGCCGCGTCGTCGCTTCGGTTCGTCCTCCCATCCCTCATCCCTCTGCCTCTTGGTTCCTGTTGATCACTTGATTTGTCGATTCCGTTGAAGAAATACTAATTCGCTCGAGCTAAAAGAATGAGGAGATTGATTACCCTTCATAATACGATCCTTGATTGCTAAGAAAGCAGGCTTGACAACTACTCTTGCCGAGAAGACTGGCTGGCAGCATCATCATGTTCATATCAGAGGTTTGTGTCTGTGATGTATTTCAGACTTAGTTGCATGATGACTCGTAATAGTTGATTTAGCTTTCACTACTGTTAATTTTGAAGCCACTGGATTATCTCTTTTGTTCAGTTATACTAAACCCTTAGGATGAACAGGGTCGTTACCGTCCTCCGCGGTGAGGATGCCCTTGAGTAGAATCGGCAGGCTTGTTATGGATTTCAACCATTCTACGTCCTGCAAAAGCACTGGATGTGGGAGCACATGCTACAGAATAAAAAAAGTTGACTACATGGGTATGAATTCTCGTGCCGTTGTACCTTCCATGATAACGATGGGTCCCTAGGACGCCTCTTCTGCATAGGCCCCGCTCAACTTCATTTTTATTTCACTGTTTAGCGATGGAGTTACAGTAGCAGCGATTTTTGGTACTGTAGCAATTTTATCTCGTAGTAAAATTTTTTTTTGTTTTTTTGGTATTTTTGTGTTTTGTTTTTTTCTTGTATTCCTTTGCATTGTCCGCTCTAGACTAGCGTGCTGTTTTTATTTTTACATTTTTTTAAATTTAATTATGCCTAATATACCACTCAGCTACAGTAAAAAAATCAGCCAACTACAGTGAAATTTCAGCAAAAATCAAAAGCCATCGCTATTCCAAACGCCCCCTAAAACGAGAAGCTTTCGTTTTGAGTTTTTTTTTTGGACAGTAAACAGTAGGGGAGGCCTCTACGGTATATTAATAAGGATAATGTTTACTTAAAAAAGAAAACAAAACATAGTACAACCCCTTTGGGGCAAAGAATTAAGAGATTGAAGCTATCCAAATAAAGAGAGAGTATTTCAGAAAGAAGAGGAGCTCATCCAGTGCCACCAATGATTTATTATCGATTTTTTTTACAACGAAGCATACTCCAAATCAAAGCTTGTAGCAAGCAAATATTTCACTCACATTAAGATATTCTATTGACACTAGACCTCGAAGGTTCGGATTGCGTGGGGGAACCAGCCTGCACGAACAATCAGTTCAGTAATCGAACATAACAAAAAGAATTTTTGCACCATGCTGATGTTCAAGCTCTTAAAATTAACTGCGGTGAATAGCATTTTACTTATTTCTGATATCAGCTCCATGCCGACCAAGCAAGGGAGTGTGGACCGTCAGAACGATCGCCTTGAATCCGCAACTCTCAACCCGCCGTATAAAGATACTGAATCTTGGTGATGTTCTGAATAAGTGTTCTGTCAACCTTACGGATCATCCTGTAGATCCATTTCAGGTAATATGCTGCCGCTTATTTCTGAAACTGATCAATACGATATGTCCCCTCCTCGCACTGCAATCCTGCATGGTACACGCATGCTCACTCTGAATGTCTGAATTACAACTCACAGCAGGGACCTGACCCGATCACCCTCGGTCTGGACATGGTTCCGGCAGCCGCAGAGCGCCATGGCGAGCTCCAGCTCCCTGTTCAGCATCTCGATCACGTGCTTCGCCCCCGCCTCCCCCCTCGCCGCCGGCCCGTAGAACACCAGCCTCCCGACGACCCGACCTGCAATCCGGCACAGTTTTTTTACAAAAATTTTCCAGTTCGGACGGATGGTGAGCAGCAGAAACCGGCCGTTCACTGATGGTTGTCGGTTTCCTTCAGAAGGAGGCATACGTACCATGACTGCTCGTGCACCGAGCGCCAGCGCTTCGAAGACGTCCGTGCCTCGCCGGACTCCGCCGTCCACCAACACCAGGACAGCCCCCGCGACCGTCTTAACCACCTGCAGACGCGACGCACCGCCCTTTTTCAGCCACCGGAGGCAACTGACAAGCCAGGCACGTTGTAATAAACACACTTCCATTGCCTCACACATGGTTTTTCAGTTCATGCATGTCATTGTCAGGAGAGAACGCGGCATGCATGACTGGAGACTAGAGGAGGACGAGCACGGTTGGTTACCACTTCGAGAGCAGACATGGTGGCCGGCGCGTAGTCGAGCTGCCGTGCGCCCTGGTTGGACACGATTACGCCGGACGCCCCCGCCTCCTCTGCTTTCCTGGCTGTATTTTCTTTGTTGGTTTTTAAGGTTATCCAGAAAAATCAGTGATAATTAACATCGTGTTAACATTGGCATTACGTTTTCTCTGCACGCCAGTGAAGAAGATCAACAGTTATGGATTTCAACCACTCTATGTCCTGCAAAAGTTAGTCAGAGACTAAGAATTTATGTTCGAAAAAAAGTTAGTGGGCAGAATCATTTAGCAGGAAGGAAGTGCCTTGAAGACTACTACATTGGCTCATGACTCCTTTTTCAGACTTCAGTACAGCAGTGGGGACTCTTGCCAAGTACTGAGGCAATTTAAGGTTAGTGTCCTTACGGTAGATTTTTGTGTCCATCTCAGCATGTTACGTTATGAAAGACCATATGAAATTTAATATTGTGGTAAGCTATTTCAAGTTTTGTGAAGTGTGTATTTGATTTTGCAAAGATTTCGTTTTGTTTGGACCGTTTTCTGAATTTTTCAAGAAAACCGGTCATACCATCGGTATGGCGTTGGTCGACCGCTGAGAACGGTATAACCGTGGCGATCATACCATATAGTGGTAGTACCGCAGCGGTTATTCTACGGTTTTTGATGGAGTCACCTGTTATTCTACATAAAGGCTTAAGGGAGTGCAATTTGGATCAAATTCAAGAATCCTTATGTTGTACCAGCCAATGATCAGATTACACCAGATGTAGAGACAAACAATAAGGCTTGAAATTTTTTGATTTAAGGGTTTAATTGATGTAAGTTTGAGCGAATTGCTCACTTGAGGTCTGCTCATAAGATCTTAAAGACCCTTGGTGACCACCATGAGATAGGACCAAGAAAGTAAGATAGAATCAACTAAAAAAAAGAAAACTTAAAGATCGAACAAAATTTTGATAAATACTTGGATGAGTTGTGGAAAAGGTTTAATAAGATTATTCATGATCTTCGAGCTGCTCATTCCTTGGATTTCTAGCTCATTGATTTGCTGGCTTTTGTGTTGGTTTTGCATCCTAAATCTTTATAACTCTGTAGCTAATAAAGCGAGGGATTGACAAACATTTGGGGGGAAAATTTTAAATGCACCATTCACCCCTATTTGTTGCCATACCGGTCTTACACATTAAGGGCATATGTTGTTTGTACTGATCATGGCTTTGAATGTAAGTAGTGTACCATCTGATGGATGATTCAGACAAGTCCTTGTAACTACTGTTGAACACACTTATGAAGAACTGGATGTGGGAACACATGCTGTAGAATCTAAAACTTTATTACAGGGGGTACCAATGGTGCTGTCGTTGTACCTTCCATGACAACGACGGATCCAGCATCTCGCGCGACTTGATCCACTATCAACAAGTAAATTGCTTCATCCACTGTGAACCATTTTTTAGAACTATTTTAAAGCAAATATACTCAAACAGTGAATTCCCTAAGCAAATATGTGACTCACAGTATCAAGATCATCTATCTATTGACATTAAACTTTCGAGGTTTGCATTCCGGAGGGCAACCATCCTGAATGATTCAGCACGAACAATCAGCTCGGTAATCGAACATAAGAATTCTGCACCATGGTGATTCTTTAAGTCCTAAAATGCTATTTAGATGTTTTCTAGATCTAATTTCTGGCCTGAGAAACCTGTATGCTTATCAAAATTTAACATTCCAGAATATGTGTAAAAGGAAAGAATATATAGTTGGCTAGATCTTCACAATAATTTTGAAAATAGCATTTTACTTGTTCCTGATATCAGCTTCACGCCGACGGAGCACAGGAGTGTCAACTGTCAAAACAATTGCCTTGAATCCAAAACTATCGGCCCGCCGTACCAATGTTGCTGAACATCTCTCCTCTTAAACACCTACAGTGCTTATAAAAAAAATCAGAGATCACATTATCTGGAAAAGAAATTTTAGCATATAACTGAATGGCATTGCAACTGGACGCAACCTCCTCAATTTTGCAACTGGATGAGAAAACACCTGTACATGACAAATATGAACATGTGTAACAATCCATGGAGGAAAAGGAAATGAAAGATGACTGAATGATCCTTAAATATCAGTTGTTACAAACCATTTTGGTGTTACATGATGCTGCAGCTCTCGCTGTAGCCACCTGCCCTGAAATAAGCATTTAACCAAGAGATATGGAGATATTACCAGTACTTAGATGCCATATTTTACCATTTTAAACTTAAAAGGTTTGAATTCTGAGACCTTCTGGATTTGCTAATTTGTGTGCCCCCGTTGGAGAGAAAATTATGGGTGAGGGCATGTCATATCACAATAAGCTTGTTGACATGTCTATCTTGCTGACATCTACAAGAACTCGAGGTCGTAACCTGCAGAATCCACACCGAGAAAATCGTTTGAGTTCTAATCTTCATTGAATAATGAAGTTGTGACTTAAAGATGCAGTAGGAACAGTACATAATTCTTCTATATGCTGCAATATTCTCCCTCAGTGTGTACTCATCCTCTGCTCCCCCGTTGATATAATCATAGTGCATCTTTGGCAGTGCTTTCTTGGCGAGTTCTTGATACTCGTGGATATTGACTGGTAGATTATTCTCCATTTCTGCTACTGCTACATACAATAGTTAAAAGGTCATTCAGCTGTTCAAAATATCTGTGTTTCAACTATACAGCAGTTCAGATAATTTAGGCACATGACCAACAAGATGCCTATTTTCAGTACAGGTACCAAATCATTTCATTTTGGATGCATATCTTGAAAATTTAAGCTGAAATATTCAGAAAGCATTATAAATTACAGTAGTAGCAACCTTTTAGATCTGGCCTTTTCTTTTTATTAGACTATTTATTTGTTCATGTTCCTGGATCATTGAGCCAATTAACGTTTGACGTTTATTTTTGAAGAAACTTTTTTTTTCTCGAAAACGCAAGAAGCGTTTCATTCAATTAAAAGGGAACAAAATACAGAGCACAGAAGAGTAGACAGATTTAGCAAGCACAGAGGGCAGCTAGCGAAAAAGAAGAAGAGAGGAAGAAGGAAAAAAACAGAGGGGGAGCGCTAAAGCAGGTCACCGGCGGGCGACAGGAGCCGACTGATAGGCAATAAGGAGCCTAAAGCGACTTCTCCCGCCAAAGCCCAAACGTGGCATTCCTCCTGATGGAGTTCAGAAGGATGTCCAAATCAAAGGCAGTGCCTCTAAACCATAAATTGTTGCACTCTTTCCAAATCATCCAAGGAATGAGCAGGCACAGACTGTCTATTCCTTTTCTAGCATGCTTAGGGACTGATTTGCGGGCATCAAGCTAGTGGTCACTCAAACCGCCGGTGTTGGTGAAGAACCCAGCCAGGAAGTAGCGAATCCATTGGAAAATTCTGAACCAAACGACCTTGGTGGAGACACAATGTAGCAGGAGGTGGTCGATTGTTTCTAGGTGTTGGTCGCAGAGTAAGCAAGCTTCCGGTGCTTGAATGTTATGCCTGCGTAGCCGGGAGAAGGTCTAGCAGCGACGGTGCGAGGCAAGCAAAACGAAGAATTTCACCTTCAGTGGTGCCCAACTTTTCCACAACAGTTTGGCGGCAGGGAAAAGAATGGTGCCATTGAAGAGGGCCAAATGAGCTGAGCGAGCCGAATAGATGTCATTTGCTGCCCAACGCCAAGTGATCACGTCATCTTGCTCTGGTTGAAGTTGAATTCTGGCGAGCATGTCAGTTAGCCAAAAAAACATCCACTATGGACTGCAAGCTGAATGGGGGAGTTAAGTCTTTGATCCAGGCGTGGTTAAGCAATGCTGCGGCCACCAGGCTCTCGGTGTTTATTTGAAGAAACAACGTTTGGCATTTATTTGGTTTGTCAGTTCCTGTTAACTGATCCAACCCCAAGAAATTATGATTGCTGATGAAAGTTGAATCCATCAAAACTTTACAATTTTGCTTCTAAGACTACGTTAACCATGAATTAGCACAGAAGAAAATCAAACATATTGGCATTTGTAAGAAAAGTAAGACAACCAAACAAATGAGGGCAAAATACTAGTGATACAATCTCCAGCTTACTAATACTCCCACACCCCTTTAAAGGACACAGTAAGTAACACATGTTTGTAAACTGAAATATCTGAATCATGCTGGACACGCAAATTGAGACAAGCAGTACCGTTAGACAAAGACTTGCAATACCAAACCTGATTCGTATCCAATTAGGTATAAAAGCTTATGGACAATCTAAACAAAACTCCCCTAAAAAGGACAATCTAATCACAACAGATTTCAATTAAGATAGTAAATTCTAATGCTCCAAATGAAAATTGCAGACATCAGTAGCATATATGGAAACAATACAGCAAGAAGTGAAATTTTATAGCACCAAATTTGATTTGCACCCATTCAGGTGTAAAAGCTCACTGCTAATCGAGTTACAACTGGTTTGGTGTAAAAGCTCACTGATAACGAGTTACAACTGGTTTGAACCAGGATAGTGAATTCTAGTTCCGCAGTTTTGAAGGTAGTAGTTACACGTAGAGAAGTTTTTACTGTGAAAACAACTATCATAACTCAATTTTGTCGGGACTAGATAGATCCAAAGAAACACAGGCAATGAAAAGTGGCAAACAGTGGATTTCTACTCTCATTCAGTGACCACAGTGGGGAATAAAAGAGAACAGAGAAAAGCAAAATGAGGTTCACTGTAACACTGGCACACTTCTTCAGCATACTTCAAGTGAAACAGAACCTGATCTGCAGTTCTGCACACCTCAAGTGAAACAGAATCTGATCTGTTCAGTTCTTCAGCATACTTCTTGCTTCAGAGTCTTCAGACCAGTTCACTGGCATGCTAACATACGTATTGATGGACACTACTACTACTACGTCACAACGATCAGACTTCACTTATCTGGGTTATTTAGGACCTAATACCAATCCATAAAAAGCTTCAATCATCAAAAACCACAAAACTCATAGCTATATTCTACTTCAAATTAAGGCTGAATGAACTAAGATAATTAAGAAGGGAGAGTATCTTCAGGACTACAAAGCACTGGATGGAACGAAACTAAACTCTGCTTCATGACTGAAGGAAATTTCAGACCATTTTGATCACTCATGATAACTACTCAGGTTCAAAGTGGAAGTCTGGTGCTTTCTGGAAAAGCAAGCGATCAAAGATAAACCCCAAATCGGGGGCAACGGGAGATAAAGAAGAAAACTGTACATAATCGGCAGTACCCTCACGTATGTGCACATGATGCGGCCGGCTGGCCAGCCTCATGGATCCAAGCGGCAGCAGGAGATCAGCTGTACTGTCAGGTTGCAAAAATCCTGAATTCCCCAAATTGATCTGTGAGGTGGAGGTCTGATAGAGATGAACGGGTGAGATGTGAGGATACCCTTTTGTTTATGAAGATCTGATGGCTTAGATCGCAACTGGCTTAGTTATGGAAGATCTACGGTGGAGAGCAGCCCTTACCTCTTGATCAACATCCAATGGCTCATATGAAAAGTAGTAGTTCGTGTTCACCGTTAAACATGTTTCATTAACTGTAATGCCTGAGTGGCTGGGCACCGCGTAGTATTTAATCAGCCGCCTTGTAACCGAACGGGGGGAGAAAAACCCTAGCCATTTCATATGCTATTTACTTTCCCCATTACATTTCGCATTTACTTGTTCTAGTATCTTTTCTTCTGCAATCTTTCTTTCTGATCTCAGTCAGAATTCGGAGTAAGAACTTCGGATCCTGACATGTACGCAAGAACTAAGGAGGAGATAGGATAGAATATCTGCATGGGATCAATTAGTTGCATTACCATAATTAGTCAGAATATTTGTTAGACTTTCCAACTGCATGTCATGTCTTTAGATTTGGTTGTTAGGGATATGACTATTTAAGGAGGTCGTCATCCTTGTTATCGGCAAGCAAGAAGAAGGAAGAAATAACAAGATTCATCCCCGTCTATGTCTATCTTCCTCCTCTAAAATCTCTCTCCTGTTGAAGCCGTCGTCACCCGAGCTTCCTCAGCGTGGTGTTTATCCCGTAATGAGCGAGGTGAGTTACTGTGATGTCAGAAGGCAGGCAGAGGACAAGACGGAGATATTTGCGAGTTTGGAGGTGGTACAGCCACTGGAAGAATATCAGCCATTGATTAGTACAAAGGTAATTTTTTTTCGATTACAAAAAACGCACGTGCACACACACCACCACTAACGGACATCAAATGCAATACAAAGGCGATTTTAAGTTGATATATGTCTCACAACTTAAGTTCGTTTCTCACTATATCTTTCATTGTGGAGCGTTACATTGCAACTTGCAAGTAATGAACAGTCCTGTGATTTCCATGTTTAAGAGAAAACACCATTAAGTAAGGGCTACACAAGGACCTAGAAACTGAATTTTAATTAAATGGTCATATTTTTATATGCCAAATATATCGTGAAATTAGTTTTTTTTATGTGTATGCCATCTGATGAGAGTCTGTCTTCCTCGTGAAGTGTAGCATGGAAGTTGCAGAACATAGGATCTCTTCAATTAAAAATCACCTTTTTTTCTTTTGGACAGACGAAAGTGGAATGCATTTAAAACACTGCGGTCCTTTTCAATTCAGCATGTACTCATGCCAGTTATGATTAGCAAATCATTTTTCTTTGCCTGGGACTGCAGGATGGAACAATGTTTTATTATTATTATTATTATTATTATTATTATTATTATTATTTTACGATATCCTTGCTACTCCTACTGAAGCCCATGAGCCTTGCAAGGCATCAGCATGCTTCATGTGAAGCTGAAAATCTGAAACTGATGTCTCCCAGGTGAACTATCTGGACGGGAAATTTACCTTCGATAATCTAAGATTATCTCACTTGCACAAATACTAAATCTCATAAGAAATGTTTACAAATAATTCTGGTAAAACTACCACTTGGTACCGTGTCCACTGACTAATATCATTGGGCCAGACTTGACAGTATGTAGATGCTGCATTTTCAGCAGGTGAAGTGATGCCGCAGACACATCGCTAACGTGCACATGCTATGATCGATGTTTCGTACGTCTGGCTTGACTTGCCAGTTCATAGGCAACATCACAATGAGTTGGTGAACAGAAGGCAGTTTATTGTAGCTTCCATGGAGGAATGCATATATCAGATTCACACGACTCTGCTGCTTTACATTTCATCGACTAATGGAGCAATGCATCCTTGACTTGCATCATGTGCAAGCCTGCAAGCCACACACGTTTTGCTTCTACGCATGGCACTTATGGAACAATAAAGACTATACCACTACTAGTACTACTCCATGGATAATTCGACACACTCGCACAAATCCTCGACCAAGCTTGTGCATTGGCTTTGAAGCGTCATCACCATCATACATGGACACCACATCAATGGAGATTGTAGACTGTCCTGTGGTGGGCATTTTGGGGGCATGTGAGGTGTTGGGTTTGATGAGAGACCATGCTCATGTTGTATAGTTATTGTAGCACACAGCCCAGTACCCTTTCTCTCAAAGGGAGACACAACCTTGTGCCCTCGGTACACTCTTATTGCTGTCTAGCTACTGGGCTATGGAGTAGTGCATGCCCCAGCCTTGTTACGGCATTTTCAATAGTGTTACTTTAGCTGTCTTTTAGTTATACCACATCAGTAAATTCCTATGTAGAGAAGAGATGATGTAAGAAAAAAGAATACTCTATCTCTTATGCAAGAGACAATTAGAGCACACAAACCAACATAAATGATAGTGTGTGGGGGGGGGGGGGATATGATGAAAATAATATAAAATAGTTAGATAAATTAATTTTAGAAATGAATTTTTGGAGATGTTGTTTTTAGTATTGTGTTTAGGTGAGGTAAAAACTTTAGAGACAATCGTAAGAAACATACTATTGTAGATACCTTTAACCTGTGTTTAAGTCTTTGGACTTTGTAAGCAAGGCATAGTGCTCCCACTACTAACATTCAATGGGCACTGAATGCTGCTTGAAAACATGAATGCCACGTTAGGTCTCTAAGATCAACACTGAAATATTAGCAGCACTACTAGCTCCGTTGATCAGAGCATCCCCATACATGTGGTCAGTCTGTTTCTAAAACAACATCAAAACTTCAAAATCAATTTGAATTTCTTTGGATTTTGATCCTAACCGAACCATCAGCCAACTCAATACCCATCTCAACCATTGGTAGCCTTTCTCATCAATCTCACCGCCTCCCCTGGCACCTAATCAAAACCGAGTCGACCGACACTATTCATAGTCCAAAAAATCTCCCACCCACCTAGACGCCACGCATTCGCCGCCACTGCGACTTCGCCACCGCTGCCACACCCCTACCACTCCGTCAAAGCTCTACACCTCGCCTGCAGAGCCTCTGATTGCCTTTAAATGTTTCCCACCCCATGCGTCAGGCTAGCCGAGACGAGTTTGGTCACCGCCACCCTATTCCCCCCTCATGACCGACCCCCTCTTAGTTCTCTCAAATCGGGTATAACCATACTTAACAACAGTAGGGCCGCTTCAAATAGGGCGAGGCTGTGGGACACTCGAGTTTGTTGGGATCAAAGACTTACTGGGTAGAGGTTATAGAAAGAACTGAGCAGTGAAAAGTCTTATTTTCTTAGCCCAGACAAGGGGGTTAAGAGATCTTATGGATAAAACTGGGCAACTCTGTAGAGTCATAAATTAATGGTATTCGAATACATCGTGCTTCCGGTAAATAAAGCTATGTTTAATGGGTGATTTCAACAACGAAACATAAGTAGATTTAGTAATGGTCTGGAAAAGTTGAAGTCGGGTAACCAAGTTTTGAAACCCCAAATCTATAAGAAGTTATTGTTATTTGTATTTTAAAATGTTTACATATAAAACTGCACCCACAGATATCATAATAAAACTACTATATCCCCATCTCTTGAAAATCCTGGCAAGTAATCATATAGCATTTCCCCCTGTGACTTGTTGAGTACGGTTGTTTGTACTTATACTTACTAATAAAAATAACAGAAAGTGTGTGGCAAGAAAATGAGGAAGACTATAAGGGCGACGTTGAAGAATACTAAGAAGTAGATGATGTTTAGAACTAGGGTTGTTCTGCGCTCAGACACATCTATAGTGTTCTTTTGTATTATAATATATCTAAAGGCCGCTCGTCCGACTGTAAGATCTGGCTGATAAGCCATTATCTTATAATAAAGTTGGCTTTTGTATTTAAGCATGTGATGGCAATGATGTACACTCGACTTCAGTAACTCACAGCTGAACAATCCTGAGCAGTTGCAAGAGAATCACAGCGCTTCTAGAAATAAGGACGTTATAGTATCTGTGCTTTCGTGGAATTAATTTGGTTTGCATGATTCATTTGTGACCGTGCATCATTGGATCACTGCTCCTTTTTTTCTCCATAAAGTTTTCTTTTTTGAGGACTCGACGGTACCGGTGCCCCAGAATTAGCCTTTATAAATTGGTTTTTGGATTTAATGCTCCCTAGTATGTGAGGAGTACCAAGTACCATGAATAAACTCAAGAATGAGTACTACCTAAAATTCTAATGGCCTGTTTAGATACGAAAATTTTCAAGTAGTTTTTGGTATGCGAGGGATTTCGAATTAATCGTGAAAATTCTCCAAAAAAAAACCAACTCGTCCAAATAGACCCTTAAACCTGTTCGGGAATCGGGATCCACTCTCTGAGGATTTTTAGTAATTGGCAAGATTTTGTCCAGTTTTCAGCAACATCCAACTAGAGTCAGAGTTGGACTTGGAATGTAATGTAATGCACGTGTTCATGTTGGATGCAGAAGTATGTTTCTGCTCAGGTGGTTAAGTTATGTAGAGCCGCCAGTTTGCTACAAAGTACAGACATGTGGTCCACCCTCCATATATCTGATTCACTGTCTCACTCTTATAACACGTTCGGAATAGTGATGATTTTTGATTTTTACTGAAATTTCACTGTAGCTAACTTTTTTTACTGTAACTGAGTATAAAATTGGGCATAATTAAATTTAAAAAAATATAAAAATAAAAACGGTACGCTAATCTAGAGTGGACGATGCAAAGGAATACGGGAAAAAAAAACCAAAACTCAAAAATACCAAAAAACAAAAAAAAAATTTGAATAGAGACAAAACGTGAACAATAAAGGAAATGGCTGTATAGTAAAACGGACGCCGATCGCGGCGACTGGAAGCAGTATTGAGCAAAGGAATACGGGAAAAAAGAAAAATACAAAAAAAACTCAAAAAAATCTAAAAAAAGAGAAAAAGACAAAATTACTGAACAGTGAAAAAAATAGAAGACAAAAGTAAAAACTGAATTTAAACCATTTTGAGCACAACCTCGTCTATTAGATTTTCGTTTCATATGATTGAGAGGAAGTACTACACAATAAAAGGACCGCACGTTTTTGTTTTTGAGTTGGTCGACACTCAACTCAAGGGACTGCAAAGCTTCATAGGGAGCGTTTAGAATGATTTGGTTCATAGTTTTTTTTTTATTATAGTTGATTTATTTTTTATTGTAATTAAGTTGACTTATTTGATATAATTAAATTAAAAAAATTAAAAATAGAAAAAACATGTTAACCCATTATGGACAATGTAAAGGAATACAAAAAAGGTAAAAAAGCCTAAAAAATCTAAAACGATAAGAAAAAGACGAAATTATTGAATAGTAAAAAAAAAGTAGAACCTAGAAGTAGATGCTAACTTTAAGCTAAAATAAGCACAACCATAAAATCATGGTTGCTGGGCAATCCATAGAATTTTACACTATAACAAAAAATATGTATACAAAAGGCCACATTACCCTCCTTAATTAGCTTAAATATTGCATTTGGATGGTGTGCTTTACTGGGTCTATAATAGTAAATGACCTTATGAATAATGAATGTGGGAGATATGCAAAGGAAAAATATAAACATTTACATAGAAATTATAGAATGGTATGCATTTGGGAACGGAGAGAATATATGCTTTACACAAAAGAATGGAGCTTTCACGTTTAACTAGCGGGTACGAGAAATGTGTGTTGAACATTTAAACTTGTGATAGACTCCATTGATTTGATACACTGTTTCTTCTTTCTTCTTCTTTTTCTTTTTTCCCCTACTTTTTTGTGCCCATATGTACCTCTAGTTTATTTTTATTTTATTTCACCTTCAGGCGATTGTAACTTTTTGACAACCACTTAATATAATGGTAAAAAAAAGGTAGAGCGAATTCTACCTTATTTCGTTACAAAAATAAAAAACATCGATTTGACAACTTTTGATCTAAGTGTGAACCATTCTTTTTCTCAAACTAGTCGAAAATTATACTCATATTGACCTATAGTAAGAAGTAACTATGTGATTGTGCCCTACCCTAAACACATGGGAGTGCAGTTGCCACGGTCCTTTGATTGGTTGCTATCAGCTACCGCTGTACATTTTTTTCAGAAATTTTCCAGCGCGATCCGCTGTGACTTTGTAATATACTCTCTGTTCGTATTAGCTTTGTCGATATTATAATATCGATCTTATATATGATTTATTTGAATTCAGGAGAATGCTTTTTCAAGGGGTAAGCTACGAGCATACAGAGAAAAGACATGCGAATTTTTATACAAACTCAGACTTTTCTCCTGAAAGAATAATAGTCTTACGTTCTATGTGACTATTGCTCAGAGAGAATATTTACAATAGGGTAATGCGCTAAAGCTTTGCAATATCTCCTGCATCTACTGGAGCTCCTCCCTTTTCCTCTTCGATATCAATCCTTATATAGCCGATGAAAGACGACGGTTGTCTCGTGCCAGAAGACGTCCTAACGCTTCGAGAGATAACCGTCTAATGGAGGTTACTGTTAAAGAAATGTGATTGCCCATTCATCATGTGACGGTTGTTGTCAGAGAGAGATCTTATGTGGTTATTGGGAATAAATGCACGTTCTAATTACCATGTTGGATAGACCCACGTCGTAGTCGGTTGTTGTAGATAGTCTAATCGGGGTTGTACTGGTCACGAGTAAGTCTACGACTAACGGATGGTTGTAGAAAAATTTACGACTGCATAGTGCTTGTGGAAGAACTTACGACCATCAGACGGTCGTTAAAGGACTTAAGAACAGGTAGTTGTAGAACAACTTACGACTATGAGATGGTCGTGAAAGATCTTACAACCAATCGATATTATTTCTTTCTTACTAATAAGGGGTATATTTGAAGTATATAATGACGTAATAATTTGAAGATTACTCTATCCTCGTCATCTAACCCCCCAACTTCAAGTGAAAATAAATTACTTGAGCAAGAAAGGTCGTAGACGATGAATGATCGAAAGCAGTACTTTCTCGATTCCTTTCGACTAGAAGCGCGCTTTGGTCAAAAAGGTAATTACGTTTTAGTTGTGAAGATAGACAGATTGCAAAAATAATTCCACTCCTTCTAAAACTATTTCTTTCAGCCACTACTATTTATTTTAAACCAAAATCCATCAGCAAAAGATAATACGAACACCTCCATACTCTCGCAAGGCACACCTTGTCCTGGGATTTAGGATAGGATTGGTTCCGTTCCAGCTGCGACCTATGGGTTGTAGTCCTGTTCACCAACCAACACGAACAGACAAATCTATACCCCGTTCATTTCGTGATATAAGTCCAGTACGTATACCTAAAAAGCATATTATATTTAGTAATATTTAATAGAATTGGATCATAGTTGCTTGTATTACTCTTTCTATTAGAGATAAATATAATATAATTTTATTAAATATTACTTAAATAATATACTTTCTAGATATATATGTCAGACTTGTATTATGGAACAGATGGAGTATATGGATTGGCAACATCTAAAATTGAGGAAACGCATAGAAAATATTCCTGATCGACCTCCGGTTCCTCCGTCCTCTCTTTCATTCTTTTGGGGCTGTACTAGTACATAAAATGACGCCACTGGCGTTGCCAAATGAATTCAGCACTCCAACCTCAAAATTGGCCTGTTCAGATAAGTATTAGTTTTATAGTCTTCAATAAACTCCTTTTTATTTTACCATCCGTGCTCACCAAACCTACTTCTGGAATTGTCAACTTTGTCATTGATGCTGAATTGTTGGAGGACGTATATCCCATTAATCTGGATATTGGTCTGGAACCATCATAGATTGAGGTATTAACGTCTCGTTCTGTTGTGATTTGCTACAGTTGGAAGGCACACATTAGTGATTTTTAATCCTGTTCTTTTAGGTTTTTAATTTTTAATTTATTTAAAAGTTAAAATAAATAAAACGATTTCTTAAAATATATTTTTTAATAAATACGTCAATATTTTCATCTCCCACTGTTGTTTAAAAGTACAGATAAAAATCATCAAAAGTTAAAAACATCAGCCGTAGATCATTTAATTGCTGGACATTCAGATCCAGCCTAAAAAGTAGCATCCTCTTAGAAGTTTTATAGGAAAATCCACGTAAGCGAGAGCACATGGAGGTTTCTCTCCTACCAAACTCCCACGTCCTTGGTTATCCTAAACAGTTGTGTGAGCAGTACAACTTACCACATGCCATTGATTTTGATCTCTGTACGTACAACTTGCTACCAATTCTCAAGGAGAAAAACCGACGTACCTCACCACCGTGCGAGGAATTGCTAAGCCGTTCGTAAGGATCATCAAATCAATCACGGAGCGAAATGGACTGCGCGCGCGCGGGCGGCGGGACGACGGCGCGGCGAGGAAGCCAAGCGAGGGAGGAGAGCGACCTAAGCGTAGATGCGTCCGATTTAGTCTCTCTTTGTATTAGTTTATAAAAACTACTTCCTAAAGTAAATATTTTTTTAGTATTTAACTTTTAAATAAGATATTTTTTTAATGTGATGTCTATCAATAGATTGTTGTAATATACTGTAATAACTATATTTATATCGGTTAAAATCATATGCAGATGTCTCTCTAAAACTTCTCTGTAAACTGTTACTAATCAGCTAAAACTAAAAAACATCAGTAAAAACCAATATGATCGCACCTTAAATGCGCGGACCGACCAAGCATCTTGCGGCACGCGCGCGCCTCCTCCGCCTCGTGCCAACCAGCTGCCCCGCGCCCGCGCACGTGCGCTCACGTCGCACCATTCGAGCCGGCTGTCACAAGTAGGGCTGTAAACAAGCCGAGCTCGAGCGAGCTCAAGCTCGGTAGAAACTCGAGCCAAGCTCGAGCGAGCTCGAGATTGACATCGAGCTTTAAGCTGGTTTGAGCTCGCTCAAGCTCGGCTCATGTAGGCTCGATGCGAGGGAGTAAAACCTAGATAGGGAGTACCGAGGGCTCGAGCCGGTCGGAGGCGCGGGGGAGCCATGGATCTGGCCAGAGGCACGAGGGAGCCATGAATCTGGCCGGAGGGGCGGGGGAGAGGAAGGGCGATGGGGGGCGAGGAGGGGCGGCGGGGGAGAAGAGGGGCGGCAGGGGGGAGAGGAGCGGCGGTGGAGGAGAGGAGGGGCGGCGGGGGAGAGGAGGGGCGGCGAGGGGGGGAGAGGACTGAGGAGGGGCGGTGGGGGGAGGGGGAGAGGAGGGGCGGCGGGGGAGGCGAGGAGGGGCGGCGGGGGAGTTGAGGCGGGTGGGAGTAGGAGAGAATGGGGTGTTGAATTAATCTAAGTCTAAACATGAAACATAATCATTAACCCTAGATCAAAATGAACACAAACATAAACCTTATAGCGGAAGCGTAAATCACATACCCGAACTGGATGATGCCATGAGGTTGGTGCGGTGCTCACGGTCGTGAGGCGGAGGTGGTCGGCCGGCACGGTGATGCTGTGGTCGTGGACAAGGACGGAGGAGTGGCTTGGTCTTCGTCCACCTGAGCGTTCGTAATAGATCGGGTCTGTTTTTGGGGTGTTCGAGACTTGAACACCTCGTGTATCAGTCTTGCCGAAAACCCCCTCTTTTTATGTGACGCTAGGTGACCGGGACCGAACCAAAACGTGGTTGTAACTGCCTCCGATCAAGGCGTGTGAGTGCATGCATAACCTCCCTAAAAAATCGGGAACGATTAGTTGAGATCAGCCCAACATAAGGAAGGCGGGCGAGGGAGCGGACGGAGGGACCGAGGCGAGGTCGCGAGGAGACTAGGAGTGGGGAAGGAACGGAGGAGATGGGGACTCAGGGAGTTATGGATGAAAGAAATCTCAAGCTCGCGAGCTATTCGAGTTTGGCTCGTTGAAGCTCGCGAGTTTGGGATTAAACTCGAATTCGGTTCGTTTAGAGTTCGAATCAAGATCGAATCAAATCTAGAGCGAACCAAACTTAAACAGCTTATGAGTCTTAAGTTTTTTTTACAGCCTAATCACGAGAAATTCGCAAAGCCCGCCGTTGTCGCCGATCAATCACCGGTCTCTCGGCTCGAGCCGTGATCGACTACCGGCTCAATGAGTCAATTCGATTACCCGGCAAATCAGTCAGTGGTAAACGCTTAGTCCGAGCGCTTGGTCTAAACAAACTAGACATTCGAAGGAAGTATATCAATTTCTATATATCAAGACATTGATCCGAACCGTCCAGTCCGTGTGCGACAGCGGATGTGACGGGCAAGAGACTGGCAGGCATGGCGTTTTTTCTCAGTTAGACGGTAGAACAAGCTCACCGGTCCATAGGTCAATGAGCACGAACATATGTATCGCCATCCCTCCATCTCACTTGTCCATGAACTCTAATATATTCCTAGGCCCTAACCACTTGCTAGTTTCTACTCTGTGAGCGCAGGGCCCTGCCAAAAACCTCAGCATCAGAGTCCAAAATCACAGTGCCCGTATATTAACTTTCACCGTAGTTTTTTTAACTTTAACTTATAAATAGTAACAATTTGTAGAGGATCGTACGAAGAGAGAAATATGCATATGATTTTAACCGATATAAATAAAGTCATTACGGTGTGTATTTTAATAGACTAATAAACTCTATCTTAAAAAGATATTATATTTGAAAAATAGATATTATAAAAAAAACTATTTACTATAAAAAATATATTTTAGAAGTTAATGTGAACAAACCATACTCTCATACTCTCTAACTTGTAGGAAACAAAATTTTCCATCCTCTGGGTCTCATCTCTCTCCCACACACACACTCCCTCTCCAATCTCACCAACCAATACAAAAATTCATTCACACCCAAGCACTTGCTTGGTTGGTCGAGCATGGGCAGTGGCCACCTCGCCTATCTGGCTTCGAGCATGAGACGATGAATTTTGGAAGAGAGAAGTGGCACTATTCATATAAATAGTGTATTTTGAGTATATGTGTATGTTGATGTATTCAGTGGTTAAAGCACATATCCGAGCTTCTGAGATCTCGGGTCATCACCTAGTATCAAGCGTGTGTATTAGACACACCTACGTAGGTGTGTGTGTAAGTGTGGGTGTAGAGTTGAGTGTATGTATGTAAAGTATATTTTTATTGTACTTATAATTAAAAAAACAAAAATTCATTCATTCGAAAACAAATCCCCACGTCACTGAGATCTCCAATATTCTATGGCCCCCGTCTCTTCTACGATCACGTCTCCTACTCTCAGAGCCGGTTTAAGATTGTTGTGCCGGTTTGTAAAATGTAGTTAGTAAAAGGATTTTTTTACTAATTTTAATAGTGATTCACTGTTACGATAAAAAGAGATATTTTTAACTCATTGCTTATCCAAAAATTAAAAAGTCTTTACTAAAAGCTATCTCAGTGCCAAACAAAAAAGCTTCGGTATGGTCCTGCTCAATATAACTTATAAGCTATGGCTTTTGGTCTTTTTTGTATTGTAATAACTGAAAACACACTATAACAATTACTATTTTTTCTAAATAATTAAATTTAAAAAGATTTAAAAATAAAAAACAATTATATCATTATGAACTATACAAAAAGAATAAAAAAGCAAAGAAACAAAAAATATATAAAAAACTTAAAAAGATAAAATTAAGAAGTAAAGGTAAAAACTAAACCTATTTAGAGCGGATGGTAAAGTCCAAACCGCAAAATCTTTATAAACTTATATAAAGAGAGAAACCCACCCCCAAAAAAACTCCCCTTTTTCTCCTCCTCCATAAACTCCCCAACCCCGACCCCCTCCTCCTGTTCCTCCAGTCCTCCCCTCCACACCTCGCGTTGAGCACCTGGCAATGGCGGCTCCCGCCTCTCCGATGCGTCCAAGCCACCTCTTTTCCTCGTGAGATCGCCGCACTGCTTCCTACTACTCCGCGCCCACCTAGTTTCTCTAATCCCGAGACCTCGCGCCCCGCATCTCGCGCTCCCCCGGTTCTTGGCTCCGCCGTTCTTGGATTCCTCCCGGCCGGCGCGTGACTTGCTTTCCGCGCGGAATCCGATTAACTCGCGTACCGGTTAAGGCCACGAGATCCTCCAGACTGCGAGCGGAACGAGCATCACCGGGGGCGGGCAATGGCGGCAGTGGCGCTCCCGCTCTGCACGTGGCTGGTCACCGCGTGCTTGTCCGCGGACTGCGGCGCCGACGAGCAGAAGCAGCAGCAGAAGCAGTGCTGCGGCGGCGGCTCCAGCGTGATGTTCGGCCAGCGCCGCGAGCGCCGTCGCCTCGGGGCGCGGCGGCGCTGCGCGGCGCGCTCTGGTGAGGCACACTCACCATTTCTTCTGCCTTTGTCTTTTGTTGGTTTTGCTGGATCGTTGCGCGACTGTATGTGAGAATCGCAGTGCAATTGCGGAGCATCGGTTGTATCGCCCGGGGTAAAGGTGCGAGTTTTATCCCATGGGCGTCACATTGAGCGTGTACACTTGTGATGTGAGTGGAGAGGGAGGATTATTCCCTGGTTTGTGCCAAGGATCTTGGTATAGTGATTCATGTGGGGTTTTGGTCTCGGCGTTATTTTCCGTGCTTCTGCGTGGGATGCATATGTTTGTGGTGAATTGGCGGCTTCGACATCATTTTCGTTAAGTTTGGCTGGCTCTGCTCGTTTGCACTTCGTAGTAGCGCAAGGGTTTGACTAGAGAGTTGAGATAGAATGAGCTTGCACTAGTATAAAATAAAATTTAAGGTGACTAATTGAAAGCAATGGTGTGAAAGACTCCAAAAGGATGAAAAGTATAGTAATAAGAAACACAATTTTGAATATCCACCAGCTTGCAACTTCTATCACCACTGACCTGCTAGCGGTTCATTCGGTTGAAGTTTTGATGTGTGTCTCTTTAATTAGCAGATAAACTATAGTCGTACAATAATTTTACTTTTTGCCGTGAATTAAGTTGTGTACCAGTGCCAAGGGTGGCAAATTGGCACTTAACGAAGCGTCCAACCTACATGCATGTTTGTAGGAAATGCTACTTGCCTGCTTCTTTTGTCTGCCTTTTGTTTGTTGTATGTGCTGACTCAAGCAGACAAGGGTCTAAATGATTCATCACGATTTGCAGGAATTACCATGGCTGTTGCCTTGCAGCCCGAAAGGGAAGTTATCGAAAAGAAGAAAACTGATACTAAACAAAGGAGGGTTGTTGTCACTGGCATGGGTGTGGTGACACCATTGGGCCATGATCCTGATGTGTTTTACAACAACTTTCTTGATGGTGTTAGTGGAATAAGTGAGATACAAGCGTTCGACTGCTCCAATTTCCCCACGGTAATACAGAGAATATGGTTTCCTACTTTTTAGGCAGGATCAATGATTCAACTTAACAATTTGTTTTAATATTTTCGTTCAGTCCTTGACATGTGGACTTTTCTACAGAGAATTGCAGGAGAGATAAAATCCTTTACTACAGATGGTTTAGTTGCACCTAAGCTAGCTAAGCGGATGGACAAGTTCATGCTATATTTGATAACTGCTGGAAAGAAGGCATTGGAAAATGGTGGACTCACTGAAGAACTCAGGAATGAGTTGGATAAAACCAGATGTGGGGTTCTCATTGGCTCTGCAATGGGTGGCATGAAGGTTTGGATTCCCGTATTGTACTAATATTAGCTGTATTCCTAAAACGAAGTTTAATTTTTGATAGATACCTGTTTTCCGTAATTTCACGCAAGTTATAATGCAATATCAAGCAGGTATTTAATGATGCAATTGAAGCATTGAGGGTCTCTTACAAGAAAATGAACCCGTTTTGTGTTCCTTTTGCAACTACTAATATGGGCTCTGCAATACTTGCAATGGATCTGGTGCGACATGTTCTGTCCTTTCATTCTTTTGCATAACTTTGTACATGGTTAACAACAATTATGGTTCTTGACGGCTCATATCTTCTGTGATTCATAGGGCTGGATGGGGCCAAACTACTCTATTTCCACTGCTTGTGCCACCAGTAACTTCTGTATCCTCAGTGCAGCAAACCATATCAGAAGAGGGGAAGCTGTAAGTAACTTCATGTTTGCATGATTTCTTCTACAAGTGAGTAACATTTTGTTTGATCTTGTTCCTAATCTTCCAGGATGTTATGCTCTGTGGTGGTTCTGATGCACCGCTCATCCCAATTGGTAGGTGGTCCTGATAATTGACAACTAGAGAACTTTTTTTCTCAATTGCCACTTTGTTGTTCTTTCTTCTCCAGTTTTCCACTGTTTATCTCAATCTTTGCTGTTTTGAGTGTTTAAACTATTACATGCAGGATTGGGAGGTTTTGTGGCCTGCAGAGCTCTTTCACAGAGAAACAGTGACCCAACAAAAGCTTCCCGGCCCTGGGATGTGGTTAGTATACTTTGAAGTGGAAAATCTGTTGTCATCATTGTAGCCAAACGATTTGCTTCATGCAAATTCACCCTGCCCATTTACTGCAAGATCTGTTTATTGACCAAATGTTACTTGTTTGTTACTTATATAACTATCACCATTAGCACATCCCAACGTACCAGCACCTTGCTGGCATATGGGTTTTTCTAAAATATAAACTTACTGGCTTGGTGCATTGTGTCAGATTATGATGATGTATCTTTCATGTTGCAGGACCGTGATGGTTTTGTTATGGGAGAAGGGGCTGGTGTGCTTGTATTGGAAGAACTTGAGCACGCTAAGGTTCTGTACATGCAATTTCCTTGATCCCTTTTCATATGGATCTTTTGCTTGTTTTTTCCAGTTGGGTGATGTGTTATTATGTTAAAATGTTCAAGACTTTCTGATATGGGTGCATTGTCTTCAGCAAAGAGGGGCAAAAATATACGCTGAATTTCTAGGTGGAAGCTTCACATGTGATGCGTACCACATGACTGAGCCACATCCTGAAGGTGAAATGTGCATCCTAACTTTGCTGTGCTGTTCCTTTTTCTCACCTAAATCTAATGGGACCCGGACCATCTTATCCCAACTTTTTCATTGATTCAATATCAGGAAGAGGGATTACTCTCTGCATCGAAAATGCACTGGCTGATTCAGGGGTTTCAAGGGAAGAAATTAACTATGTGAATGCCCATGCAACATCTACACAATCTGGTGATTTAAAGGAGTACGAAGCTATTGTTCGTTGTTTTGGCCAGAACCCTCAGGTATATTACTTGATATCAGAACTGTTGTACCAGTTTTATGAATTAAACCAAGCAAATTATTTTTTTGGGGGGCAGCTAAGGGTGAACTCAACGAAATCAATGACTGGACATCTTATAGGAGCAGCTGGTGGGATAGAAGCTGTTTCTGCTATACAAGTAAGGAAGTCGTATTCCTTTTACAGTGTTTGTACTTTGTATTTACTTGTATTATTCTATTACTCAGGCGACATTTTACTTCCTGGACTAGGGACCACACTGTTCATGTTCATTATATCGTTCTAAATATTGATCCAATATGGTGGTTTGTAGTGCAATTGGTAACAGTTGAAAGGAAAAGGCTTTGTACTTGACAGATTGGTATAACATCTGTTAGAATTTTGCAAATAGGGAGAATATATGGCTAATGTCTTTTACCAGGTTAAACAATCTACTACACCTCCACAAGTCCACATGGCCATTTCGTATTATCGTATATTTAGAATTCTGCATGGGATGCAAAATTTGAAATTAAGGGTTGCAAAAAGGAAAGTGTCAAGCAACATAAGCACCATAGGATGGTACTTTCAAGGTTATGCATTTACTACTGAAAGGAAATATTGGCATAGAATTTTACTGAACGTGTACCAGGTTCCGTATAATGGGCACATCACATGATACTACTGCATTTTTGGAACTTCTACCAATTTTTTCTCACAAATTCAAAATATTTTTATCTAGTTGAATGTTAATTAAAATTTAGGATTTTGCCTGAGTTTTAGTACTGAAACTCTATTAGACTAGTACTGTGATGAGTGATGTTTTAATGCATTTAATTGAAACATTCCTTGAAAACTCAACTGTAATTGTTGATCATTCTGTGCTTTTGTTTGGTGTCTAAGCATGTGGTGCATCTTAGGATTGCATTAGCCAGTGGTGTCCTTTTTTTGGTTCTTTGTGGAGTGGGGGAACTGCTATGAAAATATGATGCTTCACCTATGTTGACACCTGCTTATATAAATGGCACATGTTGCTCCTGCTGCTGCTGTGGTACTCTTTCCATCCAAACTAGATGTTAATTATTCGGAGAGGACCATGTTGAGAACATTAGCTGGTTAAATATGAAGTTGAAATGCTACTAACTCCTGCTGTTTGGGTTTTGGCTTCAGTGAGCATGGATGTCATCATGCCAGATAGTATTTATTGTCAGTTCATTGCGAACATGGTGAGCTCATCATGGTTATATTCCTCATTATTTTCTACTGTGTTGTTCATTGCAGGCTATAAGAACTGGCTGGGTCCATCCAAATCTGAATTTGGAGAACCCAGAGGAAATAGTGGTAAGCTCTTTGGTCACAAATTACAGCTTTTCACTGCAGACGATTTTAATTTCCTTTTTGTAAATATCTTACGTAGAATCAGGCATACTTGTTAAGAACAGTGATATGAGATTTGGTGTGCTTCCTGTCAGACTTCTTGTAGCTTCTACTAAATAAGCTTAGATATGAAAGAACACAATCTATAGTAAATATACATGCTGAATTGTCTTAAAAAAAAGCTGAATGCTGCGATTTTAGTCAACAATAACTTCATTTAGAGCTCATTTCATCCAATGATTGTTCCAATTTCTATCTTGACCACAGGATGTGGGCGTGTTGGTGGGATCGCAGAAGGAGAGATGTGAAGTGAAGGTCGCGCTATCAAACTCATTTGGATTTGGTGGGCACAACTCATCAATTCTATTTGCACCGTTGAAGTAAACCCGACTGGCGATTTGCTTGCTTCCTCATTGTCTGATTATGCCATGGAACTGGAACTGCATATACAAGACTAGTGGACTCGGCTTCTCCGTGGTGTGATTTGACATGAAGTCCGAACTGAGAACAACATTGTGCCATTTACAGTTGAGCGAAGAAAGCATCAAGGCCTGATGACGCCTGCTTGGTTCATTTGCATCACCATTGCAGATATATCCGTAGCAAAGGCCCGATTTTCCTTTCTCAAGTGAAGAATAGCATGTAGCCTATGGCCTATGTTATTTTGTCGTCAGTGTAGTGTTAATGGATGTCTATCTCCTCTAGGACTTGCCCTACTTGGGCCGCTATTTTTCGCCTTGCCGTCTGCCCGTCGTCAGTACTCTTTCCTAGACCTGGAGCTGTGGCGTAGTTGATGAGAGATCCTTGCAGAGGTGCTGGGATTTTGCTGTTGTATTGATGTTTTAGTAATTGTGGTTATTAGCCGTGAAATGCTGGTTTAATTATTGTAAGCATGGCTGAACTTGTGATCGGTTGTGCCTGCTTTTTCCGTTGCTAGCTCTCCTGCTTTTCCATGAGAGTATATACGCGGCAAATTATGCCAATGGAATGGTCATTGCGCCTGGTTATTACAGTACGCGCGGTGGATGCTATATGTATGAACCACTGAGGCCCTGATCGTTTCGGCTTTTTTCGGCTTCAGCTTCTAGCTTCAGCTTTTTTTTCACTATTCACTACACTATCTATTAACTCAGCTACAGTGTTTTTTCAGCCAAAAGCCAAAAGCCATCGCTATTCCGATCACCCCCTGAGTCTGAAGCCGTTATAAGATACAGCGAGCATAGGGTCTGTTCTTTGCGGTTTTTAAAAGTCGTTTTTGACTTTTGCTACAGTAACTAACTTTTAAATGGGGTATTTTTTAAGATGGGGTTTATAAGTTAATTGTAGTACACGTTAAAAAACTAATATATATACTATCAAAAATCGCAAACGAGTATCTCTCTTTCCGTAATCTCTGTCGCAAACAGTCAAAAAGCTATCAGCTGTAGCCAAAAGCCATCAGCCGTAGCAAAAAAAAAACAGACCCTATATTATCCCAGGTTGCACATGAGGAATTTTTTCCCATCTAGCCCTCGGGAGGGGGCTCTTTTTTTTTGCAGTTATGGCACCGGGGATAAGTTTTTGCACGATAGGTCCCTCCCGACTGTAGAACCACCGGCGGCTAACAGTGACAATTACGCGGCTGAGGAGCGCTGGCTTTTGTCTCCCCCGGCGCGCGCGCGTGGGTGCTCGAGCGCGGATACTTGCCTGGCAGTCGCCCGCAATTTTTCTTTGATTGCTAATATGTACAAAGGTATTTGGATTTGTTACATGAAAATGATATCATTAGATTTGTCATTAAAAATAATTTTATATTATTATATTTTTAATAATATTTATTAATATATAATTAAAAAGCAATAGTTAAATATGTGTATTAAAAACCATACCAATGTTTAAAACGATAAGTAAAAATGACGAGAGGAAGTAGCATGCCAACGTATGCTTGCCTGATTTTGTCAGCCAGCAACCAATTCTGCTTCTTGGTTGTGTCAGTCAGTTCAGTTTGACCTGCCCGTGATTACCTGCACGCTCTTTAGCCAAGGCTAGGCTAAGCAAGGCTCTTGGGAAGAGAAGAGAAGAGAACAGGGCTCCGTGGAGTCCCTACGCGTGATAGGATCGGTGCCGCTTTTATTTCGTCGCGGAAGACCGCGCGGCGCCTGCCACTCCGACGGCAGCACCGGCCGGCCGTACGTGTGCGAATGGGATGGCCCCAAACGCCCGCCCCGTTCGATCGATCGGCTGCCGCAGCGTCAGCGCTACGTGCCCACCACCGTCTGCCACGGCGCTGCGCAAAGCGAACCAATTTCTGAGCGCAGTTCGAATTTTAGTTCAAACTTGTTTGAACTAGTTTGTGTGTATATGTACACTATTCTGAACGCAGGTGTAAAATATGTACCGAAGAGTTACTACCATTTATAAGCTCGATTACAACCAAACACATGTAAAGTTACTATCAATTGTAACACTACACAACTAGCAATAGCCCTACGTGAATTTGATAATAACTTCTCTTAGGCACGACAGTAACTTTCCAACATACAGTACAGTGTGCAAAACATAAAATAGCAAAGCCATATATATATATATATATATATATATATATATATATATATATATATATATATATATATATATATATATATATATATATATATATATATATATATATATATATATATACTGGGTGCAATCGCTCCTATATCAAGTTTCTATAAATTGGAAATATTTCGTTTAATGAAAGGTGTATATATATATAGTATATAAGTGTATAAGACTATCTAGGTGGTATGAATACTTCTTTAATATGATATATACATTTTTCTAAACATACTTCTTTTTTATGTGCGAATATGAATGTATTATAAAATATGCCAAAAACTACGTACTCTCTTACAATTTTTTCGTATGGTTGGCATTAGAGTATTTTAAAATTAGTATACAAGTATACTTAAGGTTATAAATGTGTATGTTAATTTTATTTAGATGGTATATCATAGATGAAAATATCTACACATAGGAGTCGAATGTATTTATACACACATCCTCTGAAGAGCAGAACAATCCACCCTAACAATGTCGGGAGCCTTCAGAAGGCATTCTGCTTGTTTAGAAGTCAGGAAACTGAACATCCATGGGAAGTCTGCATCTTGACCGTGAATGTAACTTGTTTTCATGTCTCAAATCCAAGAATTTTGAGATTGCGCACAATCAGTTCGAATCAACTTATACATAAAGGACGGTTAAAAAAAACTTACACGTAAGGGAAAGAAAGTGCTCATACAAAGGACAAACAAGCAATGGACAATATGCGTCATATATCATCAATACAAGAAAATGCTCCAGAAATCTGTAGAGGCGCATGTATATGGAAGAAATTGGCATGGTCTACCGAGCAACACACAGCCGATCTCACATACTTATACCAGAACAAATGCCTTAAATGCAGGGTAGAGATGACTGTTACTACGAAGAACAAAGCACACCCAAGAGAACAGAAAGAAAAGGTATGAATAAACATGAAGATGGTTGAATGGGGAAGTGACCTGCATATGCTTTGCAGAAAGTCCAATTTCGAGGCTCTTGTTGGCATAATTGTCATATATCGTTAACTTGTGATATATGTAAATGACGAAACAAATGGAGTGGGAGATACAAGCATATCACAAAAACAAGAAAAATACTGTGCTTCTGGGCCAATTGAAATAAAAGATTGGAAAAAAATCTGGAGGTCCAATTCTACACAAGAGGTAAAAGAAAATTAAGAAAAAGAAATATCAAACAACAACAGTGGAAACGCTCGACTGGCAGCTTATATGAATTATCATAGATACAGAATATGTATTTATATATGATAAGCTAGCAGTGTCCGCGTACTATCCATGAAAATTTGATACCGGTACCTAGTTTCGGAAGATAGTTTATACACTGCAGCTCTGGTGCTTGAGGGTCACCTGAGCCTGGCATCGCCTCCCTTGCTTCGGAATGTTGAGAGGGAAAAGAATGAACGTGGTGCTGCATTTTTGGGGAGAATGTAGTTTTAGTGAAGGTTACCGTTCCCAGAACCAGTAATAGTAATTTGTGATGAAGATAGCAACACTAAGAAGATGAAGCAACGCCTTCATGTGCTATGTGCTAAATGAGCAGCTTAACATACGGTTATACGTGTCTAGAAGTTGTGTACCTTTAAGTGCGCTTCCAGTGAGTTGATCCTCCCTCAATCTGAAATTTGCAGGGGGGTTTGGAATGGAGCTGCGCAGCGATTGTTCTGCAAATTAAGATCTTAAGTAAACTAGTGTGCTTAAATAAGTAGACAAAGTTGTATAGCAAGAGAAAAATGAAACAATAGGTGAAGGTATACGTAATTACATATATCTTAGAAGTCGGATGTCTATAAGCAAATACCCATTGATGTGAATGTATCATTCTCGTCAGATCTACGGAAGTCCTATGTTTGGATTCCAGTTTCGGGTTCTGGTCCTTCTTAGGGCCCATGTTTCAAAGCACTTTGCTCCTCCCATGTTATTGACAAGTAGGTCTTTGTCCCATATAAGTCGGTATCACAAAAAAAAAAAGGTAGTAGGGAGTGGGGAGAACATATGCATGATTAATGCAAGCAGGTGGGTGAACGGAGGAATTTTACAATTGGTCACCCAACAAATGTAGCGCAAACAGTATATTCAGTCAAGAGGTAAAACAATTACTTCCAGGGTTAATGATGTGCCTCAGCTAGGATTCAAGTCCTTGAGTAGCATTCTGAAGAGCCGGTTCAATCCTTGCTTTACTTTGTGTGGTTGAAATACTGAAGCCAACTTAGTTCTTAAATAAGCAGAAGATAGTGTGTCAATTTGCACATAATGGTTAGATTTCGTAAGAATTGCTCTCTTATAAAAAAAAATTGAAGGACCCTGAAAGATTCTTACATTAAAAATAAAAGCCGATTAATTTTTACTCTTATCTCAAGTATGGAAGATTTGTCGGAAAGCAGGCATTTTTGTACTCTGCAATAGCCAAAAAAATTGTGGGCCTAGTATCCTAAATGAGTTAAGAAGAATACCACACAATCTAAACTCAAAAGATACTGGAAAAGTGGAAATAGCATTTGTAGAGAAATCGGGAAGCAAAATACCTTGTTCAGCAAAAACCTCATTATCAACAAAACCATCATATGAAGAAAGACAACCCATTCTTGACTTCCTGAAATCATCAGAAGATCCTATGGCTAGATCCCGGCCATCTTCCATGTCATCATCACATTCCGAGGCAGTTGAAGCAGATACCCAATCAGTTACTAAACCATCACCACCCCTATTCTTCCTCCCAAATTTCAACAGCTTCTTAAATCCTTTTGTAACATCTTTTCGTGGCTGTTGAGATGCATTGGCACCAACGAAAGGCATCTGAGCGCTGCCCCACTTTTTCCTCATCCGGGAAATATCAGCATCTGTTATTTGATCTAGTGCATTAGAATTCCATGGTGATGGACTTCCAGTTGGTGAATCAACAAAAGCAATACCATCTGAGTTATAATTCGCATAAGGGAATAAGTGTGGAAGGCGTGAGCTCCAGGGTGCTGGTAATTCGCCAGGTAAATCAAGCATGTTTCCTGCAAAAGCACTGAACTTGGTACCACCAAGAGTAGGTGCTTCGCTTGGAAAAGAAACATCGCCATTTTCTGATCCTGGGTCATCAGAATTTCCGAATTCATGACTTATTCTTGGGTTCTCACTGTCTGAATCAGCAGGAAAATCACTTTCCCTAAGATTTTCTTCAATGCTTTCGTATTCTTCATCTTTGGCATCATCTGGGGAATCCTCTTGCTGATCTAGAAAATCATCATCCTCTCCATTCTGGAAGACATTTGCAATCATGGGTGCCTGAAATCCAGCTATACCGACAGCAGGGTGATTACCATTGCCTTTCCTAAGAAAAGACTTTGGTGCACCAGTTTTATGGGTGTTATAACCAAAAGCTCCCTCAGTTTGATCCTTGGAAATTCTTGAGGAAGCCCAATTGTAAATATCCTCATCTACTGATGAAGAGTCCCTTAAGTCACCAGGATTTAAGTTCTTCCTCATAGACCGTGACCTCCTTGATTGATCTTCATTCAAAATACTCTTTGACTCTTCAATGATGCTCTTACTACGGGAAAAACCTTTTGGCTGAGCCCTTACACTACCTCTGCTAAGACCAGCTGATGGCTTTGTATTTTCCTTTCTTAAGTCGGAGAAATTGGGGACAGATTGTGCAAGAGGATTTTCTGGTGGATTCGTGCGATTTGCATAACCAGAGCTTACGGTCCTTGACGAATGCTTATGGACAGGAGCAATAGATGTCTTTTGAGTGTAAGAAACTCTATTTGAAAAATGCTTCCTGGAATCAGCACTCCTATAAGAACCATCACCAGATAGGTAGTCACTATTCATTTCTTCTTCTACCAAGAAAGAATCTACCCCCTGGAAAAGGCGAAGACAACAAACACGTAAAATCTAAAATAGTGCATTATTGCAACATTTCACATGATTATATGCCTATATGGAGCTATAGGGTTCCAAGAGATGCATATGTCACTGGCATATACATGATTGTATGGAGCTATAGGGTAGTCACTATTCATTTCTTCTTCTACCAAGAAAGAATCTATACTTATTGGAACACAATTTTTTAGTACCTCGCAAAAAACTCAAACGAACATTTTATGTTTAGTGGAACTCCCAGAGTACCTTGCAAAAAATTCAAATGAATATTTTACGTTAAGTGGAAACCCCAGAGCATCTCGCAAAAAAATCAAATGAATATTCAAACGCACTCAGGGTGTATGTTAACATTCTGAAATACCAGAATTTTCTTAACTACTGTTTTCTGGTTTTGTTTTTTTTTTAAAAAAAAAACTAGTACAAACAAAATTTAATACCTGATCCTTATCTTTTATAACCGATTGCAAAGGAGGAATCTTCTGAGCACAACAAGAAACATATGTTGAGTCGGGGACATCTGCAGGCCGAGAGAATTTGGCTCGCATCTCAGCCTTGCTTCGTTCTAGGCTCTCATGCATTGCCTTTAATATTGCTTTCTTCTGTCCTCTCTGCAGTTTCCAATCCTCCTTTAGTTTTGCATCCCTCTTCTGCATATATTGATCATAGAACTTTCCTCTTGACTCTTCTAAGCTAAGAATGCCAAGCTTTTGTTGTATGCTATTGCTATACCCTTCATTGTCCACCATCTTCAGAAGCTCATTGGCATCAAAGTCGTTGGTTATACTCTCCTTTACAATCTGCTTCGTATAAATCTTCTCTGGAAGAACCGATGTAGGCTTTACCTCACTTACCTTAGGTGTGTTATCAACCTGCACATCTGTGGACTTGCCTCTGCGAGAGGTGGTGGTTAGCTTGTGTGCAGCAAATAGTTTCTCCAACTCATTGGCCTTCATTTGCAGTTCATCATGCTGATCTTGATTCCCTTTTGTCAGTCTCGTCACCTTAGTCTGTTCCAAAGGAACAGCATTTCCATCATTTAATAATTTAACTTTACCTCCCTGAAAACTCAACTCCTGTTCAGCATTAGATGATTGTCTGCTCAAATTTGTTCCCTGGTGTTCAGAATAATGTGATGGAGCCAGCATTTCAGAGCCAACTGCAACCTTTCTCCCTGCATCATCTATCTTCCGTGGTAGACTTTTCTGCTGCAAGCTAACATCATGGACTTCAGTTTCTGTAGAGGCAGCTTCATCCCTACCAGATGAACCCCTAACATTAACACGGGAATTGAATGGGGCTTTTGATTTGGGATCAGCACCACCTGACACCTTTCCAAATGTTCGAGAGGGTCGATCCTTCCTTCCAACCACATCTGCTTCAGCACGAATCTCTTTTGGACGGAAGCGAGTACCTCTAACATCTTTCTGTCCAATCTGTTCACTTGTAACTGGTACTTTACGAGCAACAGAAGTGATTTCCTTGTCTATCATTCGTACATGCTCTTCTAACGATGGGCTAGCTAAAGCATCATTATCTTTTGGCAAGGCTCCCTCAGCTGGCCTTGGAGATGTTTTTAGTCGGGTTCGAGTGGAAATATTTGAAGCAGCATGCTCTGGTGTCCTCGTGTCGCCTTGCCCTTGATTAACTCCCTGCTCCTTTTCAAAGGATGGCTCACTCTCAATGCTAGAGGTTATAACCATGTCATCTTCCGCACAAGATCTAGTCTGTTTTTGAGGAGCAGCAGTAGCACTGGCCGATAAGGAGGATGGCGAGGTAGTATTCAAAGTTGATGGTGAGCAAGTATCTGTAGTGGTAGAATCCATGGATGTGTCATCCGGGGTATCCTTTTGACATGACCAAGACTGAGATGTGACTGGATGATTCAGCTCACTATTATCCATGTCAGCTGTTACTTTAGAATTAGCCTCCAAATTGGCAGATGTTGGGGTCCCAACAGGAGTTCCGTTTTCCTTTTTGTCATTTAAGCCACTGCTATCATTATTGCTTAGATCAATACTCATGTCACTGACACTGCTCCACCTCCTTACCAACTTGTCCATGGATGCACCAGAAGGCACCCTGCGGTGCTCACCTTTCCCTGGAACCACCCTACCAGTAACTGCAGAGTTGCTGTTACCAGAACTTGAAGTTTGCTCCTTCTGCTTATTCTCAAACATGTTTATCCTGTCTTGCACACTCAACCGCCTTGAACCCCCTCTAGCAGGTGCAGGAGAAGCATCTGTTTCCTTTTCTTGTTTCTCTGCTGCCTGCTGGATGGTTGGCTTAGAGTGCTGTTCTGTGCTGGGTTCTGATGGAACATCTACTGAATGTTGGCTGTTGCTTAATCTGTGGATATGACAGTCATTACCACCACTTATAGATTTGTTTCTGGACCCGCCTTGATCAGCTTGTGGCTCATCTATAGACATATCTGAACAGGAGGAGCCACGGATATTTCCATCGTCAAAGCTCTTCCAGTGTGATGAAGCTGCTGGCGGTGCGTGGTGAGGAATGATGTCTGGACGCCGCTGGCAAAGTGACATGAATTTGTTGCATGCTTCACTGGATAAAACAAGTTTAAGTTGTCATACATGTCTAAACATTATTCATCAGGAAAGGCAACAATGGAAGCAAAAAGGAAGCAAAGAGTAGGTTCTTTTGGGCTGTGGCTGTAACTTTTGGCTTATGGTTTTTGAATTATGGCTGTTCGCGAGAAACAGTACACAGATGAAAACAGTTACATGCGATTTTAATCAGTATAGCGGAACTCGGTACAGTGTCTACTACAATCTACCTGTAGATCCGCCTTAAAAGATACATCGTTTAAAAACTAGTTACTGTAGCATAGAAGTGATAAGCCGAAGCCACAGCAGTTCCGAACCCGCCCAAAGAGTGGGATAGTAGATAACTCAATGCTATCATGGAAACCACAACATAATAATGAATTGGGGACACAAATATATTGAACATTGCACAACCGAATCTGTCATCAGATTCCACTTCAACATGATGTCATGATCTTCCCTCCTAATTCCTAAAAGAACCTTCTTCTCATGCAAACTATTCCCACCTTCCCAGAATAATAACACTAGGGTGTTTGAAGTGTGCCCTAAACGTCAATTCTAAAGTTTCTAAGTTTACAGTTTCCCCCATCTAGCATCTTACTTTATTAAATATTAATTATATCATACTGGTTCAAAATGAACTAAGTACAATTTGTTGTGCAGTGTGGCATTTGGGGAAAAAATAACTTTCTCTTGACATCTACCTGCTGTTCCATATCCTAAATGAGATATGCTTGTCTAACATCTCCTAGAGATAGCAAAATATAGGGTGGTGGTTAGATGGCTGATGATCACACCTTCCCGGGTAAGTCATTAATCTTGTTGAACAAAATAATATTGACCAGCAAAGATCTTAAATGATATCCATAAGCCTATATGGCTATACCTAAATTATGAGCTTGACAAATTTTGAGCATACCTTAGCCGGTTGGCACCAAAATGGTTTGCGAAAAGAAGAAGCTCAGACACACTGTCAGGATTGAACCCTGCAGATGATGCCCGGGAACAAGCCGTGACAAGGTCTTGTTTAAGAGCACTTAGACGGACATCAATAGCTCTAAGAAGTTCCTTCCTGCACAAAAAAACAGCCAGGGCATAAATTATGGATTAGAAAGATATTTCAGCTTGCGCCAAAAGAATTAAATCTGTAAATTAATTGATAACACAATACAGCCTACAGACAGAAAATAAGCACATGGCTAACCAATTCAAATTAAAGCAAGTTACATCTTATACATGAGGAAGCAACAGAGATTTACATAATGGACATTTAGTAAGAGAAAAGATAACTTCAAGAATGATCAAAGAAGGAACAGTCTACTCCTTTATAATCGGGAAGCTATGGCATGTAAGTACTACCAACAGTGGCACTTCAGCAAGAACTTTCATTATTTAAGCATCAGCAAGAGCCATTATGAATTAATGATATTGCCACTCTGCAATTTCAGTGAATGAAAAAACTTAAATGGCAAAGATAAAAAAATGTTATTACCAGAAGGCAACTAGAAAGATGCATGTTTTATTTAAATAGGTAAATAATGAGATGTTTTACCACCCATTGGAGGGCATGGCAAAATGATGCCTTGAAATGCATAATGCTAATAAAAAAAAGTTTGGTGCCCATATAAGAGCAAGTCCCCATTTGCGGAAACTGTGATACTTGCATTGACCCACAGACCAAAACAGGTCAACTTTTCACCTTTATCTACTCATCTACACATTCAAGTAATGTGTCTGTCTAGCAAAATTCACAGCACATTGCATAGCTGCATGACCGCATCAATTATACTAATTCAATAAAGAACATTGAGTTTTGTATGTACATAAACAAAGGTGTTACAGAAAAGGATATCCAGTCTTTGAGACGATAACATTTGATCAACCACAACAAATTATTGTGTAAACGTCATAGACCAATGAAAGGATTAACATGATTTGCTTCACTCAAAACCGCCCCAAAAGGGGAAAGAAAGTACGACCATGAAAGGTCCTTGAGACTAAATACATATTCAATTACTCATCAAGGATAAAGAAGCTAACTTCTTGTTACAGTTATCATGCACAGGCATCTGCACACCGAATTTTAGTTGGAGGTGGTAAATAGCAGTTAACATGGTGGCAACACTAATAACAGACACGAGTGTACAAACCATAAATAAGCACACAAGAGTGTGCTCCTGGCAGGAACAACACTCAAATGTTTCATGTCTCTCAACAAACTAATCATGGATCATCTTTAACTCACTTAAATCAAGTTTATTTGGCAAAGGAGAAGTAAATGAACAACAATAGAGATGAGAGAGGAGCATACTTTGTAATGTCTGCAGCTGCTGCTGAGGCTATAACATTTTCAGCTGACAAAAAGCACAGCAAGAGATTACATAAATTACATTGAGAAGCAGCACATATTTCCATACATGACTGTAATGACCAATGACACCACATTAAAACGATTCTCATGAAACACAAGATTGCCCTTTAACACATGGAACAATTGACTATGTTCTTCATTTCTTTCCTAAATTAGAAACAGATTATTGCTTATGTTCCCTTATTAACCAAGGTTCATGCAATGAATAATATATATATAGTGGAATTGAATGTATCTTGTCATTAATCAAAAGTTTCTCAAATTTAATGCAAGTCAATTACCCAGTTGCCAATTCGATAAGGGTATACTATGATAAAAGATCTTCCTTTTTTTGCTTCCCCGGATTTTACCACCAATAACCCATTGAGTCACTCAAGTTAACATGGACTCAATTTCCCATGATAAAAGAGACCATATGAAGTATGATCAGACATAAAACTAATCTAAACCCCGTTTGATAAGAAAATAACACTCTAAACAATATCACGCATACCAGCTCCACCCGAGATAGCACCTCCAGAACCCTGCATAAGGTATACCATTTTTAGATAAATGCTACATATAAAACATACAACCTAAACATGCTCCAACAACTGAAAGAACTGCCTGGCACTTACTCCCTGTGCGTAAATCTTCCTAGCCCCTTCCAGCTGCAACATCTCCGCATCAAAGGTATTCGCCATCTCCAGCACCTCCGGCGTGCTCACGAAGCGCACAAACCTTCAAGCACAAGCCAACCAAACACCTATCAAAATTCAATCTTTTCCACACCACTAACCCGAGAATCACCACATAAGCCATATCAAGAACCTCTCGAGGGTGCCCTTGCTGAACCACGCGGCGCGCCGCTCCAGCTGTAGCCGGATGGCCGCCGCCTGCTCCTCCACCGCCCGCAGATGCGCCACGAACGGCTTCACCGACCCCGACGCGATCTTCTCCGTCCGCCCATTTCCGGACACCACCAGCTCGCACCTGCGCAGACACCCAAAGGCGCCACATTTAGGCCACAAGAACCGCACGAACCCACCAAAAATTCGAGATTTTTCTCTTCCTAGTCCCCCGCTTCCTCACCTTGAGCAGCGGGGGGAGAGCTGGAAGAGCGCGAAGTCGAGCGGCGCGTCGGGCTCCATGGCGCCGCCACCACTGCCGCCGCCGGCGGCGAGGTCGGATCTGGTGGATCCCGGACAAGACTAGCACCCCCTCAATGGAACCGCCCAAGAAACGCCGGAGAAGCGGCGAGGCGGGCAATGCAGCTCCTGCGGAGGCGAGATCGCGTGGGGCGGCAGCCGCCGGAGCGTGCTGCGGCGGCCCAGATCTCGCCGACGCGCGCCCGAATCCGATAAGTGTGCGCGTGTGAGGTGAGAGAGCGGAGTGGAAGAAGAGAGGACTAGGGAGAGAGCAGAGAGAGACTAGGAAGAGCGCTGCTTGCCTGCTTGCTTGGTGTTGGTGGTGCTGGGACTGGAGGAGCTCTGTGAGAAATGGGAAAAAAAAGGTAAAAGCAGAAAATTTTGGGGGTATTTGAGAGAAATTAGTGGCTTAAAAGTTTGGAGTTATGATGAAGCTTTGGTGTCATTATGGGAGCTGGTTCTTTTTTGAGTGTGTAGTTGTGGCAAAAAATTAAAAAGAAGAGTTGAAGTGAAGCTGCTTTTGTTTTGTTTTCCTTTTCTATTTTTCCATTTGGCTCTGTGTTCTTTTCAGCACAACAACGGCTTTGGGTGGACTGTGGTGTCGGAATTTACCATTTTGCCCCCTAGGAAAAAACTAGAGGGTTGTTTCTGAGTTTGAGGGATTTTTGCTTGAGAGGGATCATTTGGTACTGGTAGTGTATGATTACCTAACCAGGGTCAAAATCACTGCCAGTACTACTGACATGACGATGGTCGATGTGTTACTTTTAAAAAAAATGAAAAAATGTTGAAATTTTGTATTAGAATGTACTATCATTTTCATGCTGTCGATGGAACGTCAGGTCGCCAATCTTTGCGTGGCAACTGGAAAACTTTGTTGTTAACATATCTTTCATCATCATCCAATGAATACGATGCAGCCATAATGAAGCGTTTGGTGTAGTAAAGTGAATTGAAAGCATTGTTAGTAAAGCTATTTTATGCTTTGCTCCTAATCTTTTGATTAATTACAGTTGTCTCATGCAGCATGGCGTGTGGTGTCAATTTGAGCTCTCTCTCTTTTTTTTTTTTTGCAATGCTAGTGTTTGCCTCCCTACTCCCAAGGGATCGTATCGGTGCAATGAACAGTGGCCCAAAATAACCAGCCCCTCTAGGTTGCACCTGAACAGGCAGGTCATCTAAACCTGAACTTTGCATCATGCACCGATTGTTCTAGAACAACAAGGGGCCCCATGAGCTCAACAGTGACATCCCTCATTTAGAAAGATTTAAGCAATTTTTTTATGTGACGAAGTGACTTTTGTCTTTAATTTCCCTCCAAATATAACTTATAAATTATACTAATCATGCATTGCTGATACTAATAAATGAAGAAGAATTTGGTATCCCAGTTTCTTTTTTATATATTCTTCTCCTTGTTCTTTAATAATTTTGCCTAAAGCAATTCCCAAAAAGCTAGGCCTTGCTGTTGACCGACATTTTTGTTTCTTGTTGTTGAGAAAACGAGTAGACCAAGAACAAAATAAAAACGCGTGTGCAAACTGTACGGAGGCTCAGAAACAATACGGGTAAAACAGTAACGTCCAATTCACGACGCAATCTCGATGTTAATTTTCCATCTCTCTTGTTGGTGAAAACAACTCAAGAATTGAGAATTGCAAGCAGTGGCTTTCCAATGAAAACAAGGATCATACCCTGCACAATAACAAGAGGGAATTACAACATGGTCATGTTATATATGAATGGTAGCACTGTTCTACTGTGTGCTACTCGTACAATTTTTTTTCGAGAACATGCAAAAGTTTTGCTCATCATTCTGTACCCATACAACCGTCAGATCAAAAAAAAAAAAACAACAATTAAACATGCTACCTCCATTAGCATTTCGCATGCAACATTTCTGTCAAGAATGAAAATGGCTTTTTCCATTCGTACTGTTTGAAAATAACATGAACACATCGCAAAACGAAAGTGTGAGGCAGAGTAATGGTACACTAGCTAAGGAGCGAGAGGGAGTCGTTGGCACATTAAGCTCATAGATCACCCGACGCAGTCCCTGTCATCTGAGGTCATTAGATTCTGGTTCAAGATTTCTAACTAACTTTGATTTATCCATTACTTTGTTTTTGTTTATAGGTTTCTCTGATGTAATACTGGCAGCTTCCTTTATTTTGAAGGAAAGAAAAACATTATTACAACTTTCTTTCGATCCATGGAATTCTCACATGAAATTTAAGTTTTCTTTGACAATTCATGAAACTTTAGTTGTCTCTGATGTAGTAACAAAATTCAGTCCTGGGAAAGTGATATGATGTAAATATGACTTCAATAGATTGATGTGGAAAGGCCTATATCTTTACTCTTTACTATTTAAAAAGAAGGAGTTGGTGGTTGCCGTCACGTCCACCATCCCTCACTTCTTAACCATTCGATCTTTCCCCTCTCTTCTCAGCCACACGATCTGATTAAATCCTAAAATTCCAACATCACCCCTCCACCCCCACGCCTACCCCTCGCTCTTCCCCTCACCGCCCCCACGCCTCCTCGCTCTTCCTCCCGCCGCCCCCACGCCTCCTCGCTCTCCCGCCGCCTCGCTCTCCTCCGCCCCCGCCTCCTTCTCTCCCCCCCCGCGCCGCCGCCCTCTCTCTCTCCGCCGCCCCGCCTCCTCCCCACCTCCGCGCCGCCGCCTCCTCCTCTCTCCCACCCCGCGCGCCGCCTCTCCTCCCAGCGCCGCCGCCCACCTCCAGCCCTGGCGCCTCCTCCCCAACCCCACGCGCGCCTCCCCTCTCCGTCCCCGCACCGCCGCCTCCTACCCCATCCTCTCCTCCTCCGTCGCGCATCCTCCCTCCTCCGCGGCCAAGACTTCGTTCCCGCAGTGGCGCCGGATAAGCCGGCGGCGCGCGAGGTGAACGATGGACACCGGAAGACGAAGAAGGCGCGCAACTCCCGAGTACCGAGCCGGGAGGAGCTGGAAGCGGTGCTCAAGACGATCGAGACCTTCCGTTGGTGGTGTTCGCTGGGAGGTGCGGCACTGGAGGACCGACTCGTCGACACCGCCATGGGCCGCGCCTTCGTCCTCCAAGTGGTGATCCCCCACCCCACCCATGGCGGCCCAACTGGTGCTCCTCCTCAACCTCGACGCCTCCGCCTCGACCTCGTCTGCGAACTCGCAACTACGGCCATGTCGGTGAGTCCTCAAACACCCCGCGCCCCAAACCTTCCCCTCGCCTCAGATCTCAATTTTCTGATGATTTGGCCCGCGCGGCTCGCAGATCTTCGAGTACAATGGCGCCGCCGTGGTGGCGATGGTGGGAAGAATCGCCGCTATTGCCGATGGCCGGAGGTCGGGCGTGCGGCTACGCACCGTCGCGACCGATTTCCAAAGGGTGTTCAAGATCCACAACAAGCTCTACATCGGCCTCTCCGGCCTCGCCACCGACGCCCAGACGCTGTGAGTCGCAGTCAGATCCCCCCTTTTGGTTGTTTCTTGGTTTGGTGACCGCTGATTCGGCGGATTAGGGTTTGGGTTTTTGTGTAGTGGGAGCTAAGTGAGAGGGATTGGTTTGGCAAATGTCGGTTTTGGATGTGTTGATGTTCGTTATTTACAATGGATTATTGATACGTCGTGGGTTTCGATAGTGAAGGTGGTAGAGATTTCTTTGTGGGTTTGTGAATGGTAGGATAAGTTGTGGAGATGCTCTGTTTACTGTGTTCTGATGTGTCCGTAGGTTGGGAAGGTTGATTTGCTGTTGTATAAGCATGTAGAGTTGTCGGTTTGGCTAAGATATCTCGCAAGTGTTTGGGGGTTGTGTTTAGTTTTGTTGTTGCTTGGATGTTTGCAGATGCTGCTGAAGGAGTTTGTTGAGGAAGTGTTTGCTTGTTGGATTTCAACTACTGTCTGTTAGTCTGTTTGGTAAAGCATATGTTTGAAAGCAGCAGACTCGTTCATGTTTTGCAAAATCACATGCAATGTTTGGCTGATGTCGTTGAGTTTCATTATGTAAACCTACCTTGCTTCACCATACCTTAAATGTGTCCTCCTATCAGGCGCTCAATATGGATCTTTTGTGCAATGTTAGATTATCAGCATTGCCTAACACATCTTCTATTATTTTGATGTTATCTGCAAATGCAATAACCCACCTAACTTAATCACTTCTGAGGCGAACAAAAAAAATAATCCTCAAATTTGAGACATGTCTTGCTGAAGCAAAAATCTTTTAAACTCTGAGTTATATGCCCACAGTGAGGTGCGTCGCCACCAAATGGGTTATTGGATCAGGGAAACTTTGTTTTTAGGCTTCATTAGTGTTTTTTAGTGTTTGGCTCAGTTGCTTAGTTTTTTTTTGCATGAATGGTAAGACTTGGGTGGAGGAATACATTGGTTTTAATGCATCCATGCTATTGTGGTGCAGAGCTGAAATATAACTACTTATCAGAAATTTAATATGTAGAAATATTTGGGAGAATTAAACATGTTTAGTTCACATTCTTTGTGCTCTTAAAGTGGGACGCTCAATATTATCTCTTAAGTTTGATTCAATACAGACATTCTTGGATTAGTGTATTGTTTGCTTAGAATGAGCATGCTACAAGTTAAAGAGAATATGTGCGGAATTGTTAGCTTGATGTTTGCATGTGCTTTTGGAGTTCTTGAATGTACATGCCTTTGTATGATAATATAACATATTTACCTGTCATTAATTGCTTTATATTGCAGACCTTTTCAATTGTTCCGAGTTCGCTTGGTGTTTAGGCACAAGTCAGATCACCGCAGTGGACACTGGACATGCTTGAATGGCTCCTCTTACATCCTTGAGGAAATAGAAGTAAAACATTTGTCAATTAAATTATATCGATTAACCGTTTAATATATGTGGTTTTGGTATTCACATTTCACTTTTACATTTTTTTAAAGACTAGAATAAAAGGATATGCATTCCATCTCTCCTTAAAAATCTTAATTTTGATTGTTAGGATTTATTGTTGTACAAACATTTACGATGCTAATTTTATAGGTGCCTCTACATGGAAGGAGCGAAGCAAATAGAGAACCGTAAAGCAGTTGAATTGGGTGGAAAGGTAATCTTTTACCTCTTAGCCTAACTCAAACATTTCAATATCTCAATGCATTCGTTATCCGCAATGTGCCATTAAGAAGCACCGCACACCATTAAGTGTAGCAAAACCACTATGAAGAATCGGTTGAAAAGAGAACAAAGGAAAGTTGAAGAGGTATGATAAATTGATAATCTTCAGATTGTTTTCATTTATTTACCGGGTCGGCAACTGACTGCCGCCAAATCAGATAGTAAAATTGATCCACACATATCAGCATGCTTTTGCATTATTTACTGTATTTTGTCTTCCGATCATTTTGTATAAATCCACTTGGCGCGACGTAGCACACAACTCTTTCTAGCAAACAGCACTCTCAAACAATTATGGAGTAGGGGATGTGAGCATGAAAATTAAGTTTTCCTTGCAGTGTAGATTTTGCCTTTTTGGTTGCAGTCGCATTTATGGGGCCTTATTGTCAATTGTTTCTTTGCAGCTTGAAAATGCATGATGAGTCAACTTCTCGACAAAAGGTCAATGATGATGTTCAAGAGGGTGCTTTTCCTTCATATCTGCTTGATTGTGATCAGATGCAACGTGCCAAGGTAAATGCTTGTTCCTGCCAACTGATTGTGAATTTGTGATACATGACACTTCTTGTTTACTATCATTTCTGTATATATTTTTGATTTATTTACGAGTATGAACATGTATGTTTTGTTTAATACATAATGACATAAGAAAAAGTTGATGTTTATTATTCAGTATGAGATCATATTTGATAGTATCCATCACTTTTATTTGGTCTTTCGTTGCAACGCACGGGCACCTTACTAGTATATATAATACAACACTGTTGCTGCATTTTGATGCATAAAACAGTAAAGATGTACGCTTAATTTAACTGCTAATTGTGTTAATTTGTTTGCAATGTTCCACCTCCTCTTTAGGGCCAACCTTGCCAAAATTTAGCTAGCCAAAATTTTGGTTGGGGTTTTAGTTGCTCACAAACTGGCTAAAGATTGGCAAAAAATACATAGGGGATCACCTATGGGCTATAGGCTTGCCAAAAATTTGGCAACCATCTAAACAAGTGCCAAATTGTTAGGGCTAGCCAAATTTTGGCAAGAAAAATTTGAGCACCAATCAAATACACCCTAAAAGCCCTAACTTTTGGCTTTTTTGTGTATACTTTTTACTGTAGCGATTGTTAGCTTTTTATAAGTTAAAAAAGAGAAAAAATTGTAAAGAAATCAGAAAACACTGCTAAATTTTTTAGAGACAATGCAAAGGAATAAGAAAAAAACAAAAAACAAAAAAAGAGACCAAAAGGTCAAATTTTAAAAGCCAAAAAGTTGAAGACGTTTGGAGCGAGGTCTTAGCCTTTCATAAAGTATGTCAACTTTAGGATAGAGGTTGATCACCTGCCTGTCATATAGTACTGTAGATGTTGGATAGTTATGGTTTGTTGGTAGCATTGTTGAGCAGCAAATATGAACTCATTGTACGAAATAGCTAGCCAAAAACAAAAATATCTGGAGCTTTTGTTCAACTAGCTTTAAGTCTAAAAAATAATTCGAGTTTAGCGTCCTTTAATACAGATGTAAGCAATGGAACATGCATGCGGCAACTTACACAGCATTTGCAATACGAATTTGTTGGTGTTGCCACTTGTTGATAAATAAAATAGGGATCACACTTGTTCACAATGTTCAGTTTCTCAGGAAGGAAGGAGTACATCTTCTGCCATTAAAAATGATTGATCTCTCGATGGAACACTGGCGGATGATTCCAAGCAATTTGATTAAAGAAAACAGGCACCATTTGTTGAGGCTTGAGCAGAGAATAGCACACAGTAATTAAGGGTTCAAAGAGACAACAAACAACTGTACTAATCTGAACATGCATTACTGCTCAATGCTCATGATACATTAAGACATTCTTCAGTACAGTACTCTACTATTTGCATGCACGCATGCCCCTGTCCGTCAAGTCAACCTGGCCTTCTGAGCTGATCATGAGCTTCTTAGTAGTTCCATCTTCTGTCCCACAGAACACCGGTACATAATACTATATAGGCCCGATTTTTTTATTTTGCCTTTTAGCTTTGCTTCTCTGAAAGTTAGAATAATAAGAGCGGTTTTTTCAAACGGCTTCTTAAAACCATTTTCTGGGCTGAAAACTATGTGTGTCATCCACGTCGATGTCTCTATCGTTCACCGTCATTTTAAAAAATATAGATAAAATCTATTAACCATAATAAAAAACCATTAATTATAGACAAAAAAATATGGTCTATAATCTTGAGCAACTCTCGCATTTGACTTTTGTACGGTATAAAATAAATAGATAATTACTTCATGCATACTTACATATAGGTGCCTCATGTATAATCTATTTAGAGATATAGAGCATGTTCTTTTTGGCTGCAGTTTATGATTTTTAGCTAAAATTTTTGAATTTTAGTTGTTTGTGACAGAGATTACGGAGAGAGAGATACTCGCTTGCGATTTTGGATTGTACAAATATTGGATTTTTAACGTATACTATAATTAACTTATATATTCCATCTTTAAAAAAAATACTCCGTTTAAAAGTTAGGTACTGTAGCAAAAATCAAAAAACGTTTTAAAAAACTGAAAAGAACAGATCTATACCCTCGTGCTTGATATGCAATTTGCATAAATTTGTGACTCCATTTTTCTCGTAAGCAATTAATTAACCAGCCGACCCTAGGACAAGATGGAGAGTGACCGATGTGTTGTTTTTTACATCTCTTTAATGGGAAGTTGCTGGTGCTCTGGTTAGAAGTAGTTCTGTTGGAAGGAGTTAGAAGTTAATATGATATTTGATTTTTAGAAGTGGTTTTTTTAATTTTTCTCACTCTCGTATCTCTAAGATAGTACTTAATTTGGTTTTGGTTTATGATTTTTTTATTTAACTGGCTTATTTTTTTTGTTGTAGTTGAGTTAGCTATTTGATATAATTAAATTTAAAAAATAAAAATAGGAAAAATATGTTAGTCTATTATGGATAATACAAGGAATACGGAAAAAAAAGGAGAAAAGACAAAAAAATCTAAAAAATAGAAAAAAAAGATAAAATTACTAAAATAGTGAAAAAATATAAACCAGAAACAGAAGCTGGTTTTAAGTCGTTTTAAACGGTGCCTAAAGCAAAAGGTCATGGAATCGTGTATCTCACTTCTTTTACTCCTATCTCACATACATATCTCTTACTTATTTTCCTTATTACTCATGCTCTCTTTTAAAAATCACTTTTATTTATTTTAGATAACAATTATCCGCTATAGGTAATATGAACTGACCGTACTCTAGAATCATGTTTTGGGATGGACAAATCATGCGTCCATTTGTCCGGTCCCCTCCTGAGATTTGATTGATTAATCTGCTCGAGCCGAGCTTTAAGGCCTCGCTCATTTCAGCTTTTTTTAGTTTCAACTTCTAATTTCAGCTTTTTTTTCACTATTCAGTAATTCGTCTCTTTCTAAATTTTTTAGATTTTTTGGACTTTTTTAAATTTTTCTTTTTTCCCGTATTCCTTTGCATTATCCGTGATGAGCTAACATATTTTTTCTATTTTTATATTTTTTTTAAATTTAATTATGCCTAAAAAACCAAATCAGCTACAGTAAAAAAATCAGCTACAGTAAAATTTCAGCCAAAAGTCAGAAGCCATTGCTAAAATTATCACCCTAAGAGTCGCGTCCATAAGAGGATTTGCTGACTGTCACCGTGGCGTCTTCTCACTTCGCAGCTGTCAGAAGTGATGGCAAAGCAGATAAACGTGTCATTCGGCTGGGAGCTTGGGGCCATCTCGTGCATAATAGCTTCGGATAATCTCGGGTTTGTAGATAAGCATAAGCGACTCTGTTCTTAAAAGCATCATGATTAAATTCTGACTTAGCAGGAGCAGCCCCAATAATTCGTTTTACAGCTCCAATGATTCTGTAGATAATGAACTAATGATACAACAATAATAGGTATAGTCTATTAGTTAATTATAGTAGATATTATAATAACTTTATTTATATCGATCAAAATTATACGTAAGTCTCTCTCTGTACAACTTCTCTAAAACTATTAATATTTATAAGCTAAAGACAAAAGTTATAAGGAGCGTTCCGAATGACGTTGGCTTATGATTTTTTTACTGTAGCTTACTTATTTTTTACTGTAACTGAGTTGACTTATTTAATATAATTAAATTTTAAAAAATTTAAAAATAGAAAAAATATATTAGCATATCACGAACAATACAAAGAAATACGGAAAAAAAGAGAAAAGGCAAAAAAATCTAAAAACCTTAGAAAAAGATAAAATAACTGAATAGTAAAAAACAGAAGCTAAAAATAGAAACTGACTTTAAATTGAAATGAACGGTGCCTAATATAACCGTATCTATGTATTAGTAGTAGTACTATTGAAGTATAGATGCACACGAAACTTTCCTCATGAGTTACTGACGAACACATACTCAATTGTAGACTTGGTAAAAATTATTTTGAGAAACCAGATTCCACGGTACAGCGCCGCAACACCGGAGGAACGACAGCCGGGATGAACAACACGTCGCTTCCATCAACGAAGGACGTCCACTCCACATGTAGTGATTACGGCAAGACAAACGCTTAGCTTAAGGAGGAGACGCGAAATAATCACGCCTTAGACTCCCGCGAGATCGCTTCGGAGTGAAGTCGGAATCAATGGAGCCGGCGCAAAACGCAACGAGGCTAGCTCCAAGCCACTCCTGATGATCATCCAGCCAGCTTTATTTCTCTTTCGGCTTCTTCCTGCGAAAGAGACATCCAAATGAAGCGAGATTCGGAGGCCCGATCAGCTCAGAATTCACAAACCACTGCAGAAAGAATCAGATCGTATCATGCAGCGATGTTTTTTTTTTTTAATGGAGCAGGAGGACAGAGAAAGGAAAAGAAGAAGGCAACGGCAATCTCCATCGCAGGGAGGAAATTTGTGTGTTTTGTGACGGGACCTGGCGTTTGTCTTCAGTCGCCGTGACCAAGATCGATCAACAACCGGATCCCATTTTAGCGGCTTTTAATTTGGATTATCCGTGCAGAAGCTTAACAGTGTTGAAAATAATGATAGTAATACAGATGAGACCCGGTAAAGGCACTCCAGTACGATTAAAGTTGCTTCCGTGGTGGCTATGCTGTGTAGGTGAGGTATCGATCGAGTGGTAGTACTTTTGAGCGCGTGCTTCAAATAGCGTATACTAGGATTCCCGTCTCCTAGCTTCGAATGAAGCGTTAGCTGAAGAATGCAATGCAAGGATCTGCTTCTACAGTGGCCTTGTTTAGAACACGAGAACTTTTTTTTTTTTTGGGTGAGTTAGAACATCTACTCTTCTCGGTGGAAGTGATGCTTCGTACGAGAATCCTATGTTTCAGACGTGGCCTTGTTTTTTTTTTTTTTTTTTGGTTTCAATGATTCGGCCTAAGTTCTTTTGTTACCTACTTTGGACGGCAGCTATTCTCAACAGTTTTTTACTTAGATCAATCGGAGAAAAAAAAGGGCCTTAGTTAGGACTTGGAAAACACGATGACTGTCGCAAAGAAAGCACAGACGTATAGCAGAAGCAGCAGAACTACCAGGCTGAAGCAAAAAGCCCACAGCATGTGCATCATCCACGGCCCCGTGCCTGGTGTAGGAGGAAAGCTGAGAAGCTGCAGACGAGCGTCACATGCGCGCTGTTTGGTGCGTGGCGTCAGTGCGGGGCAACGCCATTACATCGCATGCGAATTCACGCCGACGAGCCACTGCCGAACACATGCGAATTCACGCCGACGAGCCACTGCCTAACAGCTTCTATCGGACATACAGGGAGTGTTCGTATTGCATGTGGGTTCTGTTGTTGATGTTTTTTTGGGTTAAAAATAAATACTGATAACCGAAAGAAGTGACTTTAAAAAGAATAACATGAGCGGTGGAGAAAGCGAAGGAGAGATACATACGCAAGACAGGAACAAAAAGAATAGATTACATGATACGTCCGTGACCCTCTTCTACCTTATTCCCGGAGCGAGATGAGTGAAAAAACCGCTTATGCCACCAAAAAGAAAGCACACGCTTGTGTTTTTCTAAAGATATTTTATTGTTTACTACAGTACAAATGTGCACTTTAAAATTTACCACTCCACGGAGCATGCTCAGTCGCTGTCCCCGGTAAAGAGCCATCAGCCGTGGACCACTACTCCCTGACGGGGTTTCTGATCGTCTTGCTCTCTTGCCCATACGCTTCACCAACGAAGGACAAGCAAACGTCGCAGCACAGCGTCGATTGGTCACTCGCTCTGCAACATCGCATATCAGTTGGTTGCGACGTCCCGATCGCAGTACGGCACGAACGGAACCGAGCTTAAGGCTAGTGGCTCGGCTGGGTGCTCTACGACAAGCCAATGAAACAGTTGTAACGGTAGTTCATCTGACAAGGGCAGGAAATGTCACAGCCTGGCGGCTCAGCTAAACCACTCGTTGTAAGAGAAGACACGACGTGGTCCCATCTCGAACGCAGGAATCCTATAGGAACTTTATAGGAAACCTCACGTCCGGTGAGAGTGGATGCTTCCTTTCCTACGAAATTGCTACGGAATCCTCATTTCCAAAGGCAGGTTTCAGTTCTCCAACCTAAGGTAATGATAATGACTCGACACATGAGAAGCAACATTCTCCAGCCTAAGATAAACGATTCAAGATGGCATCACATTTGCATACAGAAAGGCAACACGAGACAGGTGCAACCAAAGATACTAACTGGGAACCAAAGATAGCATACCAGGCTTGGGCATCGCCGTGCGCTACTCCACCGGAGCGTCAACGGTAGCTTGGCCGGTAGCTGTCCGGCTGGCCGGACCGGTTGAGATCCACTGCCAAGCTGGTAGTGGTTTGTCTTGCTTCCGACGTTTCAATGCATGAGCTGTCCAGCTCACCTGCAGGTAAAACCCCAGATCTGAATCTAACAGAACCCTTGGATGGTCATGAGGGGTCTACCTGCTCTGCACAGAATTGTCAGCCTGTCTGCACAAGTTTCAGATGCAGAGGCACAAAACACTGTGTTTATGCGTCTTGTTGAGCATGCAGTAAGTAGAGATGCTAAAATGACAAGCTAATCGAGCCGCTTGAACAAATTTTCGACTTGTGATAAATGGGCTGGGATAACTGGAGACTGTTTACAGAATACACAAAATTTCCGAATTATTTGCCATGCAATACAAGCATGATTTTATATTAGCATCTAGTCTACGCTATGGATGGCTCAATAGCTGAAATTTCCTACAGCTGCATAATTTACAAGTTAACTTATTCAGGGAAGCTTGAAAGTGGCCTGTTCACTGCTTGAACCGGCAATATTTTGAACTCTGGCAAGGTACACGTGGAATCATCTTTGGACTCAAGTCACCTGCATGACGACTGAAGCAAGTTGCTGGATTAGACAACAGAATCGAAGTCACAAAGAATATATTTGAATCTAGTGTATGTTTGAAGTTTAACTGTTTGATCAAACAGCGCTAGGGTTGTCCAAAGTATCACCACAAACTGCTGTTAAAATTTGTGCCTTGAGGTAACTCAAAACAGTCAAATGAGCATTGCATTCAGCAAACAACATATGAGAAATTATTTGTTCTTTCTTAAAACAAATGCCATGCATTTCTTTTGTAAAGGCAGCAGGCAGTCCAACAGCCCTCAAGCCCACAACCCAAGCGGGAAACCTAACAGAAAAGCTCATGATGCAATCAAACCCTTGCGTACAGATGTGTACTGTCCGTGCGAAGAGTTGGGCCCTTCAAATGGATGATCAATAGCCTGGATATCTGTTGGCAGGCAAGGAAATTTTGAATTTTTCAACACTGAAAAAAAAGAACTTCGGTGTTGAACTCATCAATGGCCCAGATTGTAGCAGGGACCTTCTATTTTCCATTACAAAATGGATAGACCAGATAGCCCCAGAACTTATCCAGACAAAATTAACAAGAGATCAACTTGGCATATAAGAATTCATCTTACGCATAAAAGTGAGAAAAACTGCTGAATCATGCCATGGTACCTTCATCACGAGCTTCTATGAAATGAGTTTTCATGCATATTAGAAACCTAAGTGTCCTGCATTTGATCAAAAACTTTATCAGCCAGACAGCCACAACAAATACAAGGAAAAACAGTTTCTACAGATGAATCTTGAGAGCTAGTTACTTGAATCATTGCATTGATGCTTTGGAGCCCGAGGTGATTTGCAAAAGGTACGGCGGCATTTAATGATGACCCATTACCATTAACTGCATTGCCTTGGTTGTCTTCGTTTGTAGACTTGGCAGTCCTTCTCCATCGCTTCAATAGATATCTCTGAGGTAACTCCTTGATATTTCTGTAATCGAGCACTTTCAACATGTGACAACATGGAATACCCACAAACTCAAACTTCCTACATGTGCACATACAGGAGCAATCACTTGAATCAAATCTAACAAAGTGTTCCTTTGGTTTCTCAGAGGGAGCAACTTTGTACTCAGAGGTTGTCCCAGCCTCCCCACAACTGAATAACACAGAGTCCATGAACAGCTCAAACTCTTTACGGAAGATCTCAAACACCACTGGCGTATATGTATGGGCAGCTTGCTTTAACATCTTGGCTGGGGGTATTCTTGGATAACTTTGACTAGCTTGGAAGTCAGCTTGGAGCTCAGCATAGCGATGCTCATCTACTGCTCTTTCATAGTGCTTGAAGAAGGACAGCAGATCAAGTTGAGGGCTCAAGAATTTTTTCAGAATGCTACTGAAACTCTCAGCTTGAAGTGCACTTATTATGTCTGCACAAAATATATGTCTGTCATATGACAAGGCCCATCTTTCCCTCTCATCAAACAGTTGAGACAGCCACTCATTATGCCTAAGATCATACTTTTCTAGCATACTTCTCCAAGCAAACAAGAATTCTTCCTCTTCCTCATAGCCAAAGACACATTTGCTAAAATCCTTTGCAAATGTCTTTGAACCTTGGAAAACATGATTAAGGTGCTTAAGAGAATTCTGATATACATGCCAAACACAAGTTCGTTGAGTAGTATTTGGCCAGGCTGCTGCCATTGCACTACTCAGAGGAATAGATTGATCTACAAAAGCTACCACTGGTTGTTTCCCATGCATAGCGATCTTAAAACTCTCAAATAGCCACTTAAATGACTCAAAAGATTCATCATAAAGCATGGCTGCACCAAAAATAATTGTTTGTTTGTGATGATTCACACCAAGGAATAATGACAATGGCCTGCCATATCCATTTATTCTGTATGTCGTGTCTAAGCATAGCACATCACCGAAGTAGTTGAAGTCATCTCTGGATTTTGGGTCTGCCCAAAAGAAGTTGGTCAACTTGTCATCCTCATCAATCTGCATGGTGTAAAAGAAAGAGGGGTTATCCATTTGCATTGTCTGCAAATATTTCAATATCGCTCCACCATCACCAAGTTGCATAGCCTTCATACGCTTTGAGCGGAGATAATTTTTGTAATCTGCTGGAAGGAGAGAAATACATCGAAGGAAACCAACTTGTCTCACAACAAGATCACCAGTTGCTTTAGTTGTTGGTGTCACTACAGAATCATCTGACAATTCTGCTTCTCCAGACTGAAGTTCTGTCAATATCCTCTGTGACCTTAACATATGCATCGTTGAAGGAGGGGCCAACTGATGATTATGTTCTGCTTTAAAATCAGTGACTCTGTATTTACACTCTGATGTGACTTTAATAATTAACCGTGCTGGACAACCAATTCTTGTATCCAACCTTGGCTTCTTTGCTTCCAATGATTTTTTATCCCTGTTATAACCTTCTCTTGAGCATACGAAAGTCCTTACTTTGGTAATATTTTCAGAAGATTTGTGTGATGTACTTTTCCGAACACTAAAGCCAACATGCCCAGCATATTTATTGTAGAATTCATATGCCTTTTCCTCACTCTCAAATTCCATGCCTACCTCAGGAACCAGCTTAGCAAGTGCAGCCTCATCTATAGGTGGTTCAGCTTCTATCATTCTCCTCATTTTCCCCTGGAAAACCAATCATATATAATTTGAGTAAAAAGACAACAAGAGGCACATTTAGTTGTACCAGATCTTATCAATACACCAAATCGGGAGGAAAATGGCCAACAGAATGGCATACTTGGGCAATGCAAAATGTGAAACTGAAAGCAGTTCTCTTATTTTTGTTACTAGCAACATGTGCCATAAGATCTCCAATCAACATCGTGAATCAAAATTCTGTAAGCATGAAAAAAAAAGCTTCATATACTCTGTTTTCAAGGCAAAGGAGGAACTTTTTCTCTAGGAAGATCTTAACTGAATACAATGCAGGCACATAAGTTCGCAAATCAAGGATGGGAACACTTGGAAGAATTGATAAAGGGAACTCAAACAATTGTTTTATGATTTAATCATTATGGACACACTGGATCGAAATTTCCTTTTCGAAAGGAGTTGAAATTGCACAAGGGTAGCAGACACAACCAAACACATAGGCCATAACATGGTTCCTTGTAAGTTTTAACCACTGATTGTAACATAATTGAATATAGCGCAACCTCCAGCAACCAGAGGGGATAATATTACTTAAGCTGCATAAAACCTGATCTAAAATGCAGCGCCAATAATACTGTGGGGGAAAATAATCGGAACTGGTGAAGCATAAGTTAACTCTGTTCCTGGCTATATCACCAGGGTGTTAGGCTACACAATGCATGTTTACAATAGATTGAATACAAATATTGAAGCAAACGATTCTAAGATGGTTGCCTCAGAACATAAGAGAATGGTTTTACCTTCCTGTAAGCGATGCCACAAGCATTGCAAAGAGTTCTCGGGCCATCAGGGCCACGCCGCATATGGGGCGTCGCATTGCCGGATATACCACACCGTAGGCACCTGACCAAATCACAGTAAATTGTCAGAATATTAGACAAATTCAAACCTATGCTTTAACCTACAAAATGGTTATGCAACAAGACAAACGAAAAGCTTCTGAAGTGGAAACAAGTGCACTGCAACTATTCCACCAGAACCAAGAACGCGCGCAAAGGCGAGACCATTTCCTCGCCCAACGCATCAACGGCGACCAAACAGTAACCCGAGTGATTTGCCACACACACAACGAGCGGAAGCACGTGGGCGCGCACATACCGCACGTGGCCGTCGAGGCCGTCGTCGGCGTTGTCGCGGTGGAGATCCAGCTCCTGCTCCGCCGGCGCCGCTACGTACGGCTGCATCTCGCCTCCGCCTCCATCGGAGGCCACCAGCATGTGCATCATGGCATCACCGCCCTGCCAAGGCCACACTCGCATAAAAAAATCCCAAAAATACAAAAATATCGCCAAAATGGAAATTTTGAGTTGGATTTGTACCCGAGGAAGAACCGGAGAGGGGTTTGGAGAAATTTCGTGGGATTTTTGGGAAATTTTGGTTGGTTGGGATTGGAGTTAGGGTTTGGAGCGCGAGATGAGCGGATGCAGACAGTGGGAGCCTGGGATGGGGAGGGGTGGTGGGATCCGATGCGACGGCGGGGTAGGTGGCCAGCGTGTGGTTGCGGCCATCGCCTGAAACGTGTACGTGTGGTCTCAGATGGCCAAGCTCGCCCCTCTCATGTTGCACTGACATGTGGGGCTACGTTGAGTGGCCATGTGGGGCCCATCTGCCAGATGCCATAGATCGATCAGAAGAGCCGCTAGGGAGAAGCGAAGCCGAGAAGGGGGCGAGCAGCGGAAGGGCAGAGAGAGAGGCGACGAGGACACCATCACCATGAGCGCTCTCAAGTTCTGCGGCGAATGGTAAAAAGCAGAGAAATTTTATAGCATTCGTCTCCAGACTTGCTTTCCTATGATGCAAGAAGCTGGTGGTTTAATTCAATGTCTTTTGATCTCTTTTTGCAGCAACAACATGCTGTACCCGCGGGAGGACAAGGAGACGCGCACCCTCCTCTACGCTTGCCAATCCTGCGAGCACCAGGTGGTTTCCTCATTCCTTTTTCAGATGAATGTTTTGTGTTTGGATTTGGTCGTAAATTCCTGAAACCCTAGGTTCACTCGGGGACCTGAGGTAATCTAGGGTCTTGGGACAGTTTATTTGGTTGAACTTGTGGGTTTATGCTGGGGTTTAATGATCCGGTAACTAACGGTGGAGATGGATTTAGGTTTGATGGTGCATTATTGAGGCTGTGAATTCTTAATCTTGGGGGTGGATGATTTAGGCTGGCGTATGCTCATTCTGCACCTACATTCTGGTTTCATGATGCTACCTGCTTGGGTTTGGCCGGAAAAAAAACTTATATGTCGCAATGTTCTTGGTGCTTGTTTTCTCGAATTGGCAGAGGGCTTTGATTGCGAATTTACATGGGTTTGGTCAAGGACTAATAGTCCTTGTATGTGCTCATCATGCTTCATTATCGGGGATGAAGATTAAATCAAAAGGTATCGTTTTGCCCTAACAATGATAAGCTTAAGCCCTCTTTTACTTAGCCACTTAGGGCCTGTTTGTCCAATAATGGGCTTATAAGTTAAGGGCTCAAGGCTGCACAACTGGCTTCTTATTAGCCTTATCCAATGAATTTTCCGCTAAAAATCTAAAGTCAGGGAACTGTGGAAGGTGGGATAAAGTCACATAGAGCCTGTAGGTTTGTATGGGCTTATAAGCTGGCTTTACTCGGGTAGTATTTATAACTTATCTGGCTGGCGTATAATATTCCCCATGCTGAAGAATTACTCCTTACAAGAAAGAAAACTGTAGTGTCTAGCTGTCTACCAACTATTTGTTATGGACTGATAAGTATAGTAGTAAAGGAATTATTCAAGACCCTGAGCTGCTGGAGGTTTCCTTTACAAGAAGAACATTGCTAGTTATACATGGGGAAAGTAGTATCCTGGGAGGTTTTATTGTTTTCTTTGCTTGTATCTCTTCATTAAGCTATCAATTGCCAGTAATAACGTAACATGGGTAAAGTAGTATCCTGGGAGGCTATCTTGTTTTCTTTGTTTGTACCTGTTTATTAAGCTGTCAATTGGTAACTTGATTCTTGTGTTTTCAACTCTCTAGTATCTTAGTGTTATCAACTACACTTGAAGGAAGCTTACATGAACAGTTTTTGAAGTTCCTAGTCATTGGCGGGTGTGATCTTGTTCAGTGGGTGACTTTATCCCTAAAAGAGAAATCTGTAATGCCATTTTTTCTGGATTTTGCCATGTCCCAACTAACATGACCTGCTACAAGCTTACCAAATTTTATGTTTTCTATAGCATTATCTCATTATTTGTATACACCTTCCTATTCATTTTGTTATTTTATTTCCTATATGGCACTGGTGGAATTTTTGAATAGATTTGTTTCGCCACTGCTTTGAAGTTTACACATATTAAATAAAGGATACACCTACAGTTTTGCCATGTCCATGCTCTCTCACTTACTTTTGTCTCCATTTCTACCTTTTGATCTCTTAATGCTTTCCTGTTTATTCCATTGTCTCTCCTTGCCTTTCTCAGAATTATACAACAGCATCTCATAAAAATGAGGGATTTGAGTAAGTCGTAAGTAGTGTCTGCAGTAACTAAAAGACCCTATTATCATGTAAGAAAAAGTAAACTTTGTGGAATTTAGTTTAGCCATGCATTCGGTTTTTAGGGTTTATAACAGCAGCGAGGCTTGTTTTTGAGCAAGCTTCTAGGGTGACTCAAGTTTGGGTGAAATGCAGTAGTGCTTTTGAGAGAGCTTACCCTTAGTAGCATTGACCCACTTGTAGATGAATGTAGAGGGAGCAAATGCACACCCTACCCCTGAAGATTCTTATGCAAGGAGAACCCAACTTGCAACTTAATAACCCTGAAAAGAAGTTCTATGTCCCCCTTGGTGATGCTTTTGAAACTTCCAAAACATATCTGTAGTTTATGGCCTACGAACTTGGAAGAAATCAACCTTCCTTAGAACCAATATAATCAGGATAAAAAGAAGATAGATTTCCGTGGTGTTTTAGGTGATCCTCTTCCGCAGGATGCTATTTCTATTATTTGTGGTGATGTATGAGTTGTTCTCGATGTTTATGTTCTTTTCAACTATACTGTATTTACAGTTTTCCATCCTTTTAAGTTTTAATATCTTTTAATTTGTATCCATTATTTAATATTCCTCATAGGTTGACTAATCATTTCCATTTCTTTAAATCATTGATATAAACAGGAGGTTGCCACTGATACATGTGTGTACAAAAGGGTTATCCGTAAACCTGCTGGTGAACCTAAAGATATCCTAAAAGATGCAGCAACTGATCCTAGTCTGCCTCGCACCAGAAGTGTTAAATGCTACAACTGCAACTATCCAGAAGCTGCTTTTTTCCAGGTTGGTACATGGTCGTTGTTTACCTATGTTTACCTCTGCAGTTGTTTTTCTAAAGGTGATGAGTGTGTCATCTGTTCACATAGAATGTTAATACGAAAGCATAAGCATACAAGTCTACATGTTCTGCTCTTGTGCTTAACTAAAAGCTGATAGCATGTCGACGTTTGTTATACTCCATAACCATTCATACCTACAGTATGTCAAGTTACTTGACTTGTTGGAAGTTTTGGTGGACCAGGGATGCGTCTATAGCAAAGCCAAATTAGATCAGTAGATTAGATCAGATGGCCCCTTGCAGCTTCCATTTAGGGCACAGAATGGCATAGCTTGAGATCAATGTGACTGCATGGAATTAAATGAAATCTATCATCTAACACTCCAGTTTCATGGAACAGAAGTGTTGCCATGTTGGCCACAATTTTCTAGAAGACAGGCTAATAAATCTGTCTTCCAAACGCTCTCTGGACTCCCTAATCCTAACTCTTTTACTTTTCATTCCCATTAACAATGGCAACCAGCTATTAGCAGAAGCTGGCAAACTGCTTAGTTATCACTGATTTTTTTGGAGAATCTGCTCATATATCACTGTTTTCGGAACAATAATGAGGATGGCCGATATATTACCCCACTATCTTCAGGATCTATGGTTCCTACCACCCACGAGCTGTTCAGGGCATCAACTCATGCTATTTTTCCTGAACTTAATTCGTTTGTGCATTTACATTTACCTGGCCGCCTTGAACTCGCAGGCCCCAACTAAAGGTGAGCAAGGCTTGACGCTGTACTTCATCTGCTGCAACCCGAGCTGTGGTCACAGGTGGAGGGACTGACGGGCTCTCCACAGGACGAAGCGTCAGGTCATCGTGGCACTGGAACTTGACTGGTCTTGCGTTGTTCATGCGCATACTTGTGCTATCTGGGAACTTTATCCAGTATTGTGTAGCTTTGGATTGGACTCGTCTAATTGCGCTGTCCCGGAAGACACTTGCTGCTGCGAACGTGTTGCATCTGGGCTTGTCCTCTTCAATCTTTATATATGCAAATAACATTTGAACTTGGATTGCGTCTTAACGCTGCACGCGAAACTTCTTCAATCCAGACTGGGCTTCGATTTTTGCAGGTTCGATGTCAAAAATCAAGTCCCGCGTAGCCCACTTTTGGTCTTTACTAAATTAAAAACATTAGGCCTAGTTTGAGTGGGTCGAAATCCCGACCCAACCGCATAAACTTTAGTTCAACTTTCACGTATATGGGCGGGGGTCCCGGCCATCGAAATATGGCCTTGGACTAGTCTTTCATGGTTAAACAGCACGGTTCGAGATTTGTCTAACCCATCTGTTAAGAAAAACAAACTAGGTTTTTCATTGGCTTGATTTAATGCAAGTATATATTACTTTTTTTCCTACCTAACAGAGTAAAGCTGCGTTTTTTTTTTGTTTTGACTTACTAACTATTTTTTTTGTTACAATGACTAGCTTTTAAACGGTGCATATTTTCAAGACAGGATCTACAGTTAGATTATAGTAAACACTGTACTGATTTCAGTTATACTGATCAAAATTGTATATAATTATTTTACTCTACGTACTATCTCTCGTAAACAGCCAGAATTCAAAAACCAAAAACCAAAATCACAGTAAAAAAGCACACCCTATATCTATTCACTTAAGTCACATGTCTCGAGCAGTATATAATACAAAAATTGTTTTCATAAATCCAAGATAGCATGGTAGTCTGGCGTGCGTCGCCTCAGGCCGCACCATTGTTTTTGAACCGTGTTATGCGTCAGGGGCGGACCAGTAAAGCCTCAGCGGGGGCACGGGTCCTCATTTAATTTTTAGTTTGTACCTATATCAGTTAAATTTTAACTATTTATGCTTTTACTGGTCTAATAAAAATGTCCTCACTGAGTTTCCAGAAAAGTAAAAAACCCAAACGCAAAACCATTTGTGCCCCACTCGGTTTTCAATCTAGAGGTCCGCCCCTGCTATGCGCATTGACACATCATCAGGAGCTCAATTCATGCGATAGGTCCATGTATTTTTACAACCTTACCCCCATATATATACACACACACACACGAAGAGTAACACACATCTATGCATGCCGGCCGGATATGCGTTACTTCAAGCTCCACCGCTGATTTTCAAACCTTCCTCAAAAAGCATTGTTGACCTGCTGCCATGTACCCAGTAAGCTCCAAACTTAAAAGGTAGAGCTGCTTGTACTTTTCCAAAACTTTGGTTAGCACGAGGGACCACGTGAGAAGGTCTATAATATATTTTTGATAAACAATTGGTATTTTGATTGAGTTAAAAATGAATTTTTATAAAAGTTCTAAGAAAATTAATTTTCAGATTGTGCTGTAAGATTTCAGGTGGGAGGTGGTCTAACCGATTGGTGCTTGGTGGTCTAATCGGCCATTACACGGCGATCATACCGGAGAATGATAATAATGTGATATCAATTGTCTATAAAATTTATCATATAAAATACAAGAGAATATGAAGGAGAGAGAATATAGAGAATTAGATTGTTTGTTATGCAGTAGTGACTGTAACATAAGAAATAAGACATATTATGTTATAAAGATGCTATCTATAGAGACATGTAAAAAACAATCTATTGTATGACCTGTCTTTAGTGTTGTCTATAAATAATATGAAGAATTTATACATAACAGTTATCTATACCATGTTACATGTCTTTACTCTCTCCGATCATAAAATAATAAAGTTTTGGGTTATGTACAGTCAAAATTTCTAAATTATTTTTTAATATTTAGATTGAATATATAAAAATAGTATGTATATATTTGTCTCAAAAATAACTTTCATACAAGTATAATTTTGTTATGTTTTTATAAATCTGTTACAATAAAAATCAATGATCAAAAGTTGTGTTTTGACAACTGTATTGATATTCAAAACGGCGTTCTTTTGCCACCGGTGGGAGTTAGTTCTTGCCCAAAAAAAAACAGCAGCTCCGTTCAGTTCAGCCTCACACGTAAAACATGCGTATGCAGACTATGCAGGAAAGGCAGGGGCAATTCATCAGGCAGCAGCCTCTTCTCTTGTAGCAGCTGAAGTCTCAGGGACGACATAACTCTGCAGAGGCTAACACTACGTAATGACACTATGTGGTCCTGCCCGCTGCATCACTCAATCCTATCGTCGACTGAGAAGGACAAAACGATTGCCGACGCATTGCCTTCCGAGATGCAGATCGTGCAGCTTGCAAAACAGCCGCAGCAATGCGTCTTGACAATGAGATCGATGCACGACCATTTCCTATGGAGTTTCGGTACTTCCCTAACGTTTCCAGACCGTTGTTCTGCATATGAAATGAGTTCGAGCCTTTTTTTTCTGCGATTTATGATTTTTAGCTGAAATTTTTGAATTTTAACTGTTTGTAACAGAGATTACGGAGAGAGAGATACTCGCTTGCGATTTTGGATGGTACAGATGTTGGGCTTTTAACGTGTACTATAATTAACTTGTAAACTCCATTTTAAAAAAATACTCCGTTTGAAAATTAGATACTGTAACAAAAGTCAAAAACCGTTTTGAAAAGTTGAAAAGAACAGACCCTCTGCTAGTATCAAATTGTCATGAACAAGTGGCTAATAGACAGGTTCTTGTGTAAGAAAGAATTCAAGAAAGCTTACCTGTCAATGACTAGCCGTGACAATCTCGCAAGAATTTTTGTCCCTGGGCACGGTCGATTCGATCGTTTGGTACTGGTTCGGTAGGTTTTCAGGGACCATTGGACCAATAGCTCCGTGGGCCATAGCAACGCAGTCCCCTTCATGTGTTTGTGTTTGAATTGACCTAGATTATTGGACCCTAGATCCACTAGCACCAAGAACATTTCTATCCTGGAAACTAGGGCAACATGTTTCATGGACCAGCTGAGGACGGTACACAGATTTGTTAGTTGTGCTTATGAACTACTAGCACATGGCTCTTGCTTTTAGTAATTCTTTCCATCTTTTGGTTATCCTCGAAGCACAATCCATTCCATGCGCGTTACGCGGGGAAACGAGTAATCCAGAAGCTAAGTCTTCATAATCCAGGTTCCAATAATTCTTCTCTCTCTCTCTCTCTCTCTCTCTCTCTCTCTCTCTCTCTTGCCAAAACACTACAGATAAACTACCGAACTTTACCTTTTTTTATGGAAACCACCTGAGGTTTACTTGATTTTTATCTGAATACTCCTGCAATAGTTTTATTAGGACAAATACCAGGAAGCTAATCAACACAAGGTTTTCACAAAACTAAGGCATGGACCAATGATCAAAGAGTCACAAATCTCCCCAAATAAACAACCAAAAGATTCAAAATGGCAGACAGCAACTTGCAAGGATGTGCACTACCTCTGAACTCTGACGCCTTTTGTTAGTATTATAATACAAACAAGTTGAAGGAGAAAGCAAGCACCAAGTCGGCCCAAGGTGGGCTCCCATGTCCCCAGCAGTGGAGTGGCGCGCATCTTTTTCCTCCCCTTGCGATTTCCAAATTACTTCCTGTTGTTTTGTCCTGCATCCTCGCTTTGCTTAACAAGAATCCTGTCGCCTCCCATTTCTCACGTGTTCCGAGCTTTTGATTAACGAATTGGGCAGGGGTGACAGGTCATGCCTTGTGCATCTTCCCTCTCAAACCCTATCTTTAACTGGACAACGCCACCCAACATTCCAATTTACCAAGATCTGCCTCCTGTATCGCTCTGTATTTGCGAGATGATTGTATCACTACAGAAGAGAACAGCTTCACAGGGAATCAAATAGCATTACTTGTGTTTATGGAGCAGCAAATATATCACTATTCACTAGTTGTGTAATTTGTAGTTGTATAGTTATTATGTTCGGCTACGAGCAATCATTATTCATTTCCTCATAAACTACAATAAGTATGCACCAAAACTCTGACAGCAAATTTACGCGGCAAAGACACATATTTGGAGACTAAAGATTTATAGCAACAAACAGAACAAGAACTAATACGTCTCTGAAAATCTAACAACGTAAACAGAACAATGATAGGAATATGAAGATATTCTGAATCCATTACAATCACTTGCTTTGTACACAGCAAGGCTAAAGCCAAACACAAAGCCAAATGGTAAGAGTTTCAGAAGATACATATATATATGTTCCTTTGCACTAATTTTTCCTTAGCACTAATTTTTCCTTAGCATGGCCAATTCAGAGTTACCATGTGTTAACATGCCAAAACTTCTCTCAGGCTCTCGGCACTGGTCATCATTTGCTACTTTTCCTTACATCCAGAACTATGTGACAAGTGAATAACATAGATCTGCGACCTAAAGAAAACACTAAATCATGATGAGAGAATATTTATGATTTGGTACTCTAACGGCAAGCATATTTTTCAGATATTTCTGAAAGGTCTGGTAAGGTTGCTATGACGCATTATTGGCTGAATTCTGTGCGGAAGCTCAGGTTGGGCTTCACGGCATTCGGCCCTAGTCCAAGCCATGGCTGGCTCTCAGACTCTTTCTTGATTGGTGTTGCATCTGAAGGAGAAGCTTGATATGGTGTCTTTGCATTGAGACTATAAGGGCAAAAAACACTTGTTAGATCCAAAAGATACAATGGTTAAAAAATGACTGTACTATACAAATCATGACAGCAAGAGCAACTCACCGATCCTTTCTCTTCTCAAGGAATCGGTGAAGTGACGCCTTCCTGGCAATAGGGAGATCTACACAAAGAAGGTTCGATGAATGATCAGCATGATAAGATTCAGCGAGTCAAATGTTGAATATCCAAGAAGATATGAACAACAAGAAAGAGCGGAGTAATTACCAGAAGCATTCGGACGAGCAGGCTTGTGAGCATCAACCTGGGCACCAGGCAAGCTACTCGCTGGGGCCGGCACGGCCGTATGGACCTTGGTGTTGTCGGCAGCAGTTGTGGGTGCAGAGACGTTCGGGACGACAGGGCTGCCCTTGCTGGCCAGCTGCATCAGACCCTTTGCCTTGTCGGCTGGGAAGTCGTTGAACAAGAGCACCTTCCCACCATAGAAGATGGTCAGCTGGCGCTTCTCCTGCTTTTCTTGCTCCCTGAAATTTATTTGCAGGGAAGAACTCTAAGAATACTTGCAGAACACCACTCCAGTCTTGCATCAGTTACCTAATCTATTTTCACCGGAAGCACACAAACTTCCTTTTGGAAGCTCCATTTTTGTTCATGGATGAACAACTTCAGATCAACGTTTTCTATCAACAAGGATCCAGTTTATGGTCCATTAACTACACTCTAAGTTTGAACAGCCTATCAATATATCTCTGAGCATGGTTGGCTCATTTATTTCAAGAAGAAAGTAATTCAACCCAGGCAACGGTTTCTAGGAACTAAAATGATTCAGTTTTGACCACCTCTCTGAACTAGATTTCAGACCAAAAGCTTCTTGCAACATCTAGTCTGATCCAGATAACTTAAACACAGACATAAAGGTTTCTAGACTAAATAGTTGGCTTTTGGCTTGTATGATTGCAAGACTAGTAGGCACGGCACCTAAGAAGCAAGAACTGCAGAAGGCTAAAATGAAGTAGTGCAAAGTGGTGGTGGTCCAATACCTGGTAGTAGCATCAGGGGCGACAGCATCCTGCACGCCGAAGCCGGCGCTCTGCGGGAACAACTCCATGGTCTCCTTCCTCTCCGCCTCCTCGCCCTCCGCTCCGGGCAGGAGGCCCATCGTCGCCGGCGCCCTCTGCGGCTCGGCCCCACCTGAAACCAAACTAAGCTCGGATCAGATAGCTGAACTCCTCAGTTCAAGCCACCTTCTCGGAAATACCAGACCAAATCGACGCATGCAAGGCGGGATTTCCATCCCCAAAAATCCAAACTCTGCCACAGATATGTGGATCTCACACGAACCCCCCCCCCCCCCCCCCAACCCGAAACGCAAAACCGCAACCTCCCCCCAACCAACCAAAAAGCGACCAGCTTTACGGAACAGCCAAATCCGAAGCCGCCCGCCCGCCCGCTCACCTTTGATCCCGAGGCCGAGCTCGGCCGCGGCGGCGCCGTTCTGGCGGACGTAGCGGCTGAGTAGGCTGCAGGCCATGGCGAAGCTGCTCGTCCTCTCTCCGGGCCTCGCGGACGCCGCCATCTCCGACCGACTCTCCTCTCCTCCTTCCAGCGCCTCAAATCTCCCCTCCTCCCCGCCCCCGAATCCGCAGCAACCGAATCAATCGACCCCAACTCGTGGCGGTGTTCCTGGAGGAGCAGTGGTGGTTGGCTTGCGCGCGGCCTGGCCCGTGTGCGTACCAGCTCTCGTGCGCGTTTATAAAGGAAGCAGCGGTTTCTCGTTAGAAAATCTAGATTTAATCCCGCGATTAAGTCTTTTTTTTCTTTTTATTTTATCATTCTCGCTGGTAAATTGAATTGAATTAATTAATTAATGGGGCGTGCTGGTGCTGCCGTGCCGAGCCGATCCGTGCCATCATTGCACGAATTCCGCACGTGGTTCGTGTGGTGGGGTTTCGACGCCCCTTTCGTATTCTCTCTCTTCTATTAATTTGCGTTTTTTTCTTTTTGGGACGTTGCGCTGCGTCCGCAGAGCTCTCGCCTCTGATTGATTGGACGTGGCTTTCTCCGGGCGTGGGGCCCCCTACCCATGTGCGCGTTTTATGTAGCCTTGTGAATCGTGAGATCCGTCGGTTGGACGCGAGGCGAGGCGCGGAGCTCATGCCCGCTTTTTTCAGGTTACGGATTATCGCTTCTTATCAGAATAAACACGGCTTATAGATTTATCATATGTCTTATTCGGACAGGTGCTCGGTCAAAAACTATTAATTACAGCTAAAAAAATCTATTCAAATATATATATCAGTACGTAAATATCTCTCTACAAACTTTCCTATAAACTATTACAATTTATAAATCAAAACTAAAAACCAATATAAACAGGCCCTAGTTCAGCTTGGGTTAGTTTGGAAATGGATTGAGTTAAGGGCATCTCTAATGTATAAGACCCAGGTTGGTCTTCTCCAATGTATAAGACCCAAGTTAGTCTTAAGATATGGTGACATGGCTTGGTGCAATCTGCTACAATGTATAGGGTCTTTGTGGGTACTAAGATGGGGCCAACATCCTAATAAAAAAACTGATTTTTAGCTTATGGTGGGAGGAGAGAGAACACATGATTCAATAAAAAATTGTGTTTTAATGTTTATGGCCAGATCTTTAGCTTGAGGATTAACATTAAACCTTTTTTGCTTATGGCCTGCTTAAGATCAGCCCTGTAATGTATAAGGTCGACCTTAAGGTGACTTAAGACCCCCTATTTTCATACACTACAGATGCTCTAAGTTCAAAAGAGATGTCTACAATACATAGATAATTGTCAAAGTTGGGTGTGATGAATCTGATTCTCTTGTCGTTTGCTGCGCAACCAGAGATGTGGTAACTGCAAAATCTTAGATATCTTGGCTTGCCTATCATCCGTATGGATCTTGCTAGTAACTTTTAGTCGAACCTCTTGGGAAACTACTTTGACCGTCTTAGAAAATTACTGAATACAAGAAAAAAAGAAAAAATACTAAAAAATCCAAAATATCTAAAAAAAATAGAAAAAGATGAATTATTGAATAGTGAAAAAAAGCTGAAACTAGAAATTGAAGCTGAAGCTAAAAAAACTGAGTTGAGCGGAAACCCCCCATAGATACTCCATTGTACTCTCCGCTAATAGAAAAGGACTCGCGTTGCACGTACATTAATTGAATCAAGCCAAAAGCTAAAAAAAATATAGAATTCCTTTTTTTTCACAAATTACAGAGTCTTTATAAAATTTTCCAGAATATTTTTTTCTACAAAATTGCAGCATCTTCTGATCATTTGTATTAATTAAGCCACATGAAGCACACTTGCTTTCTTAAAAGGAGTAAATAGTAGAGTAAATAATAGATGGATTTGTTGGACCGAATTGTCTTCTTCTTTGGCCTCACTTTAACTGATTTATGACTTAAGCTTTTAGTTGTGGTTTTTAACTTATGGCTGAAATAACACTATAGTGGATTTTAGCATTTTTCTAAGAAAAAGAAGAAAAATAGAAAAAAATAAAAAAAACCATTATAGCGTCACAGATAATATAAAGGAATAAGAAAAAAGTAAAAAAGCTAAAATTAGAAGCCAATGTGTTCTAAATGATTTCTAATTTAAATAAATCGAAACCAAAATAAATTAGAAATTAAAGCCGTTTAGAATAAAGTCTTTATGTCGAGTAGGACGTGCACCAAGCAGCCAATTATCCCACTAATTTTATATTATTATCTTTTGGCATTCTTTGCACAAGTAGGCTGTAGAAAATGACCTGTCATAGTTGTCTACAAGAAACTCCCACATATTATTGGTCAGTGACTCAAATGTTCTTCACGCTCACCAAATCCGATTAAAGATGTCTCGTTCACATGTGAAATCTGTTCGAAGTTCTAACCATTTTTAAATAGTCTCTAAAACAAGTCTACTCTTCAATATATTATATATTATTAGATTGTAAGGGCCTTCTTATTACAAAAGCTAGCTAATCAGGTAAACGACTTTCCTACTTTTAAGTTAGATCTATTACCCTTCCACAACCACAACTAATATAGAACTATTCCAACATATATATATAAAGAGAAAAGGAAATCTTTACCTAAACTTTGAGGTTCTCATTTGGAGGACACGAATTTTTCGAGAATTATACAAGAAACAAACTATTCTCGTAGGTTCTTCAATCTTCACATCCAGAAAAATGACATATGAGGATGTTTGGAATGGCGTTGGCTTATGGTTTTTTTACTGTAGTTGGTTTATTTTTTTTTACTATAGCTGAGTTGGTTTGTTTGGCATAATAAAATTTAAAAAAAAAATTAAAATAGAAAAATATATTAACCTATAACGGACAATGCAAAGGAATACTAGAAAAAAAGAAAAGGCAAAAAGTTCAAAAATCTAAAAAAACAGGAAAAGACGAAATTACTGAATAATGAAAAAAAGAAGAAATCAGAAGTAGAAACTAATTTTAAGCTAAAATGAGCGGGGTATAATGCATTATTAATATTCATGCTCTATTATTTTGTTTCCCGTTACTCGCGTCACTTCATGTGCGGAAGTTGGAGGGTTGCTTCTTTGAAAGTGGGTGCTCGAGCTCAACTAGTCGGTATTCAAACCCCAAAGCGCATGCACGGTGCTTTCAAACAAAGACACACAATTATAAAGCTCGTGATAATAAGAATAATGGCATTGACCTATGGTTGTAGGAGTATTTGGACAATTGGATCAAGAGTCCACAATTGGGCTCAGATATAGGTGGTACAAAATCTCGACTTCCTTAGTGGACTCGTTCTTGAAAATTGGAGGCAGATGATCTTGACTAGCCCTAGTTTGATTTTCTGGCTATCTTATTCTTTTAGGTTTTTGATTTTTTAAAAAGTTAAAATAAATTAAACATTTTTGTAAAACAAATTCGCCAAACAGTTTTTCAAGTATAAAACTATGTGCTTCATCGTCTACTGCCGTCTCAAAAATAAAACTAAAAGCTATTAGTCTCAACCAAAAGAACGTGACCAAAATTTGACCAAGCCGCATTTGCCCAAACCCTACGAAATTCAACCGAATTGTGGTTGTGCAAGCTTGGTTAGACCGAGTCATGTGACGCATCCTACGACCTAATTTAATTTTTAGGGCATGCGTGACTTCATTAAGCAAGCTGAGGATTAGTTTAGCCGCAAATCAAGGTCTAAAAGCATAAATAGTGCAATTTGCTCGATGGAAGACATAACGACTGCTCCTCCATCGCCCACCTTGCCAGCCACTGCGAAATGTTCCACGGACACGAGCCGCGTGACTTTAGCAAGTGGCCACCAGTTACGTCGCACCCTGTGCACCATGCCATTGATTGTTGGGCAGTATGTCAAGGCAGCATTAGGGGTAACAATTTCACCCATGGGTGAAGGGCTCTCTCTTCTAGTTAGGGTTGTAAAAAAAGCTCAAAGCTCACGAACTACTCAAATTCGACTCGTTTTAGACTCGATTCGAGCTTGACTTGAGCTCCAAACGAGTCGAACTCGAGCCCATCCTCAAACTCGCGAGCTTTTATCGAGCCGAGCGAGCTATTCGTGAGCTTGAAGATTTTTTTATCCCGTGCCTCCCCCCTCGCCCGTTTCCCAGATCCCGCCCCACCACGCGCGCGTTCCCCATCCCGCGGTCCCGCCCGCTCCTCGCGCCCCCCGCCCATTCCTCGCACCCCCCACCCCCCGTCCCTCTCCCTCCCTCTCCCCAGTCCCCACCCCATCCCCTCCTTGCGGCGCCTCCCTCCTCGCCCCGCCGCGCCTCCTCTCCTAAGTCCCCTCCTCACCCCCGTCCCCCGAACCCCCAACGTCGCGGGCCCCTCCTCACCGGCTTGCCCTCCCCGCCGCCGCCTCCTCCTCCCCCGTCCCTTCCTCTCCCCGCCTCCCGCCACCTCCTCGCGCATCGATCCGCCGGATCCGGATCTCCCACTGCTCGAGGCCGCCTCCGCGTCCGGCCACCTGAAGCCGCCGCCGCTCGGCCCCTTCCCCCCGGCCAAGGCCACCTCTGTGCCCGGCCGCCACCGCTGGCGCCCTCCTCTCCCACGCGGCGCTCTCTCACCGGCCCGCCCCTGCAGCTCGGCCACGTCTCCTACGGCAACGTCTCCCCCAACCGGCAACCGCCAGCAGGTACGCCCTCCGGCCCTCGGCACCGAGCCGTGCCGAGCCTACACGAGCTGAGGTCAAGCCCAGCTTGAAACTCGACGCAATCTCAAGCTCGCTCGAGCTCGGCTCGAGTTTCTACCGAGCTCGAGCCGAGCCAGGTCAAGTTCGCTCGAGCTCGGCTCGTTTACAGCCCTACTCCTAACGGGGACGTTCTTCCTCATAGGACCCCACCCCTACGAAAACAGATAAAAATAAAAAAATATTTTTAAATAATATATTATAGTTATTAAATACGAATATAAGAGATTGTATTCTTTATATATATATATATATATATATATATATATATATATATATATAGATTAAAACTTGAATCTATATGTTAGAATATATATTTGAAGTTATATTTTTTAAAAAAATTAATTATAAATTAATAAATAAAGTTACATAAATTTTTATTTTTAAATCCTCACAAAGATCGAGCAGAAGGGGTGGGGCGGGACACCGTACGGCTGCGGTAAACAGAAAAATCTTCTATTGTGCGATCTCCATGATGCCACTTAGGCCTCGCTTATTTCGGCTTGAACTTCTGGCCTATTTTTCATTATTCATAAATTTCGTCTTTTTATGATATTTTTCTCTTTTTTGAGCTTTTTTGATGGTTCTTTTTTTTGTACTCGTTTGCATTATACGTGATGTGATAACTTTCTTCTTCTTCTATTTTTAGATTTTTAAAATTTAATTATGTCAAATAAGCCACCATCAGTTATAATACAAAATAAGCCAACTATAATGTAAATTCAGCCATAAGCCACTAAAAATGAGCCCAATTAAGCGGGATCTTATTGTTGTCCGATTATAGCCTTGAGAATCTCCTCGATGAACAACTTTTATAAAATCATCCTTTAATTAATATTTTTTTAAAATGGACTCCACTCATACTTATTTAAAAAAATGATCCTGCTAGCCACGCCATCTTTGATGGCGTAGCAAATGGATTCTACCCCTGTGAGATGGCGTAGCAAATGGATTATGCCCATGTGGACTGTGGTGTAGCCTACACCATAGGTAAATCGAAACTTATTTTTTAAAATGACCTTTTTTCTGCTATGTTTCAAACAACTTCTATCTTTTAGCTTTTAGAAATTGATTTTTGAATAAAGTGACTTCTTAATATGGTTTTAATAAGTCGTTTACAGAGTCACTGCAGTAGCCGCTTTAAAATAACTACTCACACGATATTACTTACTCCCTTAATCTCTTACAGTAAACCAAAATCTACCGTTAAAAGCTAAAAATCAAAGTACTTGGGCGTACGGCCTTCGTCACGCCATGTTGACAGCGTGGCAAATGAACCTTGGTGGCGTGCTACGACCGTTTGCCCTGCTGGTAATTCGTGGGGCAGCTCTTGCCACTTCACTGACGGTGGAGTAACAATATTCTTTTGTCACCATCAGTGGTGCAGTGCGCGGGACATACATCATTTTTTTTAATTTGTTAGAGAGAGGTTTATTTTTGTAGTACTGTTAAATAATAGCGAAATAATAATAATTCCTCGATACATGATGGAATATCTACAAGAACATCCCATGCGGGATTGTTCCGGTTTTATTCCGAGACGTATAAACCGGAACACCACGCCCTTCTTTAGACCTCGGGACGTATCAAATTTCTTAGAAAAATTTTCACTATAGTTGGTTTATTTTTACACTATAGCTATTGATAGTTTTTAACGTAATTAAATTTTAAAAATAAAAAAATAAATTAGTCGATGACGGATAATGTAAATGAATATGAGAAAAAAAGATAAAAAAGTCAAGAAATGAAAAAAAGATAAAATTAAGAAATAGTAAACTAGAAACAAAAAACTAGAAGCTAGTGGGACCATCCATTCGTCGTCTAGTTGTGCTGGAGTACTGGTACAGTACTGATTGGTGAATACTGAGTACTGACGGATAATAATGTTTCACGGAATTGTACACCCGTTTTGGATGGACTATACGTTTTTTTTTTTTTGTCCAACGAGCAGAGCGATGCGTGTATCGGATATTGGTACAAACGCTAGTAGTTTATAGTACCAACTACCGACCTGGGACACAAGAAATTCCTAATCGACAAGTACTACAGGAACAACAGCTCCGCGAACGCCCAAATGTCGTTGACGTTTACTAATGATTGGTCTACATGGAGTCGGAAAACGTGCTAAACCTGGCATCAGTTGCTCCAAATCCAAATGGTTAGCCGGTTGCTGCGTGGAAGACGAAGGTCGACATACCTGGTGAGTGGTGAACGGTGATTTTGGTATCTGAGCAAAGCTGAATTGTAGTTGACAAAATGTGGCAAAGCTTCATCTCATGCTTAAGCGACAAGCACAGGTGCACAACCAATCATGTGATCTATGGGGTACGGACAGCACGATGCGCGAATTAGGCAGTTGTTTAAGCAACAAGAAGTATTTTATGGAACAGAACTGAATCAAACCAGACTGGTAGAAAACTAGAAGTAGCCAAAGGTATGCTAAAGTGAGAGAGAGAATATTACGCACAGTACATCCATGAGGTTTCAGTAAGGTCCATTCATGGACAGTCTTTGCTTCGATTTTTTCTGCTGATACGCAAGCTGGAACTGATCGGATCATATACCATCCTGAAAACACGAGGAGAAAATCAGCACCTGAGACAATACGACGGAATATAGGATAAGCAATCTAGAAGATGCGGAAAAAAGCTACCTATCCTGGAAGTCATGCACTTCTGCTGCGTTGCCCCTGGTATATATACCATTTGCAAGTACCGCTTCCAGTTTATCGCATAAACACAAACAGCGGATATTTTTATATCCAAAATAAGCATGTGCATCAGTAGGGAATTACTATACAGTGTGTACATATTAAGCCATGTTCACAAGAATATTTGCACGGTAAATACTTTCTGTGAGCTAAGGTGAGGACCATAAAATGGAGACAGAAAAGAAAATGCAGCTGCCTCTGTTGTTCTTAGGCAAAGTCCCAACAAAAACGGTTGATTGCATCTGCATCAACACCTTGCAGTTTCCCCCCAGAGCACGACAGGCATTTTTTCTAGGCTGTGGGCAAAACAAGAACATTACGAACTAAGTATCACACCGGACGAATGGAGGGCAAAACCTTAAATCACGTATCTCAAGATTGTTTTTAAGTGAATTGGCTGGCTGGCCAGGAACCTTATTAGAAATAAGCTTTGAAACTCCAGTAATGACACCGATGACATCTACGATTAGGAGAGTAACAAAGATACAACGTCAACTAAGTTAATGAAATGAAAATCACAGAACGTAATGTTGGAAATTACAGTGTTTTCTGATCAGTGGTCACCACAAGAATGTATGTTGTGATTGCTTGTTCTGAAACTGTCCACTATGATTGACCTTGGACATCTATTGTTCCTTTATTTCCTGTAATACAAGAGAAGGAATAACGCTGTCATGTGTAAACCAGATTTCTTTTGATATGCTATTGCTTATATTAACTTTGATTAGTGCTACAAACGCCGTCCGTGTGATACCTAGTATAAATCAGTTTGCAGTTATCTTGCTTTTACAAGTATCTAGCATGTAATAAGTTGATCCCTACCTCTTCATATAACTTAAGGAATATCTGGAGTGTCTTCCATAAAAAATCCAAATTAATTTTCCCAGCAGAACACCCCACCTTTAAACAAAAAACTGTCGAAATCAATCACCAAACTTGTCATCCAGCAAAAACAGGCACAAATAAGACATGTAGCTTGACATAACTATTATGAGATAAAACAAAGAAAATAAAGTGAATTTTTGTATGCAGTCCTAATATCCTATATGATTATTTGCATAAGGCAATGGCTAACCTGTAATGATCACATCCTCCAGGTGTTGTCCATTGATCAAACTGACTTATCTTAGCCTATTTCTTTCCCTTCCTTGTTCATAGGATGGCAGTGATGGAAGCAAAGAAAATAAATGGAACTAATACTCAGTACCATACTACATGAGTTCACCCCCATTATAGAAGCATTCCATTCACCAGGTTAATATAGCTCTATGTGAAAATCTATGACACATCCTTCTCTTTTTGAAAATCCTCAAAATCGTCTTCATCATTGCCAAGGTCCAATATACAACTCAGCTTGTCATCCGGTGTAATGCCTGCCTGAAGCATACTGTTGTACATCATACTAGATTTTTTCTTACCCCCGTTTTAAAGTATACAATTATGATTTCTGTATAAGTTACTACAGTAGGTGTGAGCCCCTTATTTATCATTTCTTTCATCAACCAGAGTGCACCATCCATTGCAAGCACTTTACTAAAGCCACCAAAATTATGAAACATCTGGAACAAAATTATGATGAACCATGTCACTCCAAAGGTCATAGGCAATCTCCAGATCTAAATGTTGGCAGCAACCATGAAGAACAATTCTGTAAACTATTTGGTCATGCCTGAAACCTTGTTCTTTGAGCTTCTTGAAAAGCTCAAGTGCCAATTCAACCTTTCCAGCCCTGCAAAGACCATGCAAGAGTGAGCTGTAGCTGACCAGAGTAGGAGTGATTCCATTTCTTTCCATTTCAACAAGCATGTCACGGCCTGTCAACAGATCACCATGTTTGCACAAACCAATAAACTAATATGCTGTAGGTATGGACATCTGGGACAAACCCACCTTCCTTCATCCCATCAAACACCTCTTTGGCTTTGCGAACCTGACCCTCATGAATCACTGCATTAAAACTGTTGCAAGGGTAGCCTCTCTGACAAAGCCTCTTGGCCTCAATGTAAGTGAGGAGAGCATCCTCGAACATCGACAGCTCTACAAAAAACCGCATGGCCGCGGCATAAACCTGCAGCAGTGCCATCGACCCACCCGAATTTCCGACCAACATAGGTGCCAACTGTCTAAACCCTCCAGTTGTGCACGTCCGACAACGGGCCAGGCCTGATAGAAGTGATCAGCGGCGGCGTGCCCTTCAGGTCGTCCTCATCCTAACCTGTGGAGAATGCGTCTGCAGCTGTGTGGTTTGTTGAGCAGTAGAATCCATATGGGCCTGTACATGGTTTGGGCTTTCAAATACGGCCCCACGTGCTGCGCTTGAGGAGTTTGGATGCCAACCCAGTGAGCCCAAGCAACCGAACAGCCAGGGCATCCTGTGTTTTTGTTTAGTACCACATCACCGGCTTTGACTAAGGGAAGCAGCAGGCTTGCAACAAAAGGGGACCTAAGGCTCCACGGCAAACTCATACCTTTCTCGGCCTTTTGGCTAAGATCAAGTGTAGTATCTGTTCTTATCAGTTTAATATCTGATATGTGGGCTATGCGCTCACTTTGATATTAAATTTATTTTTTGTGGGAGAGAGTCCGTCACAATGGCTTGCCATTGGGATCCTCAAGCGTAGCTCAGGCGTTGCACTATAGCTCAGAGCCCGGCGCATCCCAACTAAAACTCAAAACAAAAGCAATGAAAACGCTAGGGCATTATCGCTAGATTCTTTTTGGCTTAATTATCTTGTTTTTTTGGTTTTTGCGATGGTACCTTTACGGCTGCCGTGTTGACAAGGCCGGCGCGTACCATGCATGGAAGCCACGCAGAATTGAGGTCGGTCCCAGCAAGGAGGGGGATCCAGGCATGCGCCACACCGAGCTGCGCACTGCGCATGCGGTTCTGTTGCGCGGAGACGGCCCACGGAAAAGCCCACGCGCCGCAGAGCCGAATTGCCGTTGCTCGGATGGTCACATGCGCGTATGAGGCAAAAGTGTGGAATTTGGCACGGTGGGTGGGGCGGCGCCACGGCCCGGTAGTGAGAAGTTGGAGAGATGCGGCGCACGTGCGCAGGCTGTCCCACACGCAGACTAGTATGCAGGTAGGTTGAATGGAATCGAATATGGATAGATATCATTTATTTTATATTTTTTTACCAGAGTGGGAATCAGATATAGATAATACTGAATACCCACCTCTTCATTCCGTATTAGTTATATAATACTTCGGATGGTCGGTTAAACGGAAATTATTCGCTTCTTTGCAAAGGATATTGGGCAGTAGGGTGCAATCAGAGCGAACACGGAGAGACTAATTGCTGAGATGTCAAAGAAAGAACACTCAGTATTCCTCGCTTGTTTACATATGATAATTCGTCTATATGTTATCTTGTTCCTAAATGAAGTCACAACAGATTTTCTTATATCACTGACATACGAATACGGATAGATATCTTCCTGTATCATATTACATATTTTTTCTCGAAGTCAGAATCAGATACGGATAGTACCAGATAACCATCTACCCCTTCCATATTCGTTCTGTGAGCCTTTGGCCAGTCGATCGGATAAAAATTGTCTTTTATGTTTGCACCCCTAGATGCAGCCATGCTGCATTGTTGACTTCTTATAGTTGTACTCTTGTAAGAGCAACTCCAGCAGGGCCTCTACTTGGGCTCTCAAATTCAGATTTGAGAGTCAGAGCAAAAAAACTGAGCTCCAGCAGGACCCCTACTTGGCTCTCAAAAACAGGAGGCTTCCAAGCACTCATTCCTAGAAAACCCCTACTTGAGCCCTCAAACTCAGATTTATTCGTATTTGAATAAATATGTCCCTCATTGTGTGAATAAATTTGAATTTAAATTTGAATATTCGTATTTGAATTCATAAATTTAAATTCGAAATAAATTTGAATATCCTTATTTGAATTCATAAATTTAAATTTGGAACAATTTTGAATTTAAATTTGAATATTCGTATTTGAATTCATAAATTTAAATTTGGAACAATTTTGAATTTAAATTTGAATATTCGTATTTGAATTCATAAATTTAAATTTAGAACAAATTTGAATATTCGTATTTGAATTCATAAATTTACATATTGTCCCTCATTGTGAATTTAAATTTGAATATTCGTATTTGAATTGAGAAGTAGGGGCCCTGTTTTGAGGGCTCCTGCTGGAGTGCAGCCTAGAAAACAGGGCCCTCAAAAGTAGAGGGAGCCCTCAAATGAAAAGTAGGGACCCTGTTTTGAGAGTTACTGTTGGAGTTGCTCTAAAGTTGTACCAGCGCTGAGCGCTCAGTGCTATAAACAACACGTGGTAGTGCTACACTGAGCTTAAGTTTTTAGCTTTGAGTTTCTTAGTTTCATCTTTTTCTGATTTTTTTGGTTTTTTGACTTTTTTTTCCTTATTCCTTTTACATTGTTCGTGATGACGTAATATTTTTTCTTTTTTGAATTTATAAAATTTAATTACGTCAAAAAAGCTTACAGCAACTACAATATCAAATAAGCTCATAACAGTGCCAAACATTGAAAAAAACTAAAAGCCTAAAGCTATAAGCTAAAATAAGCAGATAATTCACAAGCGACCTAGCTCCGGATGCCATTTTATCTGTATAAAATTATAGAACCCTTCAAATTGTCGAAGAGATGAGTACACAAATTTGTACAAACTACTAATAAATGACATTCTTTTTTTTCCTTTGCCGTGCTAATTGAACTTCGTAGAGCGACATAACTGACAGTATCTGTAACCTAATCAAATTTCGGATGAGTTTCTAAAGTAACTTGTTAAGCTACGCTTTCGGCGTGACACAGCCACCACGATCAAGCATGGAGCTAAACTCGTTTGTCTTCTTCGCCGGCTTTCGCGTATACACCAGAGTCAGTTCTAAGTATGATCTTAGCATCCTGTGTCACGTAGCACGCCCAGTTGTCCACGTACGACAACGGTCCAGGCCTGATCAGCGGCCGCGTGTCCTCCAGGTCGTCGTGGTCGGCGTCCTCGTCCGAGTAGGCCAGCCTGCCGAACACACACACCCAACACAAGATCGTGAATTTTCCATGTGTCTGGTTCGCCGGAAGAGCTGAAGTGATGGGCAGCTATCCAGAGCATGCAGTGGCTACGAAGGAATGAATAAAAAGCATAGCCTTTTACCTCGTTGAACTGTGAGAAGGTGCCCACACGAGGCAGATGGTGCAGAGAAGGGCGAAGGAGATGAGCTGCCACACTGCAGGGATGACCCATGCGACTCGCCACCGCTCGTTGTACTCGTCGGTCGACTTGAAGTGGATCTGCGTGCAGCGAACGGTCGATTTGTTCAGTCGTAGTACCGATCAGCAACGATGAATATGTGCAGACAGGGAACCAATGCATCAGCTCTCACTGTGGGGATCCACAGGGAGCTTTCAGCAGCTGAACATGATATCATTCAGATCAAGACATCTCAAGCTAACTTGATTCTACTAGACCCTGTGATAGGCTGCATTCCGTTCAAAAAAAAAAGGAGCTTTCCGGTGGTAGTGTAGGACTTGTTACCCAAAGCCTTGCGTGATCATTAATTTAGAGCAGACAGGCCCCAAATTTGTTTCATTTAGTCCGATTTCATGGGAAAAGGGATTCTTCTGTTGTCGAGCTTGTACCATCCAAACAATTAGCATCATAGGTAATAGGTTGATAAATGCAGCTAACAATGTGGACAAAAATCCAAACAAAGCAAACACTGGTAAATTTTACCTCGAATGGGAAAATATCAGTAAACTAGTGCAATGTTTTACCTCGAATGTGATCCAACCGAGAGAGACGGCCACAGCGATGATCAAAGAATTGGTAAATTTTCGATACATCTCCAGCTTCGCCGTCATCCGTCTCGCCTGCAACGCATTGCAAAACTCCTGCATGATTCTTGACGAATTCTCGAGGTACCGAAACTGAAACCTTCCTGAATCACGCACCTTGAGCTTGTTCATAGTTATCGACAGCGAGATAAATATCCAGTAGATGAACACCGCGTTTAGCATCGCGACAGGGAGTATGAAGAAGAAGAGCCTCCTCGTCGGCGAGTGGTCGCTGACGATCCCGACGTTCTCGCCGACCTCGAGAACCTCCGACGCGGCGAAGAACGCCGAGCCGAGGCCGGCCACCTTGGCGCTGACGCCGCTGAGCGTGGGCCTCACCACGCCGTACCCCATGGCCACGAGCAGCACCAGCACGCGCGACACCGTGCCGCGCACCGCGCCGGACGTCGCGGCCCAGAAGGTCGTCCCGGCCGGCCGGACGCCGGACTGGTCGAACTCGGCGAGGTCCAAGTACCACGTCGTCACCTCCACCATCCCCAGCGTGATGACGAGCGTGACGCAGTTCTGGAGCGGCACCACCTCCCTCCAGAACCTCGCGTACTGCAGGAACCAGAACGCGGCGAGGACGGCGAACGCCAGCGACATGCAGCCGTAGAAAGCCATGAGAGGGGCCATCCGGCCGGGGAGATAGCCGCGGCTGTTCTTCCATATGGTCTTGCCCTCAACGGCCAACTGCCCGGCGAGCGACGCGTCGCAGAGGACGAAGTAGAGGTTGTACATGCCCGTGCTCGCGACGGCGACGGTCTCGTCCTGGAACACCGCCTCGAGGCCGTCCGGGAGGAAGGAGGCGGTGAGCACCTTGGGCCAACCGGACCCGGGCGGCGCGTCGGTGCCGTTCGGCGCACGGTACATCAGCGCCCCCTCGGTGCACGCGCCGAGCCTCGCCATGTCCGGCGTGCAGCAGAGCGCGCGCTCGCCGCCGGCTCCCGAGCCCCCGACCGCGTCGCTGTCGCCAGCCTCGAAGATGACCGCGGTGATCGTGACGGTGCGGTTACCGTCCTCCTCGGCCGCGGCCGCGGACTCCGGCATCCTCTTGAAGGCGACCTTCTCGAAGCTGCACCAAGAAACGCGCGCATGCATCACTTCCCAAGAACCCAAGCAAACGACGAAGCGATAACATTAGCAACAGTTTTTGGTCTCCGGTTAGCGTTTAGGCATACCGGATGAAGGAGCCAGCGCTGGCGGAGGCGTAGACGCCCTCACTGCCGCCATGGAGGACGAAGGCGTTGCCGAAGCGGGCGAAGCGCTCGCCGGTGTAGTCGTGCACCGACCCGTCGGCGCAGAGGAGGGCGCATGACAAGGCCACCATGACCATGGGGTGGACGAGCCTCATGGAGGGCACTGACATCGAGGAGGCAAGAGAGAAGGGTCGCTTGTTGTGTGTGCTCGAGTGCTCGTAGAGTGCACTGGTACTAGAGCATTGAGTAGGGTAGAAATATGGGAGGAGGTGGGATCTCAAGGAGGGGAGGATCTGGAGTGGAAGAAGAACGGAAGAGAAGACTTTGACGTGGAGACGCGATGAAATGTTAGGTCCACCCCCCAACCCTATTGCCCGGAAACAAAGGTTTGATTGAAATGAGGGTACAGTGACATGGTGAGATGGATTTAGGCAGGCACGACAAAAACCGAAAAGGATGACAAGTGAGAGGAACCAAAATTGGGGAACATTTTGCATTGGAGTTATCTCACTATATTATCCCGTCAGGCACTATGCGATGCATTGATACGAGATCTCCGCAACGACATTTGGAGAAATCGTAAAGTGGTGTCATATCTGACCTCTAAGCTTAAAAATATTCTAAAATGCCTAGAGAAAGCATGCCTAGCGAAAGGCATCAACAAAATGATTGTCTATTATTTGTTGGACTTATAGCAACATAAAAAAGGTGAGTTCTTTGTGTGATCATGTTACAATATGAAGCCCAAACCGATGTCATGTTACAAATTGTCAGTCTTCGGTAGTCTACCGTACTACCAGTGAAAGATAAGAAAATAGTATTGTAGCTATAGCGATCTATTTTGGAAACCATCATACACGTCATGTTTTACCAAAGGAGAGCAACGACATCCACTCCCCAGTGCGGGAGGAGAAGATGGCGAACATCACACGGTCCAGATGGAATTAGGCTTTGACTTAATTTACGAAAACATAAGAAAATATGTCATGTCAATGTGTTTCTAGGGCAATGAATTAAATAATCATGATAATTATAATTACATTCTATCATATAACCATTGATTGTCGTTATTGTATTGGTATTAGGTTGTGCAGGCTTATCTGAGGGTTATACTCGGCATTTTATTAATTACTGATAAATTTACTGATCTGGTGAGAGTGAGTAAATACGTGTGCATATATCTGTAAAAATGCCACCGTCTAATTATACGTATACAAATATGCTTATTCGCTTTTTATGCAGGTGTGTATGTATTTATCTACCTCTCGCCGCGCTCAATCTGGCTGTAGCGTTCGGCGGCAGCATCAAGGTACTGTTCACTTTTTTGTCTCTTTGCATTTTTTTGGAATTTTTGTATTTTGTTTTCTTTCTCATGTTTCTTTGTACTGTCTGTGATAGGTTAGTATGCTGCTTTTATTTTTACATTTTTTAAATTTAATTATGCCCAATAAACTAACTCAGCAACAGTAAAAAAAGACCAGTTACAATAAAATTTCATCCAAAAGTCAGAAATCATAGCTATTCTGAACGTCCCCTAATTCTAAATCTAAGATCTGTCTAATCATGATTGGGTGTGTGTTAATTAACAGCGGCAGGGGATGCCAGCCCGGCTATGGGTCCGCCCCCGGTGCCTGTCCTACAAAGGACCAAAAGGGAGTGTGGGCAAATGTTTGGTACCTAGAACGAATAAACATTACGCTTGGGTTGAGAAGACCTTGGGGAGAGGGAACTCTGTTTTGTTTTGTTTAACTTGTGGCCTGGGCGAGCGTGCTGTGCAAGCGCAGACAGCGCTGAAGTTGAGGTTTTGTGACGTGTGGTTGGGGTTTTAGGGGTTCGAAAACCACGTGTCTGTGCTCATTACATCATATCCTGTGTCAGTAAATACAAGTCAACGTCGATTTAGCTACTAATGTTTGTTTTTTTTACTCTAACGGTTTGGTATACATAGTAGCAGTATTGTTTATTCCTGCGGTTCATAACTATTTTACACAAATCAAAATTTCAACTCTTCGAGTAAATTGACTCCATATCGAACAAACTAACATGGTTGCTAGCATCTAGCAGTTTCCTTGCGATATACCGCTAAAACAGAATAGTATATCTAGAAAGAAGCAATAAACCGCAATGCATAATGCCTTGTACCAAAATCATAATAATTCCATCGACGAAAATATATGAGGGCCCAGCCGGTCTTGCCAACTTGCTGCAAACTAGAGCTGGGAGTTGGGCCGTCGCGCGCCGCACGCCGAGCCCATCGTGCCGGGCGGTTCGTGCCGTCCGACTCGGCCCGATCATCCCACCGCGCGTGCGTCGTGCCGCCCGCCTCACCTCCGGTCGGGCCCAAGCACGCCCAAAGCCCGCGTCGTCGGCGTTCGTGCCGCATCACCCCAAGCTCGGCCCAAAGTTACTATGCACGACAAAGGTCGCGACAATTGTGGTGACGTCCGTCATCTTACTTTCTCGCACCCGTCTCGTTGAAAATTAATTCAAGGTCTTAATGCGTGTAATTTTTCTTTGGTTGCTGGTTGGGGTTTCGCGCGGCTCGGCCTCTCAGTGCGCTCCTTTCCTTCCCTCTACCCCTCTGCTGTGTGTGATCTGTGATTGTGATCTTGGGATGGCGATGGGAGGGTGGGGCGGGGACGCGGGAGGAGGGAGGGGGGACGGCGGGGGGGACGCGGAGGGAGGCCGGGAGGCGGGCGTGCGCGCCGTGCCCCGTGCCGCCCGAGCCCGCCGTGCCGTGCCGGCCCAAGCACGCCCAATCTACCGTGCCGCGCCGCGCGCCGCCACCGTGCGGATTTGAGGCCCGCGACGCCCACCCGCTCGCGTTCGCTGCGTCGCACGCCGGCCCGCCACGTGTCGGGCCAGGCCGTGCTTGGGTCGTGCCGTGCCGGCCGTGCTTCGGGCTGGCCCAAATAAGCCCGGCCCAAGTCCCAGCTCTACTGCAAACAAATCGCGAAAAAAAAGGTCAATTGGGCGGAAAAACCACGCAAAGTTGGGCAGAGAACCACACAGGCCGTGCCGCTCCCTTTGATCTACGACCTAACCCCAGCAACGCACGCTTGTCCTGTTCCATTTCAAGGAGGGAAAATGGTCAAGTGACAGTGCCCTGTTCTCAAATTCCATCATCCTTACGTGACAGAAACTTGCATGCATCTGCAATCATGCTTAGATGAAAAACAAATCAAACATAGAATACCACGATTTAATCTTTACTTAGATCGGTCAAGGACCGTAACGAGTCCACGCTTTTCAGTTCCTTTAAAATTATAAGCACGTACTGCCCGGCCGATCCAAGTCGACCTGAGCACTGGAGCCGGCTGTAGCGGGGCTGTATATTAAGGATGTGACTGATTTTTTTACTACGTTTTATTAATTTAATATATATTATTTGTTAAAAGAAGATAAAATCAAAAGCCGATTGAAAAAGACCAAAAAGAAAAGACCTTAGTGGTGTTCATATTAATTTTTGCTGATGGCTTTTGGATTTAACTTATGAATAATAATAGCTTATAGAGAAATTTATAGAAAAAGATACTTATATACGATTAAGGCCGATATAAATAGAGTCACTACAGTATTTACTACATAACTAGTATATCTCATCTTGAAAAGATACTCTGTTTAAAAACTAGATAATATAAAAAAAGACATTTATTGTAGAAATACGGTTTATAAAAACCAAAACAAATAGTATATCAGATATTTTTTAAAAAATATTTACTATAAAAAACGATTTATAGAAGTTAAAGCGTGAAAAGACACTCTATTTAAAAACTAGATAAATATAGAAAAGATATTTATTGTAGAAATATACTTTATAAAAACCAAAACAAATAGTATATCAGATATTGTAAAACAATATTTACTATAAAAAACGATTTATAGAAGCTAGAGCGTGAAGTGCTTTATCTAGCCGGTGGCCAGAGTCAGCGTGAAGAAAACCATTGTCCCGTTCGCCCGTGAGATTTTCACCTATCGCTGGGCCGGTTTTAATTGGGCCGTACGAGAACTTCAACAGAAGAGACCAACCCAAGTGGACACATCAACGGCCTGGTTCGAAATGGATTGGACTTGGAGACATCGTCCAGCCCAGTGCCGCCTTCCAGCACACAGATACAAGTGAGCGGGGAACGGAGAAGATGCCAATGCCTTCGTTGAGTTCTTGCTCCATGTCTTCTTTCCAACACCCTAAACCCTGCTTCAACGACCCATTCGGCCCATATGCTCAACCAGTCCACTTCAAATCCATACCCGAAATCACCCATTCGTTGAGTTCTGCTGTAGTACCTGATCTAAGCCGTCCATTTCAAATCCATACCCGAAATCACCCAGTCAAATCATAGCACACTTAAGGCATTTCATTTTAGCTTCTAAAAATTACTTTTTTGGTTTTTTTTCTATAGTAACTATCAAGTGTGTTTTTAAGATAGGATCTACATGTTAATTATACTACATAATATAACGATTTTATTTATATTGTCTAAAACCTTATATAAATTTTTATTATTCTATACTGTGTTTTATAAATAAAGTAAAAATTATAAACCGCAACTAAGAACTATAAACCGAAGAAACAAAAGAAAAAGAACAGCATGCCCGAATTCCTTTGGTAACGTCCGAGCATCCTCTTCCCACCGCACGACGGTATATGCTGCTGTGTTTGGATTCTCTCACCGTTGGATCGGATCCGACGTCTGTAATCAGCCGCAGAAACCCTCGTCGTATCCCTCCGCTCACCCGCAGCGCCTCCATCACCCGCAGAAACTTGGTGTTGATGGCTGAACTGAATTGTTGTGGCCAGAAGTTATCTTTGTCGAATAGGCATTTGTATGGCTTAATATTTCATTATCAGTAATATAACATCATATCTTCTAATTACAGGCTCCTGCAGCTGATGATGATGTTGTTGACCTTTTTGGGGAGGAGACTGAAGAGGAGAAGAAGGCAGCTGAAGAGCGTGCTGCCGCTGTCAAGGCTTATAGCAAGAAGAAAGAACGTATGTTTATTCTACATTTGTTGTATTTTATTTTCAAATCTATAGTTTCGCATGGACACTTGTATCCGCCGATAGTGCAGAAGCTATGTTTTCTGCTCTCAAAATTCAAAACTCAGTGCTACTGCTGACTTGTCCTTACTTTGTTTCAGCTGGGAAGTCCTCAGTTTTGCTCGATGTGAAACCATGGGATGATGAAACTGACATGACCAAGCTCGAGGAATCTGTGAGGAATGTGAAGGTGGAAGGCTTGCTCTGGGGTGCCTGTATGTTACGAATGCTCTCAAACGTTTTTCTACTGTGAAATTTAGTTTCACACATCATATCTTCTATACCTGTTGAGTAGGGTTTTTGACGTGAATATATACCATCCTGTGCAGCGAAACTTGTCCCAGTTGGATATGGCATCAAGAAGTTGCAAATCATGATGAAAATTGTTGATGACCTTGTCTCTGTCGACAGTCTCATCGAGGACCATTTCTACACTGAACCAGCAAACGAGTACATCCAGAGCTGTGATATCGTGGCCTTCAACAAAATCTGTAAGTTGCTTCAGCATGTTTGGCAGATCCTTCAATTTCTCAGCGTAGCTGTGGTAGACTTGTTATACTCAACTAGTAGATGCTATTACATGTCTAGCCGTTGTTGAAACCGGCGACCAATTTGGTTCCACCGGGTCCATTTCTCGGTCTCTTCTTTCTTAGATGGGCTTGCGTTCTCTGTGCATTGAGCCCACGGGCTGCCCACTAGTAAGCCCTCCAAGCAACAACCTTATAAGTGGTATTGGGCTTTCTCCCCCAAAAAGACTAGTCTAATGGGTGGAGATCCCCTCACACTTATAAGTTGTGCTTGTTTCCCTCCCACAATCCATATGGAACTATTATTTTCCTAACAGCCGTCATTTCCTTTTAATGAAGTCATTTTGTATTATATACACCATTATTACTATAAGTATTATGTATATGATGATCAGTCCCTGATGATGATGGTTCAGGAGGTTCTTTATATCTAGTTATCCTCCATTTCCTCTCTAGCAATTTGGTTCTTTTGGTCACAGAACAAATTCTTGTTTATCTAATTTAATTAGAAAGTTTATCCTGCATCTGTTAGAGAAGGTGGCCCGTACCTTATTTCTTCGGCTTTTGATCATCGTTGGTTCAGAGCTAACCTTTCGATTAACCTGTCTAACTGCAGAAATTTTCTTGAGGCAGGCGACGGCGGTCGGTGGACAATGCATTGCTAAGCAAAATTTACACGGAGTTTCTCATTGTCACTTTTGCACTTTCCAAGCCCAACGCTGTTTTCTCAGACAGCCCAGCCGTCTATTTGCGGGAGATCATAAGATGTGCTTAATCTCCGTGCATCTTCTTAGAAACAAGAAGTGAATGATCATAATTTTTTTTAATTTTTTTTTGACAAAATTGACACAATCAATCTATCTTAACAAAAAGACAAATCCCGCTGAAAATAAAATTCAAAAGTAAAAGAAAAGGAAAAGGGCATTATTCATTGAAATTTGACTTTTTTTTGTTTCTCCTAACATACGCCACATTTTAGTTGAATTTTTCAGGATGCTTGATTGTATCATGACTTATCTAATCAATTTTTTTTTTGGAATTTTTTATGACCATTTGCTTCGTGTGTTCTGAGGAGGATGCCCAGGAATGCACCAATGCACGCACCAGATATATTCTCACTACTTGGGGCTGCCTTTGTTACATTATTAGTGTGGAATGTGGATCTAAGTTGGTTACTTGTAATACAGTGTTACTTAGGGCCTGTTTGTTTTAGTTTCTGGTAGCTGCAGCTATTCTCAGAATCTGCAGCTCCCCCAAACAGTCCAGATTTTCATCCAGATTCTAAGTAGCCAGAAGTTACAGAATCTAGAAAATGAACTAGTAGCCAGAAGCTGGGGTTATTCAGCTTTTTCAGATTCTGACTAGCTAGATACTCACCAGCTGCTTCTCAGAATCTACAGCTGAAACAAACAGACCCTTAAAAAGGTTCGTTAGCAAGTAAATTGTCTCTGCTCTGTACTAGCGTCGCGATCTGCACCGTGTACTGTGGATCTAAATCCAATGGCTTTCACGAGCCCAAAGGACCCAAATGCATTTTTCAGGCAATGCAAATTGCGAGCCAGAATACAAATATGAGGATTAAATCAATTTACAGGCCATATATAACCCACATTTGCGATAACAGCATTGCCAAACCGGCCAAAAAAACCATCACTTGATTCGCAGGCACATTGCAGCTGCTTATTTTCTTCTTTGATCTATGCAACTTGATTATGAGCTGTAGATCTTATTCTTTTCTGCTTACGGCTTATAGTTTTTCTCGAACAAACAAATATAATGATTTCTTCGTCATCATTTTAAAATAGTTTATTGAAATATATTTTTCTAAATAAGTTATCAGTATTTAATTTATTCACACAAAACACTCACACTAGGACTAAAATCCATCATCCGAAAAAGTGCACCCATAAAGTTCTGCCTGACCTAAACAAAACTTACAGCATGAATTTTGAATCCTTGACTGTTACTAATTCCTAGAGGGATATAGCTGCGATCTCGTCTGAATATCTGACCGATTCACCGCAGATATGCCACACTGATCAGAGTTGACCATCCGCTAGATATGCATGCTTGGTGTCGATTCAGAAACCAACCAGTATAGTATTTTTTTAGCCAAAAGGTTCACGGGATTCAGGACCACATCGCAGCAGCTTCTCGCTAGTTCTAGCCATCTAGAATATCACACTTTATATTTATGCATCGATCGATCCATCTACGGACGATGGCCGTTCTTTTCGTTTTTTTGTCTCTTGTCTTTGACTTGTTCGAAAGCTGAAATAAATAAAGTGACTTCATCAAGTAGTTTTTTAAAGCTATTTCTTTAAACAGTTTTCTGAGTTTAAAACTGTGTGCACCATCCACATCGATATTTCTGTCGTCCGCCGCAGTCTTAAAAAATACAGACAAAAACCATCAACCATAGCTAAAAATACAAAGCCAATAAATGACAAGTGTCTCTGCTCTGCATAGCCAGAGAAAAAATTCATCCAACTAAACAGTAGGAATAGCAAGCTCTTTAGGGTATGTATAATAGTATAGAAACTGTTGTTTATAATACGTTTCATGTCATCTATAGACGGCACTAAAGACAGTTTCTATATAGGTTATTTTTTTACTTGTATCTGTAGACAGTTTTTCTATAACATAATATGTATTATTTCTCGTATTACAGTCGACTGTTACATGAGAGACAGTATAATTCTCTATGCTCTCTCCCTTTCATATTATCTCATGGCTTACATAGTAAAACTTACAGGCAGGTGATATCACATCATTATACATAACTCCTAGTTTAATTAATCTTGGACCTAAGAAGAGTCTAGATCAAACAATGGTATTAGAGTCTAGGCACCTAATATCTCTTTAGTTGCACGAGTGCACAACCAATATGTAAGGGGGAAATACTAAGAATAGTCCTACATTGGTTATGAGAAAGAAAAAAGTATAACTTATAAGTGTGAGGAAGATTCCATCTATTAGATTAGTCTTTTGGGGGAGAAGTCTCAATACCACTTATAAGGTTGTTGCTTTAGAGGCTTATATGCAAGCAACCCATGGACTTAGGTGCGCGGCGTGCATAACCCATTTGGATTTGTGGTTCAGAGAGTAAATCCGATTGGATCTAGGAAAAGTCCGGATCTAACAAGTAGTATCAAAGTCTGGTTCTAATATTTTTGAACCAATGAACACTAGGGTGTGAAAGTCCAATGGACCGTAACTCTGAAGAACTATTGGTGTACGATGAAGGAGATGGTGAACGGCTGAGGGACACCAATATATGAATAGAAAGATAGTTGAAATAGTCTCATATTAGTTGTGGAAGGATGAAAAAATTAACTTAAAAACGAAGAGTTTCTCACCTTATAAACTAGCTTTTTGGGGGATAAAAAGGCTCTTTCCATCCAACAAGAGTGAGCACGTATTAATGGCACATCGGCATTTGCCAAAGGTGTACAATGTTGCTTGGCACCCACTCCGCTGCACCATTTTTTTTTCCGAAGTTGGGCGCAAACATACACAACTGTGCCGGGGAGATGCCGCTGATCCAAATGCCAATGGAGATTTGGGATGTAGCCCCAGCTCCAGGTTGGCTTACCACTTTTGGCCATTAACATGTTCCAAGAACCCCAGTTGCAGTACTGTCTGTTCATTCATGGAATCATTCCCATGCACCAAGGGCAAGGCCATGTTCTTGAGATGGACACATTAAAATAGAACACGAGCTAGGGCCGGTTCACTAATTAACCGATCAAACTTCTTGTATCCCACAGGATGAAAAAGAACTATATAGGGGAGAGTATATATTAAACATCGATATATCTGACATCTGAAAAAGGAAAGGAAAGTAAAACAAAGCTGAAAATCAATTTCTCCTATGAACAGCTCAAATCTTGTTCTTGAATAACCCCGTCGACGTGTGATCTTCATTCAGTAGTACACCCTGGTGCATTCTATATCCTGTCTGATCGATTCGCCGTTCTACTGAACTTTCGATCAACATGTAGAGATTATTATGACGTCAGACTGTAATGGGAATTTTCCGTCGCGTCAGGACACCATCGATCACATGGTAGTCTGCAAAAGAACAGGCTATCCAAAACTGGGTACTCGCCGCATATGATTCTGACAGACATGCCAGGAATTAACTGTAGGGTTCCATTGTAACTTACCATTGTGCAAATCGTAATGATCTCGATTCTCGAGCTTGTGTCCCTCGTTTTACATCTCTAGAACAATGACTGCAAAAGCAGTAAAGAGATCCCTCTCAGTTCAAATTACAACTCTAGCAAATTTGCACATGCATGCGCCTAGATGTGCATGTGTGCAAGGTAAGGCACAGCAGTAAAATACTAGTAAGTACTTACAATCTGAATCTGTTTTATCCCACTTAAAGATATCCTCTCCATTGTCATCCTCTTCATCATGGCGACGATCCCTTCGCGTCTTCCCCCTCGGTTTGTCCTCCAGACGGTACTTCCTCGATGTCGCCGCATTGCTCGGGCGAGCGTTCGTCCTCTTGTGAAGCATCGTCCTAAACAACTGCATACACACGAAAGAGAACGAAATATTAATTAATTTGCATGATCATACATAAAGACATGATATGGGTGATCACTGATCATGTCATAACCAAACACCTTCTCCATTCTTGATTCCACCGGATCCTTCAAGCTCGGCGCGGGCGCGAAGCCGCCGCGGCAGACGAACATCTTCTTGAGGAGGAACTTGAAGGATTTCTGCTTGATGGTGTCGTTGTTGCTGTTGACGAGGAGATCCCTGGCCTTGCTCAGTATGATCTGCGTGTCCGGCGAGAACTCTCCGTTCTCGCCGTCGGCAGCCTGCGGCAGCTTCGGCGAGACCCTCCGGTCGACCTCAAGGCTGGAGGGGCAGTTAAGGAACCTGTCGAGCGGCAGGTTCTCCTCGTCGGCGGCCACCGTCGACCCGCGGGCGCTGCACTTGGACTTGGCGCGGCGGAGCAGCTTGTTCAGCGCGTCCTGCAGCTTCTTCACCTCCTCGATAGTGAAATCCGGCACGTCCTGCGACGACGCGCGGGGGCCTCCGACTTCTGCCGGCGCCGGCGCCGGCGACTCGTTCCCGAGCGTCCCAATGGAGAGGAGGCCCTGCGTCGGCCAGTCGCCGGGGCTCTTCTCCTCGCGAGCGTCTTGGCCGTGGCAACTCTCTCGGATCGGAGCATCTACGTACGTGAAACGCATGCATGCAAGAGTGTGAAGATACAATTGCACGTCAGTAGCTAGATCGTGGAAACTAGGGTAAATACCAAGCATGATGGATGAAATGAGTCACTTACTGCGAGCCGAGCTCACGACGGCGGCGCCGGGCCGTTTCTTCTCTTGTGTGGCATTGAAGCGATTTTGCATCCAGTTAATGATCTGCAAGCAAAATTAAACGAACTGTTACATCAAACGTATTCTGAAGATCAAAGAACATATACAAGGAACGTAACTGTCATAACATAGATCATAGCTTATGTAGTATTGCATTAACTTATGCAAGTGAGCTTAATTACCCCCATATGCTTCAACTTTGCTATCTTCTTCAGAAGCAAAGAATCAATAGCTGAGGGGCGACACAAGATTAGTTTCAGGGTTTTGCAGGAGTCTTCGCTGATTGGTCAGTGAGGACACCGGTTAATTGGAAGCTTCTCCTCCTACTAGTACGTACATTGGGAAGAAGTTTCAGAGCGCGAGAGAGATTTAGTAAAAGAAAGCAGAGGGAAGCTAGTGACTTGGAGGCCACAAGGGTCCCCTAACCCCTGGTAATTAAATAGGGTTAGTGAAACTGTCAGTCTGCTACAGAAACCCGTGGATAGCTTGAGCGTAGTGCCCAAATTGCATTGTTGCATCCAGTTACAGGCTTACATGTATACAAATCACGGAAATCATAGTGTAAAATTCACACAAATAGTCCATTCGACATTCGGTTGGCAAGAATCAAATTCTGGTCATCAGACAAATATACAAAGGTGCTTGCCTCACTGTTGGCTACGTAGTGGCTAGCAGTTAAAGTAGGAATTATGTATACCACTGAACAACCAGGAAAAAAACGCTTTTTAACAAGAAAATTTTTCACCTCCTGCCGAGTATCATATCATGCCCAAGTTGGAAGCCGCGACCTCGAGTTCCCACCACTTAGGGACTCCTCCTAGCTAATTGTATAAGCTCACCGCACCTTCCTTGTACTCCCTTCTTTCCTTTTCACTCGACGTTTTTATCTTTAGGTGAGACATGACTTTGATCACTTTTGGTAACTTCATATTTATATGTACTAATAAAATTATAATATTATAAAAGTATTTGTAACGATAATCTAATGCTGTAGTTTTCATAAAAGCCAATCTAAATAGTTGTAAACATATGAACGGTTAAACTTTAAAAAAATTAAACAATATGGATTCTAAGACGTTAAGTAAAAAGAAATCGGATTGAGTATTAGTTTATTGGCGTAGATTAACGCGATCATTGTGCTCTTATGTCCAAGAACCAATACGTTAAAAAGTTCAATTATTGATGAACAAGTTCAATTCTTCCAGAAAAAAAGAGAAGGAAACTTCACTTGCTAGCATATAATCAAAACGAAATAATTTTGACCAAATATATTGTCTCGAATGTAAGGTTTGGATATATGAAAATGGTACAAATGAAATTATCAAAAAAAAATATTTTCAAAATATTTCACCTTTAGTGATTTTTATGAATGCATGATACCGGAGCGAGTAGTAGGATCGTATAAACAAGCTAGCTTGTTAAGCAAGATGCACGGCCAGCTGATTGCAAGCCGTCCTTAAGAAAAGCTACTCCCTGCAACAAAGGAGTAGTAAAACCGGTAGAATATCTGCAGGTGCCCGTTGGTGCAATGGCCAAGGGCCCTCGAACCAAAGCGGCCTACGTGGCGACGGAGAGAGAGAACACACCGATCGAGCCGCGTATACTGCACCTGATCTGGGCGCGCGTACGTGGGCTTACACGGACCCAGCCACTCGGGCCCTAGTTTAACCCCCGTGCCCGATCGGGCTCGCCCCTCCACTTAATTACGCCCACTAACCTGCGAGATGATGATCTGATCTCCCCGGTATTTAGGCAGCGGGAGGGTTACGAGATCGGGGGCCTCGTGGCGACTAATCTAATTGCGGTGCTACTTGGCAAAATCCGACGCCTACTGGCGGGGAGGGTTACGCGGTCATTAACAAACAGGTGTCAACCTGACATAAGGGAGCCCGGTCGTGACACTTGTCCTCTTGGATCGTCTTGGGCCCATAGGGATGGCCTCTGATTGGCCGCACCGCCGGCGTACACATCACTTGTGCAATATGCCAGTATAGTAGACTAGTCCACGTTAAGGCTTCCGGTGTACCATCCTTTCACCTGTTGCACGTAGTTCTAGTGCATTGTGGTGGCATTGACCGAGAATCGCAAACAGACTTGAATTATTCTACAATTAAGTACTCAAGTGCCTACTAGAAGTTTTAATTAACTATCACCATGTCAGTTCCCAAAATGCACTGTCCAAAATGGTTGACCAGGCCGAAATACGTCGTGTCGCTACACATGGCGACGGATTGGCCACGTCGTCCCATTTCCATCCTTAACTACAAGGACAGGCCCATAGTTCTGTAAATAATTTCTACCTTCTGCTCCCAGAATCTAGTTTGCCATTTCTCTTTTGCATAGTGAAAGCGCATAATCAGAACATTTGGGCCAGTCCAAAACCTCACGAGTTATCCAAAGTTGATGATGTGTCATGGACATGTTGTACAACCGAAGACGGTCATCATTTGTGGTCAAGATATACAGAATATGACTATGTTATTTACAAAATACAAAACCAACGCCCCGGTGGCAACACTATGACTCGGCCCCTCCACAGCACAACTCGGCGCAGCACTCGTAGCAGCCGAGGCACGAGAGCGCCGCGCAGACCTGCGCCATCACGATGGCGCACTGGTCGTTCATCCGGTTGCACGCCTTGATGCAGCACATACAGCAGAGGCAGTCGGCCAGACGGCTGCAGCACCCAGCCGCCCTGTTGAGGATCTCGAACGTCTCCGGCGGTTTCACGTCGCCAAATCCTGCGGTGCGATTTTCCCTCGTTGCGGCGAGGTCACCGAATCCGAGTTTTATGCCACGAAGCGGGGTTCGTGGTGGCTCATCAGGGCCTTTGTGCCCTTTTAGTTTCTGCTTGACCTGTTCAAGTACACCAAGCTTGGTTAGAAGTTCTGAGCCAGTCAGATCCATTTCTTCTAACTTAGCTTACATTGGCAAAGCAACATCTATATCTCTATAGTTCATTGAAAATTATCTGTACGAACGTTCTACCCTGAAAAAGGAAAAAAAATAATACGTAGGACCTACCTTTTGTGCTGCATCTACATTCTCCTGATTGGCCTGAAGTAGGACCATGCTTGTGTACTCTGAAGGAATGCTATTTTGTATGCTTAATTTCATCACCTGCAAAATTGAAAAGAAAAAAGAGTTACCGAAGGACTAAAAGAACCATATACTATCAACTGAATAAATTCAAACCAAACTATGCAAGATCATGTGCAAGATGGGTCTAGACAAAAAGATATACTACTACGTGGCCTAACACCCCCTAGAAAGAAGTAACATAGTGCAATGAGATTTGCCATTCACATAAGAACGTAGCCTGTATGGAAATTCAGGAGAACCTGCTCCAAGTCATAAATGAAATGGAAACTGATCACCAAAATAACATGCAGCAACAGCAAACACATGAAAGGTACTCAATATCAATAACTGTTAACACTTGTCTACACGCACATTTAGCAATATCAACTGGTTGAGTGGAACTGTTCATGTTTTGGTGCTTCTCCTTCAACTTTGTACCAACCGTGATACTGACATCAAGTTTTGGTTCTAGGATAACTCAATTCTTAATTTTACTAAACCAAATTTCACGCCCTCGAAGTTTAATAGAGGTTTAAACTTTAAAGCAAAGAAAATGTAATCCAAACCATGGTTAGAAATTCCGGTACTGGGGGGTTACTGCTCAGCGGCCAGTAAATGGAAAACATGGCAAAAAATCGGTTAAATTTTGAATTTGGGATGTTTCGGAACTGGTAACCGAAACGGTTACCACTCAAAAAACGGAGAAACCGCTAAAAAACCAGGAAAAACTAAAAATTTTGAATTTTTGATGTTTTGAAGCATATTTAGCCTCATACAATATGTAATCTAACACAAAAAAGCCTAAACCAACTTAAGAAGTGCATTATGCAGCTGCAAACTTAAATGCACATTTTGAAAAACCGGTCAGGTTTTGAAAACCCGGTATCCACCGGTAACCGCCAGTTTTTGGAACCCTGATCCAAACCACTCGCCCAACTTTCAACTCACCTTTCTCTCCAGTTGTTTATCTGCAGAAAACCATGCCTTTGCTGTGAGAAGATCAATCTGCTGTGCCGCCAAAACCTGGAACCCATACATAAAGGAAAATCCAGATCTTGTCAGCATACTAGGATAAGTTATGGACCTAAGAATATAATAAGATTAACTTAAAGCTGTATGCTATGACAGTATACCACAGGGTTAAAACTTAAGACCTTGTGCAGATCCCTTAATGAATAGCAAGTCATGAACCAAATGTACAAATTAGCAAGTTTGGGCATCTTACTTTGTCAAGAGGTATGTCCTTTATATGCTGGATCTTCAGTTCAATTGAGATTTGTGTCATGTCAGCCAAGTAACCCTTAGCTGTAACTGTCTGAGGGAACTTGCCTTGGTATTTTCCAGATACACATAAAGGACATTTTGCTGAAATGTCTGGAATGTATTCAGAATCAACCTGAATAGGAAAAAAGTAATAAGACTATCAAAAATGATATTTTTTCCAGCTATAAAATCTTGCACAAAAATAAGCATTCAGCTGCTTAAATTTTTTCTTAACAGAATAGGTTGGTTGCCCACAAGAGCATTACAAGTATGTTATGGTAGTTTAATGAAGGTGGTAAGTCTGTCCAGTCCAATCCACATCTGTACACTGCCTGACAAAATAATCTGAACTATCTGAAATCGGATACCACAAGTGCCTATAGCATTATAAATTTATAAGACATGAACTGATGGCAGCAAGAACTGCATAATGAAATTTATGGCAGCCAAGAAATGTTAACGGAGTAGCTTCTTTTATCATATGCATCACTACATAATGAAATTTACAAAAAAAAAGTAATTAACCATGCATGAACTCACTTCAAAATCATCAAGATGTTTCATAGCATCAATGGAGATATTTGCCACTATTGTACTTGATGCTTTCCTGAACCACCCAAGTATTCGACTCTCAATTGACCCTGGATAACAGATTCAGAATACAAATGTTAAGTATTACTCTCCCCGTCCCGCAATATAAATCATCCAAAGCCCACTATGCGCACAAACCAAAAACACAATAAATTTTTTTTAAAAAGTTAATACCATTGGACCATGCATACCTGTATTACATAGCATACTACAACTATCACTCAGTTTTTAGCATTAAAGTAGGAGTATATAGTGTAAATATTGTAATAACTACATATTTAGTATCCGCAATGGACTTATATTTTGGGACAATGATTCCCAAGAATGATGACATATTGTGGGACGAAGGGAGTATGAAGGTTTACTAACTTGGACTTCAATATAATCATGTATTTATTAGTCCAATTAATGCATATAATAACAGGGTGGTGATTGCTGAAAGATGAATTTCATGTATCAAATTCCAGATCAATAATGTATTAGTACAATAACCATGAGAACTTATCATCAAATTATTCAAGTAGAAATAGTGAGATGGAATGTTAATTCAGCGCATGTAGGGAACATTAAAAAAATGAATTATGCTGTATAGAAAAATTGGAGCAGATCAAGGTCCAAGAGTACGGTACGAAATAGAAACTGTAGTAGAGTTTGGAAGCTCTCAGCTTGTAAAGCAAGAAGCTTTTGAGGAAAACCTGTGTATATAAATGGATTTTTGGGTAGCCCCTTCAAGGAAAACTTGGAACAAGCTGGGCCCAACTTCAGGACTTGGGTAGATAAATGGTTTTTTAGGTGGGTAGATTGACAAACTTCTAAGGAAAGTTGGATGAAATGTACATATCACCTCAATAACAAATCAAACTGATCACAGTTTATATTTGTATTATATCATCTAATCAAATAATAATACACATGGTGTCCATCTCCAAAAGGTCTGATAATATATAGACAGAAATCGAACAAGCCTTGGAAAATGGTTATACAGACAATGTAGATCATAGTATTCAATTTAAAGTTCACGAAGGAAAGTGTAGAGCATACCTGTCTCGAGTACAGCATCATAATGCCCCTTGCCAATTGATGCTAGCATGCGTAAGAAATAGTGGTTGCAATATGAACCTAACATTTCCATTGAGAGCGAATGTAAACAATTAGAAAACGTACCATATTTATAGTGAGTAATGAAGTACATTAAAAACAGACAAAATGGTAAAAACATGGTTCACATCATGACAAATTATAAATCACCACACTTGACTGTCCTTTTAGTTATTTGTATGCTTTTTTTTCAGGAATAAATATTTGCTTATAGAAACACGAGAAGAAAATAGGCAAAAGCAGGAGAACTTCCATTTAAGTCTGAAAAGTGAAAACTACTTGAATAGAGTTTCAGAATTCAGATATGAAAAGAATTGTGTATTGGAAGTGCTCCTTAGCATTACCTAGTCCAAAAGTAGAAATCCGAGGAGATTTGGATCCTCTGTTGATGAGCTCAGTTTTCATAGTTTGGCAGATGTTATGTTCATCATCAACTGATCCATCAGTCATAAGAAAGATTTGTGGAAGAGCATCATGGACACTTGACAGTAATGCCATTGCCTTTCATGAAGAAATCAAAAGGAGAGCTAGTTATGAATAACAAATAGAAAAAAGATATTTAAAAAAATAATAGATACGCCCATTCCTAAATAAGATCATATTCAAAATAATAATACCTCACTTAAAGGATGCATAACATCTGTGCCACCCTCGGCAACGAAGTTTGAGTTCATCCAATCAATTGCATTTGCTATTGCTTCCTCGTTTACTTTCTCTAAACATGGTGAGAATGAGTGAAGCTCATCATTAAATGTTATAATGTTGAAGTAGTCTCCTTGCATAAGCTCTGAAAGAGCAGTAGACACCGCATTCTTCACATTGTCAAGAGGCTTTCCTTGCATGCTTCCACTTGCATCAACAACAAACACAACTGCTTTTCTGAAGACCTATTGAATAGCTCAGATAAGATAAAGCACCAATAAGGCAAAATTTGTGAAGCAAGAAAAAATGAACTTCTTCTGAGTTGATAAACCAAAATTGATATGAAAAAGGCTATTTATATAACATAATTGTTTCTTGTGACTTCAATCATGTACAGTAGCAAGACATCAATCTAGGACTTTGTATGCAGTTAGCATTTCTCTAGGGCAGAACAGAATTGAATGGCAATTTAGACCTATTTCATGGTAACAATAGTATTGCATTAGCTTAATCACGAAGGTTATTACAAGAAGTCTCTGCCTTAAAAATAAAAAACTTTCCATTGCAGATATCTCAATCAAGGAAGATATATTTCTTTATATTAAATGACCTATAGGAGCACAACAAGACCACAAGTAAAAGCAAATAACCTTTCTGTTGCCACTTCCAGGTAAAAGAAAAACGCAGAACCTATCTCTATCATCATAGTCACGTAATGTTGAGGGTTGCACGAGCACACCACCAGCCAAGTCACCAGAGTAAACCTATAGACATGAGCACAAATTAGGCAAAGGAAAGCGTATTCAACAATATTGCCAGTTTGGACCATTAAATATTGTGATGGATTTGCATGATAGTTCATCATCTTCCTTTTGCTCTCTACTAATGAATACTTTTGAACAACATTTTTCTTCAAGATGCCTTGGAAAATCAGATTCTCACAGGAACCAGTGAGCTCACAAATATTAAAGAGTGGGTACCGAGTACAGCTAATCAAGAAAAATGTCATAGCAGAATTAACTCACACTGTATGAAAAGGTGAAATCTTTACTTGACCAATTCTCAACAACTGCTTCATGCAGGAAAGACAATTTCTCACCCTGCCTACCCTTTTCCTGAAATAGAAATGGGAATCCTTCTGAAGATTAAACCTTTGCGAAGGCCCTAATGCTCCCAAATGCAGATCAAGACAGTATTTAAGTTACACTTGATTACTTGATTACCTTCAATGGGTGACTTGTGCCCTGCAACAAAACCTCTTTACTGAAACCACTATTCACAGTCAACTGAATTTTCTCCCTCTTCATGAATACTTTTGGTAATGGGTTGACATAGTATGGAAAACGGAAAGGTATGTCAACTGAGAACTGTCCATTGTCGTAGTGTAACTTCTGAGACCATCTAATTGTGGCGCAAATATCCGCTCCACCATCAATCTTGATTGATAAGATAGCATTGAATTAGCAACGATATGACTTCCAAAACATAAAACATGACAGTAGAGACTGGAGATGTACAAGAATATAGCATGTACCTGAGGTATTTTCAAGCAAAACAATTGTGGTTTCAAAAGTCCCCCACTATCACCTTTTCCAATATTCTCTGCAGTGTGATCTTCTACTTCAATTACTTGAGTATTATATGATCTTCTTCCAACAGTAACCTCGGCGCCTAGAATTGAACCCTATTAGCCAAACCGTTCTTAGGTTGAGACCAATACAAACATGAAAATTGATGTAGCTCAGATAATATAATTACAAATATTCACCATATAAATATACTAGCTATCTAATGTTCATTCGGTGTTGAGTTTCTTACTGATGGATGGGAAAGAAATTCTACATCACATGTTGATGAATAAGAAACTCGAAGGAATTTTCCATATTAGCTGTACCTATCAAGTTATGAACAACAACAATAAAAACAAATGTTTTTGTTTCACAAGAAATCCAATGTTAGTGCAAGTGCTTGAGTTATTTTTATTCTACTTTTCTTCTGAGTCCTTCTCAACCCACTCTGCAAGGCAAGATGAACAACAGCAACGCAACTGCACTTAATAATATGCTATAATCATCCAAGAAGAAGAAGAACTTCACTGTCAAATAACCCAAATTAATTTCCATCTTCCAAGCCATCTATATTCTACCAAGGCTGCTTTGGCTTTCGTTACTACAGTAACTAGCTTTTAAACGGTGCATTTTTTTCAAGACGAGGTCTACAGATAAATTGCCGTAGATATTGTACCGAATTCAGCTATACAGGTCAAAATCGCACGCGACTATTTCCCTCTGCATATTGTCTCTACCGAACAGCCAGAATTTAAAAACTATAAGCCAAAGCTATAGGCCAAAAGAACCCAACCCAAATATATTAGGAACATCACATCTTCTGTACACTCAACGTGTTTGCTCCTTGCATGACTGTCTCATCTTGATATAAATCAGATTACCTCTCTGCATAACCAACACATCCCTTCCAGTGTTTGATTTTCATTGGACAAAGCAAGAAATTGATTTCACTTGCTCATGCAACACTGAAACATACTATCCTATTATAACTGAAGGCATCCCCTCTACTCATCTAAAACTTATGAACCCAGCTATTAACAGTATCTAGATTTTAGTATTGAGCAAGCTAACGATTGCAGTCAGCCACCATGACACAACATAACCAATCAAAACACATGAGAAAAAGGTAGAGTCAGTAAGACAGCCCCCACCAAAAAAATCCCTTCCAGAAGCATTGTATTATGTAATCACCTGAAATAATGGTGCGAACACATTCCAACATCACAGGCCACAGGAAAGTACAAAGACATCAAAGGGGTCATGTTAAATGCATAGTAGAACTAACGGCTCAAATGCACAAATCAAAACTGCGAATCGAGAGGCACTTATTGATGCACCAAACAATAAATTCATTAGCCCTGACTGTCCAAGAATACTGCAGTGGCAATCATTTCAACCCTCACCAAACTGAATGTAACAAAGCAAGTCAACAGCACCAAAATAAAATGAAAAATGCTGTCAACCACAACAGCAGAATCCGATCGGCTCACCTGCTCGCCCATGGGCACGATGATCCGTACGTCGCACTCGCGGCTGCGCGTGATGCAGTGCAGCCACCACCGCGCGCACAAGGTGACGGCGGCGGCGTCCAGCGCGCAGTCCACCTCCAGGTCGACCTCCTTCATCTGCAGCGGGATCAGCGCGGGCGGGTCGAGGCGGCCGTACACGTAGGGCTGGTAGCTGGGCACGTCGGGGGTGTCGACTGCGCCGGGGTCCGCGACCACCGCGTACGCCGTCGGCGCCGTGGGCAGCAGCAGCGCTGCCGCCCCCCGCTCCATCCCCGCCGGCGGCCTCGGCGGCGGCAGCCCGCCCGGCGGCACAAGCCGCTTGGAAAGCTTGAGCCCGTCCTCCACCGCGCGCGCTAAGTCCTCCATGGGACGAGACGGATGGTGCTCAGACGGCGCCGCCGCTTAGGGTTTCGAGCAGACGAATGAGATGGGGAGAAGGTGATTGTTTCGTATTGTTGATTTGGGGGGAGGCGAGGAGCGCAGCGGCGAGGAGGGAGTTTTTTATTTGGCAAGCGTCGGGGGGAGAGGTGAAGGTGCCCGGAGAGGGGACGATGAGATGGGTTGGGGTTGCGGGAGGCGAAGCGATGGGGGTGACTGCGTGGGCGGTGAGAATAAGGGGGCGGTGCCGTGCCGTGCCGTGGCTCGCGCTGTTTGATTAGTTTAAGCGTGATTTTCTTTAGGCTTATAGTTTGGTTTTTTGTGTTAAATAGACTGTATTTTTTTCATAGTTTCTTGTTGCTGCTGGCTCAATTTCTTGGGGATCTTTGTGCTTCCGATTGGCCCCTAAGGGAAATGCTAGATCTTTTTATGGTTTTCGCAGTGCCGGAGTGGTCTCGATTGTGCAAGGTTGGATCTTAGGTGGTGGAATGCACACGAGGCAAGGTGGCCATATCAGATTCTTTTAGCTCATTTTTTTCCTAAATTGCGATCCACTTCCTTGATAGTATCATTAGTTCTTGATTGCTTCGGGGTAAAAGATTAGTTATAGTTTGTGATTTGTTGGTTTATTGGGAGCAGGGAGATTTAGGTTGATGTATTTAATGCAAGAATTAGGTTATATGGATGTTGTACTTGAAATGCTTTGCTGTTATTTGTACTTTTTCTTTTTGCTTTGATCTTTATGTGCACTCTCGCTGTAGATTGAAACCTTGATTTAGGGAAAAGAAAGAAGGGGAGTTTGCAAGAACCCTCATATTGGGTTCTTTCTAGTTGTTTGAAAATCTATCCAACATTTAGATTTGCTGTTGGTGAGGATTTTGAAGTCTGCTCTAATCATGTTAGGGGGACCAGTGCATGATATTCATTCTAGCTCAGATCCTAAAAATCTTCTTGGTATTATTATATTCCTCCACAATTCAGCTTAATCAGTAAAAAAATATAAACTAATAGTCTAAAAGAGCGTTACATCTTCTCTAACAGTTATTACTATTTATCAGCTGCAATCACAAGCTATTAATCAAAGTTAAAAAGAACTAACCCAGAATTTGCTTTAGTATAAATTACAAAGTTCTATTTTTCTCTCTTTTATGTTAGACGTGGCTTGCCCGCGCAAGTCCGGCCGTAACATCGGGGTAGTCCTTTCTACCGTCTAGAATTAAGAAGCGGAATGCCGGTTCTCAAAAAAGAAGGTTGCCAATGATGGCGTTAGCAAATTTCGCAGGCGGTGAGCGGACTCGCGGTATTATTAAAGCACGCAGTCAAAACCACCGGCCCAACGGCCACACTGGACGGCCGGCCGGCCCATTCGCCGCGAGCCACGTGTACCCGTCGAAACGCTCGTGCCGCATGGGACAGCCGTACCGCGAGATCAATCGAGACAGTCCGTTAAAGAGTCAACGGTTGAGATCCATCCGCGACGGGGGACCGCCACGCGGCGTTCGGCTTCGGCTGTACTAAGCCTGTAACGGCTAGTTTCCTTTGTCCTTTTTATTGGGAAACTAAAGATAAGGATCCCCGTTTAAACGGATCCTCTCCGTTTAAACGAGTCCTTATCCATAATGGGCACCTCATCCCACCCCCTATAAATAGAGAGCCATATGGCTGATTTTGTACCCAATGCATATGAAGCAATAAAGAAAGACCAGGAGTTCTCTCTACCTCTCGTGTTCAATCTATTATTCGTGTTTCTGTGATTGATTCGTTCTTATTCTAAGCAGAGGAATCGCTCGGACTGGTCGCCAGCGAGAGTTCCTCAACACGTTATCAGCACGAATAGCTCCGGTGAACGAAGGTAATCATCGAAGCACTTAATAAATTGATTTTCTAGATCGCTTTGGATTTGCTTTTTCTTCGCGTTCTAGATTGGTTTTTCTACGGTGCAAATCCCCCTAATCTACCGCGAGCAGACTTGAAGTCGCCGGCACAATGTCGATCGGTAGATTGCGAAACGGGGTAGATGTTGATTGCACCGTAGAAAACGATGCAAATCCGCCCTAATCTACCGTGAGCAGACATGAAGTCGCCGACACAATGTCGATCGGTAGATTGTGAAAAGGGGTAGATGTTGATTGCATCGTACAAATAAGTTTTTTTTCTTTCGGTTGGGTTTGCACAGCCAGAGCATAAAAAGAGGGGAGGAGAAAGATCGCCACGCGCGCCGCGCGATGCGCGATGCATGCCGCCGGCCCCGCATGGCCGCCTCCCGTCACACCCATCGCATCACTGCCCGGCCGCATGGCCACTGACGCCGCTGCTCGCGCCGCCATCCGCCCGCACGCTGCCGCGCTGCGGCGCGCGACTGCCGGCCAGACGCCGCCAGCCATACTTTACTGCCCACTCGCGCCGGCCGCTGCATGCCGCCGCCGATCGCGCGCTGCCGCTTCGGCATGCATGCATGCCGCCGCGCTGACCCATGCCCGCTGCACCACTCGCCGGCCGCCTTTGCCGCCGCGCGCGCCTCCATGCCGCGCATGGCGCCGTTGCTGTGGCTCCCGAGCGCCGCCGCAGACCGCGCGGCGCCCTCGCTCCCCGCCGCGCGCTGCTGCGCGCAAACCCACCCCGGCCGCCGCGCTGCCGCGCGCCTCAAGCAAGCGCCGCGCCGCCCATTCATTCGCCCGCCCCGAACGGCCACCTCCGCTGCCTAGCCCGCCGGCCGCCTCACACGCATGCGCCGGCACTCAAGCCGCCGCCGCCAGGGAGTATGGGGGTAGGGAAACCCTACCCCCATCCCTTTGGGATTTTTCGGGTGGGCCGGTAGGCCAAGAAAATGGGCCGTCCGGTGGGGGGAAAGAAAATGGGCCGGCCGAGAGGAAAAGAAAGTGGGCCCGGCCGGGAAAGAAAAAAAAAGGGGGAAGGGGGGCCGAACGGGTGGGGGTGATATTTGCAGAAAAACCCTTGTGAAATCGGGAAATTACGCTAAAATTTTCTCTAAATTGAAAATTTGCGTAAAACCCCCTGGAATTGCAGAATTCGCTGAAAATTTATTTTCTAGCATAAAAGGGCCTATGGAACCCGAATTTTGCATTATTTTTAGCATTTGAAGCTTATTTATTTATGTCATTATTGTTTTATGTATTTTCTGCATTTATTTACTGTTTTGATTAATTGTAATTATTTAATTGCTTTTAATCACTGAAAATTAGCAGTAAATTATGAAAAATGCATAGAAAATTATGGAACATTACGAGAATTTATTGTACCATTTATTTACCTGCAGTAAATAATTCCATGCATGTTTACATGAAGTAAACTTATATGTTCCATTCATCACATGTAGATGATCGCATCACGAATCGGAGTTCGAGGAGCTTGCCCAAAGATGGCAAGAACTATCGACGTGGGCATCCGATGTCGAGATAGTACTTGGAGCCGTGAAGCTCCGCGCAGCTATTGGGATTGGCGGAAGGCAAGACGCCAAACCTACACCTGAGGAAAATGATCAGGCACTTCTTTTCCTCGTGCACCACCTCTGCATTACTCTCAAGAATGAGTATATGGCGGAGAAAAGCGCGCTAGCACTGGACCGCACTCAAGAAGCGGTTTGAGAGGCTAAAGTACACCATTCTTCCTCAAGCGAGCGGAGTGGATCGGACTAAGATTTGCCGATTTCAAGGCGGTCGGGAGTATAATTCGCATTGCACAGACTTGTACCAATCTTCAACTCGTGGCAAGCGGATCACGGATGAGCGAAGATTGAGAAGACCTGCCCACCTTTCACCCCAATGTCAGATAAATCGCCCGCAACTATCGTCAAGACGGATACAAGGAGTACGCCGAATTGATTGATATGATGCAGCGCGAGGCTCGGGACGAACTTCTCCGCAAGAATTACGTCACTCGACCATTGGGAGCTCCGTGGCCGTGAAGCCAATCTTTGGGAGCTATAAGGTGCAAAGCCCTTGATGAAAAGAAGGGGAAGAAGGGTAAGGCCGTTGCCCGAAAGGCAAGTCGATACTCCAAATGACAAAAGGGCTAAGGAGAGTGGCAAAACCTATGGCCAGCAGAACCAAGGTTGCTACAAGTGTGGCAAGTGGGGCATTGGTCGCGGATCCGTAAGCGCCGCAATATGTAATTGATGCCCACCAAGCCCGAAGAGGAATGGCAAAGGGCGACTGAAGCTCACTTTGCAACATTGAGGGGAGCATCATGAGCCGATGCCGGAAATGATGGAGGTTGAGTCCATTCCGCAAGAAGACCCCTTACGACCTAGAGGCGACCACCTCCATGATTTCTCTCAAGAGAACATCACTCTGAAAAGATAGCCAAGAAGTCAATGACTTTCTAGTTGATTCCGTCTGATGCACAGAATGCATGAGACGTTAATTGTCATTTATTTTGCATTAAATGGACAAGTTAGAACTTGCATGGATGGTACTCTAGTTTTATTTTCTCGTGATGGTTGGATGATTTTGGAATAATTCATTCATTTATTCAGTTTACAATGGCATGATATGTTCTAATATTTGTGTGTTTTATTTATGTGTTGTATGTATTATAATACATATTAATAAAAAACCTTATATTAGAGCACGTGTGGCGCCCTATGGAGGAAGTATGCCTTGCCGACAGTGGTACCACGAATACCATCTTAAGAGAGACTAAGTATTTTCAGTCGATCCGTAAGAGCAATGGCAGCCTTACGACAATCGCCGGAAGCGATGCATGTATGATTGGTTCCGGAAGAGCCACAATTATACTTCCTATGGGTACAACTTTGGTCATTGAAGACGCATTATTGTACCCAGAATCGACTCGAACTCTCTTAAGTTTTAAAGATATTTGCGCCAATGGTTTCCACGTTGAAACTGAAGAAGAGTACGGTAAGGAATACCTACTCATCACAAAGCACGAAGAGAATGGCAAAGGGTATTAGAAAACTTCCTTCACTAGAAATCGGGCTATATTATACCAACATTAAGGCGCTGCAGCTGTACAACATCTGAAGACAGATTCGAAGCTCAACTATTCTCTCTCGGCATGACAGATTAGGCCACCTGTGTCTTAGGATGATGAGAAATATAATTAACAATTCTCACGGGCATAATATTAATGTGAAGAATTTCCGAATCTCAAGATTTTGTGTGCCCTGCATGTGCCACGGAAATTAATCACTAGACCATCCACTCAAAGTGAAGGATGAAGTCCTCGCATTCTGAACGCATCCAGGAGACATTTGTGGTCCTATCCAGCCCATCTTAGGTCCATTTAGGTATTTCATGGTGCTCATTGATACTTCCTCAAAGTGGTCATATGTGGGTTTATTATCCACAAGAAACCATGCTTTCGCCAAATTGATCTCGCAGATCATTCGCATCGTAAATGTGTTCCCGATCATCGCATCAAGTCCATCGAATGGACAATGCCGAGAATTTACTTCAAAAGCATTTGATGATTATTGCATGGCGATGGGAATTGCGGTTGAGCATTCGGTACCACATGTCCATACCTGAATGGTTTGGCAGAGGCATTGATCAAGAGAATTAAATTTATTGCCCACCCTCTTGCGAAATTGTAATTTGCCGGCTACATGTTGGGGACACGCAGTCCTACATGCAAATGAATCTCATCAATTTTAGACCTTCGCCTACAACATCCATTCACCTATGCAACTAGCGCAAGGGTCACCACCAAAATTTCTCATCTCGGAGGTTTGGATGCAAGGTTTATGTACCTATACCCTCCGCAGCGAATCGCAATGGGCCCTCTCCGTAAGATCGGGATATACGTTGGTTATGAGACGCATCCATAATCGGTATTTGGAACCCATGTCGGAGATTTGCATACCGCCGCTTCGCCATCGTGCATTTTGATGAGGATAATTTTCCGACATTAGGGAGGAAATCAACCCGTTGATGAAAAATGTCGGAAATTACGTGGAAGCCACGGAATTCCTGCGCATGACCAGCGCGACCGTGAAACGAAAAAGAGGTCCAGAAGATCATCGATTTGCAAGCATTAGCAAATCAATCGCCCGATCACTTTAGTGATTTGAAGAGCGTGACTAAGTCGCATGTGCTCGCACGCAATGCACCGGAGAGGGTCGAAATACCAAAGAAAATTGAAGGTATCCTAATCCCGCCCGCAGGCCTCGTAATAAAAGGACGAGAACTCCGCTCCTCGAATCCAAAGTAACCGGGACGCCGGCGAAAAAGGATAAGAAGGACTTATCACGGTGATCACCAAGTCCCCTGAATGAGAAGGGGAGCCGTTGAGACTGGCACAAGTATGACACCGTTGAAAAGGACATACCGGATCTGAATATCCCCATCGGCATGGATGTGTGCGCACACATCGGAGCCGAAAAACTAAAGGACTTGCCACCGCAATGGAAAGAAGCGATCGCAAGATGAAGCTCCGAAGAAGCAACTCATGAAGAAATAGCTATAAATTATGTGCACACGGAGAGTCCTCAACAGACAACGACCAATGTCGATATCTACTTCGCAAAGAAAATTGCCACAATCATTGATCTTGATCCCGAGCCCGCATCGCTCACGAATGTAAGAAAAGATCAGATTGGGAAGATTGGAAGAAGGCAATAGCAACCGAATTGCTATCTCTCGAACAAAAGAGAAGTGTTTGGGCCAGTGTCGCACTCCTCCCCATGTGCACCTCGTAGGGCACAAGTGGGTATTTGTTCGAAAGAGAAATGAAAGAAACAGTAGTGAGATACAAAGCAAGGTTGGTAGCACAAGGTTTCACTCAACGCCCCGGAGTTGATTATGAAGAAACCTACTCCCGGTCATGAGTGGAATTACCTTTAGATACTTGATCTCAATGGCGGTGAACTTGAATTTAGAAATGAAACTGATGGATGTTGTGATCGCATATCTTTATGGTAACTTGGATTCGAGATTTATATGAAAGTCCTCAAGGAATTCCTCTCCGAACCAAGACAGAGCAAATAGAAATCATGCAGTGTGAAGCTTAGAAAGTCCTGTATGGATGAAGCAATCGCGAATGTGGTATAATCGCTTAAGCGACTTTCTCTGCAAGAAAGGCTACACAAACAATGAAGACTGCCCTTGTGTTTTTATACGGCGATCCTGAATGGATTCTGTATAATCTCGGTGTATGTAGATGATCCGAATATCATCGGGACGAAGGATGATATAAAAGAAGCAAGCTCCTACTTGGAGTCGAGTTTGAAATGAAAGACTTGGGCAAGACCAAGTTACGCTTAGGCTGCGACTTGAGCATGTCCTGGAGGAGTCTTAGTACATCACGACCTACACCTGTAAGGTGCTAGAAAGATTCGGCTTTGAGAAAGCATTCCCATCAAAAGTACCGATGATCGGAGATCTTTGCAGCAAGAAAAGATCCTTTCCGACCTAGGGAAGAGGGGAGAAGTCCTGGGACCGAATTCCCATACTTGAGTGCGCTTGGAGCACTCATGTACTTAGCAAACCGCACTAGACCGGATATTGCCTTTGCCGTGAACCTATTAGCAAGGTATAGTGCGAGCCCACCAAAAAGCATTGGCGGGGCATAAAGGACATCTTCCGATATCTCCAAGGAAGCAAGGACCTTGGATTGTTCTACAGAAAGAATCAAGATCTGAACTTGATTGGCTATGCAGATGCTGGGTACCTGTCTGACCCGCATACCGCAAAGTCACAAACAGGCTATGTATTTCTGTGTGGTGGAACTGCAATTTCCTGGAAATCGTCTAAGCAAAGCCTTGTAGCTACCTCGACGAACCACTCAGAAATAATAGCGCTGTATGAAGCCGCACGTGAATGCGCTTGGCTACGCCGAATGGTTCACCACATCCAGCAGTCATGTGGAATGAATATTGTGCAAAACCCCACAATTATCTATGAAGATAATGCCGCTTGCGTTGCACAAGTACAAACGGGCTATGTGAAGAGTCATCTCACAAAGCATATCAACCCCAAGTTCTTCTATGCTCATGAATTGCAAAAGATGGACGAGATTAAAGTATCAGATACTAAGTCTTGTGAAAATCTAGCGATTTATTCACAAAGTCCCTCCCGCATCTAGCTTTGAAAGGTGCGTGCGAGGATCGGTATGATGAGACTTAGAGAAGTGCGAATCTGGGGAGAATTCTCTCAAGACCGTTAGTAAATCTTGATCCCAAGATCAAGTACCCAAAGAATAAAAGTCCGAAGACTAAATGAAGTTGGGTGAATTGTACTCTTTTCCCTTGACGAGTTTTCTGAAGTTTCTCGATCAAGGTTTTTAATGAGGCAATTCGTGCAATCGCAGATAACATGCATCATGTACTCTTTCTCCAAATTTTTCCCACTGGGTTTTTATGGAGTTTTAATGAGGTATGAGTATGTCGGATGAGTGCCCAAGGGGGAGTATTGGGAAACTAAAGATAAGGATCCCCGTTTAAACGGATCCTCTCCGTTTAAACGAGTCCTTATCCATAATGGGCACCTCATCCCACCCCCTATAAATAGAGAGCCATATTGCTGATTTTGTACCCAATGCATATGAAGCAATAAAGAAAGACCAGGAGTTCTCTCTACCTCTCTGTGTTCAATCTATTATTCTGTGTTTCTGTGATTGATTCGTTCTTATTCTAAGCAGAGGAATCGCTCGGACTGGTCGCCAGCGAGAGTTCCTCAACACTTTTTTCGTGCATGTGAGCAGTGTAGGAGACCGTTTCATCAGCTGATTCCACGTTACACGCACCTGATCTGTCCCCTCTTTTTTTTTATCCAGGTCTTCAAAATAAATAGAATGATTTTTTTAATTAAATTTTTTAAATAGATTTTTAAACTCAAAATTGTATCTATTCGTTATTATCTAAAAAATACAGATAAAAATCATTAATCATAGTAAAAAATCATCACTCGTAACTAAAAAAAGCATGACCGCGGCTAAACTTACCGCGTACCTTTGGTTTGTTAAATGTTGACGTCTCAGTTTAGTGACGCAGCGTATCACGATTTGCTTTGATAGGATGCTTCGAAATTATTATGTTTAGCTTACTTCGAAATTAATTATGTTTGCTTATGTGTGAGCCGAAGGCGCCGGTTAAAACAATTGCTAACTAGTTCGTTGTTAGTACCACATGTTCCAATTGGACTGAGACAAGAGTTACCATCAGTTGGTCCAGGCTGTGAATACTCGACAACAATTGTACCATCAGTTGGTCCAAGTGTCGACGTTGGCGAAATAGCCAGCCAAGCCATCCTTCCACGTGAACCGGGTCGTTCTCGACGCCGCGAAGGCGCGATTCATGCGCCGGAAAAAGCGACTCTCGTGAGGGCCCCGGCCGTCGTGTGCGACGGTGGTGCAGGCATGGACGGGAGAGCGCGGGTGGTAGCCCCGTTCGAGGGTTCGCCGTCGATCTCGTCCGTGGGGACACGCGGGCAGCGGTGCAACGGCCACGGCACGCGCGGGCCAGTGGGTCCACCCGGGCTTCGTCTCGGAACTATCGACACATCTGGCTGTCGCTAATTTTTTTTTTCAAAGTTGACATCTGGGCACCTGTTCTTTAAATCTAACTCTCTCGCTAAACTCGATAGACACATCAATGATACACATCAGTTCTAATTTGAGCTTCTGCTTGCTTTTTAGTTATTTTTTTGGGGTTTTTTCTCTTATTATTTTATATTGTTTGTAATTATATATATATATATTAAATTTAATTACGTTAAAAAAGATAACACTAGTTATAGTGTATTCTTAGTCGCTGCAGTCCAAAAAACATAGATCTGAGTTTTTAAACATAAATGAGCGTATCTTGGCCATTTGACACATTTTGGGAAAGCTTACAAAACTAATCAATTTTTTTGAGGGGTATAAAACTAATCTAAATTGAAAACGACTTAGGGTGCAAGGCTGCAAAGCATCTGGGCTAGACCGCATGTCCCATGGGCCTAGCGCCCAAGCGAGTTGGACAGTTCATAATTCGTCGTCGGCCGTCCAACATCCAGAAACGGTCGCCACCGCTCGGCGCTCGTTATCCTGCCCGCTGGGCGCGCGCGGTCTCCCCACGCCGACCAACTCGGCCCGCACAGACCGGCGCCTCGGAAGCACGCATCGACTCCCACCCCTGGTCGGCCCGTGCCACGCGCCGCCCACGACGTCGTCCGCGCCGCGCGCGAGCAGGACGGCAGTCGCCCGCGCTGGCGGCCGAGTCTGCGCTGCTCGGCTGCGCGCGCGCTGTGCCGCGCTGCCAAGTGCATTTAGGCTTTTGAGGCCGTTATTTTGCGCGTTTCGGTTGTTCCTTTTGCTTTGTCTTCTATCAGCCATACTATTTATCAAACAGAATTTTATCTTTTAACTTTTAATTTATTCAAAAGTTAAAATAAATAAAATAGTTTGTTTAAATAACTTCTTAAATCTAAAATCATATACATCCACTATATCAATATCTCTATCGTGTGCTATCATCTTTAAAAACATAAATAAAAACTATCTGCTGCAAAAAAAAAGAAAAGAACTAATAAAAATTTGACCGGCATGCCGCACGGTTCCGTTTATAGCCTGGTGTCTCCGTCTGCTTCCACGCCACACGCACGATCGAGCGGCTGATTGAGCGTATGTACTTTAAACGGTTCTTGCGTGTTGCGCGTGCAACGTTGTAGCGTACGCGTTGCACGAGCGAAATGATCGTAGGAAGTCGATGCGTTGTGAACGAAGCTGAGCTTTGCCGACTTCTTCCTTGCAACTTGCAAGAATCCTCTAGGCTCTAGCGTGTTTCATTTGCTGGCCCAGTTGTAAGTAAACAAAGATAATGGAAACCTCACTGTCTTTGCTTGTTTCTTTACACCTTAGTTTCTTCCTATAAGAAATGCATTTCATGCTTGACTCTCATTTTTCCTCGTTTTTTTAGAGCATTCTGAACACCCCCTAAAAAATTGAACTAAGAACTGCTCAAGTGTTCAGAATTTCATATACCTACTAGTTTACATACTTTTCAAAACAGTTAGCTAACGACGCTGCATGCATCTACCACTACATGGCCAGTAGTCATAGGTGTAGGTCTGGTCACTTTTCACTGCCTGTTCTAAGGTGGTGTTGAGTATCGTTGATTTATGAATTTTTTTACTATAGATGACTTATTTTTTTACTGTAACTGAATTAGCTTATTTGGTATAGTTAAATTTAAAAATATAAAAAATATGTTACCCCATTACGGACAATGCAAAGGAATACAGGAGAAAAAAAGAAAAGACAAAAAAGTCCAAAAAATAAAAAAATAAAATTAATGAATAGTGAAAAAAAGCAAAAACAAGAAGTAAGAAGCTAAATTAAGCAGTGCCTAAGATGTTACCACGTTCTGATCTTAGCCAGACCTCCTCACCTCTCACTTTGCTCTCTTTTTTTAAGCTTATGCTTTGGTTTTGTATAGTAACTAACTTTCAAACAAATATTTTTTCAATACGAGATTTACAAGTCGATTATAGTAGACACCATCTTGACTTTATCTATATAAGCTAAAATCATATGCGAGTATCTCTCTCTATATTCTCTCTCGCAAATAACCAAAATTCAAATTTTTAAGCCAAAAGTCATAGGTTATAACCCAAAAGAACTCACCTCCTATCTTGTTGGATCCTATGAGGGTATTTTGGTAATTTCTCAATTAGAAAAAAGAATAAAACAAAAGAAGGAAAAGATTGTGGAGGGGCCCACCTGTTAGTTGGAGATGGCAAAGGGTTAAGGGTTTAACCCTAGCCCTCTCCCGCATAGGGCAGAGCCGGGTCCCCTGGCACCACGTGAGCTGGCCCGAGTCCTTCGGGGCCAGCCATTCGTGGCCACCACATCACATGGTGTCGTTCTCCTCCTATTATGGGGGCCTCCCCTTCCTCTTCCTCATATGGCGGTAGAGATCCGGTTTTTCCCCTCTTTCTTGTTCTTCTTACTCACTGATTTTGGCTTAGATTTAGAGGGGATTTGGAGTTTAAAGGCTGCCACTTTTTGTGGATAAATCTTGATTCTCTTGGGTGCACATCACTTTGGCTTTCCCTAGCACCAAATCACCCTTGGGTGTCTCAGTTGGTGGGAAATTGAAGCCCTGTGCAATCGGTGCCTTGCGGTGATTGGCTCTGGTTTGACTGAAGGAAGAAGAACTTGGATTTGATTCTTGGTGTGCTCGGATGTTCTTGGCCAGAACACTCATGTGGTTCTTGTGCGGCATTCCTGTATCTCAACTTTGTAAATTCGTGTATCCTGATTTGCAAATTTGGACATTGTATCTTCGACGACCTCGTCTGTTCTACGTGGCATAGCGGGGCGATTAGTTTCTGGGATAGCGCAATTCATGTGCCTTGCCCGGTTCTTCTCAGTGGCTTTGATTGCCATTCGCTTTGTAAGTATCTCTATTTATGTTTGTTTGCATTACCAACATTGAGTGCAGTGCTTGTCAATAGCTTTCTAAAATTATTCTAGCACTAGAAGATTATGCTAATAATGCTTCTGGGCTCAGTCATTGTTCAAGAGGTGATTTGTCTAAAACTAAGAATGATACGATGAAACTACTTTAGCTTTGAGCTCTACTAGTGATGCATTCTGCTATCGTTTGATTATTTAGCTCATGGTATTCAACTAAAAGTAGTGTTGGTACTCAGTTCTGTGGTTTCTATTTGATCAATACTCAATAGCTTAATTTTTAGAATTAGAAGAAGGTATCCTTGCTGTCTTGAGGTCCTATGATCATTTTCTTTATGAATTGGCTATGTTCCTAAAGCTTTTGAGTACTATCCTATTGTTGTGATCTGATAACTAGTAGTAATTCATTTACCTTTGTGATGGCATAATCTTGGGATAGTGTTGTATTGTATGATTTAGAGCTCAAAGACTAAATTCTGGTTGTCATATCTAAATTGTGAAGAGTTTAGACAAGTATTGAGAAGGCCAAGACTTTGACTTGAGCAACTCTACATCTGAGAGCAAAATAATCAATTTTAATTTGAGTTTTATGTTGTTTTAATTGTATTTTTGCTTTGTGTACTGAGTTTTATACTCATGTTAACTATTATCATGCTCCATGTTTTAAGTACATTTTGCAGTTTAACTGATATGGTGAATTTACATGCTTTCATGTTAATTGTATTATTTAATTACTGCTGAAAATGCACTCTAGTTATGGTAATTGTTGCTAGAATTAAATATGAATATTTGCTTATGCTGCATATTTTACAAGATATCTTAGTTGGATTAGTCTATCGTAAGATTTTCCTATAAAATAAGTAAGAAGACACCATCCCTTATTTTATAGGATAATACTTACGATGAACGAGGTGATGATGGACCAACCTATTTCATTTCTTAAATAAAAAAATTGATTAGGTTCGAAACTAAGATGGAATGGTCCATTTATTATCCTTCGAACCAAACATGCTGTTAGATTACAAGATTGAGAGTGCATGCCCCCAATTGTTAGAGACAAAATCATCAGGGGGTGTTCGTTTCGGCTTTTTTTCGGTTTCAGTTTCTAGCTTTTGCTTTTTTTCACTATTCAGTATTTCGTCTTTTTCTGAATTTTTTAGATATTTTAGGCTTTTTTGTATTTTGTATTTTTCCGTGTTCCTTTGTATTGTCCCTAATAGGTTAACATGTTTTTTCTATTTTTACATATTTTTAAATTAATTATGCCCAAAAAGTCAAATCAGCTACAGTAAAAAAAGCCAGCTACAGTGAAATTTCAGCCAAAAGCCATAAGTTATCGCTAAAACGAGCGCCCCCTCAACCTCCTGCTGTGTTGGAGTCACCACCAAACACCGTCGAGTTGAGCAGGTTTAAGTTGCACAGTGCCAGTGTTCACCATTGATGTTTAGATTTGTGAATGAGATAGGCAAGCAGCCCGATTGTTACTATTTTTCTTGCTGTCAGATTCTGAACTGAAGCTCCAGCCACCTACATGATTCATACTCCTACTAATTCTCTTTAGAGAACAAAAGTTTGTCACCTGGAAATCAGATGGTCGAGATTAAGGCAAATGTGAGGATGGTCATTCATCTTTATCCGAGTGTTGATTGTGGTGGAGCTAACTATCCAAAAGGCACGGGTAGCTTGAACTACAAACGAGAGGGGCTCAAGCTACAGATAGATAGCACCATTGTGTGACATGGCTAGACAGACAAGCACATCATGGCCCTGCTGTTTCTTAGCTGACTGTAACCGGTGTAGCAATCGCAGTTTGAGCTGAGCTGATCCAGTCCAACTGACCGAGCTCACTTGTGAGCCACACCAATTACTGAGAACCTCTTCTAGATTTATCTCTGCACCAACCAGCCAGTTTTCATTGATAAGAATTGCAACCATGGAAAATTTTGTTCTGAACTTCTGAAGTGATCCGTTTGGAACAGCACAAGCAAAAGCGAATACTCCTACAATTGAGAAAGCTGAAATATATATCCTAGTGGATGCCAAGCGCAAGATTTCATTTGTGCCATTTTGCCAAGTTGCCAACTACTCCTCAAGGTTTATACCCTATTGTCAACATGCACATAGCCTACATGGTTTTGTACACTTGCAAATTGTAGCTTCAGACAAACACATGGATTTTTTTGGGTGTTTGGTCCCGTAACCTATCAATTGCATGCCGAGATTCAAGGATGACTGTGACAACCAATTGCACCCATTCAAAAAAAGAAGGAAATTTCGGTTATATAAATTGCTCCACTTATGGGCCACACTTTGCATCTCACTGTAAAAATAGGCTGAAAAAGAAAAGAAAAAAAGCAAAAGAAACCACCGGGAAAGAATTACAGGGATGCATGCAATCCTAACGAATAGCACCTCACCTTCTCTTTCTTATGTACATACACACTCACGCACACTGCACACAAACACGCACGTATCACTCACACGTGTGTCGCTATGCCTTGTGCTCGGCCGGCAAATGCCACACCCAGAACTCCTCCTTCTGGCCGGCCGCTCGCTTCCTGGGGCTCATCTTCGGCGACCGGACCCTGCGCCGGTAGTGTCCGTCCTTGGCCCGCGGCTGCTCCTTCCTCTTCTCGTCCACCTCCGGCGCCACGAAGAGCACCACCGGCCCGACGGGCACGTCGTCGGTGACGCCGAGCAGAGGCTCGAGCGCCTCCACGACGGCCGACATGTCCGGCCGGTTCTTGGGGCTGCCGCTCAGGCATTTGTACGCGACCAGCGCCGCCTTCTGCGCCGCCGCCGCCGAGTACCGGCCCTCCAGCGCCGGGTCCATGATCCGGGCCAGCCGCAGCGGGTCCTTGAGCCCCGGCCGCGCGTACTCCACCAGGTTCTGCTCCCGGCTGGGCCTCGTCTTGTCCACCGACTTCCGGCCGGTCAGGATCTCCAGGAGCACCACCCCGAAGCTGTACACGTCGCTCTTCGCCGTGAGGTGGCCGGTCATGATGTACTCCGGCGCTGCATAGCCGTGCGTGCCCATGACGCGCGTGGAGACGTGGGTGTCGTCGCCCTCCGGGCCGTCCTTGGCGAGCCCGAAGTCCGAGAGCTTGGCCTTGTAGTCCTGGACACGGGTCAAAATCATTAGCATCGTCGTCGTTGGGTGTAGCCCTGTTAATTCCCACGCTACCGATCCAAACAATTTTTTTGTCAACTGCCTCCTAGCATTCGAAACACGTTTTTTTTTCTTTTCCTCTGTTTTATCCGTAGAGAGATATAATGATGTTTTTCAATTTTGTCCTCTTTTTTCTTTAATTTTCTTTAATTGAGTGTTTAAAAAAACAAACACTACAGCAACATTTCAGTTAAAAATATGAGAAAAAGCCAAATTAAATAGGGTCTAAATGGCTAAACTTGATTTGGGCTATTTGCAGGCCCAGCTGAACAATTCCTTTTGGACACGGGCCCAAACTACTAATTACAACCCACAACACGATTCTTCTCTTTTTTTTGTTCAGATTTTACTTAGTGAAGGATGATATTATGCATTAGGTATTGGGTAAAATGGAAATGTTACAGAAGTAACCGATGTTGCAAGAAGCTAAACACTCAAAATGCTTTTTGTACCGAGTCCCATTTTTCTTGAAAAGTAGTTATGTTGAAAAGAAGCTAACCGATGATATTTTGCATTTTTCTGTTCTCATTATGTTGAAAAGTAGTTTACTGATGAGTACTTTTCGTCGATATGTGAGTGCACAACAAGAACACCAAAGTACTTAACTAGTTAAGATGAACTAGCAAATTGCCGGAAAACACTCACCTTGTCCAGTAGGATGTTGGACGCCTTGAAGTCGCGGTAGATCACCGGCTTCTCTGCGTCATGGAGGAACGCCAACCCTTTCGCGGCGCCTACTGCAATGTTTAATCGGGTTGACCACGGCAGCACGGCAGGAATCTCTGAAAAATATCGCAGAAAATTCAGTTGGGTTGATCTGTCCGAGCTGAAGCCTGAAGCTACATTATTCAGTTAAATATGTTCCGTATACATCGAACAGGAAAAGTTTATGCGTAGGTAGCAGCGGCTGAATTTCAAATAAGAACAGTGCTAGCCGACCATGCGTATTGTCGCTTTTATGGATTTTTGATATCTTCTTCTGAATTTTCAAGAAATAGTATTGTAGAGTGGAGATCGATGTAGTCAACGCGTTAGGAGATTTCCCCATGACCAAGAGCAGATCAATCAGTGAGGCAGGGAAGATGTAAACACACTACTAATTCTGAGATATTCTAATGTGATTTGATTGAAAATTTTTATTAAAGTCCTTTATTTTGCTATATACCTCTTTTTCATATATAAAATGCGTGTATGCATAAATTATTCTATAAAAAGTGGATTTTGATGAAATTTTTTATGAACTTACTTTGTAGTATCTTGTAATCATTATTAGAATATACTTAAAAAGATAAAGAGATATAACAACGTCATTTAAGCAGTATATAAAAAGTGGAAGTGTGTACTCCTAGGAGTATGGAATCATTTTTCTATATATATAATGACTGGGAATACGTATTCCCACATCTAATATATCCCTTTAACGGTGTTATTATATCTTTTTATCTATTTGAGCATACTCTAATAATGATTATAAGCTACTCTAAAGTAAATTACATAAAAAATTTCATCAAAGTTCATTTTTTATAGCATAATTTATGTATGTGCTTTCGAGAGTACGGAAAAGACTTCATATATACATATAGAGAGAGAGAGACCTAGCAATTATATATGACTACACTTAGCTTCTGACCCTAATCTACCTCCTTGTGCAAGCATGAACAAATGTTTCGTTTGCTCTATGGCAAATACAATAATGTCATGCATTCTCCAAATATATGGGCAGAGGTCAGTCAAATTTAGGTTGGTCAGAACTCAGAAGCTTGGAAGGTGGCTCAAGGAAAACTTACTCGCCATGCAAACTAAATTTTTGAGTGGTTGCCAATTTGACATAGACTTTTGCCAATTTTTTTATCTGAATCATTAGGCTGTAACTTAATTTTCTCCATGACCATGCCAAGTCAGTGTGTTTATGTGAGACTGGTCAACCAAGTTTTCTCTATCACCGGAGCATTTTCCTTTCAGCAGTCGACTAATCGAACGAGGAGTAATATCAAGCATTCACTAACCATTAGGTACTACTACTTTAAGCTTAAAAATCATACTCCATGCTTCACACTACCGATCGAAAAGATGGTTCATATGATTGGAACCAAACATGTACTAGATGCAATAATAGCACAATTAGCGAGCCATTGAGATCAAAATTAAGACTGCGTACGTTTGAAGAGGTGGTTCTCCAAGCTGCCATTGGCCATGTACTCGTAGACGAGGAGCCTGTGCTGCTCCTCGCAGCAGTACCCGACCAGCTTCACCAGGTTGGGATGCCGCAACTGCCCGAGGAAGATCACCTCCGCCTGCACCAAAATCACGTCGAAATCAGCATCGAATCCATGTCATGTCAGGTGCACTGCATTCGGCAGCATCGTGAGGCCAACGAACCTGTCCGGCCGCCGCCGGAACCGTCACATCGCTCAACAACCCCCTCCCTAGTTTTTGCCACACACGTCCTAATCTTGATGCTAAGATATTTTTAGGCCTGATTAGCTAGCTAGATTATGCCATGTCAAAAAAAAAAAAATAAGCTAGCTAGATTATGGGCAGTACTTAGTTCAGAAACAATCATGGATGGGTAACTAATTCACTAATTAACATAGAGTTGCCTATAAGCATTGCTTGTTGCTACACGGGAAATGACATTGGGCACGAAGTTGTTACAATATGAACTTCGGTGAACTTGTAGACGTCGCATTAAAAAGATACTCTCTTTAAAGGCTAATTACTGTAGAGAAGCCAAAAACAGCTTTTAGAAGCTGAAAAGAAGAGACGTATTACTTTGCATGGCTTCACTGATAAAAAACATATTAAAAAAGGAGGTTGCTTCCCAACAAAGTTGGATTGTGTTTTAAAAAAGAAAGTTTTTACCATCCTCGAAAAGTACCAGGAGGTACCGGTATCTCACCATCAAATTATATATAAATTCTTTGTACTTAGGTACCAAAAATTTATATGTAATTTGATGACAAGAAATTGGTACCTTTCAAGTATGGTAAAAACTCTCTTTAAAATATGGTTGATATTTGATAAATCTCTCCAAATAAACTAGGTACTCCTATCTTTCAATTTTCGATTATCTGTAGGGTTAATACTGCACCAGATGTCATGTCACAAGTTTGTTTACCACAAGGATTGGATTTTTTTTTGAAGGAACCATAAAGGTTGGATTGGATTGAGTGAATCTTGTAAGGCAACTATCTAGATAGCTTTGGTTACCCACAAGGTCACACTTTTACTATAAGAAAGCTAGTGACAAATATTATTTCCCCAAGCATTAGATTTAGGGACTCTTCCAAGAAAGCTAGCATCTCAAAATCTCATAGAATAGTACTAGTTGTTAACTTGTCTCTGTTGCACACACACGAATTGATTGATGAATTAGACACGGGAGTAGGCACGTACCAGCCATTCCTTGTGGCCTTGCGCGCCCTCGGGGTCCCAGAGCTTGACGGCGATGGCCTGCGCCTTGAGCCCCGGCTTGACGCCGTCGTCGACGAAGCCCTTGTACACGGGCCCGAACCCGCCCTCGCCGAGGAAGTTGCCGCGGACGAACCCCCTCGTCGCCGCGCGCAGCTCGGCGACGGTGAACACGTGGAGGTTGGACCCCACCAGCGACACCGACAGGTCTTGGTCCGCCGCGCCGCTCAGGTCCGTGAACGACAGCCGCCGCAGCTGCTGCCCCACCCCGCCTCCGTCGCCCGGCCGGACCTTATTCTTCCGGCTGTCCCCCGCCCCGCCGCCGGCGCCCCCTCGAAGGCAGCCACCGAGCAGCGACCTCCACAGCGACGACGACGCCGCCTTCCTAGAAGCAGCCTTATTGCTGGACCTCATGGCGGCACGCTGCTAGCATGCAACGCCCGGTGCGTAGTATATATAGGGCTCCCGTCCGCGTCGGGACGAAAAGCTCGCGAAAACGCCGTGTTTTTGGACGTTTTCACGGTGAGTTCGTGTGGGTCGGGAGAAAGGAGGTGTGAGTGGGGTTGGGCGGCGAGGTCGCACCTGGTTGGGTGAATATGTAGACGCGACCACGTCCGTCTCGGGGGAGAGCTTGGGCTTGGTTGGGGTGACATGGCCTTGTGTTGACCCCCGGAAGGCAATGGTGCAAATTCCTATGTGTATTTCGTGATTTTCAAATATTGTAAATAATACACAGAAAAAATAGAGACGAGAGATACGAATTTTTACATTAAAAACTCTTAGGGGGAAAAACCATGGACATTCGAAAGCAAATTACTATAATAAAGAGATATTACAATGGAGTACTTACTTTTTCTATGAGCTTCTGGTGTGTATATATAAGGTGAGGGAACCGAGTTCCACATGGAGAGAAAACCGAATCAGAGTCAGTTGTTACAGATTGATACCACGTCTGGCATGACATGATGAAGTGTCCTATACAGACACAGTACAAATTTGAATCACCTTTTCAACATCAAAGGCATGAATAGGGGTGTAAAAAAAGGCCCAAGTCTCACGATCTGCTCGAGCGCTGCTCGAGTTCGACTAACTTTAGGCTCGATTTGAGCTCGACTCGAGTTCTAAACAAACCGAGCTCGAATAGTTTGTCAAGGCTCAATTCGAGTTTGAGTATTGCTACATGTTAACTTTTACCAAACTTACTCGAGTCAAGCTCAAGTTTGAGTTTTTCTTATTATTAAAGATTAGTATATGTTAAATTATTAACTCTTACCGAGCTTACTCGAGCTCAACTCGAGTTTCTACCCAAGTCCGAGCTTAGAAGACTAGGTTTACTCAAGCTCAGCACAACGTGCATGCTTCCCTACCCACTCTCTCTGTTGACTTGTTACATGTAAGGGTAGTAGGTATTTTGTGTGATTGTTTCGTTTTGAATATAATAAATACTTAATGAGAAATGACCATATATACCCCTATTAAATGATATATATATATCACAATTGTTTAATCTCTTTCAAAGCATTTAAATAGGGATAGATAGAGGAAAAATTACAATAACCACACCCTACGTGTAATAGTACAGCATATTTTGATGTAACTGACACAGATGGGTCTTTATTTAGGACCAGGCATCCGTGCTTTGGTTGATGCATGCACACGGCGAATCCACACGCGCCAAAGCGTTTCAGGGTATGACCAAGCTCCATTTGCCTTCGCGAATACCATTCTTTGGGAGAAAAGCGAGTGTTGTGCCGAAAAGGGCCTGTTCCATCCATACAGCAGCAGCGGCTAGCCCATACATGTTTGACTTCGACGAAAAGGAACAGGCAGTTTGACATCGCCTCTGCCTCTCTGTCTTCTTTCGGCGCCAGGCATCCGATCGTTTCCTTGGAGGTTTCCTCCTGAAAACAGCCGAGATCAAGCGTGATGTGCATCGGCATGCACCAAAACATGTACAGGTCTGTGTCACTGCGCGCCAGAATTCAGACATCCACCGCTTTTTTTTTTCCTTTTTTCAGAATGCAGACATCTCCAGTTGTGCCATCGAGATAAGAACCTACCTGCCTTCCTTTTCTTCTAGAGAGAGAGAGAGAGAGAGAGAGGCTTCTCTGGTATGGATTGGGATCTTGTGATGGTGTGTTGAGATCGATCGATGTGGTGCAAGAACTGCCATGCCGAATGAGGAATCGACATGGACGGACAGGAACAGTCTACCATGTCTTCCACACACGGTTCACTAATTAATTAAAAGAATGGCTCTGAGTTTCTTCTTCCTTGGTGCCCAATCAAGAACCGGTCAGGATATTACTAGTTATGAGATGAGATGCCCGCACATGCATGCAGGTAATGTTATCTTTTTCCATGCACTTTGCTGCTGTCAAATGCGACGAGTAGAAACTAATTAAGCCACAGCTGAGAGGTTAGGTTTGGGGGTTTTTTTTCATAATCTGAAACGGCGACAACAGATCTTCAACCAACTCGCCCCTACCTCTTACAGAGTGCATATCTATGCTCCACCAAAAAAAAGCAAATTGTACAAATTCGAAGACACAGAAAGAGTCGACGTGATCATCACCTGCACCAACAACTCCTTAATTAGTAAACCATCGCTTGTTTTAGGATCTGATCTGTATACTTTTTCTCTCGTCTGACTGCGGGTCTTGCACACAGCATGTTCAGAAGGCGTTTGTTTGTTTGTTTACAAGGACGTTATTTTCCTCTGCAGGCAGGTGGAGCAAGTGGGAAGCGACGGTCAAACCGTTCATGCATGCGACGCGTCACGTGATGAATAACCACGCTGCAATGAATAACCACGTGATGAATAACCGTTCATGCATGAATAACCACGCTGCAAGCGACAGGGAAACAATCCTCCCATCCTTTTGACTTCTGCGGTGCATATCGATCTTAATTGTTAGCTATGACGATTAGAAAATAATTATCCACGCTACGAGCCTACGATCACGTGATGGATTGAGACTTAAGGGTAATCGATGAAACCGATCGATTACCTTAATACTGTCCCAGTGCCGTAAGTAGGTAGATTAGCTCGTCGCAACGGAGAAGAAAGTTCTTTGTTTCCTCAGCGAGAAGCTGTGAAATCGTGGACTTTCACTTACCTAGCATGCAGATGAAAGCAGTGTTTATATACTAATCAGATGACTTATGCATATATTGTATTCTGTTGATTAGTCGGATCAGTGACGTCGACCTGTATCCGATTCATTATCAATCGACAGATCGATCGAGCAATTCGGTGGAGAAGTTAAGCCGACAAGGATCTACTCTTGTGACAATAAACCTGAAACTTCACCAATCGACACGTTCTAGAAACTCTTTCAGAGAACATGTTGGTAAGCGTAGGTTAACTTCGTGAGATACGGGGTAGGCTTGACATCTCTTTCCATGAAGAGCTCAAGTCTCACGAGACTCCTTACCAACTGCTAAATAGCCACGTCATATGCATCTACAGATGTGCTCCTTCCTGTGCACCTCTTGCTTCCTTATTAGTCTCCTGTGTTTGAAGACAAACACTTCGGCAGGTACAACCACAGCCTTAACATATGATTTTGACTCTAATAGCATCTCACTGATCGATCACATTGAGCTACTCGAGCAAATAATATTCTTGATGCATGCATGGTTCTTGATTTAAGCAGAGAATTAACAAGGGGGGAAATATGTGTCTAGATAGGGTTCTTGACATGTATATAGGTCAAAGTGCTAGGTACTGGTTTCAATGGTTTGGCTGATTTGTGCTCCCCGACGTGAGTACATATTCTTGATCAGAATTCTTTTAGATGAGACATGAAATTGGAATATGTGTGGTGATGATTCTTCAATATCCCTGTAGATTTGTACCTATGTTTGTGTACACATTAATCTTAAATTGGTGTTACATGTTAGAGATGGTTGTTGATGCTGCAGGCATTTGTTAGTTTATCTGAATCTGTCGGCTGCAAGCAAGCAATGTTCTGGAATAGCTAGCTTGATTACTTCTAATAATTAGAGACTATCTTTAGCTTGATTTGGTCAACCGTCATATACACTGAACTGAATACTGACCATTTCTTTTGAAAAGGCAATACTGACTTCTTCAATAGACAGATTACTTGACATTTGATCTGGAGAAGAAAATGTCTTCTAATAGACAGCATATAGTCATTATTAATTATTAGTAGAAACTTTTTATGCCAATGCTTTGTCTTCGTATCTTTTCAAGACATCAGTACCATATGTTCTGAACTTTTGCTACAGTAGTACAGATCAACAACCTCATGGTAGGTGTGTACAATAAGTGGCTACAGTAGAAACTCGGATTTGTTCACACCGCTTAGATAGCTAAGTGGCTATTAAAGTTTTGTGAGAACCCTTGCTGATTTACATGTAGGCCTGGTAAGGGGGCCAAGTCCTACATGACATTGCAAACATAAAAATTCCAGTGCCCGCTCAGGCCTCGTTTGGAATATTTTTTTCTGCTGATTTCTACGGAAATTGAGGGGGTGATCGGAATAGCGATGGCTTTTGATTTTTACTGAAAAAATAATGTAGCTGACTGAAAAAACATTGTAGCTGAGTTGGTTTATTGAGTATAATTAAATATAAAAAATATTAAAAAAAACCGAAAATAAAAAACGAAAAAAGTATAAGTAATTTTTTTAAAAAAAATAAAAAATAAATAAATTTTACTGTACCTACTATAGTGTTTTTGTCGTCCGTCGCCGCGTTCACAAAAGCCGTTCTGATCGCTCCCTCATGAATTGTTTCCTCCTACCTTCCAAACGTGGCCTAAACAAAAAAGGAAAGCCCAAGTGGGTCCGAAAGGTGATGAGTTGGGCTAGTTCATCTTGGTCAGTGCTGCTTTTGTCCCTTTCGTAATTTGTATGATGCAGGATTTTCAACTCTCTTGGCATTTGTGCGCTTTGTTGCTCTGTAGTTCTATTGGAGTTTGTAATGGTCCCATGTATGCTTGGAATTTTCCCCTGTGCGGACCCCCCGTTCCAGCTGTGCTGTGCCACATAAACATGAGTTGCGTTGCCTTGAGAAGCTGATAAAAAGATTTGATTTAAGGGGTGTTCAGAATAGCGATGGCTTCTGAATTCTGACTGAAATTTTACTGTAGCTGATTTTTTTACTGTAACTAGTTTAACTTTTTAAGCATAATTAAATTAAAAAATATAAAAATATAAAAAATGTTAATCTATCACGAACAATGCAAAGGAATACAAAAAAACAAAAATACAAAAAAACTCAAATAATCTAAAAAATTCAAAAAAAGATGAATTACTGAATAGTAAAAAAAAACTTAAAGTTAGAAGCTGTAGTTGAAAAAAAGCTAAAACGAATTTGACATAACAGAAGCCACCATATACATCTGTCAGGAAGCACAAACATCGTGGCAAGCTCACTGTATGTCTGCAAACAAACATGGTCCCTTATGTATAGTAGAAACTACATGATTATAGGATTTTCCCAGGCAAAGCACAACAACGCCTTGAGTCCGTGATACGCACATGATTGCACGTACAGCCGTCTAACACGCAGGTGTGTTCTCGGCCATTCTTGAGATCAAGAGAACAAAGCAAATGACCTTGCCAAACTCTTGTCGGCCTTCACAGCCAATGCAACCGAGTCCAATGCTAACACCTTCCCGTCTAACGGAAAGAAAGATAGGGCAGGAAGCCAAATCCTTTGCACCGACTGTGTAGTTCTTTCCAAACAACTCCAAAGTCGAACAGGATAGGCTAAAAAGGGTAGAACATCTACCTTGTAGAGAATTTGTCAGCTTGGAAAGGAAAAGATATTCGAAAGTTCAAGTCTTACATAGCATCAGCATGACATGCTTTTGTTGTCACTGGATCATCAGATGACGAAAAGGTGATCATTGAGCTTATAACGCAGTGGTATTAAAGAATCTGTACAACGCCCCAGCTGACCCAATGGGGTGAAAACCACAAGTTTGCAAAAATTGGTATACGACAACAGGCGGTGTGACAACTTCTGTCAGGAAAAACACAGCCCCCACACACACTCCAGCTCCTATCCCAGCTATTTAGTTCACTGAAATTGCCTTACAAAATTCCAAGCTCATATAGCAGAACAAATAATCACTTCGGGGAGAAACCTCAAAAGAAATAAATGAAACCCTGTATTTCCTCAGCAGAAACTCATGGGGATGTATTCCCCTGCATTCTCACTAACACGCGATGAACAAGGAACTTTGCCACGGTAGCAAGACTCAGTAAAAATATTCCCGCAGTATACATCTGCAAACATTCAGGGGTAAACTACGATAAATTACATGCAGCCAACACAAACTAAAATAAGATACTGCGGAGAGCAACCACATGTAAATATTTTATTTAGTTGAAGATGCAAAATAAGATAATGCAATTCACCACTTGTATTCTACCCAGTTCAAATAGGCATTACGGACAAATCCACCAAGATAAGAGGGTGTATTATACTGCTATGGAAAGAAACATGTATAGAGTTTACGATGTCCATCATTCCCAGCAACCTCTATAGGTTAAACCAGCATCATACATCAAAACTATCAGAATGGAACAGTTAGTCTGTGTTCACTGTTCAGGCCAGAAGGAAAAGTACCCAACAATACGAACACGAACAACGCAGCATATGCACCATGGGAAGTAATAGTTTAATATTAAAAAAAGGTAGATAGCTTGAATCATATTATCAAAGGCAAGAGAATACCTTCCAGTCTCAATGGTAGCTTTATATACACTGATGATACAGCTACCCTACAAATTATAATGAAATAAGCCAAAAATAGGAATGAAAGAATAAGAGCAAACAAGATAGTAAAAATCAATGTAGATAACACAGAAATAACTACCTGTACTTGAATCACACAGCTGAGGAGTCTTCTGCTGGCAACAGATTGAAAATGAACTGATTGATGCTATCGGAATACAAGACTCCCATTCTGTTGTTGCCTTATTTTCTCAATAAGTGATTGATAAAATGACCTGAATGCCTTGATATCATTTCCCTGTTGAAAAAAAACTACTTTTATTACAACAGAAATAGTCAATTGAAAAGTGAACATTTTAACTTGATACATCAGATAAGAGATAAGATCAGGAATTCCTGAACCATGTCAGCATCTTGTTACGATTCCACCTAACAAACAAAAACCCTTCACAGAGTAATAGAACAAACAAAGGATAGTCATTGACTCATCGCCATTACTATGAAGTCTAAAGTTAAATGCTAAACACTCACTGTGTCAATACAGGTCACAAATTTATATAGTACAGAGCTGCTTCTTGATACTAATAACACTGCCCTAACATAAATGCCATTCTAATGGCATGTCAACCAAGCTGATAATAGTCTAGTTATCAACGGTACAACATGGTTCACTCACATTTAGATTCAGTAATTTAAGAAAAGTGGTTTAACTTCTTCAATTTTCATATAGTAATTTCGATTCTAGCATTACAGCAAGTAGTAGAATTGCCGCACAATTGTGCAGATAGGTACCCCAACACATGTTTATAACTGAAAATATAGTTGTACGTGCTACACAACTGTGAAAGCCTATGACAGAAAAGTTGTATTTTTTTTTATACAAATGTGACAAAATGAGGTCAGGAGAACAAGCATACCTGTAACTTTTGGTAGTACTGTTCAGCTAGGTCTGGTGGACAGTGAGCTTCTGGAAGACCTTTTGCTACAAAATTTACAATGAAGTCCTCCCCAAATCTTTCATACATAATCTTTTGAGCCATCACGATTTCACCAAAGAGAACAAGCTAAAAAAAGAAGTCAGTTAAATGAAGCTCTTGAAGATAAAGAATTAATCCAAATATCAAAGCGCAATAGCCATGTAGATTTTAAATATAGTAGTGCTGTAAATGACATCACATGGAGTTACAAAACAAACAAACATGATAGGGTAGTGTAAAGCCCATGTTCTAGTTGATTCTAAACTAAACTAACTGCTATATAAGAACCTAGCACCACTGTCCTCACAACCGTATTAGTACATGCCTAGTTTGGACACCAAGTGATCTAATTATCTATTCCCTCTTCACGAAGCAATGAAAGTATTTTGATATAGCACACAATAACCCATCTGTTCCCTCCTCACAGAGCAATGAAAGAACCAGGATATAGCATGATAACCACTGGCCAACTCAGCATTCTGTTTTGATACATGAACATTCTATCAGAAAAGGAAACCAAATAGATCTACACTGCCTTGCAAAGTAGCAAAGTTCACAGATTAGTTTCAAATTTTGGACAAAGTACACAGTACTTTCAGTTCTGCCAAAGACCAACATGAAGTAATGTGTGCGCCCTAGGCTTTTCTGGAGCGTTTCACAGGGGAAAAGAGCAGGAAGTGATCTCTATGCATGATTTAATTAGATAAACGGATATCAGTAAGAAATGAAATGAAATGCAACTCCGTGCACTTTAGAACATCACAAAAATATATTTAATTTACAACTTGTTACATTACTTCGAGAAATATGAAGGGAAAGTTATAGAAAATTGCATTGACAGAACTAAAACTTAAATCTTTATTGAGTTAAATATCCCAAGATTTTTAAGAAATAAGATGTGTCCTACAGGCTACATATTCTAGCTGAACAATTTATGTCAGTTGAAATTTAGATTACCATAGCGATGGCAATAAAAGGGGCCAGTCGGCCAGTTCCGATCTGGAGAGGCAGCTACAAAACCCTAGCGCAGCCTCCCTGCCATGCAGGCATAGCCTCCATCACCGGCTCCTCCCCGTCGCCAGCCGCCAGGTTTGTCCCCAGTCCCCAACCAGTCCCCACAATATTAGTAGCAACGGGACTCAATTTGAACAGGAACACTTTTGTAGCATGAAGCATCAAATGTGTAGACTAGTAGCTAGTTAGCCGCTATTTGTTGATCTGCGTGTTATGATTGATCCCACTAGCAATACACTAAATCACTAATACAGTAAGTTTATTTACATCTTCAAATTCAATCTTCATTCTTGAATGCACGGCATCATGGAGCCCGAGGGAAATATGAACCCATTGTATGATGACCTAACATTGAAATACGGGTTTTGGCCGGACTTGTGTAACAAGGATATTGTGTAGTGTACCCTTTGTGACAGGAGGATGCATGCCAGAGTCAGGAGGTTGAACCAACATTTAGCGGGGGATTTTGGAGATGTGGAAAAATGTTCCAAGTCAACAACGACCATCATGAAAGAGATGTATGTGTATCTGGAAAAGAATAGGAACAAACCCGTCGAACTAGACGACGATGATGTTGTAGGTGGGGAAGGAGGTGATGACACCGAAGTCCAAGTACATTCATGGGATCCACACACATAGTTGAACATTGCACAAAGAGAAGCAAGGAAGAGAAGAGAGGGTTGATATGCATGTGACTGATTTTTTTCTATGAGTGTGGAGTACCATTCAACGTTGTCTCATCAAGGAGATTATGGTGGAGTCTATTGGACAGTATGGTAACCCATTGGTCCTAGAAGGTGGAGAGGAAGAAGAAGAGGGTGGTGCTAGACCTGCTGGTGGAAACTGAAATGAGAGTCATTTGGAGTTAGAAGACCTTGACTTGGATGACAATTGAGTGATGTGTGTGGTGGTGATTATGATGATCGATGGGTCTTTACTTTATGCTTTTGCCACTTGAACTTCTATTATATTGTTTAATTTCTGTTTGGAACTCTATTGTTGTTTACTCGTTATGGACTATGGATATGGACTATGGACTTATGGAGTGTTGTTTGATTCACTTTGCTCTATTATGCATTTATGCTTAATTTTTGTTGCTGCTAATATGTATCTTTCAATTGTACTCCTTAATCCTTATCTTGGCATGATGTTGTTTGGAATTAGCATAGGGCCTTTCCAGGTATTCTAAATTCCAAGTCATTTTCTAGTGGCTCCTTTGTGTTTTGATTGATTCTTGTTGAAGCACCTTTGCGAATGGATGCATAAGAAATCCATTAGTCTATTGTTTTGATGTAAATATGCAATCCTTTAAAAATTTGGAATCCTGTAAACATGAGTTTCTCAAAAAAAAAAAAAAGAAGCTTGTTCGGAGATATTCTAGTTATTCACTAACATTTTTGCCTACTATGTTTGGCTTGGTTATTTCACAAATGCATTTTGGTGGATGAGCAGGACAGTGTTGTTGGCCATGATTCAAAATACAACTGTAAGTTCAATTCTGTTCTTATCTGTATATTTAGTTAAATTCTTTGTCCTGTCGATATTGCTTTGGATCAGCAGACGATCAGTTACTGATATATGACCAGTCATGTACATGGATGTAGGCCATCTGATGGAAAAGATCGAATCTGAGAACCTGCTCCACAGGGCTTTCAGTGCATTCCTTTTCAACTCAAAATATGAGCTGCTACTTCAGGTTTGCATAAGCATCAGTTGAGTTCTATGACCTACCTTTTATGTTGGTGTCTCTGGCTTTTAAGTCTGGAATTAGTTTTGTACTTTTGTTTTCTGTACACATTACACAATCCATTTCTTTATACAAGGGCAGGCAAGCATTCAATCCTTATGCTACTGTTCTGTGCTTATATACTGCATAAGTTGCTAGATTGTCATGTGGTTAGCAGACAAAGGATGTGGATTCCAACTTCCAAGAAACACATTCATCAAGGTTCAAGAATGATATGTTGGGATCCTCTTCAGGTTATCATGTTCATTCACTTCACTGTTTTTTTTTTTTGCTTTAACCATCCCACAGATGAAGCATTTGCATAAGCATTCACTTCACTCATTAGTTCATTAGTACTTAGTTGAGCAACTAGCAAGCAGTAGACCTGAGTCTGGGGACTAGTCGACCAAGTCGACAAGTCACCCCCTTGGTGACTCGACTCGACTTTATGACTTAATAATACTGGTTTAGGTGGTTAGACATCTTTAACTTCACCTTCACCTAGCAATTCAATATAATGCTAACAAACTATCTCCGAAGTTTCGAAGACTGGAAGTTGCATTACTCACAATGTGATGCCTACAAATCCCACCAACATGCAGATTACTAAAATTACTGACATACAGATAGTGCCATAGCCAAACAGCCAAAACAGCTATGTAAAGGTTTACTTTCAACACAGCAAATACAAGGATTGCAAGTTGAAATAGTAGCAAGATGATGTCTTACCGAATTTGCATCACGTAAATCAAATGATTTATCAAGGACACTGTATAAACAGCAACCAGTAGCAAACTTCTCAATCATAAATAATCGGAAGCCAGGAAGCTGAGGAGAGAAGAAAGTAACAAAACAAGAAATATATGAGATTATGAGCAATTCAACTGTCCAGTACTAGGTAGACACTTGACACTTCACGACGTAAGATCTAAAGAAGCAAACACAGCAGAACCTTATCATCAACTTTGGAGGTAGTGCACCAGTCTTTTATAAGTTTGACAAAAATCTGTACACATGCCTAAAAAACCATAACAAAGGTATAAGTAAACATTGTTCAACATAGCTATACTGAAAGGAGAACAGGAAATCAAGATAACCGTAATCCTCACCTTCCGGAGTTGTATATCTTTATGACTGCATGAAGTAAACAAAAGCAACTGCATTATGGTCTCTAAATACTGCCGACAAGTAGGAGCAAGGAGGATTGTAGACAGATCATGTGTTGCCATAGCATGCAAGAATGTGTACAATGTCCTCTGCAGCTCTTGCAGTTCACGCATTTCCTGCAATGCTAAGATATGAATACAGTATACAATGAACCATGGTATGATATGAATACGCACGGGTCCCACACTTGGAACTGTAAAGATTGCAAAGAAGCAGAAAAATCAGGTAGACATGGGATTCGATCCCATGACCCACCATTGAGACAACTGTGCGGTTACGTTTTCACAATGCTTGATGTATGTTGTATGATTTTATCCCAAAATCAAACAATTCAAATTCTTATTTGAACTTATTGGGTGGTAACCGGATTTACCGGCCACCTCCGATATTATTCTTTTTCCAACCGGTAGAGTTTTCCCTGCTAAGAACCAAATCTAGCCACAAGGTAAAATGGCATATACTATCACATTTTACTGCCATTATATTGATATCCTTGCCTTATATTTAGTAATGACAACTCAAACACAGCAAGCTCTAAATTCTTAAAGTGAACACTGAACACTATTGAATCAACTGGTATGACCACTGTAGGTTATACCACCGACTAAAGTGCTAGTTTCTGAAGAGCAAATTCACATTGCCACTAAGTGAGGAGGATCCGCCGGGGCGCGCGCGACGGGGTACTAAATTCACCATATGTTAGCTCTACACCGTAAGAAAGAAACAAGTAGGAAACAGTAAGGCTAAGTGGCTAACAAAGATAACCATGTAGTATATCCCTATCAACCTAATACATTTGGAAGACACTAGCATTCTAGTAATACAGAGATGAGCAGATACATAAAAAAGTATACAAGAACAAGCAGCTAGAAAAATAGAAACCAAAGTACTATTCAAGACATTGTTTACAGCTGCAATTAACGTTACCTCAGTATTGCTTGCAGGACCAGTTGAAAAGGCATCTTGTGACAGTATCACAGATAAATGACTTGCAATAGCAGGAAAGACATCCTCTAGTATGCTACTTACTGAAGAATTAAATTTGCACATTATTTGGTTTATTAATACGAGAAATTCCACCATATCTTTTGCCTGTACGAAAATAATAATGATGTGAGCAGCCCAAATGATAAAAATAGAAAAGGGTACACCATTGATAGAATATTGCTTCAAATAGCAATATACAGTTCAGCAGAGACTTGAAAAAAATCATGCTAAGTCAGCTCCAAAATATGAGTGCAACTGAGAAAAAAAACTATTTAATGCCTGTGGGCCTGTCTGTCCCCTAATTTCACAGTTTTCCATTGCTGTTTGGCATGATAGTTGAAACTTGTAATTTACACACCTTTCCTTTGGAAGGGCTGTAAACAACTTTCTATTGTTATTATTTTAATATATATACAGTAGGATTCTCTCCTAACATTTTCCCTAAAAGAGATACTGCTCAACGCAGGGCAGTTACCGAGAAAGGAAACTTTAGTGCTACAGGTATTAGGCATCACAAAAGCCAGCAAAGCCGAGAACCAAGAAAACAGATTTTACTATAATTAAAAAAATGAAATACCTCATTATCAACAAGCAACTGTCTTAGTGCGATTGGAATACATGGAAGCACTGAGATTCCTAAGATCTCAATCATGCGGTGAAGAAAGGATATGACCTGCATTTCAGCATTTGCATAAGTTAGAAAGTGGTTAATCATCCTAGCAGTGAACCAAGGAAGATGTTAAAGAAACAGGTTCAGATTTATCATTTTACCTTAGATCGCAAGGGTCTCACATTAGGAAATGAGATAAGGACTTGCAAAACAACATCAAGGGTCTGATGATAAGATGATAAGAAAAAATTGCATAAGAAGAAATAGCAAAACAAAGACCATAGATATGATATATTAGTTATTGATGCAGGAGTTATCAAGGACTAACAAATGTTCTCAGTTCTCAACATTGTCCACTTCATATTCTACTTAATAACAAACAAACATCATCATACATACAAGATTAAGTGAAAACAGGAAAGTACACAGAATGACAGAACTTACCTTCTTGAACATGACCCCAATCGTTGGCCTACTTCCCATCACGAGGCGTTCATTAAAGCCCTAGAAAAGGGCAACATCCGGATCCAGTAAGCATGAGGCACAAATGACTTGCCATGTACAAAACTAAGAATTTACATGATGAGTAAATCGGGGGAAAAAAAGAAAATAGAACATCAAAAATATTTGCTAGACATGGCCCAACCAACCATGTTCCACATAATGCGGTATTGGTCATTCCTTACAATGTGTGGATGCAAAGCATACCTTGCTGACCATATTCAATGCAACAATAATCTGCTGAAGACTCGTTGTTTTTGGAGATGATTCTTCAAGTCCTTGTGCTTTGGCATCCATAACAAGCGACTCAATCTGGAATTGATTTTCACCGACAACAGTAAGTTCCTTCTTTCCTAGAGGACCTAAAGCCATCATATAAAGAAAGGGGGGAAATCACCTGATGACAGAGAGGATTTAGCAAAGCTGTCAAGCACTGAGCCTGCTTCTCTGGTGATACCTCTTCAATACCAATCAACAATCCAACAGCCTGAAATCAGAACACATGTCACTGGTCCAAGTTCAGTGTTTCCAATGTAAACAATATAAACAGTTAGGTGCAAGGTTAGTTGGGTTATAGAAACAAATGGACATTGTACCTCAAAAATTTGGCTGCCATCCTCTGAGCTGGAGGACTTTACATCTTTATTTGCCCAATCCATAGCAGTGAACTGGCCTAGTACATCTTGCAAGCTCTGTTAACTCATAAACATACACAGCCTTAGCTCTAGAATAACAAACTAGTAACTAGTAAGTGTATATCTACCAAAAGAGATAAGGAAAGACCTGCAAAATGGTATCCAAGTAAGGCACTAGCTTTGCCTTCAACAACTTGACCGCTCTCATGAACAAGTATCCTGCACGGCGGCTCACATGGGCATTCTGATGGTGTATGCCACGCTCATCCAAGAACGCAGCAAGAAGGTGCGGCACGTACTGTACATTCTCCTGCATGAACTTGATGTAGCGGGTAATTGTCTCCAGATACACCAATGCAACTAAGCGGTGTGTGTGGCACAAGAATCTCGCAGAAAGGAGCATGGGCACAAGCTCCCCGAGCAGCCCAGTCCCAGTCCGGATCTCTTCCTCACCCACTGTTTCCCCAAGCCGGTAGAACAGAGTAAGAGTGACCTCAACACCCTCAACGCTAGCTTCTGCGGATGAGAGTGCTGTCACAAGCAACCCTCTTATGAACAACTGAGTGGTAGCTGGTGCCACACGACAAATGTTCCGGAATAATGCCACTAAATCCTTCCGCTGCTCCGCCATCAGGTCCTCCTCCTCCTTCCCAATCTTGTCAAGCACATTGAGATGCTCCCTATACACTGGATCATATGACATCTGCACCCTCACCACCTCCAAGATCCGTCTCAAGTGCTCCAGCTGCTTCTCAGACGGAGCCTTCATCATACCCACATATCCAGCTAAGAACTCGAGCACAGAACCAGAATCAACCTCCTCATCATCACAGCTCTCTGCAGCTGCAAATACAGCTGGTAGCACCTCTTCCAGCATTTCCAATGCTGCAGCTCCATCGGCATCAATAGAGCCAAGCTTGCGATAACACTCAAGAGCCTCAGCAGCACAAGTCGTCACTAGAGGTGCCATTTTTAACCCACTGTTTGGGCAACCAAGCCCCTGCTGCGCAGCGAGGAGCGACCTCAGCAACGCCACCTTTGCCCTGGCATCCATCCTCTTCGCTGCCACAGCAGAAAGACACCCCACTGCTGCCGCAGCAAGCGGAGCAGCACTTCCAGGGGACAGTGCAATGTCGAAGAGCAGAGGGACGAATATATCGTTCGCGACCAGCGCTACATCGATCCAGGAGATGCACCTGCGTGCCGCATCAAGGGCTACGGCGGCAGCGGCAGGGTCGGCAGCGCGGAGAGACGCAGCAGCGTCGTGCCAGTGGCCGACGATCTGGGGCACGCACTGCGCGCGCATGGCGTCCTTGACTCTCCCGGCGTCAGAGGCCTCGTCGGCGTTGCGGGGGTACTCCTGGGAGAGCAGGTCGTCGTCGAGGGAGATGACGACGCGGGCGAACATGTCCGTAGGCCCCGGATGCGGCGGCGGGGGAGGGAGGAGGTCCAGGAAGTAGGATGGGTAGACATGGGGGTATTCGAGGCGGACGAGGAGGGCGAGGAGCTGGGCGAGCTTGTTGCGGAGGAAGGGCGGCGAGGCGGCGTTGGAGGCTAAGGCGAGGGAGAGGAGGGAGGAGCGGAGCAGGGCGAGGTCGTCCGGAAGGGCGAGGCGGCGGCGCAGGAGCGCGTCGTGGAGGGACTGGAGGCACCAGAAGTGGACGTGGGCGTGCGGCGAGGAGGCGAGGCCGGAGAGGCAGAGGCGGAGGAGCGACGACGGCGGGGACTCGTCGCGGGCACGGGCGCATAAGGCAAGCGCCTCCTCGCGGACGGCCGGGGAGGCGGCGGCTGCGGCGGGGGAGTCGGAGGCGAGCAGGATGGCCTTCTCGAGGTCGTCCATGGCGGTGCGGAGAAATCTGGGGAGGGGGTGGAGACGGGGAAAGAAAGGTAAAGGCGGCGGAGGTGGGGTTAATAACTTAATATAGGAGAGGGGAGTGTTTGCTGCTTGCTCACTTTTGCTGTTCGATTTTGGTCTGGTTTGCTGGCTTTACGGGTGTTTCGAGGGTTTCTGTTTTCTATTGTTGGGTTTAGGAAGGGATGCTTATGTGAGTTTTTCCTAGACCTATAAACAATTAAACATAAATAAATATATACAGTATACACACACACGAGTTCTTCGCTAATTCGTATGGAACAAGATAGTTTGCATTTTTTCTACTAAAAGTGTTGATATGGTGAGCATGTATGGGATAACTATTATTTAGTATATGTGGTTTTATGATTTGGGTAGCTACGACGACTCGTGTTATTATCAAAGATAATAACACTAATTAAAGGATTAATATTCATTTGTTCGGTAGAACACTGCTTCAGTGAATAATAAGCTTATCAAAATGCTTCATCAAAACAACAATTAAAGAGGGTACAATATTATTATAATACCATTGCCACGTAGAGCTACTGTATGAAACGAGACTTAACAAGTTATGCCTGGATAATATAATATTTGGAAAGCAAATGGTTCTAAGATTGGTAGATAGATACACCCTAGTATACTTGTTCACAGAAATTACTACTGGACATCGCCTGCTCATCCTGACCTTTGCATGAGGCGTCTATCTCATATACGTCGTACTCCAGCCCAAGCTCGCTTTCTTCAGTGTAGCTGCCCTCAATGTAGACCTCTGTATAACCGTGTAGATCATTGTATTGACTCATTTCTAACAGTGAGAGTTAACAGCAAGGATGAGTTCAAAGTACTCAGCAAGTATTAATAGCAACATGCAATTCCATGCCAGCAATTTTCCCTCTCAACAATTTCTATCACACTCCACATCGTTCCGAAAATAAGTTTTTATGTGGTGAAAAGGTCCAATTATAATTTATAAATCTACTATCAATCCGCATTCAGAAAAAAGGCCACCGATAGGCTTTCATAGCCCTCAGTCCAGGAGACAAGTATAAATTCATGATTTATACCCTGCGCAGGTTGGTATCACTTTACCCATAGCTCCTTTGATTTTAATTGCTATCGATTTCCTCGTATTTTCTTAAATGCGATGCTTAAATCAGAGTACAGAGTCATGTCCCTTATTTCCTTATATTATACCTTCAGCTGGCTAGTCATAGTCGTTGGTCTAGGGTAGTTTCTTACCCTCACCCAACACCCACCCTAACTATAAGCTAGTTGTTGGTCAGGTTAGACTCACCTTCACCCGACACTCCACCACATTACTTATAGGTGCTCGGGTCTTACCATTTTTGGTTTTATCCCATCCTCACATTTATACACTTGTTACCCCATATGGAGTGTATAGTAATTTGATAAGATAATTAAACTTTGTCCGTCTTACACAACCATGGCTGATACAATTAGTACAACATGTTACATGAGTGAAAGTTGGTGTGTCCTCATGTAATACCCATATGCAGAGGGCCAAACACCTGCCACTATTATTCCTTTCTAGGCATCATCTGCCCATCTTTCTAGGCGTCTCCGTGCTATCCTTAGAACTTATTTAGCTGATTTTGGATTTTAAATCTTAATAATTATTTTAATTTGACATGCACAATTTTAATCACCGTGTACAGTTTTAAATCATCACACACATTTTTTAATCTTCTGACGGAAGTTAATTGATCCTAATATTCATGAATAATTATTTATGGGTTTCTATAGTTTCAAATACAACTAACAAAATTATTTAGGTATTTAAATGTGCAAAAGAGTGATCTAGACGACACGACACAAATTTAATCTGTACACTTACAAATTTTAATCTACTGATGGCACTTAATTTATCCAAATAATCCTAAATAAATATTAGCAAGTTTCTACAATTTCATTCTAACTAGCAAAATTAACAATGTAATTAATTACATAGAATGATTTAAGGGCAGTATACGAATTTGTTTGGTCGCATTAATCTCTCTCTTCTCTTACTCTTCACTCTACCATATCCAGTCGAATGGCTTGTGGCCATTCACTGGCTCTTCCTCCACTGCCTTATATCTTCTTATTCTCTCTCTTATTCCCTATTCTTACTGCTCTCTCACCTGGCTTCTTGGCTCTTGCTCATGGCCAACTTTCTCTACCGTTCTCCTGCTCCAGCTGATTTTTGGCCTCCACACAGTGTTGTCCTGTGCTTCAGCTCCCCTGCCCGACCGCCTCTGGCCATCCCCTGCAGCTCGACATCCCTACGTCGGCTTGGCCTTCGGCCTCTAGCTTGTGCCCCCTGCCTCCTCCAGGCTGGCCGACTGTTGTGCCTCTAGTCGCCGGTCAGCCACTCCAACTCCCCTGGCCCGGCTCGCCTCTGGCCTCCCTGCCATATGCCTACTTGGCTCCGACTATGGTCAGCTTTGCCTTGAGCTCGGCCCCTGGCATCACCTCACTTAGTCTCCCGCTGTTGCGCCCACTCCATGGCTCCCAACCTCCAGCATCTTCCCCAACTCCACTATGCGTGGGCCCCATCCTGACTTCATCCTCCAGTGCCTCTACCCCCACCTCCATTCTTCTTCTCTTCTCCCCATTACCAGTTTACTTGATTTTAATTTCATGATTTGAATAAATTTTTATTTGAGGATGCTGAATGCAGTGGTGAGATGCTACACAGCTTGCTATGACAGGGCTCAAGGCCTTCCAATACGTCGGGGAGCACGGAGTTGCTATCGGGTGCGCATGGCTTGCCAGTGATGGCTCCTGTATACTCCTCACCTCTCTAAACTTTTCTCATCTTCTGAAAGCATCTAGGCCCCTGAGATTAGGGTTTTGGTAATTAATGACGATTTATGAATATAGAACTAACATGTGTGCTAAGATTGTATAGACAAAGTCTCATGTGGAAAATGAACAAGAACAAGCTGCACAGAATCTTAGCGTCGAGAAAGTTTAATTTGAGGTACATAAAATATATGATCTCTTTCTATTTTACCGGTCTTAGGAGAAATGGTGGAAAACCGGATTATAGGTTAGATGTTGTACTATTAAGAGAGATATATGAAAGTAGCTTGATAGCATGGTTTGGTGCATATTGGATCAATTTAGGATCATGCAAGCATTTAAAAAGAAGTTTGAAAACTCATTGTGCTTTCTCAGAAAAATCAGTAGCATCGCACTCTCCAGCGGTATTACCGATTTTTGTGTGGTACGTTTTTTTTCCAGAGAAGCACTCTTTCAGGGATTTCAACTCACAGAAATCGGTAGTACCAGACTTTGAATGACGGAACTAAGTGCGGTAGTACCGCATGATACTACGGTAATACCGATTGTCGGAATGTTTTTTCCAGAGAGTTCCCTGAGAAAAACTTAACTGGCCAGAAATCGGCAGTACCAATATTAGCACGACGGAACAACTGCAGTGCGGTACTACCGCACTGACCTGCGGTATTACCGTAGTGCGGTAATACCGCACTTACAACGGCGGTAGTACCACACTAAATTCCAACGGTTAGTTCTGAACCGTCTGACATAGCCGTTATTTATAGTGGTAATACTGCTTTTTCTGATTTTTTAGGATTAATTTTTATCAATGGCTAGCTTTGGTTGGTGAGGGTATAGATACCCCTCCACCTGCCCAAGGGCACGGTGCTGAGTTTGCATTGATCATCTTGAGCCCTAGAGCATTCACTCCACTCTCTTTTCTCATTTGAGCACTAATTTTGAGTAGTGGAGAGATTTTCAAGTGCATTCAATTCTAGTTGATCCAATTGCACTTGAGTGCTGTCAAGCGGAATCATCGGTCTATTCTCTTAGTGCTTGCCGGCACCTAGACGGCGAGGAGGTTGTTTGCACGGTGACTTCTTCAAAAATGTTGTGAAGAAGCCCGAAGCGATTGTGAGTGGTTTGGAGCTCGCCATCTCCAGAGAGGAGGAAGAGCTACCCTAGTGATCGAGGAGCAAGTCTTAATTTGTGGAGCCGGTCCAAGAGTGCTTGGGCTTTCCTCAACGTGGACTAGTGAAGACCGGCAAGTCTTCGATACCACGGGAAAATATCGCACGAGTCATTGTGATATTTTCTTACTCTCTTTTAGTATTTCTATTATTAGTTGAGCAATTTGGTATTTGATATATTCACTTGTGCTGGTGATTGAATTGTTACTCAAATTGTTTAGAATTACTAGACTTAAGTAGGTGTGATTTATTTAGCATCTCTTGCATTGTGTTGAAATTGATATAATTCGTTTAATTAGGGCAAGAATTTTAAAATCTCATATTCACCCCCTCTAGTCGGTTATCCTTGATCCTACATCTACTCATCCTCTCCTTTTGGTCTGTGATGGCTATGATTTGTAATGGATGAATGGTATAGGGTTTTGGGAGTGCATTCTAGTGCTCCTTCCTTTTTGTGATGTGCTTATGCTGTGTTGCTATGATGGATAGAAATGGATGGATGAGGTGACCTACTTGGTTTGTCGGGCTACAAATGGAATGATGGCAAGGATGGCAATGGTGGCAGCGACGCTCCCTTCATGCCTTCGATTGTTTGGACCCCTCTGGTTCTCGTTGTCCTTGCTGCCTTGGCTTGGTCCCTGGTGATCGTTGACTGTTCTGGGCGTCATGGTCGTCGTCTTTACTCCGTTTGTCTTCCCCAACTCCCTTGTAGGCTTTTCTCCTCTAGGCTTTCTCTTCCTCATTGTGACTGCCTTGCTGTGGTGGTTTTGGGGCTAGGTTGGCGGTGTGGCCTTGCTTGGCATGGTGCTATGTCTTTGGCCGAGACTAGCAATGGAAGTGAGTTTCTTTACTTGACTTGCTTTGGCTTTCGGTTGGGGAAGGAAATGGGCTAGGAAAATGGGGTATGGAAGGAATGCTCCGTGGAAGGCTTGCTTACCTTAAGAAGAAGAGGGAGTGTTGTCTCTCTCTGGCTATGGCTTTGCCTTACTCCTTGCTTCCTCTTAGCACTTGATTGCCACTATTTGTTTCGATCTCTCATTGGCTCTTGGCAAGACATACATGTGCTGTTGAGCTTTTTGTTGACTAGTTGGGGAAAATGGAGGGCCCTTCGGTGAGCATTTACTTGTACCTTGTTTGGGTTGGCTAAGGTTGTGCACTCTTCACTTTGTAAACCATGTGTAGCTACTAGATATGTCATATGGTTGGTTGTCCAAAAGAGGAATATACCTCCCATGGCATCCTAGCCTTTCCTTGTGGTCTTGTGTGTTCTTGCAATTGGTTGGCTCTCCAAAAGTACAGTGTTGGATTTTTGGCTACGGATGATGATTTTGCGGTTGGTTTTTTTTGTGATTTCGCTGGATGATGAACCCTACATTAATGAGAGGTGTCGAGGTTCTGGTATCTTAGTGGGCTAACAGAACAGATACTATAAGATGGTTGGGGTTTGACGGCACTTTAGTAACACTTAACTCTTACTCGTTTTTTTATCTTTTTTGTAGGGGGGTCAAAATATAATATGTCTCTTGTATTTTACTCTTGATGTATTTTTTTATCAAGGATGTATCTCTATATGTACTATGAGTAAAACTATAAGTATTTCTCTCTTATTGTAATTTATTTATATTTGTGTTATAAAGAGATACTAGATTGTGCATTAATTCGTATAACCGGGACTCTCATGAACTTTATTAATTCTTTTTTGTGATTTGGTTGTGATTTGTTTTTACTTGCTAATGCAGTTGATTACTTAATTAGGGATGATTAATAACATAACTGCTACTTAAAATTTAATGAAAATACGGGTCGTTTCAGTAGCTTTCTTAATTACAGAATGCCGAGAGCTGGCGCAAACTATACAAACTCAAAAGGGTGGACAAATACATTCTTTTCATGGTATATCGAGAGCGGTTGAAGGTTTCACCCTTTTAGTATCAAATACTATGTTCGTGTCATAATATAGGTTGTTCTAGGATTTGGGTTGGTTAAGCATTTTTAGTTTTAATCATTAATATATAAAGAATTACCTAGATCAATAACATAAAATTGATGTCACGAGATTCATCATAAAATATACTTTTGTAATTATATAATTATTTTTATCTAAACTAATATATTTTCATAGAAATTACTCGTCAAAGTGTCACTTTGAAGACCGTGTCAATATCCTAAACAACATATATATGCTAGGATTTGTATTTGCCATTCTTGCTTAAGTAGGTTTTATTCATCCACACGCTTGACAAAGTTTTTCTACCATTAACAAAGGAAGATCCGATGGCTCAAATGTCTGGAAGTTGTGTGGACCTTACATTGTGGGGAATTCAACCGCTCTCGTATTATATAAAAAGGGAAAAAAACAGTGGAGATCATGCGAAAACCAGAAACTCCACCGGAGATCGGCTTTGAGGAATCTCTACCCACTTCTATTTGGCTATTGAAATAAAGAGGTGTAATACTACTTCATCCGTTCTGCAATATAAGTTCTAAATCCATAATACACATAGCCTAAGAAAATAATAAATATAAGAAAGAAATAATATCATTGAACCATGTATACCTCTTAAATAACATAGTACAACTACCCATCCACCTTTTTAGCATTATAACAAGGGTATATAATAGAGAATATTGTGATAATTATACCTTAATTTTTACACTAAGTTTATATTATGGGATGATGTTTTTCAAGAATAAAGGTTTGTTTCGCGGGACGAAAGGATCAGTATATTGCATCTTCACACGGTACAATGTTCACAAATCACACAAACACCACCCGGGCCAGCTTGCAGCCGTCAACGGACCAACGAGGCACAACCTCTTGCATCCCGACAGCTGGAAATGAACAATGCGAAGGTAATTCCATCCAAAATGCCATGTGAGACTCAAAGACCAGCCCAACGCCCAAGTTCCCAACCCAGCCCACCAGGGAGGAGAAACCAGCCTACATCAAATCCAGGCCCAGCCCAATAGTCCACCAGCACCAAAGTAAAACCCTAGGAACCCGAATCCAACGGCTCCCACTCCCCGATCTCCCATCCAACGGTCTCCACCCCCCGCGCCCACCTTATAAGATCGCATCATCCCCCACCCCTAGGGTTTCCTCCCACACACCAGTCCGCCTCCACGCCGCCGCGCCCCAAACCCTCCCAAGTTAAGTCGGCGGCGGCCATGACGACGCGCTTCAAGAAGAACCGCAAGAAGCGCGGGCACGTGTCCGCCGGGCACGGCCGCATCGGCAAGCACCGCAAGCACCCGGGAGGGCGCGGTAACGCCGGAGGCATGCACCACCACCGCATCCTCTTCGACAAGTACCACCCGGGCTACTTCGGCAAGGTCGGCATGCGCTACTTCCACAAACTCCGCAACAAGTTCCACTGCCCCGCGGTGAACGTGGAGAGGCTCTGGTCGATGGTGCCCGCCGAGAAGGCAGCGGAGGCCGGCGCCGACAAGGCCCCGCTGGTCGACGTCACGCAGTTCGGCTACTTCAAGGTGCTCGGGAAGGGGATGCTGCCGGAGAAGCCCATCGTCGTCAAGGCCAAGCTCATCTCCAAGGTTGCCGAGAAGAAGATCAAGGCCGCCGGCGGCGCCGTCGTGCTCGCCGCCTAGGGTTCGGTCCTGACCCACCCTGAGATATATAAATCTGAAGTAGTAGTTGTTTCTTGTCTGATCTATTTGTGTTAAGAAGACTTGATTAGTTGTTTCTTATTGTGGTTCCTGCGTGGCAAGGCAGTGCCTTGTGAGGATTTTGCACTAAGTGATGCCAGTTATATCAGACATATCAATGCTATCTTTTGCTGCTATTATGATTTGTCTGATCCGTGTAATTACTCCGCGATGCATGTTCTCTTATATGCGATAAGAGTATTCGTCGCAACCATGCTTGCATTACACTATATTCTAGTTCTGTTAGAAATTATGGGAACTGTGAATTGCGTTATTGTGTGTCAATGTGGTATGCTTGATATAGTGTTAAAAGCATTTGCAATGGTTTAGGCTTGCGTTTATGTTTGATGGAACCTTGCTTCATTGAATTGTACTTACTGGATGATGGGAAGAGATCTATTTTGAGTCCTAAAAGCTCTTAGCCTCGGTAAACATGTGGTAGACCAGGAATAAATAATTGCTCAACATCTACCCAGTTGTGGGGTTGCATGGAATTGTTGTGTAGTGCCACATCAGAGTTTGTGATGTAGCAGTTAGATTGTGATGTAACCATTGTGTGACCTATTTGCTTGCTTGCTAAGCTGTAAGGCTAAGTTATAGCATGCTGTAGACACAAAGGATAAAAATTGTTCAACATCTACCTAGTTGTGGGTTTGCATAAAATTCTCAATTTGTTTCCTTGATTAAATTGTCTTATTAATATAGTGCCGCATCAGATTCCTTGATTAAATTGTCTTATTAATATAGTGCCGCATCAGAGTTTATGATGAAGCAGTTTTATTGTGATGTAGCTATTGGGTGTATACTTTTTACCTGCGGCTAATAGCTTCTGACCCTAACACGAGCGTTTGTGCGAACGAATTGAATGCTGAAGAAAGTCTGAAATATACAAGCTAAAGGAGTACTGAAACGCCGAAGAACTTTATCAATATACCTTTTTTTGACTTAGATATAATTTGTCAAACTATCTGTCTCTAATGATTTGCATACCATGAATTTTCTTTGTTGCACCGAGATCTTTGTATCAAATTCACTGCTTAATTGTGCTTTCAACATGAAATTTCAGCCTTGTCTTTTGAAACAATCAATATATCATCAACATATAGGAACAAATAAATAGTTGAACTATTAACAATCTTCAAATAAATATAGCTATCATAATTATATCTTCCAAAATCATGATATAAGTTGAAATTGTTGTGCCTTGTAGATGATATAAGTTGGCAGCCTTCATATCATCCTTTATCATAACAAGAGAATCTTTAGTGACCTTCACAGCTCTACCTTCACCTGAATACTTGTATTTTTTAGCATAAAGAGTATTTAATGAGATAAGATTTCTCTTCAAATTCGGAATATGATGAACATCTAATAAAGTTTTGATGGTGTCATCAAACATGTTGATCTGGATAGAACCAATATCTGTAATCTTGTATGGTATATTATCACCCATCAATACGGATCCACTTAGTGTAGCTTCATAGGTAATGAATTACTTGCGGTTCAGGCTCATGTGGAAAGTACAGCTTGAATCAAGAATCCATTCGTTGTCGGTTTTTGCAATTACCGGTAAAGGCAATGAGAACGTCTCTATCAGAACCTTCTTTGGTGATAACAGTAACTTTAGATTCATTCTCTTGTTGATTCTTCTTAAAATTGTTATTTATCTTCTTATTGTTCTGCAACTTTCAGTTCTCAGATATATCATACTTCAGAGTCACCATACAGAAGAAATATAAAATTTGCTGATAGAAATTTGAGTGTACTTAGCAAAAATCTCACAATAAAAGAACTCTAGGTACATTTCCTCTAGGCACTTTGCAAAATTCGCCTAAAAGAATCAAAATCCAAAACTTCCTGCCCGCGTGCACTGCTTGCTTTCGCTCTTTTTCGGGCTTCGCGCCAAACTTACTTTTCTTTTTGCCCTCTATCGCTTGATTGCTTTTGATGTGCTACCGGTTTGTTGCTTCACAAGTTGCACACCGCACGTAGAGGGAAACAACGCCTGCTATGTTGCACTTCGCACATGGACCAATGTGAAGACGTGAGACCGCACTGCTCTAACGCTGGTGCTGCTCCTCCTTTAAGGGCATCTTCAATGATGCTGAGTTAGCTAGTTATTTACATGTACACATCAGTATATATTCTATGTGGAGAAAAAAGAGTATACAAAACACAAATAGCTAGCTACTATTTCGTCTCTAATCTATAATGTAAAATGAGTCAGATTCTATAAATGACTGTGTGTGCATGTTGTAAACAGCAAATAGCTATCCTTATAGATAGTCTTTTATAATGCTAGCTTTTAGTGTGTACTCTATAGATGATGTGGAATCCTTATAGATAGTACTTGGCTAGGACTATTGGAGATACCCTAACGCGCGTACAAGCGATCCGGCTCGGAGACGAAATCAATGTCGGCTCAACACGCGATGCACCTCAGATTTGGCGTAAAAACGCCGACTCAACGATATTTTCTCTTGAACCTTAATCTTCTGTGTAATCTGATACCACTTGTTACAAATAATGTATAAAAAAATAGAGATAAAAGGCACGAATTTTTACGTACAAGACTCTTGAAAAAAAAACACAGACGCTCGAGAGCAAATCACTATAATGAAGAGAAATTAACAATAGAGTGTTTGCTCTTTCTATAGGCTACTGGGGTACATATATAAGGTAAGAGAACCGAGTCCTATGTAGAGAGAAAACCGAATCAGAGTCGATTTTTATAGATTGATACTACGTTTGATATAATTTGTGCATATATCTATCATGCTACATCTGATATGAGGTGATGAAATATTATATATAAATACAATACAAATTCGGATCAATTTTTTTAACAAGAAATCATCTGAAGTTTCGGTTCTCCTATGCTGACAAAATAGAGATGAGAAAGAACCACCCAAAGGCTGAGAGCGTTTCTCTGACACAAATTTGTGTAACATGTGGTGTACATTAGAGCAAAAGAAGGAAGCATGTGAATACGTGATACAGAGTTTTAGGTCAGGAAATGCTCTCGATAGGGGACAATGTATCACTGTATGCTCTCTTTTTGAAAATACTTTTCCGAAAAAAGGAAGCACGACTACGATAACTGTCTCTCTCTTTCAGTTCTCTTCAGTAGTTCAGTGGCTGTGATTTGGATATGTGCAGCGTAAAGCGATTTTGTACCTCAATCATACGAACTGTGAATTTGTGATAATATATATTTTTTCCTGAGCTAAACAATTAAATACCAGGGAGCTTAACTGCTTAAGCAGCAAAAAAGAAAAAAAAATGAAAAGGAAAAACGAATTCGACGCCTGAGAGATTCGAACTCTCGCGGGGAAACCCCATGTACTTAGCAGGCACACGCCTTAACCACTCGGCCAAAGCGTCGGTGTTGTGTGCGGTGTTCTAATAACTCTTATAAAACCTTCTAGATTGCAATGCCACTCCCCATTCGTCCCAAACTCCCAATCAGAGTCGGAAGCCGCCGCCTCTCTCAGTGCCACTGCCGACCCATCTCCGCCACTTCCGCCGCCGCCATTGCCTCCTCTGGTCCTCCACTGAAGCCCATGGAACCCTCCTTATAAAGCACCGCCTCCTCTCTAGCCCGTCGTCGGCGTTCTCCGTTCCAGCTCCTCGCCGGAGTCCTCCACCCATCGCCGGCGTCCTCTTCCTCTCCAGCTCATCTCCCGGCCTCGTCGTCCTCTCCAACTCGTCGCCTCCTCCCTCTGAAGCTCAGCTTCCTCTGCATCCCGTCGCCGGCGCCGTCGTCCTGTCCAGCCCGACAGCCCGTCACCGGTACAGCCTAATCCGCCTCTCCAGACTCAAGCCCCAATGCCCGATGTTGTGATTGTTTTGTGGACCAGTAGATGTTTGGAGACCTAGGGTTTGATTTGTGCAGTATATGCTTCGACCGAACCTCTGTTCAGGCCAATTTGTATATGGAGTGTTGTTACCTATACGTGCGTTGGTATCTATGATGTTGTGCACATTCGTTTACCAGTTTCTGTGAATTGAGTTTACTAGAGATGGGAAGAAAAAGATATATTCTTTAGACAGTCCTAAAACTTCTTAGCCTTAGCAAACATGTGTCAGATCAGGAATAATTTCTTGGATGCTCTGCTGCTGTACGAACAATTCCGCAATGTCTAGCGTTCTTGTGCGCCTCTGTTCGGAAGTACAGGAAATTTGCAAGTGGTTTCCTATGTAATTGGTTTTGATTCAATAGTGCAACAACAGTTTATGATGTAGTAGTGTGATTAAGGGGCGTAATTGCTTGCTTGCTAACTGGAGCACTAGTTAGGGAGATGAATTTCTGTGTAAAGTTTGGAGGTAGTTTAGCGCTTTTTTGCTAACATAGTTGGCCATTATGAAAATGCACGTCTTTTCTGTTGCGTATGGGTTAATTTAACTGTACATGTTATGTTAATTTCTTAGGATTTTGTACTGACCGTGATTTCCTCTTGTTGTGAAGTGTCAATATATGGGTGCAATGTAGATGTTGTGGCAAGGAACTGATTTTTTAGGTTTTTGTGTGAAATTTTTGTTGCTAACATTTTACTACATTTCACTAAACAACAGAATTTTGGTAGCAGAAGTATATGCCCATGGATAGCCAATTGAGTATGTACACTTCAATTCCAAGAAATAGTAGAGCAGAAGCTAGAGTTTGATTATTCATATGGATGTTTGGAGCTATGTTAGTGCAAGAAACTATTTGTTTGTTAGATCTGCTGTGCTGGTGACTTGGTTGAGCAAGAAAACTGAAATTCCTTGCGATGGTTTCATGTGTCAGGGCAGGAACTCCTCCAAAATTCGATAATACTGGACCTATTGAAGTGAGCTTCTAGCTACTACATGCAATTGAGGCTGAGGCTGAACTGCCACACCGTGAATGTCGTCCAAAACTTGAACCAGGAGTTAACAATGGGCCATGTGGTTGAGCTCATTCTTCCAACTTATGCAAATCTAGATATTGCACAAGGGAGTTTTGGCAAATATTTGATCATCGTGTCAAAGTTTCACAGTATTGACAACAGTAGTATACGAATTCATGTAAATTTATGCTTGACAGATTCATCTCAATCATGTGAAGTTTAAGTTCCTCTGTATTTACAAGATAGAGATGAGAAATAGTCCACCAAAAAGGCTCTGAAGCGTCTTTTTTATCTGTAACAAATGTCTGTTTCTCCCACATGTTGTACATTTGTTCATATGTATTTTGAGTAAAGCAAAAGAAGGTAGTAGCATGTGAAATTGTGAATACATAATATATGCTTCGTGTTTTAACTCAGCAAGTGCTCTCAGTAGGTGATAACGTATCATTGGAGTGTGACTCTTGTGTCTCACAGTACCTGATTTCAATTATCTTTAGTTCAATGGCTGTCTGCGAATGATATGTGCTGTGAGAAGGTTATTGTATATTACTTTACATTTATTACCTGATCTAAACATTAAAATGCTAAGGAGTTTAACTGATTAAGTAACAAAATAAAAAAAAGGATGAAAAGGAAAAAGGAATTCGACGCCTGAGAGATTCGAACTCTCGCGGGGAAACCCCATGTACTTAGCAGGCACACGCCTTAACCACTCGGCCAAAGCGTCGTCTGTGCTCATCAAGGAAACTATTCCTTATTTGTGTATACACGCGCTGCACCGTACATCTATACTCAAACTCGAATCCGGAATTACCTCTCCCGCGAAGAGTCGCTATCGTCTTGGTAGTCTGCCCTAATGGACCCCGGAGTTGTACGGACGTCTCCTCCTCCGGCGGTGGTCGCCGGTGAAGAGTCGCGGGACGCACGGGTGGTGCGAGAGATCCTGCGTTCGGTGGGGCTTGGGGAGGGGGATTACGACGCGGGGGTGGTGTACCAGTTCCTGATTCTCGCCTACCGCTACGCCGGCGACGTGCTCGGCGAGGCGAAGGTCTACGCAGACCACGCCGGCAGGGACTCGCTCGAAGCCGACGACGTCCGCCTCGCCATCCAGTCCAAGGCCATGTTCTCCTCCGAGCCGCCGCGCCGCGAGGTAGCCCTAAAGCCCTGTTCCCTTCGAGGAATTTGCTGTTGATTTAATGATTTTTGAGAACACATATTCTTCTTTTATGTGGTTGATTGCTATTTTGCCTACACTGTTTTTGGGGTTGGATCTTTCCCTTTCGTGCCCAATCGAAGCTCCCCTCACGGATCGCTAGATTTTGCGCCAACATTGAACCTTATTAATCAATGGAAAGTGCTATACTTCTGTCTTATACTTTTTTTGGGGAGATTTCTGTCGAATTTATAATCTTTGGATTTGCATCATGATATGTGTGCCGCCGCCAGCGTCTTCTCTGTCTCCGGCGTGTCCATCTGCGGTGAGGCCGGCTCACCATCGCCACCGTTGTTTGCCCCAAGCAGATTCCCTCCTCGCCGGATGCCCCTTCACCACTAAAGATTTTTTTGAGGTCTTGCGGCCGTCGCCTTTGTCCAAGCGCTGAAGGCGGCCGCAATGGCATGGAGGTGGTGGCACAGAGGGAGCTGTGCCTTGGTTGATTAAAGAAGAGCTGTGGGCTTGGAAGAATGTCGGTTTGTTCAAGTCGGCACAACGGCAAGAACTTGCTTAAGCAGGTCGAGTTTGAGTCCTTAGAAGCTGCGCGATTAGAGGTAGCCCTAGCGTTTTTAAAGTTTCTGTCTTGATCAAGGTTACTTAGGGGGTGATCGTTTCAGCTTTTTTCGACTTCAGCTTCTAGCTTCAGCTTTTTTTTCACTATTCACTACACTATCCACTAACTTAGTTACAGTGTTTTTTCAGCCAGCTACAATGTTTTTTCAGCCAAAAGCCATCGCTATTCCGATCACCCCCTAAAACCAGTTTTGAATTTGTACCGGGGTCCGGCAAGGCTGTTAGCACCGATTTTCGGAAAATTTTGGTAGTTTTCGGATCAAAATTTTCAAATAAAAGTCGGCCAAAATCAGTGTAAATCGAAGACAAATCGGAATTAATCGAATGAACTTGGAGTAAAACGAAATATTTGAGACCCGTTCGTACTCTAACCGGGTGCCCAGTAGGACCGATTTTCGGTTCATAGGTTTACTGTCAAACCCACTTTGTAATCTCCTTGATCTTGATAAAATCTGGCCGGGGATCCCCTGCCGGCCCGGCGGGAGAATGGCGCCACAGCGCGGGACAGGACAGGACAGAAGCTCGAGGGAGGACAAAGAGGAGGTGACTGACGCTCGAGGACAAAGAGGACAGGACAGAAGCTCGAGGGAGGAGGACAGAGAGGTCTGGCAGGTCTAGCCAACGCCGACGAGGCATCGCGCGAGCGGTGGCACGGGGCTCGATTTAGGGTTGGGCTCGAGGGCTTGGAATTGGGGACTCCCAATGGGAGAGAGGAGGAAGGGGAGACGGATGATCTACATGTTTGATCTAGATGGTTATCATTGAGCTGCACAACGATACCCACAAAATTTGCATCCAGCATCTCCCTTCCAGACCTTGTGAAGGCATTGCGCCCTTGAGTTTTCTGCAATCTATACATCGATCTAATTGGAAAAATGCATTTACTTCCCACGTCCATATCATCTTGCCATGGTATTGAGCTACACAGTAGTACACATTTGTTGTACTTGCTGCTATGTCTGTAAAGTTTTCTTCAGTGAAAACAAAAGGAGAATGTAATTTTTTTTTTGTAAATTTAAGATTATATAATCTAGGGAGTTTCTCAGCCAAAGGTAATCCATTTACCCATGTATCCTCTTAGAACATAGTATTTTCTCTATCGCCAATATGTTTTCTGTTGTATGAATGATTAGGGGCGATCCCTCAGTAGTTCATGGGTATCCAACTGAACATCCATTATTTTTTAAAAAAAATACAGTGTATACTAGTTATATTACACATATATACTCTTAATTAAACCAAAATGCTATATATTTGTACCTAAATATAACAATAAGCCCAATCCACCCCCACCTCCCTCTCTCAGCCACTAGAGTTCTCTTTATGCCCACCAGACCCACCACAACCTAAATTCTATAGGGTCCAAACCGGCTACCTAAATCCTAACCCTAATGGGCTCATCTCTCTCTCTCAACATAGCTGCGACGTGCACATGGAGGGTGAGAGAGCCGGCTAGATGGGAGGCGTGAGGTTGTGCTGTAGTGACACAAGCCCACAATGGCTGCACATAGTGGTGGCCAAGGAAAGGGAGAGGGAGTGTGCAGCATGCAGTGGTGGCTGTGGATGTCAATCCGGCGAGAAGGCAAACCAATTTCTAAATTAGGGCCATAGGTGTGCTCTAGGAGTGAAGTGAGAGTGCAAGGTGGTGCGGGTGAGTAGAAAAGCGACACGTTGAGTTGGGTGGTGACTGGCGAGCAGGAAGGTATGAAACGCATAGCGTTATGACGAGGTCTTATTTCTAGGTGAGTTGTGTTCAGTCTCCCACTCTCCCTCCTAATTCCGAAATTGGCAAATCTCAAATAGTTCATTGAATGATTTTGTCTTTGTAAAATGTAGATCGTAGAACCTTCAAAAATAAAGAAGTTTGTATATTTGAAATCTTTGTAAATAGTGTTGGTTATATAGCATAAAAATTTAAACAAGTTAGCAAGGTGGTTCTAAGGAACAATGAAATAGCAGTCCCTAAAATTGTATGAAGGATCGTAGAGTTAAAATTATATTTTGCTTAATTATTTTATATTTTCTATATTATTTTGATATGTTTTTTGTTGGGACAATTTGTACTTTATTTTTTTCCACCGAGAACCTTTCCTTTTTCCTTTGAGCAATATTTTGTTAACTCTAACACCAATCTTAGAAATCTTGGGCCCGCCAAAAATGAGAATCACCAAGCTTACTCATGGATTGACAAGATAAATACGAGCCTGTTCTTTTGAGCTGCGGTTTATGGTTACAACTTATGATTTTTGGTCATAGTGCGAGTGATCGTGCGAACGAATCAAAAGACGATAAGCCATTTTTAAAAGACTATTACAATAAGCCATTTCGAAACGGCAACAAAGAATCCATCCCATTTATTTGTTCAAGTGGAGTTATAAGCCATAGCCAAAAGTTAAAAAAAAAAACATGCCGATAACTTTTTCTACAATAGTTCCTGCCAAACACCATTACTATTTTCTAATTGCCACAAACACACTCATCGAGGAGGCTAATTGTTGTCTAGTTGACCGGATTATATTTCTTGATACCACTATATCTTCCTACCCCAGCAATTTGACCCTATAGTAATAACCCTGTTTGGTATTCTATAAAAAGATAGCATGTATAGTGGCCACAACAGCAAGAATTCAATGGATAGGATCTTGCCTTGCCAACTACTTAGTTGATTATCAAAATTTTCCTCGTTGCACTTCACTGAGCGTTACTAAATCCTTTCTTGTCAATAGGCACACCAAGGTATGTGAAAGATAACTCTTCTTGTTGACAAGTAAAGATTTCCCAATAAATATCTTGTCTCTCTACGACACCCCAAGACAAAACCACTCACTCTTCTGGAAGTTGCTTTTCAACTCAGACAAACATAGGAAAATTTTTCAAATTCCTTCCACTATCAAATCCTTAGGTAAGAAAATTGTGTCATCTGAACCGAAGGATGCCCAAACCACCATCAACAGATGGGGACCAATCCTTTGACTAAACCTTATTCATGTGCTCTTTTTCCTTTAGGGCCAAACCATATGAAGCAAAATCAAAAGGCAAAGGAGACAGAGGGTTTCCTTGACTTAAACCTTTATGAGACTTAAAATAAATCCCTTTCTCATCATTCACCTTAGAAACCACACTGAGCAAATCTTTGGTGGATTGGATATCGTTCTTATTGTCATGCAATCTAACATTTGGATAACTTTTCACCAATTATCTATCCTAGATTATAATACAGAAGATGGTTGTGTTCCTCAAAATCTGCTCTATTTAAATCTAACTTGCTTGCAAATACACTTTCTATAGATTTGGCTATTGGTGGGGGGATTTGATAACAAATTTAACCATGACGATGGATCCCATAGTGGAGAGGAGAGTATGCTTCATGGAATCATCATGGCTGACTACTTAACGGGTTTCCTTATTTATAACAGTCTCGAGGAATCTCATGAAGTTTCTATGTTGAGTTGCTGACATAACGGTCATTGTAATATTTGTATGTGAATAAGAGTTTTATCGTAACTTGATGAATACCTCACTTTGGATAGGTTATCCTTGACATGGCACGTAGCTGGAATGAAATCCCTCTGCCGAAGTCTAATCCTCCCCCTGGATCAATCTCTCTTCTACCTTATCAGGACATGAGGCAAAACTACCTACCGGTTCGTCGAGTGAAGACAACATCTGATCAGGTTGAGGAAACCGAGGATGACGACGACGACGAAGGTTCCAATCCGCAGCTTGCTTCTCCCAATTCTGGCAATAAACAAGAGCACAATGCTAGTAACAAAAGGCCTTCGAAGAGGGTGTCTTCCCAACTCAATGCCATGGCTTCTGCAGCTTGGAGACTGCACAGAATGAAAAATTAAGCATGCAAAATTTTGAATCTTTCATATGATTTAACTTCTGTTCAACTTATCATGTACCCAATTAGCTCATCATCATCATCATAATCTAAAGATTTTCTATACAGTAACAAGCATCTCTCAGTGTGGCATTTGAACTTTCAAGTAGATCTCTTACTAGCTAGTTATAGTTGTTGCCTTAAGTTTTTATATATGTTGGACCCGATATGACAATCGGGGAGACAGGGTGAAAGATATCTTCAAATTCAACCTCTTAAAAGTATTCCTAAACTTTCACTCTACTAGCTACTGGAAGTTAGAAAGATCAGTTTAGCTCACCAACAAAGCACTCATAAAAGCGCAGAAGCAAATGAAGTTCAAACTCCTCAGGGCCAGTTTGACCGCTATGAGGAAGCAGTTGGACAAACCGAGCGGTTTGACTGCTAGTGACAGCTAGTCAATCGGATTTCGTCGGACTATAGGCCTGGGGACGGTCTGACTGTACCCCTATTCCCAGAACTCTGGGTCAGTGCCCCTTGACAGTGGGCTCCAACTCAACCAACTTATGTACAATAATGGAGTGGATTGTAACCTTGGCTGTTTACAGATTACATCAAAATTTATCTAGTAGTGGAGAACGAATAGAATCCAACCATCCAGTACATATTATCTTTCAACCTATTATTATCCATGCAAACAACGTCTTGATTTGAGTAACAGTACCAAATAACGCACGTGTTGCGGTATTTCTACATCGACAAAATAGAAGAGAAGAAGGAACTGACCAAAGGGATAAGTCTGGGGAACAAAGATGAGTTCCAGCTTACTCCAATCCCCCAGGTACATTCTTTTTGCAGATAGAGAAGTACAAGAGTGCATTACCATGCCAACTTGCCAAGTTAATTTGGCCTTCTTCTTTACCCGATCTCTATCCCATCTTTCAGGAAGTTCTTGTGTTATGGGGCGAGCATGATCAGATATTCCCCATAGAGAAGGCATTCCAATTTCCAACTGACAAGGTGAGTACTTGCTAGTCTTACTTGGTTGTAATCTGATTACAAATCTCTGTCACATGCTCTTATACCTTGCAATGTAACTTATGCAAGATAAATGCAAATGCAGGCAACTTGGTGCGAATGCTAGGTTGGAAATCCTGAAGAACACTGGCCATATGCCGCAGGAGGAGGATCCAAAGCGGTTCAATGAGGCTCTCCTGAACTTCTTGCCACCAGCTCCTGAGTTCGTCGTTGTGATGTGATATCGATGTCGATTTCTGGCAAGATAGTTGGAGAGCTCCTAATTTAAGCTGTATTTTACCTATAGTTAATATAGTTCTTTTTTGGTCTGACGATAAGTACCTTCAAGATAATGTGGGAAAATCATTGATTTATCATTGAGAACATGCACTGTTTCCTGTACTATTTTAGTCCGTGGTCTTGTTATCATATTGAAGCATAAAAGATTTGCATGGTTGATCCTGTATGCCGTACAGAAGCTATGGTAAGATATTGACTTGGATAGTGCACTAATCTCAAAGAACATTTTAGACCCTTGGATAGTGCATGGAGGTCCAAGCACTTGTAGAAAATCCACATTGCAGAATAGAAAGAACCATTGCATTTGCTCGACAGCAACTTGAAGAGTATTGACCTGCGAATGATGCATTATAGATTGAGGTTCACCTTCGAAACTAGTGAACTTTAGTTAGTGCAATTTGCATAGATGGCATATCACAAATTTGCAAATGTGTGAGTTGGTCTGCAGAGCATCGGGTGAAATATGATTCGAGTGACCTATGGTTAGTAGAAAACTTTGGGTAATGCAATACGTTATGCTCTCTAATCTCTCCTATTGATAGCTAATTTGCTACGCCCTATAATCTACAAGGTTCAATTATAATAGGCCAGCTGAAACGACAAAGCAAACGCTGTGACTGCCAAGGATGTCAACAGTGCCCTAATCAAGGATAAAAACCAGGTAGTTACTAGCCGTACCGACCCAGACCGGTAAAAAATACTGATCTGAAAAGTTTTAAATTAAAATTTTGAATTTAAATTTGTTAAACAGTAATTCCGGATGGTAACCGTCTATATTCAGAATTTGAGTTTAATTTTTATTTGATGAAATATAACCGATTTAAAACCGGTAACCGCCGATACCGGAGGGGTCCGATATATTTTTTCTTCTGTTTCCTGTTTTTGAATCCTTGCCCTGATATGCGTCTTGATTCATTTGCCTCTGCATGTGTCCTGATTCATTGGCATATCATCGCCTATCGCTTGTAGAAAGGGAACTTTTCTCAGATATGATTTTGTGGTACTCCTTTCTTAAAAGACTCCTGTAGTGTACTTGTGATGCAAGCAATATTGGTTGTCCTTAATCAATACTAGTGTCTTCTTTCTTTGCGGAGAACTCTGTAGTCTATTTTGAAACAAATGTCAGTTGTAGTCTATTGATTTCTCTCATTCTTGCTCCTACTCAATCCAAGCTGCGTGGGCTCGCTGCACCCCCATCAGATGGAGCAATGGGATGAGACGCTAGCTAGTGCAATGGGGTTCATGCTTTTCAGTTTTGAATTTGGGGAAGAATTTAGGGAAGAAAGGGGTTGCCATACTTAGGCAATAGGAGGCAGCAGGCAGAGGAGGGGGGATTTTGGAGGGAGGAGCAGGGCAGCAACGACGGCTTGCACAACTACAACGGTGGGCAAAAGCGTCATCTTACATCTCTAATGGACGGAATAGACAGCCACGGTATTTTCCATAATTTTTGGAGTTTGCGATGGCACTAGCCAACTTGATCCGTTTCCGATGATGTTTTCCATAATTTAGATGATTGTTGAGTGCCTAGTTGTGCTGCTAGTGGTGACCATAATTTGACAACTGCACCTGTAGCACTTGGTTACAATACGTGAACAAATTCACCTCCAGGAACACATGCTATTTGGAGTTTTGGAGGGTATCTCAAATGTATATAGATCAACAGTTCTAAATACGAGTCTCTTGATGCTAGAAATCATCAAATGCTATCTTAAGTTATTCCATGAATTGTACAGGAATGTGACGTGGTACACAAGAGGCACTGTCTTGTGCTATGGAACGGCTTCCAGGTCTCAGGGTTATCAACACTTCGGCTTCTCCACGTGAATAAAGTGTATCATGTTGCCAAAAAAGGTGCCTAGTCTATCGCAAAGAGCGTATGTATCGGCACACATTTTTTTCTTCACTTGTCATTTTGTATGATTGGTGTGCTGTGTGCCTGTGTGCAGTATGAATATTCAGTATGACCAAATTCCTTTCCGTTATTAGAATGTGAAATCGAAAATGACTGCATTCATGAATGTTAAGTTACATAAATTTCTTTTCCTCTGTATGTGAAATAAACAAGCGGACCAAATAGTATTCTTGGAGCTTAACAAAAACCTGACAAACGAAGCACATTCCCTTGCATATTAATCACTGCTTGTACAGTGCAATGGAAACATTAGGAACAGGATATTTCAAAATTCAGATAGGCCTGAGTTTCTGATAAAGCATATGGCATCTTGACAGAAGGACCAGGGAGAAGATTGATCTCTAATTACCTAAATAGGTACCACTTCCAACAAAATTGCTCAATGAGTTGCAAACGAAGAAGAATACAGAAAAAACTAAACATCAGCAAAGGGGTTAACCTTTTCAGAGGGCAGTGATCATTAATCATAGTAGTCTTCATCTGTCACACAAAATAATTCTTTATTTAGAAAGCTTTACAAATGACCAGTAGCTGATTTAGAAAGAAAAAATACCAGTTAAATGAATAGAAGTTCAAAAGGAAACTTACGTGCTTCGTCCTCTTGGTTCCAGTCATCATCATCGTCATCAAACTCAATATTCTACAGGGTGAAAGTCATGCTATCAAAGTGGTATCAAGATAATTACTAGGCCAAAAAAATGATGCACATAGCTGTTTTATCCACTTAATGTTGGTTCATCGGAAGGAAAATAAATCATACAATTTTGCCGTAGCTACAAACCATCCAAATTCTAAGACCTTTTGTTCTACCTCATGGTAAGCCCCAACTGATAAATTCCAAGGTACTAACCTGATTATAATCATCATCTGTATTTTCGTCCTCCTCTACTTCTTCCTCTTCTTGTTCATCCTCATCATCACCTTCCTTGTCTGCCTTCTTGTCTCCATCCTGAAACTACTAAGACTCTATTAACATGGTAAAAAGAAGATGGAACAAACACAATTAGCAGAAAAACGAAGCTGCATGCTTCTAATATTAACATGTTGGCAAAAACACAGTAGTTCACTAGCTTGATGATGTGAAACAGAGCCTCAAACTTTAAACAAGCAATAGTATGACTACAGTGCGAAGAAAGATGATCTCCAAATGGATTCTGTATAGAAGGGTAAAAAAGAATTTGAAAATTGAAGGATTGAGAAGATGTTCTTGCCTTGTGTTTCTCTTCAAGCTTCTCAAATACTTCAAATGCCTGCTCATCTGTCAGACAAGAAAGTAAGATCCATGTAATAGGTCAAAATATGGCTGAATAATATCTACAAATCACAAGTGTTCACTGAAGTTTTGTTGGTGCTAGCAGAAACGACAATAGAATGCTGCAAATAGGTGTACTTAAGTTTTATTCCAAGAAGAAGCAAAGGAAAAAATTATCCTTTGGTATTGCAAAATCCAGCAAACCTGAGTCTCTGTCCCACCGAAGTTTTTTGTTGCTTAGTTGCCCTCGTCTAGAACCTGAAAGGAATAGAATATCAACGGTCTTTTGTGCTATAACCAAATAGCAAATAACAATTTTTTATGGACAGCAATATATTCAAGAATACCTTGTACCAGTTCCGCAGGGAAATTTACAGGAGTTAGCTTGAGATATGATGCAAGAGCTTCACGTTTGGTTTGTGTCTTACGTTTCCTATCAGAAAATCTTTCAATCTCTTTATCTTCATTCTCTGATAAGATAAAAAAACAGAAAATAATTAATCAAAAATATATTTTCAAACCAAAGTAGAACAATCAACACACTACGAATGCAAAAAAAAAAAAGGATGCCATATCAAAGGATGCTTAAAGATGCTGAGTTATTTCTATACGAGTCTGAAAAATTGTTTCTATGAGTATCTTATTCTTGATAGGTCGTAATCCAAAGAGTTGCAAATAGTATAAGATCAAATTGCCATTGAGATAACAAATACCACAATGCAGATTAAAATTGTGCCCCATGCCAACCTCATACCAAACTGGATAAAAGAAAGGTTCTCCATAAATGTCAAAAAACAGGATTCAGGGATTTCTAATCATAGTGTTTCTACACCAATGGAATAAAGCCAGAGAATCCAGGTTTTGCAGTTCATCAAAGAAGAGCAATGGAGATTAGAACCATAATATAAGGCTGCACCTGTGCAGTAATACAGGCAGTCATTTCCAACAAGCTAGCAAAAAACACCTTCACTACAACATCGCTGTACCCAATTCTTTGACCAACTACTTTAAAGAAGCATAAGTTGCTTCATCCAACAACTTAATAAGTGCTTAACTGCTGATTGCCTAAGCTACAGATTGAAGGTGCTAGATTGCCTAAGCTAAAGATTGATCAAGCTAGAAGCAAAATCTCACAATGGAACAACAGGAAACGAGCAGACCAGAACATAAGCACTGTCACCGCGAAGGATCAGTAAGATTGAAAAAAAATATCTTAATATGTTCAGTCATAGTAGTACTTTTCTTGGGGGCATCCTCCTCTAGGTGGTAGCAAGAATGCCTCCAGAACTCCTCGAATTTCAGGGTGGACTGTATCAGAGCCTTCTCCTCGTTGGTCGCCTTGGCGCACGTCATCTCCGGCAGGGCGATCTCCTGCACGGGCGCCCAGGCCCAACGAACCGTGAGCCCAATAATTTCCAAAAAGAGACCAATTTCACACCACGAGCATGGCGATTGGCATGGGTGGAGACTGACCGGGAAGTCCTCGTGGGGCGCGTGCTTGGCGTGCTCGTACCCGGACCCTCCCCTCCCCCGGCCTCTTCCGCGGCCTCGGAACGCCATCCGAGGGTACGCGCTCCGGAGAGGGTTTCGCGCGTGGGCTCGGCGAGACGGGCTTCCGAGCAGCCGCGCAGCAGGTTGTTTAGGCGAGGCGAACGGTGCGCGCGTCTCGGTCGCGGCGCGCGGCGCGCGGCGATAGGTCGCGGTCGGCTCGGCGCCGCGGCAGTGGGACTGGGTGTGGAAGGGGGGAGGGAGAGCGCGACGGCCGGAGGGAAGAGCGCCACCGAGGTAGCCTGGAACTGGTAGGGCAGGGCAAGTTCTGCTGGGCCGAAACAACCGAATCTCTGAGGCGTGGGCCGTCGAGGGGCTCGGTTTGGCTTTGGGCTTAGAAGGACTGTGCCACGAGAATGAGACCTACAAAAACTCCTATTCTTTTAGGCCGTACCTGATGGCTTATGTTTGTATTCTTTGAGACAATAACAAATAGCATATATGATTTTAGCTTAAAAAGTCGTTTAGATAATTTATTTCAAAAAACCGCCTCCGTTTATTTTATTTTCGAACAAGCCAAAAGGAAAAGACCAAACCAACATAGTTATATTCTTTTCTTTTATTTTTTGCAAGGAGATGTTATTTTCTTTTTGAGACCGATCTACATAACTTTTTTTTCGTTATTGTACACATGGGGTGTCGCTATAGTTTTACTTTTTTAAAAAAATTGGTGTCACGACATTGGTATCTGCGTGAATATCTAATGCTAGCTAGGACTTGAACAGGAGGAGGAGGCTCCCGAGCTGCACGGCCTAGGCCGTGCTGGGGCCGCACCGCGATCTCCAGAGTGGCACTGCATCGATTTGCTCACCTGATCGAGGCTGGTCCGCTGGGGGAGCATGGATACGGAGGAGAAAGGGCGGCAGGCCCTGGTCTTCGGTGTTGCCAATTTTGGGGGTCGCGGGAGAGAGATCGATTTGCGAAACAGAGAAAGGGAACGTGTAGGAGGAGATCGAGGACAAAGGAGAAGCTCTCAAGCTTTCGATCAACCCGAGTCTGAGTTCTCTTTTCAACTAGTTTTCCTTTTCCAGAGGAAAGAGCTACACTTTATTCGTTCGGAATGTTTCGAGGTACACCTGAAGAACGCTGCTGGAAGCCGTAGGAGCCGAGAAGTTCTCTGAGATTTACCCCGACGATGCCAAGCCACTGGTCGCTGTATTGATCACGGAAGCGCCGGTTGACTTGGTAACAAACTTGGCAATGCGGCGCAATCTCCGGCGACGGCCGCCAGCAGCATTTTGACCGGCACCAGCGGCGCCGGTGCCCTGCTCCTTGCCGCCACTGCTGGCCGGGGGGCGCCCAAGGCGCACCCGACGTGGAACTGCACCCGAGTACCCGACAGTAGCCGCTGCAGTAAGACCAGCCGGAGCAATGACGACCGCAGGCCGAGCAGCGCCTCCGGCGCGGGCAGTGGCACCATGTTGAGGTCGTACTGCGGGTGCAATGGGCTGCGAGTCGTCTGCCGAAGCATCGTGCTCCGCGGGTGCACGTCGAAGCCGCACGGGACGCAGCGTTACACGATGCTCCCCGGGCGGCAGGTCTCCCGGCAGAGGTGGCAGTCTCGAGGAGGATCGTCGTCGGTGGCGGCGTCCATGGGAGTGAGCCAGTGAGGTCGTGGCAAGGGTGCGCGAAGAAGGGGATGGTCTCCATGGACTTGAGGTATTCGGCCTCGCACACCTCGTGGATGTTGCAGTCGTCGTAGCCGCCGGCGCCGGCAACTCCGGCTTCGAAGGTGTCGCAGACGTGGGCCGAACTGCTGTCGTACTGCGTCTTTTCCCATAACGTGCTCCGAGTAAGAGCAGTGCATTTGCCTACCGGTCTCGGCCGGAATTATCGATCATATACCCTCTACTTAGATGGAAATTGAGGATTTACCCTCCTAAACTACGTGTCAGTGACCTACTTTGACTCCATATGTCATTGAATGGGGAGAGTAAATTCTCAATTTTCCAACTATGAGGAGGGTATATGATCTAAACCCCCGTCTCGGCCACGCCAATGTCTTGCACGTGGGCGTTGCGTTGCGCAGGATTGCAGAGTTGATTTTGGATAATTTAAACCAAGAGCTCTCAGATGTTCAGGAAAATCGGCAGCATACATCAAGTATTATAAATAAATTAGACACACTTGTGGATTGTTTCATAGTTTCAAGCAGTTTTGTTGTTTATTTGGACTAATTTGCATTGGTATGGACTGTTCCACTGTTCACCGTGCTTGAAAGTTGATAGAGATCTACATTCCGTGTTTCATGTAGTCATAACATGATAACAATTATTAGAAGAAAATACCATGCTTACTTATTCAAGTTTAAGCAACTGAATAAAGATAGGTCTGCGTCACCAAAATCACCCAACAGATCAAATTGAAGAATCCCAGACTTGTTAAACCCCAGTCATCACCTGTAACACTCTGGGATCACAAAATCACTGAGTTCGATCTAAAAACAGTTACTTCTTTCCAGATCATACCTTCGAGTCTTCGACTCTAATTTAAAATAGATAACCTGGGATTTCCCCCTGGGGCAACCCCCCAAAGATCTGCCACTTACTACTACAATGGCTTGTCATTGATTTCTTTATTGTTGTGGCTCCTTGGTTGAAGGTACCAGAAACACAGCACAAAATTACAAACATGCAAATTTGGGGGCAACCAAGCAAAAAAATAAACATCGCAAGCAATTCAGAGTTGTCCAAGCAAGAGTGATCGTTCTAATTCTTAGTTCAGGCACAATCCTTATTCATTCCAAAATCAATTCCCAGTCTCACAGTAATCACAAGGAGTGCATTATTCCCAAATGAACAGCTCAGTTGCACACCGAAGCCAAACCTCTCAGAGGCTCGCCGGCGCCCCCCCAGCAGATCCCGCGACGAAGTCCAGCACCAGCACCTCATCAAGCAGCGGCCTGACCGCGGCCTTGGCCTCCTCCACCTTCCCGTCCCCCTCCACCGCGTCCAGCTCCTCCACGCTGTCGAACACCGCCACCATCCCGAACTGGTTCCCCTTAGCCCTCACCGGCGAGAAGTTCTCCCCGAAGCTCACCTTGGCGCCCTTCGCCTCCCCGGCCGCCGCGGTCGCCTCGGCCACCTTCTCCACGAGCTGCCCGACCTCCACCCCCTCCTTGACCTTGGCAAGCGTGAGCCGCACCGCGGAGCCGGGGACGATGGGGGAAGGCGCCTGCGCGGCGTTGACCCAGTCGACAGCGGTGGTGTCGAGCGCGTTGGGGAGCACGTGCCCCTGAACCGCGGCGACGTGGGCTGGGTGCGCGGCGTAGGCCGCGAGGTCAGGCTTGGTGGCGTAGCGGGAGTGGAGGAGGTGGGTGGGGCCGAGCGCCTCCGCGGCGGGGGAGCGGAGGCGGAGCACGGGTCCCGCGTGGATGTAGGACACGCCCGGGACGAGGGTGGAGAGCGCCTGCAGCGAGGAGACCATCGCCACGGCGTCCGCCTCAGGGCGGAGCTTGAAGAGCACGATGTGCTCGATCGGGGCGGCGACTGCGGGATTGGCGGCGGCGGCGGAGGACATGGCGGCGATGCGGACGGCGGAGGGTTTGAGGCGGCGTAGCGGGGTGGACAAGGGGAGGTGGAGAGGAGAGAAGCGGAGGGCGGTTTTGAGGCATGTCATGGGGCCTGTTTTTCACGGTTTCTAAAAGCTGTTTTTAACTTTTGTTATAGTAATTAATTTTTAAATAGAGTATTTTTTAAAATAAGGTCTACAAGTTAATGTAGTACACGTTAAAAAACTAATATCTGTACCATCAAAAATCGCAAACAAATATCTCTCTTTCCGCAATCTCTGTCGTAAACAGTCAAAAAGGCATCAGCCACAACAAAAAAGAACAGGCCCATGGTTTGGTGTGAGATGGTTAAAAATAAAGGATCTCTCTATCAAGCATTGACTATTTTTTCCTCCTAAAATAATCAGTTTTTTCAACCATTGAATAAAAATTCAATATCTCAGATCTACTCTTAAATCTTATACAAACAATCAATCCCTAACCTTAACCTGATACCTCCACACCCCACCGCCGCCACTCCACATGTCGTCGCCACCACCCATCGTGTCATCTCTCAATGCCTCGTCGATGTCATCCTTGACAAGGGTGTGATCTACCGACAAGCTCTCTCTGTCGTAGCTACGGCCTTCTACCCACATACCACCTCCTCCTCTCTGTCACTCACCTCCAACGCCCCCATCCCACCCTTCTTCCCGTCTCTAATGGCTACAACCGCCGAATCTGCCATTTGTCGCCTCTTAATAATAGTCAATTCCCATCATCCTTGTTGTCACCGCACTCCCCCAATCCTACGGCTAGCGGCTCCACCACCACCTCACCACCCACCGCCATGCCTCTGTCGCCCTAACCTCCCTCTAAATTCAAGCTATGGTGAACAAAACCCCTAACCTAGTGAGCTTTAACTCTAATTTGACGAACCATCGCTCTAATTTACTGTCATTGTCGCTGAAGAGAAAAAAGCCACTGGTTAGAGCACAAATCTCCATGCAAAAATTGCAAGGTCAAAAAATTGACAGTTTTTTTTCTCAAAAAGAATTCGGCAGTTTTTTTTAGTAATTTCAAAAAAAAAAGAGAGAGAGAAAGAGACAGTGACCTGACGAGACTTGAGCCAAGTTGGCTTTTACAATGGTGTGTGAATTCTCTTCACACGGGGCGGCTGCGGTAGATGGTGCGTGCGGTGTGCTGTGTGCACGAGCATCGTGCCAGCATTCATTGCGTCACGAAAGAAATTTGTAGGGTGCATAGTGTCCTAAACGTTGCCCTCCTTTCATTTTCCACGCCCCTGAAAGCTCCCAAGTCCCAACATAAGATATTGGCATCCAATATTGACGGGATCAAAGAGACAACAAACATATTACAAGCTAACCACGAAGACACGACGCTTTGAATGGAAATTGCATTATTGATACAGGTAAATGACCCCAACAACCAGAGAATTTTTTTAAAAAAATAATCTTTTTTATTAATATTACATGAATATACCATCAATTACCAAAATCACAAAAAAATCCACTATGGCTTTGTCACCATTTGAATTGGCGACATAGCCTTTGTCATCATTTGGATTAGCGATATTGCCTCTGTTGCCAAACAAATAGACGATAGACTACCACAGGTTCTGTCATTATTTTAATTAGCAACAAATAGATCAGTCATTAATTGAAATGGCGACATAAGCCCCACAACTTCAGGCTATATTAACGCAAAAAAAACCGGTCGAAATTTAAAATATATTAGTAAAAAAGAAAGAAGTGAGAAGGCCAAATGAGAAGATGAGAGGAGAGGAGAGGAGTGGACAGGAGAGAAGGGAGCGGTGAGAAGGAGTTGATTTCTACATCTAGAAATGTGAGCTCTTTTTTATTTGTATATTTTATTTAGAAACGTAGGATAGTAAACAAAATCATTAGACTTGTTGCTGTACTGAGTAGTCAGCGGATGTGTAAATAGAGATGTGTAGTTATATTGAGTAGCTATTAGTAGTGTACTTGTACATATGTAGTCTTCTAGAGTAGCTTGTGTAAATTTAAAAACTTTCAATCGTATTACACTGATTAGTTTTGCAGTCTTAGATCTGGTAGGTAGATTTATTCAGAAAATAGATGATATAATGTGTATTATCCATTATTAGCTTCGTGCTACGATGGGAAGAATGTATGGTAGTTTTGATTTTTATAGGACTAGTCATGTGCCCGTGCGTTGCAACGGAAAAACTTTAGCAGTTAGATCGCGAGAGAGAGAGGGAGAGAGAGAGGGGGGAGAGGAAATGGGCGGTTAAGATTTTATTGTTCAGATTAAATGGCTGAGAAGAGATATGGGAGAGGACTCATCAACCACCAACTCCTTCTTTTAAAGTAGTAAAGATATGTAGGAATAGTTGGCTCTATGTAGGCTTTATTTTTACGTGTTTATTTTAACAAATCAGTAGCTATCAATAATATAAGATTTGTTGTTGAATGATTCACAGGTATGTCTGAACGAGTAGCTTTTAAAATACACTATGGAGAAGAAGTTCCACATATAGATCAAGAAGTCTAATTGGACAATTTTTCATCAGTGACGGTTGATCTGTCTAATGCAGAGCAGCGTCCATAGGGTACCGTTGTGAGATGGCTGTACGAATTATGCTCACTTGATCATGCGTTGCATGACCTGAAGTTGTGTGGTGTTATTACCCAAGCACGACAATGCACGTATTGAGAGTTAGTGAAACTTAAGTGGCGAAATTCATGGAGCTCCTATGTGAGAATGATGAAGAAGCATGGGTGGCCTTCAGTCTTACTGGCACAAGCCTATGAAAAAGTTCACCCGACTCATGTGATGCAAGAAGGTGCCATTGGTGGTGATGGTGAAGAAGTTGGACAGTCTAGTGAAAGTGCGTTGTATTCTTTAAACTAAGAATTTGGAGATGGTACCGACTCGACCGAAGCTGAGACTAAAGACCCTCCTATGGCTGAGGTGTAGGATTTCATGAGGATTGCAGATGAAGGTGAGCTGATCAAAACCTTGGTGGGACAGATGAAACTCAAAGACCATGAGTACGAGGCATTGTTAGGTGACGAAGCTTCTAATGATGAGCAAAGTGGAGATGATCAACCTGTCCCCTCGGATTGGAACAAGTACGAATTTGACAAGCTAGGCGCTTATATTTATTTCACTACTCCCACGATACAAATAGCAATATGCACGAGCGTGTTTTGGAAGTCAGGCTTGCGGTCATTTATCGTATATATCTGAGTCCATCAATGCCTTTACCCTATGTCTCCTACGTACTTTAGCCTTCAGGACGGGTGCCCAATACATAGATAGGTTGGATTCCACAACTTCAGTGAATTTGTCCTAGTCCAAAATAAATTATCGTTCAGTAAGGACATCAAAGACTATCAACACCTTTCTCTTATCTTCCAACCTCATGATCTTTCCTTTATCCTCCAGTATGTAAGGTTTCTAAGTATGTAAGGTTTCTAACAGATAAAGTTCTTGAATGACACTGAATAGTTCAGCATGTATTTTTGCTTAATAAATACCATATCGTATATATTGTGGCTATCGATCTATTAAAAGAAGTAGCAACGCTTGGTGTAAAATAAATTTATTCTAAGAGATAAACGAGTACATGCGTAACAAAATCAAGGTGCCAGATTGGTACTCTCTAAGAAAAGTACCGGATAGCTGAATCGCTCATGATTCGAGTCAGTCGTCGTTCTACCTACAAAATTCACATTTGTGTACAAAATGTACATATACAGGGGTGTCTGTTCGCACTAAAAAAAGTTTGTTTTCAGTTCGGTCCTTGGTGCTATTTGAGCTCTATTCAGCACGGTAGAATAGCAACACTGGTCCTTGGTGCTATCTGAGCTCTACAGCACAGTAGCAACATTGGTCTTCAACCTCATCCGAATGATTCTTCTACTCGTCTTCCTCTTTTGGTATACTGAATCATTTCAGCATGTAGAGTGCTCACCAAACTATGGTATAAATATATCATTTCGATGAAACCAGTGGGGAATGATATGATCCCTAGCCACTGTGAGCAATGATTTGCTAGAAATCCGAATGATATATACAAATCAAACTCGAATGAGTAATAGGAGTTCTGCAAAGGGGGCATTCAGGTTCTCATTGCACCACTCCATTATGCAATTCCTGCACGTTATGCGATGAGTTATCATTCAGGAGAGGGTGGGATGGACGAATACCAGTTTGCATATGTAAAGACATAACAATTGAAAAACAAGTTGTACCAGCAGAAGACATGGCCACAGGTTGTGGCAGTAGGATTCTGCCGGATACTGAGACAGAGAGTGCATTTGCTCTTGCCACTGGATGCCTGAACATCAGACATACCATACACAAAATATAAGCATTACATAAACTAAAAATAAAATACAATAAACTACATGTATAATCAATGCATAATCTTAAATTGTAACACTTGTGGATTCCATTGCTTGCTTCGTGAAAAAATTACAATGCAAGGTGCATTTGAAGAACAGCTTTGTAGTATAACACTGTTGGCATCGGGCTTCCAACACAAAGGTAAACATTGACTTTGGTTAATGGAGCCTAAGTTAGTTTTCTAAAGGTCCTGCGCTACACAAAATAGTCATTCAAACCCAAGGACGTTTATCTGACGACAAAATACCTCTGAACAAGAAGCCAAATCTGCAGCTTTACCATGGCGGATGTCACTGATGAGATTTCCATCTTCATTTAGAACCGGGATACCACGAACTGTTTCACCATTCAACAAAGATAAGAATGGAAGTCATAGTTTAAATATATGTATTACTTTAAGCAAGTAAACTCAAAAGCTTCAACACAAAATCCCAAAAAAAAAAAACAGTTATTGGTTATATAAATTCAACAAAAGAGAGTGCACCTGTAGATGAAGGACAGCTGCCGGATGAAATTTGGTTAATGGAACTAGTTATTGATGATAAATTACTTCTTTGGAGTCTTTCAACGCCAAGAATACACAACTGAATCAACAGAAAAATACCCAATATTTGATACCTGCAAAATGTAGTGAATTAAACCTGATGATCTGGAGAATGGAGATGTAAGCTCTAGAAGGAAAACGATCTATGTGAAAGAACAAAACACTACAGATAATGAAAAGATTTATCATCTACATTCTCAAATTCATATGTGGCATGTAACTTCATGGGACCAATGGCTGTATGATTTGTTTCTATGCAAGTTCATGTAGTATTAGACAAAGTAGATGAGCAAAGAAAAAAGTACCTGGGCCTCTGATTCATTGGCTTCCCAATGAAAACATAACGAATACCAGCTGCTCGCTTTGGTAAATGATAATATAATCCTACAGCAAAGAAAACATACAAAATGTAATCAAATATGAAACAGTTAGTACAGACTGAGGTGATGAGAGAAGATATGACAAATTCTCAATGAGACAGTATTACCCCATTGGTAAAGGCTTGAAGGTACAATATTACCATGGTGTTGCATCCTAACGTAGATAATTGAATGATTAAATTGCACAGCAACAGTGTCTAGGAAAGTATGAATGTATGACAATGTTCTGATATGCAACAGAACTTTACAGTGCACCGCATACATCTTTGGAGATGTTATGTTAGATAGCTTATGACAAACTGGATGAGTTAAATTTATCAATAATGCCCAGCCTGAGCATTTTCACTTGCCTACTAGCCTCACAATAAGTTCAGGTTCCATGACTTTAAGGTGAGAACTCTTCAGTTGTTACTTGTTAGTTGTTACCCTAAAGAATCCATCATGATCCATTGGTCCTCAAATGAAAAAAATAATTTTTATATATTCTACTGAAAACATTGAGATACCTTCAAAATAGAAGAACATCAAGTTTGTCCGGATAGCCAATTGTATAAAATCTTGAGCAAACGGCAGCATCTAGGAACAGAAAATAGAGAGCATAGAGGTGTTAGACATGAAAAGTATCCTGTTAGTGTTAATACAACCTTAAGCCTTCAACAGCATTTCTCAATGAGTGAATTTAGAAAGGTTTTCAGCTCATAAAATACAGATGGCACATGATATCTAGAACAATTTCATACCGAAGGCCATTTCTGAAGAACACATAGCCACAAGGCATGAACTCTGCCTCTCAACCTTGAGAGAGCAGAAAACCTCAAGTTTCTTGAAGGATTATCCCTATTTGTGGACGATTGTGCAATGCCTCTACTAGAATTATCACTTTCAGGATGATGATCAAGCTGAGAGTCGTTGAGGGCAATTCCACGGGCAACAATTCTAGAACTGTTAAAATCAGTATGAACAGAAAATATGCAATCAGCTTTTTTCAGCAAGAGAAACATGGTTAAAGGACCGTTACTGAAAACTATTACTATCAAACCTGATTCGTTCAGCAAGATAGGGCACAGTAGTTTGGTACAAAATGAAAAGGATCCGCCTAGCAGGTGTAGGTGGAAGTCCATGCGAGGTTGCAACCTGAACAGTTCAAATACAACATGGACAACATCCGCATAAAAGATTAATATTATTCCTTGAAGAATCTAATGCTATTCCTTGAAGAATCTAATGCTACTGACTATTTTCTGCACCTCAATTTCTACAAGTATAAAACAACACCTTTGATCTTCTCACTAGCCATCACATTTGGTGCTCCCTTGTCTTTTGCTTAACGGAATCATTCAATTATTTGACTGCGAAGTGCTAACCAATTGGCCCATAATAAACTAAAGCAGTGTTATGTTTAACTTCAGATGCAGAGTAACCCCTTGATAAAAAAGTCATATTTACATCATCAAAGATTTTTGTGATTCATATGCAGAACTGAAATAACAACACATGCACAATGAATATGTCCTGGGAATCTACAGTGATGGATACAAATTCACTGATGCATGTAGGGCTGTAAACGAGCCGAACTCGAGCGAGCCTGGCCTCCCAAGCTTGAGCTCGAGCTCAAGCCGAGCTCGAGCTAGCCTGAGTTGGGGTCTGAGCCTAGAGCTCGGCTCGGCCCAAGCTCGAGTTTGGCTCAAATAAGCTCGATAATAGTTAAAATAATTTAATATAAACTAATTTTCAATAATAAGAAAAACTCGAGCTCAACTCGAGTAAGCTCAATAACAATAAAAAATAATTCAATATATACTAATTTTTAACAATAGAAAAACTCGAGCTCGAGTAAACTCGATAAGAGTTAGTATATATATCTAGGGCTATAAGAAAAACTCGAGACTCGCAGCTCAACTCGTTGAAGCTTGCGAGCTCAGGATCAAGCTCAAGCGCGGCTCGTTTGGAGCTCGAGCTGAGCTCGAATCGAGCCTAGCGCGAGCCAAGCTCGAGCAGCTCGCGAGTTTCAAGCATTTTTTTACAGCCCTAGATGCATGCTACGATTCAAAAGTATCAAACAACAAATGAGCAACAAGCCAATAATATATTACCAAGTATCATATGAAATAGCTGCAAGCAGACAGTGAGGTCCGAGGAGTAGATAATGTTTGCCCTTGCTGAAAGAACGAACATAAATAATGCTAAAGAAGAAAAGGCAGTATGACCTGAGATATATCACAATATTCTTCTCCGAGTGTTTGCTGGCCTGAACCAGTTGTTAGCAAGTAATAAAGGGATTGACCCAGCAATTTTATCTGTGAAAGTTCAAAATAATTGTCAGTTTTTGCCAAATTCTACAACTTACATAGGGAAACGTAATAACTAGTAAATAATAATACTAGCAGAGTAACAAGTGCAGAGAAAATAATATTCTGTTGTTGTTGTAAACTAGCAAAATTGTCCGTGCCCGTCTTTAATCGTGGCATTTGGGAACTTCTTGTGCAATGGATTGGGTATTCAGCTGCTGATGCTACTTGGGATCGTTTAGATGTCTTCAAGGATCGTTACTCCACGTTCCAGCTCGAGGACGAGTTGTTTCGCCAGGAGAGCGGAAATGTTATGGACACATTTGTTGGCAAAGTGTATGAGCGTCGTCGACATAAGTCCAACAGCACCAGTTCAGCAATGGCAGGATCAGCAACAGCAGCACCATGATAAGGAAAGCAAGGATAAGGAAAGAGATAAGCTATTAGGAAAGCTATTGTTATATTTAGAAGTGCTCTTTAGTATTAGTATGATATCTCTATATTAGGAAATCTATCATTGGCAGTGCTCTTTAGTATTAGTATGATATCTCTTTATAGTTTCCATTGTTAGGAAAGCCCCTAACAATATAAAGGTAGCCAGCTACTGGCGAGAGAAGGCAATAAAGAAAATTCCCAAAGTCTTCAGCTTGATCAGAGCCTCCTGCGCAGGGAATAAGTCCCTGATTGTGACGAGGGCGATCTACTACACTTATCACCACTAAACACTGAACCCTAGACCACATCATATTCAAACTCCTCTATGCTGTAGCTTTACGGAATAATTGATGCATCTCACAGAAACAGGATAAGTTGTGCGTCTGTTTTATCCAGCACAGCAATCATCCTACTATACTGAGATTGAGATGCAATACAGTGCAAATGCCATCTTCACAATATGGGATCAAAAATAAAAATGCAGCATCAAGCATGGAATATAAGATATAATACATAAGCCATCAGTCCATCGAGCAAATTAGCTATTTTCAATTTAATGTAGACTAGCTATATCAGTTAGAACACCTTTTTAAGAAGAAACTTCAACTCTCTTGACATTTACTGTTTACCCAGCACAGTAATGGTTAGCCAAATTGCAAGCCTCAAAAGCCCGTGATTTAACTAGGTGCTCAACAAAATTAACACTTGTAACAACTACACCAAAATCTCAACCTCTGAAAACATCCATTACCACGGCCAATCATATGAAATTTATAAGCTTATATCCAACAGTTGAACAATTTTAACTAGTAGTACTCAAACAATGATACAGTCCATATGATTTCGAGCATCCAACCCATCCAAATGCTCCCAAACCATTCACCAAACTATGCAGCAAGCAATGCACAAAACATGTTAAATTTCGAGCATAACCCCATAACTATCAATCGTCACAAGCTAAGTACAAAAACATGCCAACATAGCCAATTTATCTCTCACCTCGTTCTGGTAAGCAAGGGCGACCCTGGTACCTGCATCACCACCAAAGGCCAAACCACCTCAGTTCACCACCAAAATCGCAAAACACAAAGCTAAGCTTAAGAGAGTTGGGGGAACAAAAGCAGGGGGTTTCGCGGACCAAAGAGGTGGCGGAAGGCGTCGCGGCAGGCCTCGGTAACGTGGGCAGCGTAGCTGTCGTCCTTCTCCGCCGCCCGCATGATCTCCGGCTGCGCCGCACCAGGGAACCGCCGCGGGCGCGCGGCGGCACCGCGGGAACTTGGGCCCGCATCACCGGCGGGGGCGCTGGCTCGCATCTCTCCGCCGCGTCCTGTGGACTCCTCGCCACGCGAGCGTCCTGGCCTTGGGCTGGGCCGCTCCGGTGGTAGTTTTGCGGTGAAACCCCTGTGCTCCGGTGGTATTATCTCTCCTTTGTACCTCACTCGTATCCTTGTGGTCGAATAATTTTTTTTCGGATTTATTCATCATATACCCTCCCCTTAGATTGAAATTCAGGATTTACCCTCCAGCCCCGCGTGTCAGTGACTCATCCCAACCCCACATGTCATTGAGTGGGGAGGGTAAATCCTGAAACTCTCAAACGTAGGGAGGGTATATGATGAAGTTCCCCTTTTTTTCTGCCTCTAAAACGAGTTATTTGCAGAAATAACTCTGATAGTATATTATTTTTACAAAAATGGCCTCTGACGCGGCTTGGGAGCACGCCAGGTGCACTATAACACTTTTCAACAAAATCTATTGAAGCATATTTTTGGTAGAAATTTTTAGATGTATCAAATGAGCCTCAAAATTTATGAAATTTTTTGTGGAGTCTTCGAACACAGTATACTTACTTATTTAATTTAGAGGAAAATAGATAAAAATTACAAAAATTACATAAATACACTATGTCCAGAGGTTCCATAAAACATTTCATAAATTTTGGAGTTCATTTGATATATCTATAATTTCTACAAAAAAATATACTTTAATAGATTTTATTGAAAAGTGCTACATTGCATTTGGCACGCTCCCGCAGGGGTCTATTTTTGCAAAAAAAAACCATTAGGGCCATATCTGCAAATAACCCATTCCAAGTGGCCAGAAAAAATATTCTCGTGGTTGAATGGGACATAGAGCCCACATGTCAATAACATTTAGTCTCTGCACATTACCTGCCATGTGGACATAGCAGCAACACTTCTCCAAGATGCAACCCGTCCCAGGTGTTACTTAGGGTTCAACAAAAATTGTCTGTTCCAAATGGCGTATTATTACGTGAGCACCTAACAGCCATTGCTCAAGCTTTGTGTAGTGCCTTCGCTATATTGTTGGAAAAAAACTCATTAATAGAGCTCATTGCTCGGTTTAAAATTATTTTAATTATAATAAATAATTAGTTAAACATTGAATAAATTGATTTTAGATAAAATTAAAATTCATTTTGGCTCGGCTTGTTAGCTTTTCTAAAAGTATTTCTAAACTATCAACAAAATAATATTAAATTATATTATATTAATTAAAAAATGGTAAACACAAGGATCTGACTCCATATTCACCCCCTAGTCCCCTACTTCGTTGTAGAAAGTGAGGCATTCATGTGAACTAAATTGAAAGAAACTCAGGGTCTGAGATAGAAAAGATTGCGAACAAACCCCAACCGTCCGATCCCACTCCTATCTATGTATTAACTCGCTCCCCACAATTCACATCCAAATCTAGCGTTTTATCCTCCGCCGCCGCTGCCGCTCGCGCCGCCGCCGCACCATCTCCCTCCCTCCCCCTCCGTTCTCCAATGGCGACTCACGCGCAGATCAGCAAGAAGCGAAAGGTACGGCTCCGATCCTCTCTCCCTTGTAGATCCCGAGTTCGGGCCGCGTGGCTTGTAGATTTGATGTGTGATGTGCATTGCTCGCTCGCAGTTCGTGGCAGATGGCGTGTTCTTCGCGGAGCTGAACGAAATGCTGACCCGCGAGCTCGCGGAGGATGGCTACTCCGGCGTTGAGGTACGCGTCACCCCCATGCGCACCGAAATCATCATCCGCGCCACTCGCACCCAGAACGTCCTCGGTACGTGCATTTCTGCGCTCCCATTCTGATCTGAGTGGCAAATATCCCATGCTTTTTTTATTGGTTTCGATGTCGAATCTGAGGTTTCGTTGGCATTCAGGCGAGAAGGGACGGAGGATCCGGGAGCTGACGTCTGTGGTGCAGAAGCGCTTCAACTTCCCGGAGAACGGCGTCGAGCTCTACGCTGAGAAGGTCAACAACCGCGGCCTCTGCGCCATCGCGCAGGCCGAGTCCCTCCGCTACAAGCTCCTCGGCGGCCTCGCCGTCCGAAGGTTTTCCTCAAACCCGCACACACTGAAACTGATGTTCTTAGTGCATAGCGTATTAGCATGTCATCTTCACAGCAAGCTTGGCTCCTTGCCTGTGCCAGACCTGTGTTCGAAGGTGACGAAATCACTCGCTGCCGTCCTTTGCATTTCATAAACGGTGGATGAATTTGCTATTGCTAGCTGCTTTGGAGGGATATGAACATATTCATAGCCTAATGAGTTTTGGAGAGGTTATGGTTCTTGTGGTGTTCTGTGTTATACTGTTATGTCATCTATAAAGCAAATAGGTCACTTTATGCCAACTTTGTGTCGGAAGATGACTAAATTACCCGTGCCAACCAGGCTTCCTCTGCTGGGAAGCTTTAATAATGGGCTTCTAATGTGTTTAAACTGGTTGGCCACATTACCTGTATTGGATTTTACAAGTTTTTTGTTTGGATCTGTTAATGGGATACTAGTAAACTTAATTGTCTTGTTGCTTTTACCTGTATTGGGTTTAAATCATTTTTTTCTGACTTTTCGCTGACTAAATTAGTTCTTCATTTGCCAGGGCATGCTATGGTGTACTTAGGTTTGTCATGGAGAGCGGTGCTAAGGGCTGTGAGGTATCGGTCCTGCAAACTAATATAATTTTCATTTGATCTCAATGTAACACGTACTGATAAGCTTGTCTTGGTTTCCAGGTTATTGTGAGTGGGAAGCTTAGGGCGCAGCGGGCTAAATCCATGAAGTTCAAGGATGGATACATGATTTCTTCTGGTCATCCTGTCAACTTGTATATCGACTCAGCTGTGAGGCATGTTCTTCTGAGACAGGTTCGATGCTCGTCACTTCATCAAATTTTGTGCTGTAGACAAATGTTTTTTCTCTGATGTTCAATTTCATACTTGCCTTCAGGGTGTGCTGGGTATCAAGGTTAAGATTATGCTTGATTGGGATCCAAAGGGCAAGCAAGGACCAACTACTCCTTTACCTGATCTTGTTACTATCCACCCCCCCAAGGACGAGGATGAGTTCTTAAGGCCTCTTGCAGCAGAGATCCCAGTTGCTTGAAGTACCATGTTTAGGTGAACTGATGCTTGTGCTCTGGTTTTTTTAAGCTGTGTAATGTTTATTATTAGCACGTCTTAGTAAAGAGTTTTACTTTTTAAAGTTGTGAGCATCAGCAAGCAATATAAGCATTCAGCTTTTTCCTAAATATGGTATTGGTAATGATTTCTTGCTTGGTGCTCTGTATGATGTATGGTCATTCTCGTCATATCTTCTAGATTAGGCATCTCATCTTAAGATGATGATGAGGAAACTATAATATGCTTTTTTTTTTGTTCTGTCTGGTTCTTGAAATATTCTTGACACTAATGGTGTATCATATTGTTTTACATAGTTCATAGGTAGCATAGTGGCCACGCAGGTTGTATTTCTCTGTTGCACATTAGCACATGTAGAGTTTTCGTTTTTCTTGTCTTATATTATCCTGCAGGATAGTGTGTATCGGCTTTACGCCTCTCTTATGCGTCTAATGCCGAAAGTATTTCCTGCTATACAAATCCGAGGAAAGTGGGCAGTTGGGTTAAGCTTTTCTGCTTTCTCCAACAATCATTTTCCTCTCATGTAACCTGAAACATATTTGTATATTGTTACGCCATCAATGTCTTTCCATGACCTGAAAAATAATACTGTTGTTTTCTTACTCATTGTATTGCTGTCTATAGCTTTTACATAGATGCATGCTTATATAACAGAATTACAGTTAATTGGTAGCACAATGGCCGATACATGCAATTTTTTTTATCTATGTTGCACAAAAATTTGGTCTTTGTTTTTCTGCTCTCCATTGTCCTGCAGGATTGTGTGTAACGGCTTCATGCTTTTTGCTTTCCATTTCTTGCCGAAAGTGTTTCCTGCTATATCAATATGAGGAAAGTGGGCAGTTGGGTTAAGCTTGATAATTAGCTTTCTCCAACAATCATTTTCCCCTCATGTAACATGAAACGTATTTGTTTGTTTCTTTTACTTTGTGTAAAGGGTTTTCATGTATGGAAGTGTTTGTACTGCTGATGTGTAAATGTTGGGAGGGAGCAAGGAAAATGGAATGTTGGATTAGTGTTGGGCTAGGTTGTATTACTTTTCTCAACTGTCATTCCTGCACGCATATTAGTGATTCCTATGCTTTTTGTCTCAGGTATCTTAAGTCCACTTTGAGGCATCGTTTGCAGTACTGGTGTTAATGGCCCTGCACTAATCTTTTTTTGTGTCACTTGCCGCTTGAACTGGTTTCCTGCTAGACCAATTTGAGAAGAATGGGCAGTTGAGTTTTAACTGCCAAGTGATTTATGGTTTTCTCAACAATCATTTTTCTCATATGTTATCTACCTATTTTATTAGTCAACCCAAGAGCATTTTTGGCTTGTTCACAAAGTGTATATATATTCCTGTCTAGTTAATAGTTGGTACTTACGTCTGTTTGGGCAGTGGATTGCTATTTCGTGCCTTTAGTTATATACCTTTTTTGAGTTTCTTGTGCATCCAGTGGTGTCGCTTTAAACCGCAGGACAGCACGCTTTGCTGTGTGCATTGTTTCCGAGCGATCCCGCAAAACTCATCCCATGGAGGATGGATCCTTGTGGAATGCATTAACGCGTCCTCCATCAATAACTAAACTCTATATTTATTTTTGGATTACAAGTTCTGCAATTCGTTGTTTTCCTCCCATGTGTCTTGCTCTGCATTTGATCTGTGTATTCGATCGATCCTCGGTACTTGTTCATGGTCCATTCAGCTAGTCTGCCCATCTAGTCATTTTTTAAAAACGTCACGTGCTGATTAGGAATTTGGTATGTGGAAACGTTAATCCTGTGTTAATGCGTCAATATTAGACTGTCGTGAGATTGTCAAGATAATTTCACCTTAATGCATTAAACACAGAGATATCAGATTTCTGAAATAACAATTCAACACATGCCTACAGTACCGGTAGTAAGTGTGTGACAGGGTACCATAACTGAATTACGAACAGCGCCATTCTGGTCAAGCAGAAGCGGTGACGAGTGATTGCTAGCGTATGGAATCAGTATCTATGGCCACACCCTAATTCACTATAGAAGGATTCTAAGCAACTCTGGCCTACGTAACGATGCTCAATCAGCAGCATGCATCGGTGATCTCTGCACGACGAAATGAACGATCCAAACGCTAACCCAAATGTTAGAATAATACAAAGGCCAAATCCCTCGCTAAACCCAGCTAAACAAGAACATCTACTTCAAACCAAATGAAGTTAGGGATGCATCGGACAGGCAGCCTAGCCCCCAAGGGCACATCTACTTAACCGAGTTAACAATATCCTTACAGGCTACAGCCATTGCAATAGGGGTAACTGCTCTAGGCAGACTGCTCTGCTCCTGGTACACGCGAGGCGAGGCATCTCCTCTGCTCTCGCCGCCTGACGACCTTCTAGGACGGGCGTGCTCGCTTACTGCTGTTGCTGCCGTTGCTGCTGCTGCACGACGGGCACTTGTACTGCTTGATGTGCTCCGCCTTGGCCGGCGTGATCTTGACGCACTTGCCGTGGAACCACTTCTCGCAGATGTCGCAGCAGATCCAGAACTCGTCCGCGCCGTAGTTCTCGCCGCACGCGCCGCAGAGCGTCTCCCCGTGCTCTTCTTCGCCACCGCCGCCGCCGTCCTCCTCCTCCGGGCCTTCGTCCTCGCGGTCTTCCTCCTTCGCCTGGGGCTTTGGCTGCTTCGCCCGAGGTTCAGATGACTTCTGCTTTCAAAGAAATGAACAGATTGGATGGAAAAAAAAAACGAACAACACGAATTGAATGGATGTCGAGATTAGTTACAAGACAAAATCACGGTATGGGTTTGCCGTACCGTTTTATTGTTGGACTTGGATTTGCTATTGCTGTGGTTGTTATTGCTCGGTGCCTTGGTTTTACTCTTCCCAGTAACAACTTCAAAAATCGTGGGAAGATCATTAATCATACCAAACAGGCGCTTCCTGCGTAGTAGCGACAGGGGTGTCAGCAACACATACTAGGTCAAACTCTGGTAAAAACTGGTAAACATCCCAGAATCAGCACTTCTCATGAAGATTGCCATTAATATTAACCAAAGAATCACGTGCAGCACTTCCTTTAATACCAAAACAACTCTCCAAAAACCTGACATTACAAATACAACCAAAATTTTACCAACTAGAAAACATTTTTTGAACTTCAACGTCAACAAGGACCAAGCAGATCAGTTGGTTTCTTTTGATAAACCCAGGTCTTGCAAAAACATGGCCTAATGTTGCAAAATGACAGGAAGCAATTCACAGTACTACCGTACCAGGTTCTAAGTACATGTTTCGAAGCCAAATCTTCTACTGAGTTATGGAATGTTCAGCTTTAGGTTTGTGTAATTTTTGTTGTCTGCAATGTACTACACTACACCTATCTTTCAGTGAGTCAAACGATTCCCAACAGACGACAGGCCTATCCAGTTTTTGTCTGAGAAAGTACCAAAACTGGGTAAAACCAACAGTAAAAATTCCAGAAAGATGGAATAGAAAGTAACCTGTCATTTTTATCAAACCCAAAACGAGCACCAAAGTAAAATGCAACAGAAAGTAACCATGCGTCACTGTGTACTGCAACCATGGACAGCCAATCCTTTTCGTGCATTCCATCTCGTGCAAAGTTAATGCCCAATGCAGGCTCTGGGAGCTCGGGTGGCACCTCTTCTGCAGGCAAATTTATTTCCCAATGCTCATTGGGAAACCCATAAAGGCACAAGTTTTCCTTTTCTGCAGAAGAGAACACATGGTCATGTCTGGCTGTACAGATATATTGATCCGCCAATAATGGTTCAGAAGAATCTCAAAAGGTTATCACAGCATATTAGTATCTGCTGTGATTAATTGATCACCTGATCAGTAGACATGTAATTGGAAAAACAGAAATGAAGATGCTCAGAACTTAATTAACTCAGCTAAGCTAAAATATGCATAAAAGCCTTTTGAAATAAGTGAACCCCCGCAGGTAAGTTTCAAACATATTCAAAGAAATAACAAATGCAACAGATCATATAGATAGTAAAAAAATTAAAAATGGGTTCTGTAAACACAACAATTTAACTAAGGCTTCAATCACTAACAAGCCCTAAAAGATATGAGCAGACTATCAAAGCTTAAGTCATTTGCTACTATTTACTGCATGAAGAACTATTAGATCAAGCTGGTACGTAAACAAGTGCTATGGCTTAGGAAGAAAAGGATAGAAATTTGTTAAAAAAGGCAAAGAACAAATCTTTGAGACAATCAGTCACCAGCGAATGAAAATGGTGACTTACCCTATTATTGGGATATAGACCCCTGTTATCACCATCCTGAGGAATTTTCCAATATATTTTCACACAGTATGCATGCCCAATGACACAGTATTGTTTGCACCAATCACCAGTGGGGAACAAACTAAATGCCCAAGTCCAACCCCCCACCCCAAGTCCCCTTTTTGGAAAAAAAATATCTCCAGCATTTTTCCAATGGACTTCACAAACCCCGTCCAATTCTCCAATAGCCTTAGTTAAACTATTTCTCACCAACAAGTGGAGACCACTTGTCAGTGAGTTTCTCCTTCCCTCCCTCCCTCCAAGGCATATTACACAAGCTCAAATTAAGCATCTTCCGAGCTTAGTGAAAGGCTGTTGTTTCAGTGCACCATTTTCTAAGAACAGACTCTGCTTCACAAGATCCTAATACCTAACCAAAATCTCCAACAATCATTATGCTTCCACTTGCCAATTCATGGACATTAGCCATTAGGTGGACAACTTGTAATTTGATCTAATTCAACAAACAAGGATCTAATCCACAGAGACAACTTGAGAATTGAGGATCTTCATAGCAATTCCCTCCCTGGTCTCCTCCACATACCAAAGTAAGGTGTTCAGAGCATTGATAGGCAGCACACCTTATTGTGCAGAGGGCGGTGGTGGCATAAAAGAAGAAAGATGAAAAAGGAGAGACTGACAATAAAGCCCATGTTGTCAGTAACACAATAGTTGAACAGACAGAGGCTAAATGGAGAATTGGATGGATTGGTCTGCTGTTGATCATGCCTAAAATGTTGGGGTGTTGGGGGGGGGGGGGATTGGAGGTATTTCCCCATCACGAAATCATCTTTTGATCGAATTAGAGCAACTCCAGCAGTAGCCCTCAAAACAGGGCCCCTACTTTTCATTTGAGGGATCCCCTACTTTTGAGGACCCTGTTTTCTGGGTTGCACTCCAGCAGGAGCTCTCAAAACAGAGCCCCTACTTCTCAACTCTCTATTTCCTCACACACTATATGCATATGTATGGGACAAAAGCATAATACACAATAAAATATTTATGATTTCACAATGAGGGACAATATGTAAATTTATGAATTCAAATACGAATATTTAAATTTAAATTCAAATTTATTCCGAATTTAAATTTATAAATTCAAATACAAATATTCAAATTTAAATTCAAATTTGTTCCGAATTTAAATCTATGAATTCAAATACGAATATTCAAATTTAAATTCAAATTTGTTCCGAATTTAAATTGAAAGCACAATGAGGGACGTTTAAATTTATGAATTCAAATACGAATATTCAAATTTAAATTCAAATTTGTTCCGAATGAGGGACGTATTTATTCAAATACGAATAAATCTGAGTTTGAGGGCTCAAGTAGGGGCCCCCTAGGAATGAGGGTTTGGAGGCCTCATTTGAGAGACCCCTATTTTTGAGGGTTCAAGTAGGGGCCCTGTTGGAGTTCAGTTTTTTTGCTCTGACTCTCAAATCTGAGTTTAGGGGCTCAAGTAGGGTCACTGCTGGAGTTGCTCTTACACCATCCAGTGGATCCCAACAGCACTGCTGTTTGCTCTATGCAACAGTGGAACTGTACCCATGGGTAGCCAAGTTCAGTAACCACCATGGCCCATGGGGGGTAACTACTCAACTCAGAAACACAACCGCTACCTTCTGCTGCTGTATGCACCAAGCAGCAAAGATGAGCTCCTATCATCGTTGCCATGTAGCCAGTTCTACCAAGTCAGAAGCTACACATCAATCATTATTAGGTCAGAAGAATCACACCCCACCAACCAAGCAGGACCCACCAGTGCTGAACCCAACAACCCAAAGTCCAATAGGCACCCCCAGTCGCAGCCTACTACAGTTCACCTTAGAAGGGCATTTATGCAAGCATATCACATCCGATCTGAGCAATCAATCTTGCCATTGCTCTGTTCACGTTAGTTTCTTAGAACTACTTTTTTATGGTAAATATTTTTTTCAGTTTCTAATTTTTAAATAAAATACTTTTTAAAAGTAAGATCTAGTCAATTAAAGATATAATAGCTTTTAAAAGTAAGATCTATTAGTTAATTACACTATACTACAGTGACTTCATTTATATTGAAAAAAAATCATATATAAGTACCTCTATAAATTTATTTATAAATTGTTACTATTTATAAAATAAAGCTAAAATGAATCGACCCATAGAGCAGTCGATCTCCAAGGCAAGTCTTTGGATTGATCTGAACCGTCCATTTCTGGCCTTCCGACTACCGAGACCTTCCACCTGTCCGGTCGACACGACACTCCTTAGTAAATCCAACAATTAAGTCCCTCTATTCAAATTCTGAGCGCGTCACGTAGGACGCATATTCTTTTACGACGACTCCTACATGATTGCACACTGCAAACTCGTAACCTTGAATCAATCGTTGGATTCAAAATAAATTGGAGATTAGTCTAGTAGTTCTTCAGTATATACAGCAACACTCAGTTAAGAAATCCGAAAAAATTGGACAGAAACTCTGGTAGAACACTCATCCCAAATGAAAAATGCATCATCTGTAAAAAATTCGAAGCACAAAACAGCAAAACTTGAAGGAAAAAAACTACGAAAAAGAACGCAGCAACTAGAAGCAAGAATTCACTCACCCGGGTCGCATTGCCGGAAGAAATCCTCCACATCTGCAGCAAAGAACAAACGACAACCAGTCACGAGACCATCCGAGAACCCAGACAAAAAAATCCCACAGACGGCAGGAAAAAAAACGCAACCCTGCATCTAACGCTTCCTTCCAATCTTTGGCCCGGGGCAAAAAAAAAAAAATCCAATCTCTCTGCAACAGCGAGCGAATCGGTCACACCTACCGTGGGTGAGCGCGCGGATTAGGCCGGCGCGGCGGCCCTTGAAGTCCCGGAAGACCTCCTCCACCGTCCGGGGGTTGTACTGCGCGTCCATTTCCGGGGGTTCGAGGATTCGTTTGAGCGAGATGGGCTCTGTGCTTTAGTTTGACATTTTTGGGGGATCTTTTGGAGCGGAGGGTTTAAAAGAGGAGAAGAATGACAAGGTAGCGGACGCGAGGGGAGGGAGTGCGACTTAACTGGTGGATTGGAGAGGTGGGAACGTGTCCGTGTTGGATGGGGCCCATAGCCCATGAGACATCTACCAGGAGGGGCAGTTGCGCCAGTGTGCATGTATTTTCTTTTCCCTTTACTCCCTCAGATTTTACGTTTTTTCCAAGAGGGATGCGGATTCTATTACATACTAGGAGTGTTTTTTTTAGAGAGAGAGATGAATAGTATGTAACATAGGCTGACATGTGTTAAAAAATTTCGATCTAACAATTCTTTTAGACGAAACCTAATTTATTTCTTGTTCTAAAGGCAGGTAAAACCACGTCTATTTTGGACTAAAGGTGGTATCGCACGGTTATTAACTTGCAAATTTCCTCGCAAAAAAGCTTACCAATTTAAGACGTCATTTGGAATGCAAAAATTTTTCCATTTTCTATGGTATAGATATAGATGTGCATTAGACATATATAAATCGTACAAAGCAACGTAGGTAACAATGCAAATGAAAACAACATTCGCAGCACTACACCTTCAAGATAACAATGAACACAAAAAAATAGCACATAACATTAAGTTAATCTTCCACTCCAGTCTATTAAAATAATACCGAATCTCCATCATTTCGTTACCTCCCATCACAACTCTGTCTTGTGGAACAATGCCAGGTCTAGTGCTCATTTCATCCTTACACATCTAGAATCGGCAACCGACTGGGCCATTTTGCAATTCGATAAGAAAATGATTTCGTAACATCTGCTGAACAAGTAGAATCAACCAGAAACAAGCAGACTCACCAAGTGAAAGGGGTACTTATAATAGTGTCATCCAGGATTCGTTGCCATCTGTGAGGTCTTACGTCTCACAAGCGTGTTGCACGTCCGGGAGAGGGAGAAGTAAAGCAAGCTAGAGAGAATAGAAAGAAATACTTAAGCAGGTGAATGAGAACAATGCAGGAGGAATGGCTAAGGAGTGGTTCCCTTTTATAGCTTGAAGTGCGATGGCAAAATGGTCTTTTCATATCCATAATGGAAAGACAAATAATGATTAGTATGAGTGACTGCAGATAACGGGCTAGCTGTGCGTGGTTCTCATTCTCCACAAGTGCGTAGGCCATAGGGAGTAATTGGTCATTCACATTGACTGCGACCTCAGTGAGAATCGTACCGTATTGGCAACATCTGCCAATAGAATCTTCAGTAAATAAAAATATATGCCATGATAAGGTGGCTTATCAGGCTCGCAACATATGACGACATCATGTTACAGTGCCTGTGAAGTGGCTCAAGAAGCACGCATGTGTGATTTATCATCACTGTTATCCAGAAGTCCGTAGTCGAGCCCCTCGATTGCTGCACACAGACCTTGCTAGGGTAAGATTCGTCCACATACTAACAATGTACATGTTTGGGTTCGACCTTGGTACCCGATATGTCCGGTTGATGTTGACGGTGTATCTAGCAATGGCCTGCTAGACAACACTCTTGTTAGAGAGGCGTTGCCCTAACAGAAGGGTGTCTTCATTGAATCCCCATTGCGTCTCCTCCGATTGTGGCAGAACCAAAGATATTGCTGTGTTATTGTCCAGTCTAGATGACACATAACTATCATCGGTGGTGACAACACCACCAAACACATCCCTTGTAGCACCACCTCCATCTTTCTTGCCTTCAAAGCTATCCGTCAGCACATCCTCCTCATCGCTTTTTCTTTTTTTCCACCTGATTGGCAATGTACTCATGGCAGTCAATATGGGCTGCCCACCATCTCCCCACGCCTCTGTTAGGCTTGAAACCCGTGGCACATCTCCACAGGTCTCCACCATCGGCTTGCTCATCGGCGTCTGCACCAACCCCAACATCCACTGGAGCCCAACTCATGCACTTCATCAACAGGAGCTCCACTAGAACCACCCATGCCAAAAGATTTTGTCCTCTCCATAAACTGAGCATATACTATCGGCCTACCATATATTGCAGCGGCTAGGTTGCACACAACCTCCATATAATTGGCCCACAAGATGTAACTTATCACCTAAATAAGTTGCCAAAAGGTGGCCCCTACAGCACCCAATGTCGACGCATGCACCGCCTCAATGCATAGCTTCTTCCTTGCAACGACATGATCAAACGTGCAATGCACGCACCTCCGTAGCTTCAACAGGCCCATGTCCTTCAGACTCGGTGCCTGGATCATGGTCCAGTTACAAATCGGACAGGTCTGCCCCGTACAGTTGTAGGATCAAGGAGGCCAACTAGAGAGAGGGTGAATAGGCGGTTTTAAATTTTTTTTGCTAAAACCAAGTTTATAATATGAAAGTGTAAATCCATTTGGTTTAGCATAAATAAGACTTAAATCAACTAGATTTATCTAAGTACATCAACAACCTAAGTCTATATCAAAAGTTTACAATTCTAGGGTGACAAGCAATCAGTTTAATTCTATAAATATAAATTGTTTAAATATAAAAGCACAAGAAAACAAACCAAAATTAACATACAATATTATTACCATGGTGTTTGGAGACTTGCTAGTCTTGCTAAGTCCACGTTAAGGTAAACCCAAATAAATTAGATCAGCTCCACAAATTAAGCCAAACACTTTAATTTCACTAGTGATGGCTCTTTTCGGCTCCAGGTAGGTGAGCTACAACCTTCACAACACGTCGGGTCTTCTTTACTGCACACAACGCTTCCAACGCTGTCTAAAAGTAGGCAACCTCTAAGAGTAATAAATCAAATCTCTTGCTTTACTCTCACCACATGCAACGAATATACAAGCTTGAGTGGATATGAAATCCACCTCTAGATGCAACACATGCAAATAGATACATCTTTTCTTACTCACAAGGTGTGACACATGCACAATTAAATGGAGAAGCTCATATTAGCTCAAGAAAGTAAAATGAGATGTCAAAAGTCTTTCCCCAACCGACCACAAGGTGGTATATATTCTTACATCACAAAAATTAGTCGTTGAAAGCAAAACCCCTGAACAATTAGGATTTTCAGTAGTTCCACTGTTATAAAATTGGAACTTTCTCTCCCCTCAAAACGGTAAGAAAACTAGCTGTTATCAGCGAAATCGGTAGTTTTGCTATATAAAATTTGGTACTATCAAAATTCGGTAGTACCGCTTAACACCTACGGAACTACCATTTTTCGGAGAGAAGACATTCACAATGGTGTCTCTCCGAAAAAACGTACTGCTACACAAGCCGGTACTTTCGCTCATCAGTCATACCGCTCACACAGAGCCGGTACTACCATAAGCCATTCAGACCGCTCACACAGAGCTGATAGATCTGACAATTGGTCATACCATGTAACACATGTCAGTACTACCGACTTTTGGTTATACCACGCAACATATGCCAGTAGTTCTGATTTTCTGTAGTACCGCGCCACACAGGCCGATAGTTCTTATTTTCCTGACAAGTGCATATATTTTAATAAATCTTGCAAAACATATATGCAAATTATAGTACCATACACACAAAGATCAACCATAATTCTCAACAAGTTGTAAAATATATTTGCACACTTTTGAAATCATGACACAAGATATAGGCACATGGACTTAACATGTTTGCAAAATAGATTTGCAAACTTAAATCACATGCTACAAGGATTATTTATGACCTTCAACCATTTCAAAGTACATTTGTAAACATAAGCCTCATACCACAAGGAGTAGAAAATATGGACTTCAAAAACTTGCAAAACACATTTGCAATGTATAGTTCATTGTTACAAGGATTCAACACATGAACTTTAACTATTTGTAAAACACATTCGCAAATATAAACATCATGTTACGGAGAGTTAGAACAAGTGTGGTTGAGCTATCAACACATGATGAGACTCAATCTACTAGACAAGACTCCTCTTAATAGTACAACAACTTATACTAGCAATCCAGTCTTTCAACCGAGTACCAAGACTGGTAAAAGAGTAGGAACACATTATTAGCCCTAGATAGTCATATCTTTGCCTTGAACATTCTCTTAAAACTTGATGACGCATATCTTCACACATGATGGGTCTTCTCTTGACTTGATGATTAACTCATAATCAACTCCTCTTGGATATGCATCAACTTATGATTCAACCTCTTCTTGATGAGCTTCAACTCATGAAGCCATATTTCATTCTACATATTGACTTCATGATCTTCAACACATTAAGTTATCCCAAGTCATCATCATAATTTGTAGAATCTAACATATTCATCCAACTCATGAAAAATGTTAGTCCATAAATCAATTGTTGTCAATTACTAAAACTTCATCGTTAACTCATAATGGAGGGACTAGACTCTGTAATATTTCTTTTTTGGTAATTCATGATAATCTCAACAAATAATGAGATAGATAAATGATTTATGAATATACAACATGTACACAATAATTGTATACTCTAGAATAAGCTTTCTAAACAATTAACTTATTTGAATGGAAGTGCTTGTATTTGAGATTAATTGCTAGCAAGGCTTACACATCCAGTTGTCATTAATCATTCAACTATTAATACATAATGGAAAAACTAGATGACAACCTAATTAGGAGTATATATGAACTATACAAGCTATATATACTCAAGCGATATGTTTCAAAGTAATGATCCTTGATTTGTGAAAAGAGAAATATAGATCAATACTAATGAAATCTCAAAACATAGAGTGAACTCTCTCTAAATATGTGCATATAAGAATATATAATAAAGACATATGCACATATTCAAGTTTAACTATTTGTGAAGTTCAATCTATATGTTGGATCCGACGAATGCACTAAGTTATAAGAATATAATATCGAATACATACCTCTAAGGTTTCACCTTTTTATCTAACTGAGACCAAATAATATCATAATCAATCAAATCGTTAGTCTTACAATAGCATTTGTCATTTGACACATCCAAATGAAACTAGACAATATCATAATTAATAAGCATATTAGTCTCATAATTATGTTTATTATTATCACCAAAATCAACTTAATAGAGTTTGAACTTGCAACGGCCTGCACTAATGAGCCGATCTCCATAGAACACAAACAGATTTTGAATGTTTGACATAGCGTACGAAACTCAATTAATACACGACATCCATGATCGTACCATCGAAAACTCATATCATGCGTCGTACGACGCGATTGAAAATTATTCAAGTAATTAATTTACTGAATTACTTTAGTTTACTGACTATTTACTAATATGTCGTGACTAATATTTAATCCTACGATTCAACTGCTTTCCAAACATGATGCAACTCTTAGCTTGCTTTGCTTACATATGCACTATGCATTAAATGCGCACATATTTGATATTTTATGTACTATCGCTTATTTTGTTGCATATCTAATTTTAAATTAATTTTTTATATACGATTATATTACACTACCATTTTATAAACTGTCGTTTATTATGTTGCATACCTTATTTCAAAAACTACCATTACTTACCCTAAGTAACCCTCACTGCTACTGACGTTTACGAAAACTACATGTTGCAATTCTTTATAGAAAACATGTATTTCATATTAAATATACCAATGTATTGATTGTTTACCTTATTCCTTACTCAAATGTTGTTTATAAATGGTACCGCTCTGTCATGCTGCTACTACTCTACCCTTATTTTATTGCTACTGTTCCGCACTAACGACCTACCGTGTAGCTAATTACATGCTAATTGTATTGGTACAATTGTACTACAAGTGCAAAAACATTACTTTTTTTTATGCTCGCAAGCCGATCTACAACTTTCATAACTACACCTTCAAACTCCGAATGAACCACCACAAACCTCTCTTATTCTCTCATTTTGCTGGAGTTTCCCTGGCTAGACCAACGAAATGCTTTGCAATGGTAGCGTGATGTGCTCAGAAGCCATTTTAATGTCCAACGAGTGCACTACATACACAGGGGGCCAGGGACATGCGAAGATGATGAGCTAATGTGTGATGGCAAATGCAGCATGCCAGGAGGGGCCAAAAGCGTGCAGCACTACAAATAAGCCATATGGCGTATGCAAACAGAGAGTGATGGGAATCTTGAGTGGTCCAAAAGCATTCGCAGCACTGCGAATAGGCCATATGCATTCGAATGCAGATAGGGAGGCCATGTGGGGAATGCCAAGGGGTGCATTTCCGCACTTGGGGGGCACGGGAAAAACCCTGGGCATTTCCGCGCTCCCCAGCCGCGGCTTCAGGCCAATTCCGCGGCCATCGACCGTAGCTTTTGGTGGGACCCTGCACTCAGGCGAGCAAGCGAAAGGCCGCGGTCTTCGGTCGCATGTCTGTGCTCCTCGACCGTGGAACTGCCACGCTCCGACCGCCGGTCGTTCCACGGTCAGGAAGGGGGATAGAACACAAAAACATCGCTCAGGGGGCGTATCCGCAAATAAAATGCTACAAGGGGCTAACATAGTAAAAATTTCACATGACGATAGCCAAATATTTAATCCCAATGCCTCCACACCGCATGGTACATGGAAGAATGCCAAAATTTTGGAGGGATGATAGTCAATTTACCATGATCTTAAGTTTACTTATAGAGTATAATTTTATATTGGTATAAATAATTTTGTCAGTGGTTTAGTGTACTTCTGCACACTAAATTGATAAAAAATAGTAATTAAATAAGAAATATTCATTCATCCAAAGTTTTTTAATACTACATTTGGTTGAGTTAAAGTTATTTTTGCTAAAAAGACATAATGATAGTATGATACAATACAAAATACTTTTCTAAAAGTAGAAAACACCATAAATCGATTACTAACAACAACCAAATTTAACAGGACCAACTCAAAAGATATCATTTCTTAGTATTACCCTATACGCTATTGCCATCTTATAGATATGATAAGAAAATTTTAGGGCGCAGCATTGAGAAAGAATGCACTCCGCAAACCCTCGAAAACATGCTAGATAAGAAATGTCTTTTTTCGAGGAAGGAAATGTCAACCTATGATCTGATCCTTAGTGCACTAGGGTGGGTCTTTTAAACTGTAGTTGTGATTTTTTATTTTTGAATTTTATATGTTTACGAGAGATAATATATAAAAAAATAGTGGACAAACATTTTTCTTTATTGTAAGTTAATAAAAACATTTTTTCAAACTAGATGATGTGTGACTTTGTGAGTAGCGGAGAGAAGGCCAAACATTTTTCTTTATTGTAAGTTAATAAATATTATCTAGATATTTTTTAAAAAAACTATCATCTAGATTTCTGATATAATTCTCTCCCCTTCAAGAAAAGAAGCGTTGGATTTTTGATCTAACGGCTAAAAATCTGGATGATGAAAAAAAATCTAGATGAGGTTAGACACTCCCTTCTTTATTTTACCGCAACAATAATAAAACTGAAAAAAAAACAGAAAAGAAGTTATACAATAGGCGCATATTTGGCAGCACGAGAAGACAGTCCCCTCGTCTTCTTCATGCTTCGTATTTCTTCTTCTTCGCCCATGATTTTTCTCGGTCTCAGAAGGATTCACTAGAGAGGACATAGGAAGAGGAGTTTGAAGGGAGAGGTATTGTTGTCCTGCCCCCTCCGAGAAATCCCCAATTATGTTCTTGCATGCACCATTCTGATCAGTAGCTGTCTCTTCTGTTTTCCTTTCCTGGAGTGGTTTCTTGGTTCTTGATTACGACATGCCATATTCTTACTCCGCTGCTGATTTGATTCAATTCTTATCCCTCATGATTTTCCTCATTCTTTTTCTTGGTCTGCTTCTCGGAAATTTGGAGTTCTTTTTTTGTGATTTTCTTGGTTGGTGCTGCATAATTTTGGTTCTTGACCATACGCTTGCTTGGGATGAGGTTTAGCCTGGTTCGACATCACAAGATGTGTGCTTTCTGGGAAGTCAAAGCTCCCCTGTTGGCCACTGTACTATGGGATGCGTGGGAATGGTGTTTTATGCTGTGGAGTGGATGAAATCTGACCACCCTTTTGCAGGATTTGGTGGCTTGAAGCTAAATTTTTGGGTGAATTGTGACGGTTTCTGGTGATTCTGATTGACTTAGCTTTGTCATAATAGTCTCCTTCCTTGAGAATATGAAAATAGATGTTAGTACATATGGATAGAGTCCAATTAAGCTTATCGATATGTGAAATTGTTGATGGGAGCTAAATGATTGCTGTGCTATCTTTGTTTTATCACTGTGATTTAATTTTCTCATCAATATTGTGCTTGTTAGGTTTGATTAGACCAAGTTAATAGGAAATTCCAGAAAGTTCTTCTGAGACTTCTGGGATTGAAATTTTGGACTCAGCATATTCCACCGAAACTAGTCTAGGGTTTCTCTTCGTGCTCTGCATGCAACAAATGTAAATCTTAGATTGATATAGAAGTAGGACTGAGTTGCCCGAGGGAAGAGAGCAATCATTATTTCGAGGTAGGAATTCTCACGATCATGTGCAAGTCTGAAAGAAGCTAAAAGGAACCCGAATGGGAAATAACATTCCTTTCTTGATTGCGAGAGGAATTATCGCTGTGGAAAATAACATTATCTGCAATCGGCTCTTGGTTAATTTTATTGAAAATGGAGGGCTTTAAGTCCTTGTTGATAGTATGCGTTATACATAAATTTGGAAACCACCAGTTGAGGGCATTGTGTCTGTCTTGTTAAATTGGCTCTAGGATGATGCTTTTTAGGCTAGATATGTTCGAAATGTAGATACGCTAGGCACTTCTGCTTGTTCCCTTGGATCAGGTAGTTGCAGAATTGTATGCCTGTCTACTTGTGGCAGGATGCTCTGGATGCTGTTTCTTCTTTGGAATGGTTCTCTTTCTAGGTCTTTTATTTAATTACTTTTATGATTCTGATATTTCCAATTATTTATCCCACATGTTTTCGGGCCTGTTCTTTTTGGCTGCGGCTGATGGCTTTTTGGTTGTTTGCGACAGAGATTGCGGAAAGAGAGATACTCGCTTGCAATTTTTTATGGTACAGATATTAGGTTTTTAATATGTACTACAATTAATTTGTAGACCCTGTCTTAAAAAAATACTCCGTTTGAAAGTTAGGTACTATAGCAGAAGCCAAAAGCTAAAAAGAACAGGGCCTTCATATGCATGTCTGACTGTCTGTCTGGACTCTGGTGTGTTGTAATATCTTTTGTCTAGCACACTGTAAGTGACTATGCATAATCAAATTCTTTTTTATGACTGTACATCAAAGTAATAGGGGGTTGCCATCGACCAGTCTTGTTTGTTACCATGTCATTGTCAATTCGTCTGATTTAATGTTGGCAATCTGTCATGAAGATTGCTTGAGGTGCCAATTCATCTGGCTTCTTAGAAGTACCTGAAGCAAAATGTTGCTTGGAGCTAAGTGATACCATCTTATAATGCTATGGCTTTTGCGAGAAATGGAGGATCACCCAGTCCATCCTATGTCCAACCATGTAAGTAGTTGCTATTTATGGTGGAACCCTGAGGGTTACTGGCTTGCTTCACCACAGATAACAAACTTATCAGCTACCTTCTACATGCGTAGGATTTCCTGTCAGGGAATGGTTATCAGATGAATCAGTTAGGTCATAAAATCTACGATCAAGACTCCTCATCAACCAAGTCTGGCCGGTCTCACCAAGAAGCTTCTGCGATGAGTGACAGCAGTCTAAATGAGCAACAGACCTCAACACAATCTGGTAATGCATTATCTTTAACCACATTGTCACACTAGTAATCCAGTTTCCCTGTAGTTTAAGCTCTTATGTTTGTAACATTTTCTTCTCTTCAACTCCCTCTCTTTTTCTTGAACACATTTGGGATGCTGCTTCTAGGTCTGCCATTATTTCACTAGGGATGTGATGATAGCTTCAGGTTCAATGTACTGAGATTCCTTCAACAATCGTTTACAAGCTTAGGTATATTGTAGTGCTGGCAGCTCATGGTGGTTGTAAGTGGTGTTAAGACAACCTTTTTCAGATTGTGTGGGCTCTTTGTTAGTGCTTCCATGAATAATCCTCATTGGGACTCAAAGTAGAATTGAGTGATAGTTCATATGAGTGAAAACTCAATATTTTGTTACCGTGTTGTATGTAATGCATGTATTTTAATTTTTTCCTCCCTCCTGTTACTATGCTTCTCAGTTCTCACCAATGGCTTAACTCATCTTTTGTGAATTCTGAAGTATCAAAAATTTTGATGGATCTTTCACTTTGTTAGTGACTTGTCTCTCTAATAATGTTCCCAGTGCCCAAGTCTTATTTATAGTGAGGTGAATTATTGCAACTAGACCTTCATACTAACAGTTAGGTTGCTTTTTTCTTCAGACAATGATGATGGTCATGGGAAGCATAATCAGGACATGAGAAAGTCAGTATTATCCTTGGGGAACCCAGGAGCTGTTTTTTCCCCTCCAAAGCTCGACTACAACCAATCCTTTGTAAGTTCATGTCATCATGAGAATTGCTGCCCTCTTAAATCTTACATGCTGCTTTCAGTTGACCAGCTACATTGTGTTCTAGGCCTGTATTCCTTATACCGCTGATGCTTATTATGGTGGGGTGTTGACAGGATATGCTCCACACGCCATTGTAAGTTCACTCTAGTTTTTCAGTTTTCACACCACATTCTGTAAAATCCTTCACAGTTCAAGGTGATAAGATCACACAATAATTTTCTCTTCAATTCATTCGTGGTTTTTTGAGTTTTTGAGATCTCATTCATTCTGGTAGGTTGGCAGTAATGACTAATGATTTATGAAGCCCTGTTGTGAAGGATATTCTTTCTGCCTCCTTATTGTTGAATTCGATTATTGTTCAGAAGCAAGCAACACAAAATGTCAAAAAGAGTGCTTTCAAATGAAAGAGACAAATGTGCAAACAATTCTTTCGCCTTTTTTAGATTAAAGACTTAGGCTTTACTGATTGGTTCAGAACTAAAAGTGGAAACCATTTATGAGCTCATCTGATAAAAGACATTAAGGAATATGATTATGTGAAATCATATTTCAATTATGGCACATTGTTTCATGCATATCGGCAAACCCTTTTCTTTTTTAAAAAAAATGGCTCTGCATTAACAATTTTTCGTTTGTGTATTATTTACCCAGGTTCATGGCCAGCTAAATGGTACAACAAACTCTCGGGTGCCATTGCCTGTTGAGCCTGCAGCAGAAGAGCCAATATTTGTTAATGCAAAGCAATATCACGCAATTCTTAGGAGGAGGCAGATACGTGCTAAATTGGAGGCCCAAAATAAGCTGGTGAAAGGTCGGAAGGTAATACTAAGGAAGTTTCATCAAGTTTCATTTTTTTCCTGGTACATTTTTCGTAAAAGAGATGCTTCTGCTAGTCCTTTGGTACTTGCTTACTGCTGCACCCCTACATAGATTTTGACTACAAATTCATTATTCCATTTTTTATCATATTCAGAGGGCTATCTGGACTCTGGAGTACATTCTAATGCTATTCATTGATCAAAACTTTGCCAGAGGCATTAAGTACAAAATTTCTGTTTACTTAACTTTCTTGAGCAAAATATCAGTTGAAACTTGTGCCGCAAACCATTTCCTTAAGAGTAACATGGGTGCACAATTATCCTTGTGCATTTTAATTTCTGAAGGCACGTACCCAGTTACTTAGACCTATACGTTTTACCTGGCAAATACCTGTTATAACAATGCCCCTTTCATCTCAGCCATACCTTCATGAATCTCGGCATCGTCATGCCATGAAACGAGCTCGTGGATCAGGAGGGCAGTTCCTCAACACAAAGCAGCTCGAGGAGCAGAAACAGCAGCAGCAGGCATCAGGTGGTGCAAGCTGCACAAAGGTTCTTGGCAAGAACATATGCCATCAAAGTGGCCCCACTTGCACACCTTCAGCATCCACTCCCTCGGATATTGCAAATGTTTCAACCAGCAGCGAAATGCTGCCTAACCAGGAGCGCATCCGCTTACCCTCAGCTGGCTTCCGTCCCATAGTGAACTTCAGCGCGCAAAATGGAGGAGACGCAAACCTGGCTGCTAATGGCATGCACCAGTGTTTCCATCATGAGGTAAAGCATCATTCTGGTGCACTGCCGGTGGCAACTCATCCTTGGCTTACGAATACATAATGGAAATGTAGTTTCAGTCTCAGATGAACCAAACATGTGTGACTCCTTTTGAATTCCCTGTAATTACAAGCACTGATGGACTGATGGCTTTGTTTGTGGACACTGAATTCCCTGTAATTACAAGAACTCAGGTGAAAGCCTCGAACTATGCTGTTATTTTCCAGCGACTTGTGTCTTTTGCTTTGTGCCTGCTAGGCTGCCTTTGCAAATCTGCATCATCTGATTTTAGTACCTGGCTGCCTGCTGGTTTCTATCAGCTTTTGCATTTGATGTGACAAAGTACCACACTTCACGTTGGGCCTCTAGAACATGGGCTTGCAACAGGAACTTGAAAATGATATCGATTAGTATATATGATCGACACATTTGTGATCCCCAGAAAAAGGACAATAAAGCGAGATCAGCAACATATATTTTTTTGACTTAACCTATTCTAATTTAGGAGTTGCTGGGCTGGGAGTTAGGTTGAATGACTTGGGAGTTTTTCCTAGGTCACACTCACACACTACACGTTCATTGGAAAAGTTTAGCTTCTGATACCAAGAGAGTAATAGTTTGGGCATTTAATCTCTCTTTACAGGCAGCAGTATAGACAAGTTAAAACTGAACAGAAACGGTGACGTGTCAGGCAGAAGATAAAATCCAAGAATTAGTCACTTGAAAATTAAGTGTGACGCCCTCAAAAAGGAAGGTCAGTAACACGCGTAAGTACAGAACGAGTTCTTGAGCTCAAATTCCTAGAAAACCTTAGCAGATCTCGGGTTTTACAGGAAGTTCTTAGCCAGATTGCATCAATTTACAGGCCCATTCGTGCACAATTTACAATTTGGGCAAAAAGTTATGAGGTGAAGTGGAAAATGGGTCTTCAGATTTAAATGGAAGCACTCGTCCTCAGCACAATTTCGAGCCTCTCGGCCTTGCGGTAGTCATTATCAGTAAGAGGTCCTGCAGGAAAAGCTGTAATCTCCAGAACCAGATGAGGAGTAGGAAGCTCATCGAACAAAGCTCTTACATTGTAGCAGCATGCGCTCTCTCCATGCGCACTTTCCCTCCTTATTTGACAACCCTGATTAGAAGTTACATTCAGTTAAGAGGGCACCGATTTTGGAACAAGCACAAGAAACATTTCTAATATCTCTGTTTTTCATATGTGAATGTGAAGCAATATATTAGGAATCTATGAGACAATAGGGCCAGAGCAATGTATTTGCCCTCGCTCAAGAAATGAAATCACCTTGTGACTGGAAGCATCTACAAAGTGGTCATCTTCAGACAGAACTGAAGCAATTTCTTTGAGAATGTGTCGGCCTTCTTCCTTTGAACAAACTCGGTAAGTTCTCTTGAGTGTGCCTTTGGTTGTTGGTCTCCATTTACTAACTAGCTTCCCCTTATCCTGAGCTTCTTTGTCACCTGATCAACAAGAACAAGCACTAGATTCATTCACTTCCTTGTGTATGTAACCATAAAAAGTAGATATCAGCAGGATCCTTGTCCATGATATCACACAAAGTAATGAACTAGATATGTTCCATCTACAATATTTCCATAAATTGTGTCCTCATCAAAATTCAAGACACCAAGCCCTGAAAAACACAAGACATCAACGACACATATGTACAACTTTGGATCCAAAATTTTCCAATGTTTATCAAAATCATTATACTTCCCATGTGAACTGATTTAGTCATACTACTTGGGTTATGTTCTGGCTCTTTTCTCATAGATAAAAAAATATATGGAAAACTAACACTAAAAGCACCACAAATGCACCTTGAAGTCTATTATATTTATATTGAAAAGAGAAACATTCTGATCCTGATTTGGTGAGATTTGACACAGAAAATTCTCAGAACATGGAAACAGAATTAACTTCAGTTTTGGATAAGTACTTTAACAACAATATAAGCACTGACATTTACAATAGGTTAAAAGTGTTAGATGTGTATTATTAGCTGTGTATTTTCTATGTTGTATAAGGGGCTTCCTACATACATACCATACTTGTACTTATATATATATTGGCTTATTGGCCTTATGATGAATACAAACACTAAACATGTTATCAGAGCAAACCTAGTGTTTTTGTCAAGCTGCCGTTGCCACCGGTTCATCTTCTCCAGCCGCCGCTGCCGCTTGGTTTTGCCTCCTTTCACGGTATTAAGTCTACAGAACCCCCCATGCACCTTCTGTTCAAAGCCTCCCAGAAGTTCTACCCTCAATCCGCAAACACGTCAAGCATTTTGATTCTCATGCCAATAGTGAACAAATCCAATTGAACATGTTCTGGTATCCCTAAAAGTATCATACCAGGTACCCAACACATGACCCCCATGACAATGTGCAACTTGATACCTTTTTCTATATCTCAATGTTAACCGCCCTCTAATCTACGACAAGACCCTTTCTCGTACCCTCACAATGCGTCTTCCACCTGTTCAGTCCCATATTGACAAACCCCATCCAAAGATGGGAAAACTGATTATCACAATATACTTTGCTCATTCGTAGCTAGCAGAAAGCTCACTATCCAACAGGTTCTAAAAAGGGAAAATTTTTCTTATCCACAATCCACATTCTCGTCATGCCAAACTGTATAATTCTTTCACAAAGTATGCACGTTATACTAAACTCAGCATAAACAATTGATGGTATACTAAACTCAGCATAAACAATTGATGGGTTTTCTAAAAATAAACAATTAATAGAGAATAATAAATAGATAAATTTGAATGGAACTATGCAAAACCTGAGGCGCCGCCACGGAGCTTCTCCGCCCACTTGGAGAACCCTAGGTCGCTGTCCTCGCCGCCAATCTCTGCGCGTCACGCAAACATAAAAACCCCGCCTTTCCAAACCAATCAGCACGAATCGAACCAGTCGTGTTCGCGCCCTTACCACAGGAGAGGAAGGGGTTGCGCGGGGAGCCGGCGAGCCCGGCGTGGAGGAGCGCGTAGTAGAGGCAGAGCCAGCCGGCCCACACCAGCACGGGGCCCTCGAGCAGCGACGCCGCGATGGGGCCCGCGGCGCCGGCGGGGGCGAACGCGGCGGCGCGCCTGGGCTGGGGAGGGCGGATGGGGGAAGAGAGGAAGGGGGTCTTCGCCGCCGCCAGCGCGCGGAGGGAGAGGGGGCTGGGCACGGCGGCGGCTGGGGCGTGGAGGATGTAGGTGAGCATGGCGATTGGCGGGAGATAGGCTAACTGCTGCAGTGTGTGCGTGCGCGTGTTCAGTGCTTCAGTTCAGTTTTTTTTCCCCCGGTTTTAAAGTAGCAGGAGATGGAGCCGCCGTGTCAGCATTGGTGTAGAAGAAGAAAAGGAGAAAAGGGGAAGAGAGAAAATATATTGGTTATCTTGTTTTGTTCAAGGATTTTTGTGGTAGAAATCTTAGTATATCTTAACGCAAAATGTAAGCTACGCTATTGTGAATCTAATATACTCTCATAGAACGCCAAAATGCCAAATCAACCACACAGAAAAAGTTGATCCCATGTCTAGAATTGTCATTGAATTATCTTAGTTTGCCATCGCCTCCGTTTTCAAGTAAATACAAGCATGCACCATGTAACCAAAATTAACAATTTCGAACATTAGTATGCATAAAAAAATATGTTCAAATTCATTGCAGCAAATTAGTGCTTGAGCGTGGACTTATTGGAATGCTGTCGAACTTACCAAACTTTAGGTTGCTTCACTTGCATTGCATATGACGATTCCCACTTTCATTTTTATTGTTTTTGAACGTTTTTTTGGGAAGAAAATTGGTTTTGGATGTTCGTGGATTCCAAATGTCTAACATTTCGATTTTCTTTCTGTTCTTCTCACGGCGAGATTATGCATATGGTCGTTTCAGATAATGGCAAAGGACTGAAGGTGATAGGAGTGCGACAGGTAAGACTTCACCTCCCAATAATTTTCAGGCATCATAGCTTTCAGATGACATGGCTGTTTCCTTGCAGTGGAAAATTGTGAGAAACATTTCAAGAGAATCCGGGCGGCCAGGCGCTGCCCAGCCCAGCGGGGCCCATATGGGCTTCACTTCAACAGCAAGACAGAAATTTGCTGTTCATCAATCGTGATACACTTTACATGACACCCAAAGAAAATGATGCTAGATTCAGCAGCTCAAATAGGATCATCAAAATTATCTGTAATATTAGCAGATGGGATTTACAGCTTTACAGATTCACAATTAGACATGAACATTGTATACGCAGAGCAACTTGTGTCCACTTCACCCGGTGTGTATGTATGTGTTTTTGAGTGGTGGCTACTCTGCACCTTCCCCCTCCTCTTCCTTCCAGACTGGAAGGATCCCTTGGCCAGCCAACCTCTTGTGAACCCAGAACACCACATGCTTGGGAGTAATCCTCTTCTCATCGATCAGGAAGGGTTCGATGGTGCTGACTTCTGTACCGTATGACGACAATGAAAAGCCCTTAGGCCCTGCATTATTCATCAAGATGAGAATGGTCTATTACTTCCTATCAATTCAGTATGCTAGTGATGAAGTACTTCAAACGGTGTTCTTGTTTACAGCAAAAGTAGCTGGAAATAGAACGTTTTTATACCTAGGTATGTCATATAGTCTTCGGATTATGGAGTGATCTAGAATGGTAAATTTCAACAAGGAATCCAAAAGTTTGTAAGGAAAACAGGAGGCATGATATATTGTTTATGCAATTGCATTGGAAGGATTATCCCATCAAAAGTACTGTCAGCAATGAAAACACACAGGATAGAATGAGAAAGGTGTATTAGGTAGTTTGTACCTGTGAGGTCTCCTTTTGGAAAGAAGGCCCAGAAGTAATAGGGGATTTCATCCTTTATGAAGGAACCCTCCAGCTACAATTCATCAACACTAGGGATTAAAGAGCTGCCAAATATTTCATTGGAGCTATCTCAAGTTTCTGCATTTCTGAATCCCAAACTATGTTAGCATTGTGTGTGGTGCTGATGGTTAGAGAGTGATGTAGGTGCTAAAACTATTAGAAGTTTCTGCTTTGCAATTTTTCCCATTTGCGAAAGAGTAATGCTCGTGCCTACATACCACATTGTGGATGCACAAAATGATAAAAAAAAAGCATTGTCCATAACATTGAAGTAAACTGTTTCGCACAAACTGTTAGAGCATGTTCTAATTAGATTACTACTCTGCTATTGACTGTGAATATCTGAAAGGCACTATTGATCAGTTTGTGTTTCTAATGCTCCAGAAATCCATAAACTGCACAGCCACTTTTTTTCAAGGGGTGGGTGAGTGACAGTATGCCAAAACAGTTTCATAGTAACTTTGTTACCGCTGAAGAGCTAAAATTTAGCAATTTCACTTGCTGTCTGACACACACACATACTTCATAGGACTCGTAGGTCTATTTTTGGTATATAACTGCAAACATAGTGCACACAATTTGCTGCTATTTTAGTATACATTAGTTTTGATTATATCTGTTTTTTCTTAAAGCTTAGCTGCTACTATGACTCAACATTGTCTATTACTCCCTCTCGAATTCACAATTGCTACTTTTGTTTTCTTATTTCACAATTTACTTTGCTTAGATGTCAAGTCTTTACTTCTTCAGGGTCTAAATGAAGTCTAAATTAACCATTAAATTATCGATTGACATCATTATGTGCAAGCTCTGTTGCAGTAAGACCTCCACTGTTCTCTACAAACATGATATTTCTTACTGCTGGTGGCCTAGTGCTAAGAGCGTCAACAAGCATTCTAGTCTTAGAAGAGTATCCACGATGTTGAACATGGTTTTGACATGATTTGGTGCTATGATGTTCATGTTATGAATATTGTGTATATATTCATGAGGTCTAAAAGGTAATATATATATATAAAGTATAAAGGGATATTACAAAGGAATATGATATATACAAATAAGGAAACCGGGATATATAAGAAAACAAGAAATCCTATCATATTCTAACAGTTCAAACCCATGAAATTGCTCCCTGCATGTTCATGGAACAATTTTAACTTGTTTTATATGTACTGCAGCCCAATTCATTGAGCATATTGTACTATCAGAGATTGAAATCCTTGAACACCATTGAACATGCCCTCCAAAACAATAGGATAGGAGAAATTACTATATTCCATTGCTTTCTTTCTGCATGAAAGAGTGCATTGAATAAATCAAATATCTCTTGCTAACCACATTTTAACGCATTCATAATACGAGCAGCTGTTCGATCTCTGGTCTCAGCTATGTCGGTTTCTTAACGCTGGTTCATGAAATAGCAAAACAGAGCAGAAATGTTGGTCATTATCATTCGTTATCGCCTTAAACTTTTGTGCAAAACTGACATCCTAAAGCCAATGTTAGCATCACATTGTCATTTGGACATGCTGTGTCATTCTTAAGGGGATTCCTAGATCATTGGCAATGCAAGTATTCAGAATTGGGCCGAATCAGCTACTCAAGTAAATATGCAATAGCAAGCCTACTGAATTTAAGTACACATTACCGGCAACATTGACCATTACTTGCCTTGTGTCGCATTCATTGAGTTATTGACTTACTGTTCTGCTAAACTGCTTATGTTACCGTTATTTTGTGGGAGCTAACTACTGTAAAAATCACATCACTACTGTGATATCCAACGACATGCTTACTGCACGCAAGTAGAACGTGCCCACTACCACAGTATCATCTGTAGCTTTCACTCAGTGAATAATAATGACTTTAAATGTTTGTATTTCTGAAACGATCGTTACTCTGTAATTCTCAGCAGGGTAGTCAGCACTCACCCTGTTGTCTTGGAAGGAGAGCTCGACTTGGGACACGTCCTCCTCCGCCTCCAGAGCTGCCTTCAGCGGCGGGATAACCTCCTCCTGCATCATCTCCGGCAGCGGCTTTGCAGGGGCCTTCTTCGGCTTCGCCGCCGGCTTTGCCTCTGCCGTGGCTTCAGTCTTGTCACCATCTGCTTCCGTCTTCTCACTAACTGCATCAAAAATAACCGAAAAATTTTAACACCAACTGCCGTGGCTTCCCTAATCACCGCAGAAAATCACTGCACTTCACGGTGAGCTAAACATTAGACCACTCCACACTGATGTCTCTGCCAATGTGTGGGACATTAAGCTAGCTAATGATCAAACGGGGGTGGTACCAGTGGTGGCGGTGGGTGACTCCTGCACGCTGGAGCAGGAGGCGACGGCGCGAGGGAATGCGACGACGAGGGGCAGCCGCTTCCCGAAGAGCGGGACGGTGGAGCACCTGCAGGCTGTATGGCCCGTGAGAGGGCTCAGCCTCAGCGGGCGCAAAGGCTGAGGCGCCATGGGAATTGGGGCGCCACCAACTAACAGGTACGGTTTTTGCCGCCAAAAAAAGCCGGCTGCGATTCACGGCTCGGGGAGGCCGGGCCGCACGCGAAATTAGGTGAGCTGGTTCGTACGCGAGATCAAAAGTGTTGGAAGGAAGAGGAATCGAGGACAGAATGAGGGAGCCGGTGAAATTGGAATTTGGAAATGAGGTTTCGGTCTACGGTCACTGGTGCGGTGGCTCCTGTCCACCAGTTCAGTTGGTTTGGCGCCGGTCTATCTGCGTTCTGCAGTGGACGGCCTTGCGCGGCGCCACGGCAAGGAGCAGCACGGCTGCCTCTGACTGAGCCAGCCATTTCGTTCACGATCCGACGGATCTGCTCGTCCGACTTGGAAATCACTCAGGCCGTCCGATCAAAATCGCAGGATCTTTGCCATTAGCTTCGTAGTCAGGATGTATATATAAAGAGAAAAATCTACAACACGCTATACCATTCCATACATTTCCAACGGGATAACTATTCACTTTACTTACCTTTTCCTTTCTCTCCCAACAATGGGGCAACAATGACTAATTGATTAGGACATCCCTTCCACGGATACAACCGTATCTACACACACAACTCATCTACAACAAGTGTTGCAAGGTCTAATTACTCGAGCCCGTGCTCGCCAACTTAAATGACAGGTGAATTCGTTTCTAGATTTGTATATTACTGAAAATAGACCGCTACCTAATGCAAGTGATTTAATTGTGCTTAGGAACCTGAAAAAAGATGAAGGAGAGGCATGTGGAGTCATGGACATACCTAGAAGGGACAAGGAAGGTCACCACGTCACTTTGGGCTGAGTCAAGCAAGAGTTGGAGTTGGACCTGTTTTGAAATCAGATTCGGACTGCAGCGACAGTATCAATTTTAAACGGACGTAACTTCTTCATACGGACTCCGTTTTAGATGTTCTTGGACTTCATGGAAAGCTTATCAAGTCTACTTTCCAACGGATCCAACCTTATCCTCAAATTCCATCCGAGCTAATCGCAATCATTAAAAGAGTCCACGTCTATTTCTGAGTCTGAATTGAAAAAGGTGATGCGCCACCTCTATTTGGGCCCGTGGGCCATGTAACCCTAGGGACGAGTGTCTCCCTATAAAGGAGCCGTCGCCTCCCTTCTCCAAGACTGGAATTTTGTTTGAATTTAGGTTTAGCCATTGCGCAAACTTTTGTTATTCAGTTGTGTCAGACGACCACCTGTCAAGACTACCTTCGGGATCCCACCTTTGTTTTTCAATACCATCAATCTTATTCGCAATATCAGTTGCCTACATCTTATTCTTGCTAGTTCTTCGATTGCTCGCAGGGATTGAACTTCGTGTTCAGGTTGATCGCGCTTTCGGCTTGGTCAATAACATCTTAGAGTTGGTTCAACGATTGCTAAGGCACAAGTGTCGTACGGTTGTAGTCGAATCGCGAGAGTCACCTCCATCAAAATCGATAGTTATCAATCTCATTGAAAGATCGGACAACCCGCCTCCATCACTGATTTCTCTCCACTCCATCCTCGCTGTCGTCATCCCCTCACTCCTCCAGATCTGATGTCAGAGGAGGGAAATGGGGGAGGCGATGGCCTCGTGGTGGGCAAAACCAGAGGATGGTGACAACAACAGTTGTGATAGTTAGGTTGGATGGGGCAACGTGGTGAGAAGCGATCTGGGGTCTGCGCAACGAGACGGCAAGAGCGTCTTTGCATGGTCGTCAAATTTTTGAAAGGAAAAACGAAATATGAAAATTGATCGTTTACATGTGTCTTTGCTTATTTAGGACTAAGTATAACGCAATATCTCAAATGTCATACCTTTTATAAGCACTTGATCATTTGCCTTTTAGACGATTTTGCCTATGTCATCTTCAGCCACTTACTCACGGCTCTCCTCTGCGCGCACCACCTCTCCCTCCCCATGTTCGTCGCCCCGCACCACCTCTCCCTCTCCCACTAGCGCGACAACGACCTTCTCAATGCTCGAGCACTCTTCGGCCGAGGTCCCGCTCCCATGACATGTACTGGCGCAGCTCAGAGATCTTGGGTTGGATCTGCTTGTGCAAGAACTCGAGCTCAGCGATGGGCGCCCGGCGGCAATGGACGGCGGCGGCGACGCGGTGAGCAGGGTGGAGGCGGGCGCAAGGAGGTGCTCAAGCTCCAATCGATGTGCGCACGGAGGGAGTCAGCGTGCACGCATGAGCTACAGGTCAGCGCTCGCCGAGTCCCGCACCTTGTGCCACCCACTGCCGCTGTTGAAGAAGACCATGGCGGGGTCGGCCATTGTCGGAGCAAGTAAGAAGAAAACAGAGGCAAAATTGGCATTTTTCTTAAAAAGGCAAATTATCAATTGGCTCATGAACCATGTGACAAATAATCTATTACTGAGAACTTAAGTCTTAAACGATCGAAACCACGTTTGATATGAGGAAAATGAACATTTTTTCCAAAACGAAATTTGCTACACCCCCGAAGTTACTCCAACGTGATAATCGAGAATTTTTTTAAATAATCTATTTTTATTCTAAATTATAGTAATATATCTGTATTTTTATTTTATATTAATAACCTCTGTCGCTCTATCATTAAACAACTTAGACAGTCGCTCAACAATTGCACGTCAAGTGTCCAAATCACCTATCGGTTAAGCGAGACAAGTCGTTCAACCGTTGGACAAAATATATGCCCTCACCCATAATTCTCTACGCGCCCTCATTTTCTGTATGCTCCATCCATCAATTACTGTTCATCAACCTATGTGATGATATAATAATTCTTATTTTATTATTTATCTGTAAATAATATTATTACGTCATTATACTTATTAAATGTACCTCTTATCTGTAAAGGAGAAACTTCACCAAGTGGTCGTAAGCTTTTCTATAACCACTTCTTGATTGTAAACCCTTCTACAACCACTACATGATCATAAGCTTTTCTACGAGTATGACATAGTCATAAGTCATTCTACAACTACCCTGTGGTAGTGGACTTTCCTGTGACTAGCCTGACAATAGTATGTCTGTATGACAAGACAGCGTACACACTTATTCATTGGAATAACTGTACATAACTTCTCATTACTCCTGATGATAACCGCCTAGTGGCGAGAAAGAGACGTCTCTAACAATCAGTTCACTGAGTAATAGCCACATGAGAGTAAAATTATTATTCTCCCAGGAGAAAGTCCGAATCTATAAAATTTCTATGTCTTTCTCATTGTGATCGTAGTTAGGTCGTTGAGAGATTCCCCGAATCCAAATAATCATATATAAGATCGATATTAAAATATCGACACTATATATGTAGAACAGTATGAATACTACCTGCTTGCTGTCTAGGCCTGCATGACAACAATTGATCATGTGGCCGTGTGTTTCGTCCAATTGTTGAGTGACTTGTTCAAGTGTGCTTCACTATTAAGCAACTAGGACTAATCGCTCATCTGATGAACAATTTGTACACTCGGCACGCAATCATTGGATGATTAGGTCAGCTCGCTCAACGATGGATCAACAGAGAATAATTAGCGTAAGATAAAAAACGGATGTATATTACTACAGTTCGAAATAAAAAATAGATTATTTAAAAAAACTTTGATAATTGATTCTATTTCTATGATTAAATTCATTATGTACAATATGTATACTAGTTCTTATAAAATTTCTGTGTTTTTAAAAAAATTCCGAGGATCTTTCGTTTAAGGAGCTACACTGAATCAGGCGTATCGGAAATAGCGAGGCGGTTGCGGGTGAAAGGCAGAGGGGCAAGCCCGCCGGCGACGGAGGCGTCACGTAACCGTACCGCCGCGCGTCGCTTTCCTGCCCTTCTCCCCCCCAACGTCAGTGACAGTGGCCCCACGCACCACCGATCCCCCCGGCCCCGTCCCGGCCAAACAACTTTAGACTTCTCCACCCATTCCCTCTCCCTTGCGCTCCGCGTTCGGCCGAGGCCCGGTCCACGTAGGCGCATGACATCCGCCCATGACGTGGGCCCACAGAGCCGGTTGCCCAAGGCGGACGGACAGCCCACGCGACCGCCTACGCTCGCGCCGTCCGATCCCTCTTCCCCTTCCAGTCCAGGCCGTCCGATCCTGCGGTTCCCTAGCCACTCTGTCGATGTCACGGGCATAGCGTGCCCGCCTGCCTTCCTCGCCGATCTGTAGACTGTAGACACGGACCGCATGGTCAGACGAGCTTGGCCATACCGAGCGCGGGCCACGCCAACCCGGTCGCCGTAGGTGGTATGGACCCGGTCCACTGCGCGGTGCACTCACCAAGCACACAAGTGAACGGAAGAAAATCCAGCAGGGAGGGCGTTGATCTCGCGTGAACAGAGATCTCGCCGTATAGAAAAGCTCTTCCAAGTGAATCGACCCGAGGAAAAAAATTTAACTGCTCACAGTAACTTTCAAGTTTTTCTTTTAAATTCCCAGTAACTTTCAAGTTTGATGCATCCCTTTGCGTAAAAATTTTGGCCCAAACGGGCCCTTTTCATTTCGTCGCCGCCGTAGCTTAGCGGCGAGCGAAATTGCTCACCATAATTATCGGCCCCGGCACCCTGGCGGCGATGGGTCCAAAATACTCCACTCACGAGCACGACGTTTACCATGGCTGACTGACTTGCGGGCCCATAAAGCAGCATGGCCCCACAAGCCGCAGTCCGCAAAGTCCTCATCTAGGCGCTTCTAGAGTTCTTTATTCATTCATTTATTTATTTTCGGCCCGGAGGCGTGTCAAACTAGGGGAGCTCATTATTCAATTCGGTGGGGGACAGAGAGCGGGGGGCAAGACCGTAAATAAACAGCAACCAAATAAAGGAGGAGAACGAGAAGCATCCGATGAAGAGGGCATCCATCCAAATCCGCTCGAATCTCCTCGAGCCGCTCACCGACAACGCGCTCACCTCGCCCAGCCTCCCACGGGTCACACCACCACCGGTCACGTTACCCCCACCACCACGAGGCGCCACTTGCGTTGCGCCCTCCCTCCTCCACGCCATCGCAACTTGCCGAAAAGCAAAAGCGGCACCGCACCAGCCCAACCGAACCTCTTTACTCGCGCGTTCACCACTAGCCCAGACGAACGGTACTAGCACTGCACGTGGGCCCTGCTGGCCAGTGAGACGGAGCCCCAGCCTCGCGATGGACCAGGAGAACACACGGCGCAACCACCGTGAGCCGTAGACGCGCGCACACGGCGCTGCTCCGCCAGAAATTGCTAAACAATACACCACCCGCAGCACCACCAAGCGCCCATCGCTGCAACCACAGCGGGCCGCGCCCATCGCTGCAGCCACAGCCATTTCACCTATCTCAAAGCACGCAGCGCCCGCGCAGCGGGGCGGGAGAGGCAGCGCAGCAGTAAACAGTAGTAAGCGGCGCAGCACAAATCAACCGGGGCTGAGTATAAATTTCAAATGGAGGCAACGGCTACTAGGGGCATTTGAAAGGGGGCCATTTCCCGGGCTTTTCCTTTGGAGGGAAACTACAGCTTGAGCATTGCCGATCTCTACTGCCAATCTAACAGCAATTTGAAGGGGTGGAGGGAAACCCTGGGGCTTGTAACTACCATTTGAAATTGAGGGAAAAGGGGATCAAAAGAAACAGGGGTACTCAAGTACTGAACTGGCTGGGTCTCCATTTTTCCCTCCTAAAATCTGCTGTTTGAAGAGCATGGATGAAGAAGCTCTCTCTCGATTCATCAAAGTCAAGAAGCTCTCTCTCAATTCATCCAAGTCCTTACACGAAAAACGGCTAAGAAAAACAGGGGGAAACCCACCATTTCTGTTTGCTGCTGCTGCTGCTTGCATACTTCTTTCTAGCTGAGAAGAGGGTGAGGGAAGGGGATCCATGTACATTGGCTGCTTGGTCAGTGGTGCTTGAAGGGCCTCAGGTCCTCGACGCCATCGTCATCCTCATCGTCGTCGCCGCTGCCTGATGGGTCATCATCATCCCTCTTCCTCTTGGTGCCCTGCCACGAAGAAGGCTGATCTGTGCCGCCATCATCGTCGTCATCGACCTCCTCTCTGTCTTCATCGACATCATCTGCGTCAGCTGCATCTAAGTCGTTTCCGATGGCCATGGCTTGAGGTTGAGGCTGAGCAATTGGTTGAACAAGATATTCTGTCTCTTCATCCTGAGGAAATGAAAAATTGGACGAAATTATTAACTAGAATTGAGTTTCTACTTTCAGATTTGCAATACCAGCAGGAAAGCAAGCAGTGCTACATAATACAACTTACTAGAAAGAGAAATACTCATGCGTATCATACAGTTCGCTTAATGTAAACGCCCAAACAGTCAAACAAATTACTCTATACGAAGGACCAGGACCGATTTAGGATTTAACAGACATGCAAAAAAACAAATTCCAACCAGGAACGATAGCATGAAAAAAAACAGCATACAAGACAGAGAAATTAACAGAATGATAGCATAAAAAATAGAGAGAGAATACAATTCAACAATGCTTTCAGAAATTGGTAGCCATGGTATACATCATCAATCTTCAGGCATCAAAAAATTAATTCACCAATAAATTAATGAGCACCATAACCAGAATAAATGGATGAAACAATATTAAACAAAAACAATATGATGATATATACCTTTGAAGATGTTAGCATGACAGACTACATAAAATAACTTGACTGATAACTAGTTTACACTGTAAAGGAACAAACAGCTCATTCTGTATCCAAATCCAACAACATTTCAAGGAGATCAAGAACATCGCAATGCAAAAAAGAACGCACACTTCATACTACTAAACTAACAGAGCATCTAATGCCTAGACAAGAAATAGGCACCAAGTGAAGCTCATTTTCATGCGGAAAGGATAAAAGAGCACAAATTTGCAGAGAACTCCTTAATCACGAGCATAAAAAATGAAAATATGCATAAGCTATTACATCAGTTTGAGCCCAAAAAGAAAGATCGCATGCATGCATAACATCTAGCACTGCTAAATTAGAAATATCTACAAAAGATAAAACTAGAAACTGTAACGGTTTAAGAGCTAAGCAGGTAACGTACATGTAGATAACAAATAGGGTCCTAAAAACATATCATTCTCCAGGTATAACAGATACATCAAAAGTTTCTGTGATTCATCGATTATAAATACTTCAAAAGCACAAGCTAGACAGGCACCAAGTTAATACCTTCTGAAATATAGGACTAAAAGAAGAGATTAAAACTTCTTTTAGACATAAATTAAACTCCCTATGATTTCTATCTTACAATATCTACCTAATCATACCTGACAAACTTATTGCTCGCATAATCATCTTTAGAGCATAAATAATGTTTTCACATCCCTAAAGATTGTGGATGTAGCTGCAGTGACAGCAAACAAAGTACTGAAACACAACTAATCACGGAGCACACAAGTCTATTGAGTCTTCATATACAGAACGATTTGGTTAAACAATTATTCGTGCTATACCAAAGTGTGAAACCTTCCCACAAAATAGGTGGTTATGGATGGCCAACCTAACATATGAAGTTCTCTGCTTTGGCATGTTGTAAACATAAACTGGAGTCTAAACAAACACCCACATAACTAATGCATGAAATCTCCTAATCGAAAAAAATCACAGTTCAAGTAACCTGCAACAGAGTAAACTGGTCAATAGCAATCTTGCTAAATAAATGACTAGAACAATCACCAAGCAACCAATTCAACATGCAGAAATTGCAAAAAATAGCAAAGTAACACTTGCGGGAAATCAATGCGTTATACCTCATCATCAGCATCGTTCGCCTCCTCGTAAACCCTATCATCCTCCAATCTCTCCTCATCCTCCTCTCCAATCTCGCCGTTCTCGTCCTCATCATCACCTTCTCCTTGCTCATGCCCATCGATCTCTTCTCCTCCAACGCCCCCCACCCGCATGGCAACCCTCCCACTGCTCTCTGGCTCAGCCTCCTCGCCATCATCCTCAACCTCCTCTTCATCATCGTCGTCCTCATCCTCCTCAATGCCATCTTCCTCCTCATCGCTACTCGGTACATCATGCACCTCAACAACAGCGTCTTCATCGTCACCCTCCTCATCGATCTCCTCCCCCAAATCCTCCTCCTCCTCGTACTCCTCGTCTTCATCATCGTCATCATCTTCCACGTCCTCATCCTCTTCGTCCAGGGCTCCTCCGACCGGCGCGACCCGGAACCCGTTCGCTCCGTGGTGGTGGTCGGCTCCCCCGTTCGGGACGACCTCGTCGGCATCGCTCTCATCCTCGTCCACATCGATCACCCCGTTCACCTCCACCGGGTGCGCCGCCACGCCGCCGCGCGAGTGGGAGACGCCCCCGTTCGCCACCTCGCCGCTCCCGGGGTCCTCGTCCTCGTCGTCATCCTCGCCGTCGCCCTCACCGTCCCCCTCGTCGTCGTCGTCGTCCGACTCCGGCCGCTCGTTCTCGTCGGCGTCCATCTTGTCGAGGTACTTGAGCGTCCGGATCAAGCCGAACACCCTGGATCTGTAGTCCTTGACCCGGGTGACGGGGCACTCGTAGAGGTCGAGCGAGACGAGGCGGAGGCGGGCGAGTGGCGCGAGGTCGTCCACGTACTGGATGCGGTTGTTGCTGAGGTCTAGGTCGCGCAGCGAGCCGAGCCCCGCGTCGACGAGGTGCTCAAGCCCGCCGGCGATGCGGTTGTCAGACAGCGCCAGCCGCGTCAGGTTACGCAGCCGGGGGAAACCCGCGAGCGACGCGACCCCGACGCCGGCGATCGATAGATGCTCCAGGCTCTGGTGCCGCTCCAGTAGCTCCGCCGCCGGAAGCCGCCCGTGCATGCACTTCACAGCGCCGTCCAGGGTCAGGCTCCTCGCCGGCGACGAGCTCCCCTCGCCGCCGGCCTGCAGCGCCGCCTCCACCGCCCTCTCCCACGCCTCGTCCATCCTTTTCCCCCACTCTCTTAAATTAATAATTTTTCTCACTGGGGTGTTTGGTTGCAGAGGGGATTTGAAATAGAGAGATTTATACGGGGAGGGTGTTTACCTCGCCACTGGAGGAAGAAGGGGGCGGTTCACGGGGTGTACCGTGGACACGGCGCAGGGACGGTGGGGTGCGGGGGTTGCCCGGGCGGCCAATGGGAGAGCTCAGATCGGGGGGCGCGGATCGCTGGCGTGGCGGGATCCCAGGGGTGTGTGTTTCTTTTGAGAGGGGCAGGGCAGCGGAGCGGAGAGGCGTGGTGGGCTGGATGGATGATGCCAAAAGCATCTTTTTTTTCCTCGGCTCTGTTTTTCCTTTTCTTTCTCTGGATTTTTTGGCATCTTTTTCTTCTCGGCTCTGTTTTTCTTTTTCTGGGTTTTTTGACATCTTTTTCTTTTAAGAGCGAGATATTATTAGTTAATAATATATATGTGTGTCGAGTCGCGTTCTCACCGAGGGCTCTGGTGTGTATCACTGACATTGTGGGAAAATAATGTGGGGCCTAAGTGGAAGTGGGAGGGTGTGTTGTGTGTATTGGGGTGGAGAGACTAGACCGTCCGATTGCGGTGGGGCGGTGTGGACCGTCGGATCGGTAGGGGTTGACGTCTGGTTTTCTACTGCCTACCTTTACCAAATGGAGGAGGGCAGTGTAGACTGGCAATGGGGTCGGGGGCGGCTGGGCGTGGCAACTGGCACGTGTTTGATTTGGATGCGGGTTTGGGGAACATGGCCTCGTTGAGAAAGCTGGTGGTGGTTTTGATAACTCGGGTTGGCTTTCCTCCCTTGCAATACGTCTTAACTCTTAAATCATTGTATCCATTCATTCGTGTTCAAGTAACTAATTGCTTTTTTCATAGATTAGTTGACAGGCAACTCATTGTTTTTAAGTTTCTATTGTGAATTAGAGCCTAGTAGTTGATCTTTTTTATGTATATGTTTTTCTATGGTTGGCTAATCGTGAGTCAAAGCATTACATCGATAAATATAAATAAAAAAGTTTTTCAGCCACCTTCTTGTATGGTAGTATTTAGGGGGCGTTCGGAATAACGATGACTTCTGACTGATATTTTACTGTAGCTGGCTGATTTTTTACTATAACTGAGTTGGCTTATTGGGCATAATTAAATTTTAAAAAATATAAAAATAAAATCGATATGTTAAACTATCACAGACAATACAAAGGAATACGAGAAAATAACAAAACACAAAAATACCAAAAAAACAAAAAAAAAGGAAGAAGACAAACCTGCTATAGTGGACGAGAAGCCGACGCCGAACACTGCCGCCGGTCGTGAAGCCATCCTGAGTGGGGCATTAGGGGGAAAATGTGTTCCATAAGCATACACGAAATGTTCTCAAACGAATTCAACAAGGTTGTCAGCAATTTAATTGTAAAAGCCTTGTAGAATCCTTTATCACCTCTTTATCGCTAATTGGGTAAGAGAGGCACCTCTATAAAGTTGTGCCTTTAAGAGCATATATAGTGGTGTAAATAATTATTGTCTATAATATTATCTATATCATATATAGGCGGCACTAAAGACATATCCTACAGTAGAGCTATCTTTTTACATATTTCTATAAGCAGCTCTTCTATAACATAATGTGTCTTATTTCTCATATTACAGTCGATCGTTGCGTGAGAGATATCTAATTCTCTATACTCCCTCCCTCTCTCTCTCTCTCCATATCATCTTGTATCCTATATGATAAGACTTACATACAACTCATATCACATCATTGTATATATTCTAATCTTAATGCAAGGCCTTGTAACAGACCCCTTCAAATTTTTGATAAAAGTAGCATAATGACCCGCTCTACCATGCACGTTGTTGAATGGGTTCATCAAAATATGTGTGCAAGAAATAGACATAGGAAAAGAGGTTTTTAAGGAGATGGGAACAGGTAGGGGAGTCAAGTTAAAAGCAGCAAAGGCTATAATAAAAACCTAAATAAAAAAGTTAATGCAGGAGTGCACTAGGCAAATCTCTTGGTGTGCAAATGAACATAGTGGTCGCCAAATTTATCGTCCACACCATCTACCCAATATCATTTTCATTAGCTGCACAAAGATTGAACTCGAGCTAGCTCAGTGGTCCCGAGTTCGATCCCTAGATTGAACGAAAGATTTTCTACTAATCCGCTTAGGCTAGGTCCTAAGAAGGAAGAGTTCACGCACACGTAGATATGTTCGGTGGTCAAAGTGTGTGCCCGCGCTTCGTGAGGTGTAGACCTCCGCTCTAGTTAAACATGTGCTAGCAGTGGCGGAGCCAAGAAATAGGTATAAGGGCAGCTGGACAGTTAGTGGACCGTGGCAGAAAGAGACAGTCGCATGTAATTTCTCTCCTATGCAAAATAGATGGATCAAATACATAATATTGCAGATAATAAATTGAACATAGAAAGATAAGAGGAGAACTTCTTTCTTTATTGTTTTCTCTAGTTTGTTATGCTCTTTACAATGGTTACAACCTTTATTTATAGACTAAGTAGTGGGTGTCCATCAATAAACCATACTTACAGGTCCAGAACCAAGTTTCCTATCAGGGTCTTGCTGTTGCACAGTGCGTGCATGGATGCGCTGGTCTCCTACTAGTGCAAGCTGTCTTGTGCGGCCAGTGACACCAAAGCAACCAATGTGCCATCATCCAATTTGCATGCGCTCGCTATTTGTCGAAGGCTCCAAGCCACTGGCCAATTTTGAGAACATGGGATTATTTTTTTGAGCTACGAGTTATGACTCCGGTTCATCCTTTTTGATCATATCGAGAATGCTTGTACAAATAAATCAAAAATCGATAAGTCATTTTTGAAACAGTAGCAAAAGAAATTATCCTATTTGTTTAACCGAGAGAAACATAAGCTAAAAACTAAAAAAATATGTTGGTACTTCCCATCTTTCAAGTACTCATTGCTTATATGCTTCTCCTCAAACCATGATATAATAGTCATGAAAAATTCTAAAAAGTAAATAAATTCTTAGATAGGTTATGATATAGTTAAGTATACTACATATTCTCAACTAAAAACGTGACTTACAATAGGAGAAACAGATACACAAATAAATAGTGGTGTTAGGAGAGTGGTATCTACCTTGGCCCAAGCAGGCCACCAAACGCAAACTTAGATATGTATGTAGCCAAAAGTAGACCCATGTAGGACATACCAAGTAAAAGACATATATACTACCATTAGTAAAGGCCCCGAGAGGGATATTTGTGTGAACACTCTTCATATAGCTATAAATATGTTCCATAGGACGTCACGGGGAGAGGGATTTTTGGAGTGGACTCTATATCTCTTACCTCTCTTGAGTTTTAGACTCCGAACGCTCTTCTTGGGCCTCTTAAAGCTCTGGTGTTTACTGTTTAACGCGTAACCATAACGTTGTTGCTTATCTTTTTTTCCTTTCTATTTTCTAATTTCCTTTTCAGTGGAATTAGTTATTTTTTGTTTCTTAATATGTATGTCAAATTTACATTTGAAATTTGTCATATGATAGATTGACACCGCGTCAATGCTATCACATTGTTTTAAAGAGGAAAGCACAAGATAGTGGTGGGAGGCGGGTCATGCTTTTTCGGGCTAGCCCGAAGCCTGGTCGACACGACACGAGTCAAGCATGACACGTGGTGTGCCAGGACAGGCCAGGCTGGCACACCATGAACTACTAGGCCCGATCGGGTCTGAGAAGCAAATACATTGAACGGCATGGTACGACACTCTCCAAATAGGCCATGCTTGGGTTGGCGTGGCCCGAAATTTCGATGCAAACCTAAACTTCATGAAAATTACAATTAGGCTCTTCCTCATAAGTTTTCTTCTGATCTGGAATCATAGTTGGCACGATGGGAGTCCGTCGTGCCTGGGCCTCCCTTACATGAGTCGTGTCGACACGGCGGGATGTGTCGAGCCCTGATGCTACCCAAAGCCCGCTGGCCCATGGCCAACTCCCAGGGACCCGAAGGATGGAAAGCGCAGGATATGTTCTCGGCCAGTTATTTGTTTTACCACTTACCGCGTGGATCAAACCACATAGATGGAGGCATGGAGCCACGCCCGCCCGATCGAGCCCACCCCCACGCCGAAACGACTCGTTTGGGCTAAAACCTCACGAGCCAAACCTCGCAGCCACATGCCGCACGCGCATCCACCTCAACCACCCAGTCCCACGCGGCCACGCCATCTTCCCACGCGCGGTGCGCCCCGCCTCCGCCTCCGAGGGCTCGCCCATGGCCACTCCTACCGGCCGCTGGCCTCCTATGCTCTAACAAGTGAGCTCCCACACCTCACTACTGCCCGCACCATAGCTTTACTCTCGAGCATTTTGCCCTTCTCGTTTCGGTGTTAAATTTCGTCTGCTTTGATCGATTGATTCATTGCTTGTTTATAACTTCAATTCCTACTGTCTCCTTTCCCTGCCGTAATATTTCAGCTATCTGCGGACTGTAAGAGGGGAATGAGTAGATGAGAAAAGTTGTGAAAACTGAACAGGGTGGAGTTGGTATTTGTCGATGGCTTACAAAGGCATCCCGCTGGGAATGACACAGACTCGCCCAGCCACCTTGCCAAATAATATAATGAAGTCAACACATCTGCAGTACTGTAAAGAAATCAACAGTACTGCTTGCTTTTGTTGTAGTTTTATATGTAATCTGCTAGAGGTGAACTTCTTTGTTCACTTTATTTGATAGGTGCTTGTTAAATGTCGGCATGATAGGAACCAGGCCTACCGTTTTGTTATCTGTGTTAATTAACCAGATCATAGATGGTGTGTGCCACCTGTACCAGTTGGTTAGTGCTGTCACTAGCTGGTGTGTCTATTGGATAGTGAAATTAACCGATTAAGGCAAATTGTATCACCATATGTGCCCAATGCCAACCTGGGGGAAAATACAAATAAGAAATATTCTTCGTGCAATCTGCAGGCTTGATTTCATTGATGGCATAGCATTCAACTTCTTCTGGTGCAATTTAGTAAAAACAACTCATATACTGATACCAGATTTTGAGGTAGCAATCAGTCGATATGCATAAAAGGTAATGATGTGACCTACTGCAATGAGGCAATCAAACAGCGGGTAGCTTGCAAACGGCACCACCTAGTTCAATCAAGCAAAGATGCCCTTAATCATATCGAACAAAAAAAATACTGACAAGGAATGGTTGGTTCTGGGTAGTAGTATTGAAGTTTTTTTTTTCTGGTAAAACATCTTGATTTGATGGAGGGTATATATAGGCTTAGGGGGTGATCGGAATAGCGATGGCTTTTGGCTGAAAAAACACTGTAGCTAGCTGAAAAAACACTGTAGCTGAGTTAGTGGATAGTGTAGTGAATAGTGAAAAAAAAGCTAAAGCTAGAAGCTAAAACCGAAAAAAGCCGAAACGATCAGGGCCTTAAGAAGCTAAGTTTTTAGTCAATGCTTTACTGTTTTCGCTCCATATCTTTTGGATTATATTTTGTGAAATGCATGCAGTTGACTAGAAACAAATATTAGCTACTTCCAAGATTTCCACTGGGGCTGTATTTTGGGTGTTCAAGTGTTCTTTTGTAACATTACTATTGTACTACTACTTCATGAATTTCTTCCAGAATGATGTGGCTATCTTCTTCATAGGTATAATAGCTTGGCAAGATTCTTAGTGCCGGTTGTCATGATTCTGGATGGCAACCCTTCAATCTAAATACTCTATGGGAATTGCATGATCTTCATTGGTTAATTTATTAACTTGAGGGGCAGAATGTGCAACACTACAATTTCTGATAATTCCTGCTGTTGATGAAGAGAGATATTCTAGTTAGCATATATCTTTCTCTCGTTGAAAATTCATGACATTACTTCAGGGCATACCATTTTTATCTGGCTGTTAGTAAACAATGGAAGTTGTTCTCCAATCCAGCAGGATCAAAAACCCAGATTTCACGAACCATTTCATTGGATTGTTGCACTTTGGGATTATGTTTTGCTCATGTCACGCTGCTTTAACTTATAGGGGTGTAGTTAGGATCTTGGATTGTGCATTTGTGCTTGGTTGGCGATAGTGTGATGGCCAATGCAGCAGCAAAATAAAGTGCTGAACTTGTGATTGGTTACATGCCGTGTCCAGTATTTTATTTGTCTTCCCAAAACTCTTCAACCGCTTGCCTAAGTGCCCCATGACATTGGATGCATGCTCTTACATTTTCTCTACAGAAATTGTTGTTTTTATCACTTTCTCATTGGGCAAGTGCACCAAATTTTGTCTGTTGAAATATGTTTCTTAAAGCTGCAACATTATGTCATTGTAAAATTTTCAAATACACTGCATTTGTTTGTTTCAAATTACATTATCTACCTGCTTGCGGTGAATTCCATTTAAAGTTAAAACTTCGTCTATTTTAGTTTAGTATTTTTTTCCTTTCATGGCATCTTCCTCATTGGCCCCTTTTTTTCTACTTATGGTTTAGGGCTTCTTCCAAATAAACAAACGGGACGGCTTCTTCGTCGCCATTTTGATGCAATTTATCGAGATAGTCTTTTCGAAGCGGCTTATTGACTTATCGACATTTGGTTCACTCGCACAAGCGTTCACTCTAGGGGCCAAAATATCACCCGCAGCCGAAAAAAACAAGCCCGTTCTCTCACCAAAAGATTCCATCAATAATAGCATTATAGGCAATTGGTTACTTTTTCTCAATCCAAGGCCCTGTTCTAATCATAGCATTTCTGTAATTTAGGTTTAGTATTTTTTTCCTTTCATGGCATCTTCCTCGTTCTCTCACCAAATGATTCCATCAATAATAGCAATATAGGCATTTGGTTACTTTTCTCAATCCAAGGCATACATATTTCATTCCTTTCGGTTTGCATAATCAGAAAAATCCTGAGTACATACTTCATTCATTTCTGTAATTCTGTTTATATATTCCAAAAAATCCTGAGTCAGGGACACTATTCTTGATGTTATTTGTACTTGGTAGTCAACCAGCACCTTGTCTTGTTGGCACCTTGATGGTGAGGTTAGAAGGGATAAAGGGAATGCACTGTACAATGATTCATCATCCTCAGGGTGGATCTGATGTATTATTTTGAACTGTCTTGCTTGACTTAAGAAGCAACTTAATGTTCTGATATACAGTGATTGTCTGATAGCGCCATTATTCGGTTGGCAACACTGACTTATTCTCTTTGCATGTGTGTTATTGCATTGTATTACAGGGTAACACGGAGGATTTTGATAGTGAGGCTGGCAAGCTGGGAAATCCTTAATGCTCCTGATGCAAGTGTGTACATTTTTCTTCCCTCTTCACTTCTTCAGTGAAGCAGATGAATCATGAATGACAGCAAACGAGGCTGAGCCTATCTCCAGAAACCAAAAGTCTGCGTAGGGGGGAAATCGCAAAAGAGAGCGTGCCTCAATACTTTGTGATATGACCATCAAAGACCAATAAGGAATCTTACTTTTGTCTTTTTTTTAAAGCTTTGACTAAATTTCTGACGAATATGCAGAAATTGACAGAGTTTTTGCTGCTTCCACTGTGAAACCCTTTGGAGAAACCTAGTGTACGCTGGTGAATTAAATTTCTCACTCCAACTCCAACATATACAAGGAGAAACTTGCCATGTTGAATTGTGACTCACACTTTGCCTTTGGCCATGGATTTTGGACCAGAAGATGCTTTGCTGGGGAAATGAACTCGCATATTTTTATGTCATGTCATGTCTTGTTTAAAGCATTCGATGGCCAAGAAGTTTGGATCAATCAAGACCCAAAGCATTTTGCTTAAGGTTGTCAGGATCACAATCCTAGGTAGGATTGTTTTTTATTTGACATGATTGGATCGTAGAATCACGATTCTATCAGATTTTTTTAAAAGCATGTATATTTTATATAAAAATTGAATTATGTTTTCAAATATGCAAATCTATATTAGAACTTTTGAATTTAGTTTCATAAATTTGGGTACACTTATTCATTTGACATGCAATTAAGCTTGTTTTTAACCTTTTCCATTATTTTTAGTAAACTAATCATTTAAAAGTCCAATATGTTAATGATAATATTTTTTTACCTTAAAACAACACATAAACAACAAAAAGAAAGCAAATTAAACTATTGCAACTTAAATTAGTAATAGGTAATATGAAATTTTATATGCTAATATAGTTTGTTGTCAGGATTATAATCCTACATGATCCTAAACTTGATCCTATTTGTTTCTACCTTCAGGATCACAATTATATGAAATTATTATCCACATGCCGATCTGTGTCATTTTAGCCCTGTACGATTACACAATCTGTATCGTGGTCCTGATAAACATGATTTTGCTACCCGATTTGAGCACTTTGCAATCCTGACTGAAGCATGTCGCCGTCCTCCAGAACTGCAGATGTAACCAAACTGTGATAACATTTTTGTGATATATCTGTGTTCGAACGTGGCTCCACATCATGAAAGAAACTCCGTTGGTTTTATTATCTTAGTTTCATGTGGTCTGTAGGCTTTAAAGTCTTTAACACTCTCGAGGTTTGAATAATCTATTAAATATAGCTTTAATGTGTAATTAAGGCTCTAAACTATTGTGATTGTAGACCACTTAAAGTAATATTGCTCAAGTACTCCTAGTCTGATGATTATCACCCGACCAGCCACTACTCGAAGATCTTATGATCTGATAACTGAACTTAATTTCAGATAGTTTCTCGTGTGGTGGAATAGGACATGTGATCCCTAACTCTAATAACTGCATGACATTTGACCCTATGCCTCTAACAATAGCCATCTCACGGTTGTTGCTATCATATTCTTCTACTGATAAGTAACTTATCGGTAGTTATTTATCAGATTTCTCTCGCTGACAGCAACCGCTTGCTTGCTCGGGCGTGAGAAATCTACAAGACGTCTGCTCTAGTAGGATAACCGACACCTCTTCGGTGCTATTTATAGCCTTACGAGAGAAGATGAAAAGAGACAAAAAGAATAAGAAAACATGCAAGATCAAGTGCTAGACAATCATAGGTAAGAAACATCAAAATTAGGGCTAACAACATACTCTTTGTAATCGCTCTATAACTCTGTTCCAAATACTTCTGGTTTTAGACTTTTAGAAGTCGGTTTTTAAATAAAGTGGTTTCTCAAGGTGTTTCTATAAACCATTTTATAAGAGTCACCACATAAGTCATTTTGAATGCAGTGTCTTCTCAATATAAGTATCCCTTACTCCCTAATTTCTCTCGCAATAAGCTAAAAGACAAAAACCACAATACTTTTGAACATATCCTATAAGAGTATACTATAATTTTGATATAACAATAAAGATAACCCATTTTCTATTTTTTAAATCCTTGTGAGACTCGTTTTCCCCTCATAATTCATAAAATCGACGATGCAATCATTGATGACTCTGAATTATGAAAGACTTTCGATGATGCAATCGTTGTTGACTCTGAATTCTGAAAGACTTGTAGGTTAGCGAGCATCTGCCTTGATGGTTGGTTGATGGATTTCTTCTTTTCAATTTTTAAAAGTTTTTTTGTTTTCCTACAATAACTAACTTTTAAATAGAGTATTTTTTAAAGATAGGTCTACAAGTTCATTGTAATGTATATTGTACCGACTTTATTTATATCGGTCAAAAGCATACGAATTTTTATTACTCTACAGTCTCTCGTAAACAACCCAAAAATTATAAGACACAACTATAAATCACAACCAAAAAAAACATGCCCCATTCCAACCTATTAAACGCGGGCCCACGCTGCCAGCCTCACCAGCCAGTTACTCATTTCCTAACCGAGTAACCGACACGCGTCACTCTCTCCCCTCCACTCCCTGTGCCACCCTCGAGACCGGCCGGAGCGGGGAGACATGAAGGCCGTCGCCGACCACCACCACTACCACGGCTTCCACTCCTCCCCGCCGCCGCCAGCGACCAAGATCTCCATACCCGTATCCGCCGGCGCGAGCGCGGAGGCGGCGCTGCTCGGGAAGGGGCGGTACAAGACGTGGGCCCTCGCCGCCATCGCGCTCCTCGCGCTCTGGTCCATGTTCGCCGCCTCCGTCTCTCTCCGCTGGTCCTCCGGCGACCTCACCGCCTCCTTCGGGGACGTGGACGGACCCCTCCTCGACGACCTCGACCCCCTCGTATGGATCCCCTACCCCTCCCTCTCAGATCTTGCAGCTACTCGGTGCTTGATATGTTCCTAACTTACATTGTGTAATAGAAATGTGTGCTAAGAACGGTCTGAGGTAGTGAAGAAAGGAGATGCATTGGTTGGTTGCTTCTAGATTTCAAAGTGGGGATGAAATGGGTGATTGTTTGAACAAACAGATGTTTTGAATTTTAACTGTTACCGTGAAAGCAGATCAAGCAATGGGCAACGAAACAGTTTTCTGGATACGTAGGAAGTTCATCTGGCCATGCATTTGCATCTTCTCAATTTCTAAAAGGATTAGTTTTGTGCTAAGAAAGTTCTATACGCTATGCTGAAACCATGGTCTCTTCGTATCGAATGGTGTTTTAATTGTTATGTTACATGGATGAAGAACCATCTACCTTTCTCCTTGATTTGTGAGTTGGTAACATGTGCTGAATTGTGGTAATTATTTGAGTAGTGTTTCAAGTTGATATCGGCAGCAGAAAGCTAAGCTCTAAATGTGAACAAACGAAAGTAGATACATTTTTGAGTTGTGAATGAAATACTGAAGTTTGGCTAATGATGATGAATTGAGTAGGAGATGGAGGAAAGGGAGAAACTAGTGCGCAGGATGTGGGATGTGTACACACGCACCGGTGATCGGGTACGGCTTCCACGGTTCTGGCAAGAAGCATTTGAGGCTGCGTATGAAGAGCTTGCTGGTGATGATACGCAGGCAAGTGATGCGGCCGTATCTGAGATTGCTCGCATGTCCATCCACAGGCCTGAGCTTGAGCAATCAGGGAATAAGAATTAGGTATGAACGAATTGATCCTTTCGCTAATTTGGTTGTTGCATGGGAATATTGTTTCCTTTTGTTTGAGATATGCGATCAAACTTTTATGTTTGATTTGCCCTGCGAGCATTCTGTTTGTCGTAAGTGTGATTGTCGGCTCTGAAGTGGCTATCAGTTGTCATACAGTACATGTTTATATGCTGATGAAGAAAAGTAAATCACGGTAGCTGGCTTCTGGAACTGTATAACTTTTCTGAATTTCATTGCTTCAAGTAAGATCAAATTTGAGATAGATTATAGTGTTGATGCCACACAATCAGGGCTGTGAGTCATCTCTCATCCGAATAAGGATTCCATTTCTGTCCCCATTGGTAAGGTTCTTGATTGCAATCTGCAACTTCTCAACTCTGGAAATTGATTCAATATTATATCAACTATAGGAAGCTCCTATAACAAGTGTTGTGCCAGTAATTATGCATACATGGGACGTTAAGTAAGATGCCATATGGTAATTTCTATAAATAAATTGGAACACCATGCAAGGTATTTGTAACAACCCGGTCTAACCTCTGAACCCAACCACTACTCCTATCATTTACATCCACCACTACTAAATTTCGGCAGCACCTCCTTTATTTATATCTCAACGAAGTGGTAAACAGCGTACATTTAACAATAAGCACTAAAACAATAGTGCTATAAATAAGACATAACTCGATGACCAGAGCAAAAATAAATAATTCACAAAATAAAACTTAGTCACTCGCGCCCAGAAATGCTCAAGACCACACGCTCGAGAACGCTTAAACTTATAAATAGAATATTACTGAGAAAATATACATTACCATAAAAACTTTCTAAAGTTCATCATCAATTTAAGAGAGTTCCATTGGCTAAGTTCCAAGTTAACAGCTACTTTACTAAAGCAATATTAAGGAAAACAGAGGTAATGCTCTAGATTATTATTATTGGATGTGGTGCAGAGATACTACCCCTATTTCCGATGCATGACACCTCATCGATCACCTAAAAACAACAACAAAATAAGCGTAAGTCTAAGACTCAGCTAGGATATAGCAAAACAGTAAACATCAACACCACCGTGGGTATAAACACAACCATATCATTTTTCAGATTTTTTAAATAATCTATGTTTATTACGAATTACAGTAATATACCTATTTTTTTATTTTGCATTAATAACCATCTGTCACTCCACCGTTGAGCGACTTGGGCTAGTCGCCTAATCGTTGGATGCTAAATGTTCAAGTCGTCCACTGATTGAGCGACTAGTCCTAGTCGCCAAACTATTGAGCGACTAGTCCTAGTCGGACAACGATGGAGCGACAAGAAGGTAAGTCGCGCACCGGTTGGACGATTGAAAATAATAATAATAATATTTTATTAATTCAATGGAAATAACTGTAGGATAATAAAAGATAATTTTTGTAGATAATACATTTAGCAAATATTGTTTGTAGATTGTTATTTTTTGGAAATAAAAGGACATACAATGTAGGTTGATCCGTTTGTGATTTTCGTATATTTTCAAGGGTGCGAAATCTGTTTGATACGCAATAATATTTTGTGATCTTCGTATATTGTTGTAGTGCAATAAATTTATTGATAATTTTGTAAGGACAATTAAGATAACAATGATTCGTAAGTAGAAAGGTAAATTATATTACAATGCACGAGGGAATTTATACACAACGAATACAAGTACAAAAAGCACAATGAAGGCCCCCTACTCGTCGCCCGCTACACCACTGCAGCACCTCCTCCGTCATCGCCACGTCCCACCCCCGGTCGATGCCTGCCCGTACGACCCCGCTTGGCCTTCCTCAGCACAGGGTGTCATCGCCCCGATAGGGTGAGGCGTTTAAGAGCCCTGCTGACCAATGCTTCCAAGGCCTCGGGGGTTGACTCCATCGGTGCCTACGTGGCTACTGGGGCACTGCTGAGCTGCGACTTGGAAAGAACGTTAATAGGTGTGTGCTGAGTTGCTCCCCTGACCTCCCCCAGGTCATCCGCGAAGAAGTTAGACACGTCCTCCGGGGGGGGTCCTCGTGCGGGGATAGCTCTACTCCTCGATGAGGGGCGAAACCTACAGGGCAAATGTTGTGCAATATATCGACGTGAACAAACCTCAATAGACGAAATGTACCTTTGATGTGGGGCATGGCGTGTGTCCAAGTGTCATACCCACCGTACTCGCCTTGCCCAAACAGCTCAAGGAACAACGAATACTGCCCTGACGCTAGTGGGTAGGGGTCCAGGATCTGCGGTGGCGGCGGCGCGGGGTTTGAATTTATATTTCATATCATTTGAACTTTGATTTTTTAAATTGCACCAAAAGTTAGATCGGCTCGGGTTGATTTTGCAATTCTGGAATAGATAAGCGGTCAGGCCGACTCCTTTGGTCAGACTGCTAGAGGACAGTCATACCGGTGTCTAGCCGACAGTCAAACCGCCCTCGGTAGCTGGTTTGACCGCCAGGGCTTCGAGGTTCTATGGCTTTTCGGTTTTTTGAGTTGCTTACTTTGATTTTGGTTTTTAATCCTGGTATTCGTAGCTCAGTAACCAATGGAGTGAATGATTGACGAATAATTAAAGAAAAATTTCATCTTTCATCCTCTTTGTTGCCATACTGGTTCTACACTCTCTCTCGTGCACAAGTCATAACCAACCTTTCCATTTCACCTCTTGAGATAAATAAAACACCAACCATTATGCCATGCACTACTAATGAATGACAATAGTTGATCTGTGATAACTATCAATCACCCTTACAGATTCCGTGGCCACAAAAGAAAATGACTCTGTACAACATCATCCTCGTGCTACGCATACCAAGCGTCACCACCAACCCACTCCACGAAATCGTTACGAACTGTCGCTGGCAAGAAGGCTCCATTACCTTGCACGACACATGTATGCGCACTTTAGCAACGGTGCGCGACGATTTCGTGAACGATATAGTCTCCAAAAAGGATTCCGTAAACGAAATCGTGTACACAACTCTATAGCACCACTTTTTTTACCCCCATTTTCTCTCTCTGGCACACCAAACAAATATGGTTTATGGAGGGAGAGAGAGACGAAGGGGAGCCCGGACCGGCCGGACGCTCCTCATATTTAATGGCATCATCACTTCCACACGCCTCCAACATCTTTTTGCATTATATCATTATCATCGCTCTCTCATGTTGTGTGACGTGTAACCCTCGCACTCCATATATATTTCGGGCTAAGTGTAAAACTTTATTCATGTTAGTTTTTAAAAGTTGATTTTCTATATAGTGCATGGCTTTTAAATAAATTAACTTTTTAAGATATGATCTACTAGTCGATTGTAGTACATACGGTAATGATTTTATTTATATCGGTTAAAATCATGCATAACTGTCTTTCTCTATAAATTTATATACAATCTACTACTATTTATAAGTTAAAGTCAAAAGACAAAGCCAAACGGGCCCAAAACTCCACCGTCTCCCAAACCACGTAGTTAACTGGTTCTTCTGCCTGACAACGTACTTTACCCAAGGCTAGGAGGCGGCCGTGACCATGGGCAAGCACTATTACCTCTGCACCGTGCTGCTCCTCCTCCTCGCGGCCGTGTTCGTCACGGTGGACGACGTGGCCAGCGCCAGCGCCGGCGACGGGTTCATCACGTGGGAGGACCTCAGCACAAGGGCCGTGGCCGCCCCGCGCAGCACGTCGGACGACACGGGCGGAGAAGGCGGGGCAAGGTAGGTGCCGGCGCCGGAGAGCACCGGACGATCAACGTGTCGCCGGACGGGACGGGACACTCCCGGACCGTGCAGGGCTCCGTCGGCATGGTGCCCGGCGGCAACAAGAGGAGGATCAAGATACTCGTCAGGCCAGCGAGTACTGGTGATCGATCGCCCTGTACACAATCCCCACCATTGTTGTTGCTTCTAACTGCCTTAAGAGTTAATGGCCATTAAGTTACAATGTGTTCTTCCTCCTAGCTTTGAACAATTAACCAGTTCTTTGTGTTTGTTGCCTACTAGTAGCAATTTTCCCCTTTTCTCTCTCTCTGTGGTTGCAAACTGGAAGCAACTTAGTGTAACGGCATTTAGCATGTGAAACTGGTATATGCAGACTTAACAGGCAGAGTATGCTAAATTAATACGTTGCTTGTAAGTAGGTATGACATCATATATTCATACTATGTAGAAAGGTGTGTCTGATCATCACCCAGATATTTTCTTCTAAACAATTATTTAAATTTATAATCATTAGATTAAATTTGAAAAGTTGCTTCTGCATTTTGCTCAGCAGAGAGAGAGAGAGAGAGAGTTGTAAGGTGTAACAAGGTAGGAGCTGCGTGTGCAATGGTGGATGGATGCAGGGAGAAGGTAACGGTGCCGATCACGAAGCCGTTCGTGTCGCTCATCGGCATGGGGACCGGCCGCACGGTGATCATGTGGCATGCGAGGGCGTCGGACGTCGACTCGTCGGGGCACCAGGTCGGCAGTCGGCACGTTCTACTCCGCCTCCGTCGCCGTCGAGGCCGACTACTTCTGCGCAAGCCACATCACCTTCGAGGTGCGTAGCGCGGCTCGCTCCCTGCAAAAACGCCACATCAATCCAGCTGCTCGATCTTGATCTTCCACCAAAGTGGTAGACGGTGTGATCCTTTGTTTCACATGGATAAACACATTGTGATACGCAGAACTCTGCGCCGGAGGCGCCACGGAGCGGTGGGCCAGCCGGCGGTGGCGCTCGGCTGTCCGGCGACAAAACCATGCTGTACAGGTGCAGGATACTGGGGACTCAGACACGCTGTTTGACTACTGCGATATCCAAGGCTCCATTGATTTCATATTTGGGAATGCAAGGTCCTTGTGTCAGGTAAAAACACCCTAAACGGAGGGCTCGGGCTTCTCCTTCGTCGGCTGCAGGCTCACCGGCTCCGGCTTGCTCTACCCGGGGGGAAGTACGACAGTGGTCTACTCCTACTGCGACCTCAGCGGCACCGTCGTCCCCCATGGATGGAGCGACTGGGGCGATCGATCAAGAACAAAGTGCGTGAATTTTCTGGCATTTGTTCGCCCATGGAATTACAATTACAATTACTAAACCTGGCTAGCAAATTGCATGGAATGTTGATGGATGGTGGGCTGGTAGGTTCACCAAGGAAAAACCATATCATGTGACTTGCTTGCTGCCGCCGGTTTCCCCAACTTTACAAAGGATACAATCATAATCCGTCAAAAACTAACATTTGGTTGAATTGATTTTTTGATAGGACGGTGCTGTTCGAAGAATACAGCTGCAAAGGACCTGGCGCGAGAGACCCACTCATTTTGTAATTCAGATCAACATGCGTAACTGCAGTTCATAGGAGTGCTCACGATAGCAATCGGAGTGAACTGCTTAAATCATTGCTGAGATTAAATGCAGACACACACTTCTAGCAAAAGCAAACTAGGACAATAATGTTACTCAAAACAGATGAACAACTTATGCACTATAGGGGGGGAGGGGACACCATAACAGATACAGAGATCAATCAGCTTGCTATACAATGTGACTGGGAAGGGTAAAATTTAGTTTGCAATACGTGTACCTGGCGACAGAAATAAGACAACTAGCAACGAAAACCGGGGGGGGGGGGGGGTACATGTATGAAAAGAGACGAAAATACTCTGATATCAGCAAACTAGTAAAGCCCCTCCACTGGGGCCTCATTACCATATCTATAGCTATGTACATAAGTCTAATCAAGTTGAGCTTCCCAAACTTCATGACTTGCCAAATCTACGCCTACTTCCCCATTGCAGTCCTGTTCAGCATCATCGTCCCTAGGCCGCTTTCCTAGAATTGTTTGCTTGTCATCATCTGCAAAAGCAGAGGCCTTATCGGTACTAACCTCCGTTTGCTTATCAGCTCCTGTTTGTTTATCTCCACTGGAGTTAGCTCCTGTTTGTCTATCCCCACTGGAGTTCACTTGCGCAGCTGCAAGCTCTTGCTCAGACATTGCAGAACTGCCAGTCTCTAGTCCCCCAGCAGATGTCACGTTATCAGGTTGCCTTGTTCGGACACCAACTGAAGGTATTCTCGACAACACGTCTGGCTTCGTTTCAATATCTACCCAGAGGTTCTTGACCCAATCTTTTGAAATTCTTAAATTCTTTAGCTGGCATACCCGAATAAAGTTTTCACCTGGAACAATAATATTAGTGTCAGCATCTTCCTTTTGTTACAACTTACAATAGTAACTTGAAGAAGAAATACAACGGAAAAAACTAGGGTGATGAGGTACATATAGTTGCTAGTTTCTATAACATCGGGTACCAAGATACCCCCCTTTCTCCATGTAATGGATTGCTTCCACACATTTTCAAGCAATTCTATGAAAACAATATACGACAGATGATGATGTATCAACATATGACTTCTAGGAAGTCAATATTTTTACATATTTATTTACACCTTATCTAAAGCAAAAGTCTTAATACAGTTAAATTCTATGATGTGGCTCAAAAAAAATTTAGCTATCCGATGCAGAACAGACAAGAGTACCCGGAGAATACTGTTATGCATCTATCCCACATCTTGCGAGAACTTGAAAGATCAATGAAATCCATCCTGATGGAAATTTCAGCATTGTGACATAAGATACCCATAACACGATCATCAGCACTCCGCCATATAGCAGCCTCCTTCGCATCAGTCTTCCCCGTCGGAGGCTCTAACATGATATATGAGAGAAGACCAATAGACCAAAGAAACATGCGAACCGACGATGACCACTCATGATAATTTTGGCCATCCAGCTTGATATCTGAGGCCAGAAGAGCACCTCCCATACCGAGAGAACTAGAAGAAGCAAAAAGACTGGACATGGAAGCCATTACATCCGCAAACAATCAAATGCGCATGGGCAGATTACAAAGTCCCTCGGCGCAAACGATCAAACACCCCACCAAATCCCTCGGCACAACAAGGGCACCACCAGGCCGAGGCGAGAGCACAGTCTCGAGTGATGGCTGGTGACGAGCGATCTTCTACTGGCGACAGGGAAAGAAATCCAGATTAGTGCTGGCGACGGTGAAGGGAGACCAATCGGTGCTGGCGACTATGAACTGGGACTAAGTCTGGAGGCGGTGCAAGCTTGAAGACCAAACCGATGACGCAAGAGGGCAGCGTGATGGGGATCGACGGTGCAAGAAGAGAGCACGATGGGTGGTCTTTAGCGCTGGCGACAGGAAGGGAATCCCAATCCGGTGACGCAGGAAGGTGACACGATGGTGAATGCCGGCAGCGCACAAAGGCGCGGTGATCGAGCGGCAACAGGTGGCGGTTTGCAAGCCAATGGCGGTGGAGATGGCTAAGGTTAGGGCTAGCTATTTGGCTCTAATATCATGATAGAAATTGAGCATCTAACTCTATTAGATGAATACCAATGGTATATATGGTATAGTACAACTCTAGGACTAATGGGCCAATAGGCCTAATGGGTTCAGACACCCAGCAGGGCACTCTCCCTACTTCCCATTTTATTGTCCCGATGTGTCATTCGTACCTCAGCTTTCTATGAATCTTATGTTTGTTGGCCAGCTTGCTGATATGCACTACTTTGTTGAACTTGACGACTCTACTTACTATGTTCAGGATCATCAGATAGGGGTTCTTGTTGGTACTGGTCATCGCCATAAAGATTCTTAGGGCCTCTATTTTCTTGATCATCTGAGTCTTCCATCTTCCTCTACTTGGGCTCATGCATCTTTAATTTTTGCGTCAACCTCTGTTAGTTTTCCTCGGTGGCATCATCAACTTGATCACTTGTATGGCTCTCATCTTTCTACTTTAGCTTGTCAAGGTCCTAGGTTGTGTCATTGTCGACATTAGTTATGATTGAAATGGTTTTAAGTTTACTAAACAGCTGCAACTCCCATTTCCCACTAGTACATATATGTCTAGTCGTCCTTTTGACTTAGTCTATTATGATGTTTGGGGTCCTACTCCCTTTGCTTCTATAGATGGTCATATCTATTATGTCATTTTTATTGATGATTATTCTTGATATATTTGGGTCTATTACTCTATTTTATGAAACATCATTCTCAACTCTTGTCTATTTATCGGTCTTTTCTTCATGTGGTTCACACCAAGTTTTCCACTCCTATTTAGACTTTTCGTTCTAATTTAGAGGGAGTATTTGTCACATGTTTTTTTTTGTCAATTTCTCTCCGCTAAGGGAATTCTTCATCAGCTTTTTCACTCCTATTTAGACTTTTCGTTCTGATTTAAGGGGAGTATTTGTCACATGTTTTTCGTCAATTTCTCTCCGCTGAGGGAACTCTTCCCCTGCTTTCCTGTCCCCATGCTCATGCTCATGTTCATGCTCAGAACGGTGTTGCTGAGTGTAAACATTGTGATCTTATTGAGACTACTTGTACTCTTTTACTTGCATCTCATGTTCAGTGGCATTTATGGGTTAAGGCAATTTCTACAGCTGTCTATCTTGTTAATATACAACCATAATCTCTTCTTCAGGGCAAGTGTCCTAGAGAGATCTTGTTCTCTACACCCCACGATATGACCATTTTCAGGTTTTAGATTATATCTGCTATGTTCTTCCGCCTCGTGAGCGCACCGAGTTAACAGCTCAGTCCGTTAAGTGTGTTTTTCTTGGATATAATTTCAAGCATGAGAGTTATCGTTGTTATGATCCATCTACTTGACGTATGTGCATTTCCCGTGATGTTTCTTTTGTTGAGGATCGTCCCTAGTTTTATTCTTCTAATACTAGGCCCTCTCGCCCACTCTCTCTTTTCTTTACCTTCTACCCATTGTTTCGTCTGATACACCTCTCTCTGTAGTCTTCTCCGTCCTCAGTTTTACCACAATTTCCTCCTCAGTATTCTCGTCAGCCTAGGGTTCCTCTTGAAACTTAGCCTTCTACTATTTCTCCTTCTGATGGCATGGCTAGTACTAATGACACTCCTTATGATGATCTTCTACTAGCATCATCATCTCAGTATGAGCTCCGTGATCGTACTACTATTGCTAGATATGGTTTTTATTCTGCTGCTGTTGTGCTTGAGCCTCACACCTATTAGGAGGTTGTTGTTTTTCTTGAGTGGCAGTTAGCTATGGCTGCGGAGTTGGCTGCTTTAGATCATACTGGTACATGAGATCTTGTTCCTTTACCTGCTTATACTGTTCGTATTACTTGCAAGTGAGTGTTTAAAGTCAAAGCCAAATTTGACTGTTCTGTTGAGAGGTACAAGGCTCGACTAGTTGTTCGTGGTGTTCAGCAAGCACATGGTTGTGATAATAATGAGACATTTGCTCCTATTGCTCATATGGCAACACAGTTCGCACTCTTGTTGTTGTGGCTGTTGTTCGCTCTTAGACTATCTCTTAGATGGATGTGAAGAATGCTTTTCTTTATGGTGATTTACAGAAAGTTTATATTCAGCCACCCCAGGGTGTTATGACTCCTGCTGGCCATGTTTGTTGTCTTCGTCACAATCTTTATGGCCTCAAACAGGCTCCTTGTGCTTGATTTGAGTGGTTCAGTTCAGTTGTATCAGCTGTTGGTTTCTTCCCAGGTAATCATGATCCTGCATTTTTATTTATACATCTCCACGTGGTCGTACTATACTTTTACTCTGGCCCCGCTCCAAACGGCTTCAACTTCTGGTTTTTTTTAGCTTTCAGCTTATTTAAGCCAAAGCCATTTGGAACACATCGGCTTTTAATTTCGGTCTATTTTGCCTTTTTTTTTTTTTTGGCCTTTTTCGGCTTTTGTCACTTCTCTTTTTTTTTTTCTCATATTCTTTTATATTGTCCATGACAATATAACGGTTTTTTCTCAAATTGTTTTTCTATTTTTCCCTTATTTTTTCTCAGAAAAAGCTGACAACCACTACAGCGCAATTTCAGCCGAAAGCCGAAGCCCCCAGCTCCAAGCCGAAGCCTCTTTGAGCGCTGCCTCTTTGTTGATGACATGTTGACTACTGGAGATGACAAGGAGTACATTGCTTTTGTCAAGCAACGGCTAAGTGAGCAATTTTTATGTCAGTTTTGGGTTTTCTACGTTATTTTCTGGGGATTGAGTTTACTTGCACAGGTGATGGCTACTATGTCTGCAGCGCTATATTCAGGATTTGCTTACTTGTTCTGGTCTCACTGACAGTCGGACAATTGCTACTCCTATGGTGCTTCATCTTCGGCTTCGTCCTACTAATTGCACTTCACTTGAGGACCCTTCTCGTTATCATCATATTGTTGAGTCTTGTCTATCTTGCAGTGACACGTCCTGATATTGTTCATTATGTTCATGTGCTTAGCTAGTTTGTTTTTACTCCCACGTCTGTTCACTATGCTCACCTGCTACGTGTGTTGCGCTATCTACAGGGAACTGTTGATCGTTATCTCTTTTATTCTCGATCGAGTCAGTTTCATGCTTACTCTGATTCGACTTAGGCGAATGATCCTGTTGATCGACGATCTATCTCTAGCTATTGCATATTTCTTGGATCTTCTCTTATTGCTTGGAAGTCCAAGAAATAGATTGCAATGTCACGGTCTAGTGCTGAGGCTGAGCTTCAAGCGTTGGCTACTATTACTTCAAAGATTGTTTGGTTTTGTTAACTTTTGGCTGATCTTGGTTTCTTGCAGTACTCCTGCATCTCTTCTTTGTGGCAACACTAGTGTTATACAGATTGCTACTGATCTAGTAAAGTATGAGCTTACTAAGCATATTTGTGTTGATGTGTCCTTTACACATTCCCATTGTCAACAGAAGACTATTGCTCTCCCGTATATGCTCTCTGAGATTCGAATTGCTCATTTCTTCACCAAAGCTCAAACTCGAGAGCAATATCGCTTCTCTCTCCAAACTCCATGTTTCGGATCCTCCTCCTGACCCATGTTGAGTTTGAAGGGGGGTGTTATCTATATATGTATATATGGCTCATTAGTTCTAGAATTGTATTGTACTGTATATACCATTGGTATTCATCTAATAGAGTTGAGAAGCTCAATTTCTATCAAATGCCACGCAATCTTCATATGCAACCAAACAAGGTATGATGATAACATAACAAAGAGGGGGATTCTACTTTTCTAGAATATTCACAATTCAACAGTCTTAGATTCACAACAAATAACGTATCAAAATATTCTAGAAGATTCACAAATTGGGGTTTTAGCCATAGCAGAAAACGGCACCTGGTACATGAACCATCTAGATTCTAGAACTTTTGGTTTTCCATAAGGACGGAGAACAGAAAGGGAAAACATCATCTCAGCAAGGAAAAGCACCTGGAAAGTATATTTGCACGCTATCAGCTGAAAAGTTGTTGTCTGCGCTGACTACAACTCCTTCCCACCAGCCGCTATATTGCCAGGCATCAATGGCAGTTCCAGGTAAAAGAGCAGTACCATCAACCAAACTATTTTGTTGAGGACGTGGTCTAATTCTGAGCCGGTCTGGGCATCTCAGTCCCAGTTTATCAGGAAGAGCCAATGTAGAGGCAGGTACCCTCTCCTACAAAGAAGCATACAAAAAGTTTGATTGACACAGCAAGAAATAACCTCATCCTTCTATCAAAGAATATGTTTTATGAGGGCACAATAGCATACATAATGACATTAGGCAAAATAAAAGGAGTAACGAAATGCCAAATATTATTATGTATTTTCCCCTTCTTAGCTTAAATTTCATACTAAGATCAGTAGTCATACCTCCAATCTCCCACAATCATCAGCATTTTGGAGATCGTCATATTGAACCTTCAGTTTGTTATGATTAGTACATGACTTCAGAACTGTACACCTGAACCAGCAGCCTACAATGCCGCTGTCCTGAGACAAGACCTCTATTCTGTCACCAACATTGTAGGATGTCATTGGCTGATTCTGGGGCCCAATAAACTTGACTGACAGAAGTTTTCTGGGAGATTGCTTATTACTTAGCTTCTGATAAGATGGTATGGAGTCTGCTTGTGGGCCTCGACAGATTTTGGTACCCAAACATTTTGAATAAAGCCTCTCAAACTGCTTCGAAAACTTAGCCTTCCCAGGTGTCCAATGTTCGACTACATTTATGATATCAGAACCATCCTTTTCTTGCTCAGGTGAAACTTTTAAGGACAAAACAGCAGCTTGACTAAAATATCCACGCAATGCTCTCAGATCAAAATGTTTAAACTTATTTTTACTGTACTGGCGAAAGCAGAAATGGATCCCCACCAAAGAAGAATTTGGCAATGCATCGGCACATTTTTCATAATGATCGGGAGTTAAAACAGTTGCAATATCATCAACACACTCCACACTGATTACTTGAGAATAAGGAGTGATAAAAACTTCGCAGGGATGAGGAGGAGGAGGAGGTATAGCACAGGCAAATTCCTGGTTTTGATGAAACCATCGTACTTTAACCTTCTTCTGTCCCTTCTTATCTTCATACATATCTTCCAAGTATGCAAGATAGCGATTTTCCTCCTCCGACATGACAAGCACAAAAGAGTGGGTCTGCACAATGAGATACCATATAACATTCCAAAAACAATTATAGGTAACAAGGTATGTACACATTGTCATGATAAAACTTACAGATATTGTGGTTCCATTACGACAAAAAGCTTGATAGTGGCGAAGCTGCTTGCCACAAGTCCAGAACGAACCAGACCACATAATGTCTGAGCTGCAGGCTTTCCCCTAACAACATAATTGAAAATTTTATAAATATGCTCACAAAAGATGATGAGAAAATATGCAAATTTATAGGTGATGCCTTACCAGATTGTGACACATAAAGTTACCGGTTTCACCATATCCATCTAATCCAATGTCATTACCCATACGAGGTCCACATTTTGAAAATTCTGAAATGAACAATAAGCTATTATTAATTACTAATTTAAAAATGCCACCAATAAAACAAAAATAATTCAGGTGTTGATCATACAAGTTATATGCTGAACATAAATGACCTGACCTGACAGGCAGTCAACATTATGCAGTAAGAAAGGCAACCAAGAAAATAATAATTGCAAAGGATATTTATCACTCAAAAGTCGTTACTTGAACATGGAATTGGCCCTGTTTAAAAAAGCTTCACATTGAACTTGAAGCAAACTTAAGACCTTTTTGTAGCGAAAAGCTGAAGAGCCTCTGCAGCAGCTTCTCTCAAAAGCTGTCAATATGAAAAAGCTAAGCAGCCCATAAAGGTCCACTGTTGTTCCAATGGGATTGCAGTCTACCAAATGGAAATTAAATGCAAACAAGAGATTATCTTCGATTACATCCTGGCATACTTATCAAATGTTGAGCTTGTTTTGCCAAAACTGAGGGCACCCAGTCACAACTACTGCTCTCAAGAAAGACATTTGTCAAAGCAAGGCCTACGCGTAAACAGCCAGTCATGCATCCAAGATTCCTAGAATAGAGTTGATTACAGCTTGAACTTGGCATGACTCGGTTTTCACCTGTTTAACTTGCCAGCCTAGTCCAATGTAACATTTTATCGCTAGGCCAGGCAGGACCAGTCCAATACCGGTACCCAACTCAGAAAAAGGGGCTTTTCTCGGGCCTTACCCAACTTTTGCTTAAGTTTAGTCGGAACTAGAGGCATACAACTTTTAATTTGAAATTATGACACCAATACGCTTTTTTATCTAACAAAAAATTACGAACCAAAATTTCTCTCTTTTTTTTGTACTGAGTTTTTGCTTTAGTAGTTACAGCCCCTAATCATCTAAATTTCAGTTTTCCTGAAACAGAAGTGATTACAACTTACAAGTGTGAAGTGACACATACCAAGGTTTTATGCCCATCATTTATAATACAAAAGAAAACAGGCAAAAATACCACATCCTTATACACATTTTCTCCTAAGTTAACTATCTGAACGCACATTTGTTTAGCTAACTAAATTCGATACACATCCAAATTCAGTTGGATGCTCAGATGGCATTTTCATATAAAGATGGGGAAGGATGCATAGTTGAATTTATCCAACCTATCTTCACTGCATCACTAGCAAGTGAGATAATGGTTGATAACAAGCATTGGTGGTTTATATCTTTGGCAGTAAATAAATCAAGATATTTCATGGAGTATAACTGACTCATAACTAGTGTGAAGAAATATTTTTAGTGAATGGACTGGAACTAACCAAATGTCAATGCTTTTGTTCTATGTTCCTTCGAAAGAGATTTAAAGTAGATGAGCTTGGTACATTTGACTTTAGTGTTGTTTAAAAGTTGTCTCCGGTGTCTGGTAGTATTTATATATAAATAAAGAGGACGGTTATGGTACAAACACATGTTAGCTACAAAAAAAAGTGTCTCAACCTTGTTCTACTTTCACAATTTTGAATTTCCTACTTCTCCCCACTCCCACATGTAAAATGATGGTGGAAAGGAGTGTACGTAAAGTGCATAAAAAAACATGTTGCCACATATCACATGTTACAACAGTCACTTGACAGATAAAATACATAAGCTAACACATCAACAAGGCGCGGACATCCAAATTTATACACTACAGCATGGTTGTCAATTGTCATGACATCACCAAGTCATCGCCTTGGCGTCATGGTGGTCTAGGGGGGATGCAGGTTGGGGCCCTCTCCCTTGTACGTCCGGTACTGGTAACACCGGTGCGTGTTTTCGTCCCCGACGCGTTACCGGGTTTGGCAAACCCGGCACACACCTCGGCTCTAGTGGCTTGACTGCATCGACTTCGGCATCGACCCTCCCATTCCCGTCCCATCTGCCTTGATTGCATCGCCGCTTTTCGTCTACATCCTCGACGGCCCTGACTGCATCGACCTCGGCATCGCCCCCTTCCACAACGACTGCCTCGACGTGTCTCCGTCATCACCATGGCGCCTCTTTTGCGCCCGCAGCTTCATGTGCGACCGCCTCAACATCAGTAACCCGACCACGACTACGTCGACCACGGCCATCTCCAACACGGCATCCTCGACCACGACTACTCCGCTCTCGCGCTCGGCTACCTCGACATCGGCACAAAGGGCTACCGCCTTACTTGAGCTACTCGTCGGTTCCTACTCCAGTCACAGCATACGCGACGCATCGACGGTTATGACTGCGGGGGGATGTTATTCGACTTCTTCTCTAGTCTCACCGTCTGCGACGCTCCCGTTGTGACTGCGGGGGGATGTTAAAGTACAAGTCTTGTATACTATATTTGGTAGGTTAGAGTCCATTGGGGTTACAACTCCAACTCTTATACCTCTATATATACCGCCCGAGAGGCTCAATGCAATACATCCAATTCCACCTATTTTATCTTCCTTCACATTTGACTTTAGTGTTGTTTAAAAGTTGTTTCCGGTGTCTGGTAGTATTTATATATAAATAAAGAGGATGGTTATGGTACAAACACATGTTAGCTACAAAAAAAGTGTCTCAACCTTGTTCTACTTTCACAATCTTGAATTTTCTACTTCTCCCCACTCCCACATGTAAAATGATGGTGGAAAGGAGTGTACGTAAAGTGCATAAAAAAACATGTTGCCACATATCACATGTTACAACAGTCACTTGACAGATAAAATACATAAGCTAACACATCAACAAGGCGCGGACATCCAAATTTATACACTACAGCATGGTTGTCAATTGTCATGGCATCACCAAGTCATCGCCTTGGCGTCATGGTGGTCCAGGGGGATGCAGCAGTGGCTCACCTCGCCTTGGCCATCTAGGCGTGTGCCTAGGAATTCGCGGCATCCACGACGAGTGGTTGGACAGGCGCCTTGGCTAGCTGGCAGGAGACATCTAGGCAAGATAAGTGGCACTGCAGGAGGCGTCCAGGCAGGAGAAGTGGCGTCTCGCTCGGCTGAAAATGAGTGTGACAGAGAGAGAGAGGCGACAACATGGAGCCCTAGCCGCCGCCCCTCATGCGCCGACTGCCAGCGAGCTTCCCTCCCTCCTCCATTCCCTCCGACGCCAGATATTCTTCTTCTTTTGCCTCTACTTCTCTTTTCTTTTCCTCTGTTCCTTTGCTCACAATGTGCTCATCCTTCATTCTTCTTTCTTCCTCTGCTACGACAAGCTGCCGGCAAGGTCTCTCCAGTCTCCACTGCCTTCAAGTTCCCTCCCTCCAGGCCTCAACGAATCTCTCCAGTCTCCACACTCTAGATCTACAGGTGTGCCCTTTGATTTGATCCCGATCTATGCCCTGTGCCCTCACTGTATCTCGCCTTACAGACGCCATGGCGTCCTGGCGCCTCTCAGGTGCCATGGTCGTCAAGTATGTCATGACAACCATGCGCTAAAGAATATTAGCAGTTAAGAGTATATGCATGTAACCGTATTTTAATTTGAGACAAAAGTTGCCATTTAGGTCTTTCAACTTGCATTTTAGTCTGGCAAGCCCTTGACGGCTTGAACTTGTGTGATTGTGCCTGTCACAAAACATACTTCTATACTAAGGATGGATGTGGTATAGAAGGATGGATGTGGTAAGCTATCTAGACAGAATTTTCTAGCAATTCAAAATATTGTTGCTAAGTTACATTCTAAGTGCCTAAGATGAACTCACTCCAAATCATCATTAGGTCCCAAAAAACACTACACAACATAACATGTTAAATTAAAGAAACAATAACGGAAGGTATACTTAGTGTCATCCGAATTCATGTAATGAGCGATAAAAATAGATGAGGCGACAATTACTTGAGGTGAGGGTCTTCGCTGGAAGGAAGGACGCAAGCCAATCCACCACCTCACGGCGCGACCGCCACTTGCGCGCGAACAGCCCGGGCCCACCGTCAACACCACTGCACCCTTGCGCCCCGCGGAAGTCCTCTGACACGACGTAGAGCATGTGGCGAAGGCTCCGCTCCGTGCCAACGACCGCGAGGTGTGAGGCGCCCTCCGCGTCCTCCAGGTAGTAATGCACGACGCGGCTGCCCCTCTCCTGCGACACGAACTCCTCCCTCCACTTCACAAACTCCGGGCCGTCCTCCCTCGCCATCCTTGCAGCACCACCAACAAGGACGCCCAGCCCGGAGCACTACACAAAAGAAGGGGCGTTTCGCAACAAGCTCATTCCCTTTCAGGGGATTCTTGGAAAAAGAAGATCACTTTAGGGTTCTCGGGGGAAGGAAGGGAAGCGGGTCTCTCACAGAAACCCCGGAGGACACAAGAATTGCACGGGAAGCTTCAGATTAACTAAGAAAACGAGGGGTTGGGGAACGGCGGCCGGGAATTTCTTGCAATCCCCGGACAGGACGAGAATTTCTAGGGCTTCAGAGGGATTTGGGGGGAGTCCTTGCCGGCCAAATCGGCTTGAACCGGAAGGGGTTCAGGCTGAGCAAGAAACCCTCCATGGAACCAAAGGCAGCAACACCAAGCGGGTTCTTGGGCTGATTTGCGCCAAAGAAAAACCAGAAAAATTTCGAAAATTACTCCAAGAACAAGCGGCGGCGGCGGCGGCGTTCTTGGAAACCAGCAGCAGGACGAGCGAACGGAGGGAACAGACGAAAGATTTCTCTCTGGGCGCCTGCGTGCGCGCCTCCCTCTCCGAGAATACGAGGAGAGGACGACGCCAGAGGAGGAGAGAGCAGGTATTGGAAGAGGCGGACAGGTGGGAAGGCGAGGAGGAGGGAGGGGAGAGAAGCTGTTTTTAGTGTCTAGCTATCATTCACATATTTTTTTTAAATAATTAATAAATTTTTTTATAATAATTAAAATTTTAATGATCTTTTTTATAGGAAGAATTTTTTTGAAGAGAGACAGAAATTCACGGCCGCTGTATTTTTGATCTAACGATCAAAAATCTAAATAATAATTTAAAAATATCTAAATAATATTTATCAACTCTTTTTTTCTCAAATTCCCTTCCTATCTTTTGGTCTTGCAACGAGGGAGGGGTTAACTTCTAGTTTTACTATTCTTAATTGTTTTTCTAATTGTTAGGCCTTTTGTCTGTTTTTTTCTCTATTCATTTGTATTGTTTGTGATGACCTATTTTATTTTTTTATTTTTTACTTTTTAAATTTAATTACTCTAAAAGGTTGTTGTTAGTTATAGTGCAAAATGAGTTAGGTACAGTGTCGAACAGTGAAAAATAAACTAGAATGAGCACCACCTAAAGGTTTGCGACAACGCACAAGTAGCTCTGGATTTAAGGGTCTGTTCTTTTTGGCTGCGGCTTATGGTTTTTGTCTGAAATTTTTAAATTTTAGCTGTTTACGACAGATATTACGGAGAGAGAGATACTTGCTTACGATTTTAGATGGTACAGATATTGGACTTTTAATGTGTACTATAATTAACTTGTAGACTCCATCTTAAAAAAATACTCCGTTTGAAAGTTAGGTACTGTAGTAAAAGCCAAAAACCATTTTGAGAAGTTGAAAAAAATAGACCCTTAGCTTCCAACATCATGGTAAGACATAGCCAGATAGGGCCTGTTCTATCCGACTTTTAAAAATAGCTTTTGACTTTTGCTACAGTACTTAACTTTCAAATAAAGTATTTTTTTTAAACGGAGTCTACAAGTCAATTATAGTACACATTAAAAGTCCATTATCTATACTAGCTAAAATCATATGCAAATATCTCTCTTCGAAATCTCTGTCACGAACAGCTAAAATTCAAAAAATTCAGCTAAAAACCATAAGTCGTAGCCACATCAAACAGGCACATAGCTTTTGTACTAAATTGTTATGCCTTTTGTCTTTTAGTTGAAACGATACTATAGCAATTGTTAGTTTTTTAAGGTATTCAATTAAAGAAAAATAAAAAATACTATTGTATCTCCATAGAAAATGCTAAGTAAAAAAAAAAGAAAAAAATGAGGAAAAAGACATGTTAAGAAACCAACATGTTTCAAATAGCTTTAATTTTTGAAAGACAAAAGTTATCGCTATTTGGAACCGGGCCTAAGTAGTAACTATATTGTTTTGTCTCCTTTATTTTCTATGTTCCATGCATTCATTTGGTATTAAAACAATACAGGATGTTGCGGGCTTAGGCCTCGGTACAACAGAAATTTCTCAACATACAAGCAGACCATGTAACTTTCACTATCAGGTATTTTCAAGGCTCTTCTAAACTGCAATGGTAGACATACTGACCATATCTAAAATATAGATAGTCAAGATGTGCACGTCTCACATCTTGGTTCAAATACTGTGGCTAAGCTCGAAGATGGTCCTTTGAAAGATAATATCAGCCGTCATTTGGATACACATTCCCGTGAGTTTGGTAAGAAGATGAACCATTTGAAGGACGAATTTACGCATACAAGGTACACCTTTTGTTCCAAAGATTTGATCCCCGTCATTTTACTATTATTTGCCTTCTTAATGATACAACATGAAACTGTCCCATCTGTTCTTGAAAAAAGAAGGAAATTACAGTTTGCACCAGGTATTATGTATGAAATTTCACTTTGCACCAAATTTTTGTAATAGTTTCACTTTGCATCACCATAGACACTCTAATAATGCACTTTGCACCACCTTAAGTATTCTAGTGTTGCACTTTGCCCTAACCAGTCCATTTCAAGGTTCACCCACACTCATTCCTGCCAATATTTGGGCCACATCACTACAGCCACACGGGGCGAGCCCCATGCTAATGTGGCACCAGAGCTAATTTGTTTGGTTAACCCGCCTCGTCTCCGTGTGAAACCACGCATAATTTGGGAGAGTGAACTTCTGCAGGCCAAGGGCGAACAATATTCAGCGTTTTGTTTCTACTCTATTGGTTGTTTCATATTGGCATCGAGAAGAGGCATAATATTATTTCAGCATTGTACGAATAAAGTTCCATGCTCAGTTTGTTTGGTTGGTTTAGTTATTTATGACCAGAAGTCAGTAGCCCTTTTTTACAGTGAACCACACCGGAAGTCTTCTGCCTTTGTTCTACGGTGACATTTGTAAACTACTCAAATGAAAGCAAAGTAACACATTTGGTCTTCACGTTCTGCTCGCCATTCTCAAAGGTGTCCTTGATGGCATCTACTTCAGCTGCGAGCCTCAAAGGAGGACACCCTCTTATTTTAGGCGCGTAAATTAGTTCTAGGTTTCCTTGTCGGTAATATTTGCGTCAGGCAAAAACTAGCCTCGCTCAATTGACGTTAAGTTTATATATTTGGAGATGGTTATTATTGCAATTTGGTTGGAGGAACTTTAGGACGCCATGATGAAAGAATGAAGGTGGGCCGCGAAATAGGTGAGTGGGCCGGGGGCACGTGGAAGTGTACTTAGCTACCCTCTTGCAGGTTTCAACCAAACAGTTGACCTTCGCAAATTTCATTGGGCTGGATTCAAGAGCCGTGAGCTGATGACTGATGTACAGAGCTCGAGTATCGAGTAACAAAGGCCCAGATATGAACTGCTGCATTAGTGCCAAGCATACCAAGGATATATGGAATGCAAGTTGGTCCCTGTTAATGTCCAATCCTCTTTCATCGGCATTTTTGCGTTGGTTAGTAACGAGTGGCCGAATCATACTTGCATCACCCTATCAGGTTCACTTCTGTGTTCGATGCTCTCTAGTTCAGACCTGATGCGCAGGTCTGGTCCATATCCCTCGCAGTTCCATTAACTTGCTCACGAGTCACTTCAGCAGTGCTCAGCCTCTTCCGTTCTTCGTGATACCTTTTTTTTTCTGAGTGTTATTCGTGATGCCTAATGGCGCCATGGACCACCAATGCATGATTGGTTCAGCTAGTATTGAACATTTGAGCTCCATCACTCTGGAATCAATGCAGGGTCGATTTGAGTGTGTCCATGATGAGGTGTAGTTCATTAGTTTATTCGAAACCCTTGGTTTTGTACTGTTTTCCGGGATCCTGCTTCTTCTTGAATCTTGGTTGATGATACTTATGGTGCATGCATCGAGATTGTCCAGTAAATGTACAGAAGCACGGTTTATTAAAAGTTCCTGCCTGCTTGCTTTGAGTCGACCAAGTCGTAGTACAGTACAGGCGTACAGCGACCTGCTCTACATCTACTTGTTCCATTTAGTGAATCAGGTAAAATGTTAGTGGGTTATGACCTCATTGTTCATCTGAAAGGGAAGTTTCGTCTTCCCTGTGGCTTTCAAAAAAAAAAAAGTTTCGTCTTCCCTGTTTCTTTTCTCTCATTTGTACCCTTTTGATATTCTTTGAATATTGATCAAACCATTAGTTCTTTGTCCGCTCGTTCACAGGAGAAACAGTGCTCATTCCCCAGTCCCCAACTTTCTCTTTCATATTTGATTGGTTACAACCAATCGGAATTTTCCCTGCTGTTTAATCAAGCAGAGCCAATCATCGCCCAGTATTATGCTTGCTGGTGCTATAACCAATGCAATAGAATTATAGAAACAAGCATCCCAGAAGAGTGAGATGCAGACAGCAACCAAGCCACCTCTGGAAACCACGATGCCCTTTCTTTCAGCATGAATCGTGCTCTAATATTCCCCTAAAGCGTGACAAGTTGATCGCACCATATGCATTAAAACACACAAAAATCCAAGGTGATAAGATAATTTAAACTCACGATGGTGGAGAAAAGGTTTCGCGTGCAGATAGTGAAATGTTCAGTGGATGGGACGAACGGACGGGCATGTATCATGTATGTATATATATATCTCAATTTGTAGACATGGACGGGCACGGGCCTGTGTGTGTTGCTCCTGAGAACGAAAGCGCAACAGCACACTGCACATCAGAGTAGAAAAACTAGCAAGCAGTGACATCCCCCATCGACGACTGCAACCTGCAAGTGGACGGAGGGGTACGGTATTCATTGGAACTGTGCTCTGCTGGAAGCACCGACACCGACTCACAAGTAGGAGCAGCGCGATAGCTGAAGCTGGAAGCACCGACACCGGCTCGCAAGCAAGACAAGAAATTGTTCTGCAAGGAACATGTTAGGTGCGAGGCCGCATATGCCGTGAGAACGAGCGCATGCGTGCACGACGCCGCCACCTTCGCCCGGCTCGGTGAGTGGAGCGGCACGCGTTCGTGCCCGTTGCCCGGCTCGCAAGTTTCAGCGCGAGCAGCAGCTTAGCGTTTTGTCGTCTGCGCCGTTGATTTACTCTCGTTTCACCGGCGTTTTCATGCGCGCCGCTATTTGCACCGGCAGGCAGGCGCCACCGCCCGCGCGGCACAGTGGTTTTTCTCGCACGCTGACAGTGTTCCCGTTCTTGGGCTTAAGATTGTTCGTGTGGGGGGAACAGAGCCGATGAGCAGAGGAAGCTGCGAGTGTCTGACCACCTTGCTTAAAGCTAGCGGGACATAAGAAGGTTCCAATATTTTCCTGGCGAGCCCAATGCGACGAACGGCAGATGAGCAGTCTAGCACTTTGGAGAAAAGGACCTTTTCCCTGTTCCAGATTGCTACGCCAATGAATTAAAAGGCGCTACAAATGTATTATAAGCTTAGTAGTCTTATTTATTCTGGTTGGTGGCCTAATCCGATCACGTTTGTCTTCGTCCCGTTAACGAAATGTGATTCAAAAATGAGCGAACTTTACCCAGCGCAGTAAGAAACAAAGCCTTTTCGGAGCCGCAGAAAAAGAACAAGAAACATGAAAACTACATGTATCCGTATGTTCTGTTCTGTACTTCTGTTGGTGTAGAGCACTAGAGCTCAAGCACATACAAAGTCTGGCGAAGTATAAGACGTCCCTAAAAATTTCTTTTTTCAGAAATGTTGCTTTCAATTCATCTCCATTTAGGTTCTATTCAAAAGTGTTTTACCTTTTATTAATGACTTTTAGCTGATTGCAAGAGAGATTGAGGAGATAAGTAACACTTACGTTGGGAAGCTACTCTATTCAAAACAATCCTTATAATAACTCCTACAAACTACTTATAGAAGAGGGATAATTGACTAAATGCCACCGCAATTGTCTCAGTTTTGAGAAATATCATTGCAATCGTGTTCCTTTGAAAAATACCACTTCAATCAAGAAATACTCCTTATAAATACCATTATGATCAATACTAACTTATTTTTATTCATATAAAGTGGGTTTTTAGTTATTATAATGGTATTTATATGAGTATGAAATGATTAGAGTGGCATTTATCCACACAAAAAAAATCGAAATACGGAAGGTGTATTAATGTAAAATCGGCTTGTATTGATCATAATGACATTAATAAAACCCATCTTATATGAATACACCTCTTTTATGTCGATATATATTTTGTCTATACAAAAATAATTGAAATACAGAAGGTGTATTCATGTAAAATCGGCTAGTATTGATCATAATGGTATTTCAAAAGAACATGATTGCAGTAGTATTTCTCAAAGCTAAGACGATTACAATAACATTTAGTTAATTATCGCTATAGAAAATATCTTTAAAAATTGCTCTATCTAAAAATCTACTTTTAAAAGCCAAAAGGCTGAAGTTGGTCGGAACACACGGTCGTTCCGTCGCCGTTTCGACAGTTTGATCAGAGCGGCTGCAGGAGAGCGTCGCTACTGCTGCGTCTTCGTTTCCTGTGTGCCGGTCGCTACCGCCCACGGCAAAACCCCATCAAAAGACCAACTCGGTCACGGTGGAGACGCCGCCAAGCGGGCAAGCGAGATGTCAATTTCGGTGGCTGCCTTGGCTGGGCTGCCTGCTCTGGCTGTATGCATGGCACAGAAACACTTGGTATAGATGGCCCTCCTTTCCAAGACAAAACAAGAGAGACCGACACACACATCACCACTGCTAACATCACTTCACCTGCTTTAAGAGTTTGCACAGTTGGACTGTAAAACAGTAGTTTATAATTAAATTTATATTGTAACTAATTTATTTTATATTTTAACTAATGGTAGTTTATTTAGTATAATTAAATTTAAAAATTTAAAAATAAAAAAACAGGTTAGTCCATCATGTATAATATAAACGAATACGAGAAAAAAATCGGTAAAAAGCTAAAAAAAATGAAAAACCGGAAAAAAAACAGAATTTAAAAATAATAAAAGATAAGTTAGAAATCAGAAATTCAAACAAAGCTAAGTCATACTACTACCAAGTATGACGTTTCCTTTTTCAAATATGAAATTTCTTTTTTACTTTTACTCTCTTTTTTCACCTTTTCAGCTCTATGAATTGTACGTTTCATGTGACTATGAAGGAACGTAGGCGAATCTAGAAAATTTATATTAGAAATACATTATTAATGTTTAAAGATAGGGTCAAATAACGGCTATTAAGTGATTATCAGCTGGTCAAATATTAGCATCAAGTAAACCATACATGATCAAACATATTGATATGGCTTATTTATGTTATATATACCTTTAAAATCTTGTAACTAAAATATTTCATATAAGATATTTAATATTAGTTTTGAATTATTGTACTCATTATGATGGTCACAAACGTAACAAGTAAATAGAGAAATAGACACTTAATTTTTAATTTAGAAACTAAAAAATTCATAAGAACTAAATAGAATAAAGTACTTTCTCACGTTCACAAGGTCACATAGGTAGAGAAAAATATTAAGAGTCTACAAGGTCTGAACAGAGAATACGGAATACAATTTGCATATAGCTTACTAAAGTAGTATTAAATTACATAGAAGTATAAATACAAATAAAAATATATATAGCTTTTAAGTACTAAGGATATATGCATATTTTTTTAAAAAAATATAGGGCGTCAAGACATATCTGGACCCTACCTAGCTCTGCCCCTTGAGAGCCGTGTTTATTGCTTCATTTCTTGATTCCAGAAGAGGAGAACGTGTGTCCCCAATGCAGAGGAGAGGTCCACCGACTGACAATACTCGCACATGCTGATGCTCCACGAGGACCGAGGGCCCACCCGTCGGTGGGCCCGGGTTGGTGCTTAGATTAATTGAATGTGCGAGAGATCGTCAGGTTAAAACGCCGCGACCACCGCCACCCCCTCTTCTCTTCCTTATCTCTCTCTCTCTCTCTCTCTCTCTCTCTGCCACCTCTCCATTCCAGTGTCCAGACTGCAGAAGGGAAGGACGGCTCAAGCGCCATTCATATGGAAGACAAGGTAAGACCGCCGATCAGTCATGGTGCCTGCTGCTGCTTGTTTTTTTTTCTTCTCGATTTGCCGCATGCGTGTTCTTGATCTCTCATGCTTATTTTTAAGTTCTATTTGGTAGAAGGAATGCCCATGTCTTGTTGTGTTGGAGAGTAATTGTGCAGGTCCTCTTCAGTAATCAGTGGTGTTGATCTATGCTTTCTTTTTCAGTACCAGCTCCTTCCTTACTTGGTTCTTTCAGTATTAGCTCCTCTTCATTTGGGTTTATGTTCAGAACAGTGTTGAAGGGTAAAAAAATGGAAAGAAAACATTTTGTTTTTACAAACAAGTGTCATGTTTGATAGACAACCTTACAGGTTTGTTAAGAGATTGATAGCTTGATGCTCGACGTTTTTCTGTCTAAACTTGAATAGCTATGAAGTGCCAAGCATTCAAACCAGAGGTATGACAAGTGAAGTACTTAGCAAGCTAATATTTCTGACCAGAACTCCTCCCCTTTTCCCCAACCACTTTCATGCGAAGATAAGGCACACGTTCTTTTCTTTGTCCGAGATTTCACATCATCTTTTGAACAAAACTACAGAAGGATCACCACCTAACATCCTTTTCACATTTCCATGTACACTCTTTCAAGGCTCGTTGAATCTTTCCTAGCTCAAGTTGGTCCAATTATTTTTCAGAAGTGGTTTTTCTCTGATCCTCCAAGGGATAAACATCCCCTCATTTTGTTTCACATCAGCACGGCAACCGGGCCGGGGTCCGCGGAGGCCCTGCGGCCCGCCCCGATCCCTGCTGGCCCGGCCGGGATCCCACGGGATTAAAAAATATTAAATTTATTGTTAAAATAATAATAACATAATTTTATTTATTAATTATAATTATTTAGATATATTTTTAATATAGCTTCAAAATATATATTTTAGTATATATATTCAAGTTTTAGTCTAAATATAAATCTTTCATATTAAAAAATATAATCTATTATTAAAAATGTTTTTTTATTTTTACCGAGGCGCACAGGGAGGATGATCCGCTAGCGGCCTGCCCCGTTCCCGTGGGGAGATCGGTCCTGCCCCCAACGGGAAAATTCCCCATGGGTCCGCTCCAAAGGAAAATTGGCAGTTTGCCACCCCTAACTATAGTAACCAACATTAAGTGTCTTTAAAAAAATAATCAACAAGTTAATTGGTAACTCATTTGTATTTTAATTTTAACTTATGCAAAATGATCAACCAAGAATTGCTACACTTACATTCTAGGGTTTATATGTTGGTGAATCTCTTTTCCAAACGCACTGGTTGAAGGATTAGCCAATTCGTTCTATTAAGAATTGTCAAGTACCACATCCTGGATCTACTTTTATAGTACTGCATTTACCATCATTTATAATCCCCCCGATCTCATCGCAGATCTCCACGGTTGTCCTCAAAGTTGACCTTGCGTGCGACCGATGCTACAAGAAGATCAGAAAGGCTATTTGCAAGATCCAAGGTACAGTACAGTATCGTGGTAACTACCAGCACACTCATCACCAATCACCGATGCACAGTTTGCACAGACCAGTCGTTTTTGTCACGGAACCCGTTAACTCTCACTGACATGCGGGCCCAACACTCGCTGTGCCGTTCACCTCCCGTGGTTGGGCCCACATGTCAGCGGATGTTACTGACCTCGTAAGTTACTGTGCAATACTGCACTGTGGACTGAAAAACCTGTACTCCGGTAACTTGAGTTGACGACGACCATCCATGCATGAGTGATCGTCTGGTTGGCTTGTACAGACAAGGCGAACATCAAGACCATCTCCTTCGACGAGAAGAACAATGCCGTGACGGTTTCCGGGCCGTTCGACGCCGAGAAGGTCTGCAAGAAGCTCTGCTGCAAGGCCGGCCGGGTCATCAAGGAGATGCAGATCAAGGGCAAGGAGAAGGAGCCCAAAGACGACGGCGATAAGCCGAAGGCCGCGAAACCGGCCGACAAGCCGGATAAGAAAGACGGCGGCAAGCCGGAGAAGGAGGCCAAGGCAGACAAGGACGACGCGAAGCCGGACAAGGAGAAAGCCAAGGACGCGAAGCCGGAGAAGAAGGTCAGGTTCGAGCTCGACGACGCGAAGGCCGCGGACGCGAAGCCCGGGAAGGCCCAGCAGGCCCCCGAGCCGCCGCGCGGCGAGCTGATGATGATGCCGCCTGTGGCAGCGGCGCAGGGCGTGACCGTGCCGTCCATCTGGCCGGCGCCGGCAGGGTCGGTGCCCTTCTACAGCTACAACCCGGCGTACGATCGGTCATCATACTACGGCGTGCCGGTGTACGACCAGCAGGGGTGGTACTACGGCAACCGGCACCCGTACTACTATCAGCAGCAGCCGTGCTGCGAGGACCCCAACGCCGGGTGCGGCGTCATGTGATGGCGATCGATGCCATGGACAGAGAGACAGAGCAATCAGTGTGTGTGTGGTCACTCACTCATGCATGGCCTGTGTTAAAAACCCTTTCTTTTTTTTTTTTGTGTCGCCTTCTTCCTGTTTATGCCTATGCATTTTTGTTTATTTAGGTGTTGCGTTGTGCATGTGAACAGTTGAGTTGTGATGTTCTTGGTGTCTAGCTTCGTTTCTTTTAGCCTTTTGTGATAAATGATAGTGAGAATATAGTAAGTAGTATATTTAGATGGAGCAAGTTGACTACTCTTAAAGTTGATCTTGAACATGAACATACCACTGAATCATTGATCGTTAGATTTGAGCGTTGGCATATGATCTTCTGAATAGAAAGCTAGTGCTGCAAAAATCCAAAAGCGTCCAAGATGAGTCGAGAAGTTTGCTCGTCAATTCTCAGCTAAGTACTGAAGAAATCTTGCATTATGTTCTGAATAATGAGTGGTGGCCTGATGTGTGGTTCGGGATGTGATGGGTTGGAAATTTGGAATTGGAAGTATGGACCCTCTCTTCTGGTCTTGTGGCGAAGAGAGATGCCTATGACTATTAAATACTTCAAAGAACATGTTTGTACAGTGTGTTTTGGTTGGTCAGATTTGTTTCTGGTCTAATCAAACAACTAATCAATCAAGCAGTCATGAGTGGAGAGGAATTGCAAGTGCTGCCTCCCGGGAACAAGAACTCATGCCCATTATTCATCCATCAGCTTAATCGACTCACAGTCTGGTACAGCCAGAAAGCAGAGAATCAAAATCTTTTGGCAAAACACTTGTAGCTTAATTAGGATATGTGTGAGGCCTCATGGAAACTACTGCCTTCTCTTCGTTCTTTTGGAAGCCTAAAGCTATACTCTCGTAAGGAAAGGGGAAAAAATGTTGCCGTGTTTTTGGGTCCCTAGCTTAGCTATGCTCAAGAGCTAAAAGAGGCTTTCTATTGTGAATAAATATGGCCTTCTTTTCTGGTGTTTGATGCTGCAAACTACTGTTGCCAGAAACTGATGCCCTACGACGGACAATTAAAGAGAGATTTTGCATGTCCCATATGCTAATAAGCCTGGACCACAACGCATGAACAGGAGGAGGATCATCCAGCGGCAATCTAGGACATGATTTGGGAATAACTTAACTAGTTCAACAGGTCAATTAGGTAGGTAGACTGAGTTAATAGCCATGTCCACAAGTGCAGGTTCAGTGAGAAGTATCTCATGTTGTTTTTGCCCAATACAAGCCTGGCAACTGGCAAAGAAGCCCTGCAGCTTTTGACAAAGAGAAACAACTTATCGACGGGTTACTGCTGCCACAAACCTAAAACGGACACAACAACTGCACATCAGCCGACCGGAGTGCGCACTGCACACGAGTACGTGACATGTGCGCTCGGCCAGGCAAGGAGATGTGCGACCAGCGTCGTCGTCGTCGTAGGCCGGGCGGCGATACGACGACGGAGCTCGCGGCGGGCACTTGGACCGGGCGGCGCACGGAGGTCGGCGCCGCGCGGCGGAGCTCGTCGTTCGTCCGAGGCTGGACGGTCGATCTGGAGCGTGCGATTATTGAGATATGCGGCAGAGAGGAGTGGCTCAGCCCATGCTGATCTTCTGCAGATCGTGGGCCTTCCTACAGTGGACCTCGCTACGTGGTTGGACCATTCCGTCCATCTATTGAATGGCAGCATGGGCTCTCATCTATTTTTTGAAAAATAATACTACTAGCATAGTAGTATATATCTTTCTTTTTTTTTTGTTGAATTGTCGCGTACAGTTCCATTGCCGTTAATGTCATATTACTACGCTATGCTTCTCTCAAAAAAGAATAATACTACTATGCTAGCAGTATTTTTTTTCCTTCACAAATAGCTGGTTCACAAGCTTCACATTGTGGAGCACAAACATCCAATGCAACCAATCATCTCCTGCTCAACGCCCTGCAGGTCACCGTGGAACCAAGCTTTTTCTTCACATCCTCACATGGCCCATGAGCCCGTGTCTCGCCCACGAGCAGAGTTCTGAATTTCCGATCAACAACATCACAACACGACGAATCGACCGCTCAGCAAATTTATTAACCAAACACAACACACAGATGAAGAGCATTAGGAGTGGCCACGACGAATAGCATTAACTAGAACAGAAGGAAAGAAAATATGGAGTTCAGCGATGAGCTGGTGGTATGCACGTCCATGTAACCGTGTTCCACCACAAGCCTACGAGAGTACGAGCTACTCGCGGTTAGAGAGCGCGTTTCTGAGGTGCTCGGCGCGCCGGTTCACGAACTCGGCCACGTCGGCCACCAGCTTCTTGCTGTCCGCGAGGTCCTCGAACATGTAGAACGCGTGGATGGCGTCCGGGAACTCCGCGACGCGGACCTCCTCCGCGCCGGCGGCGCGGAGCGCGTCCGCGTACTCCCGCTGCCTGTCCTGGTGCACGTCCCACCCGCCGACGCACACCATGGTCGGCGGGAATGCGCGCCACTCCCCGGCGCCGCGCCGGATCGCGGCCGGCACGTTGGCCGCCTCGTGGTCCCGCGTGGCTCCCGGCGGCAGGAACGCGCTCCACAGCCACGCCAGCCGCTCCGGAGCCCCGAATGGCGCGTCGCGTAGCCGCTGCTCGGACGCAGTCGGCGCCTGGCCGCCGAAGAACGGTTGCACGGCGACCAGCCCGGCCACGCCGCCCGGCAGGCGGGCGGCGACGTGGTGGGCGACGTTGCCTCCCGCGCTGTCGCCGGCGACGAAGACGGCGGCGGGGGGAGACGGGAGCTCGCCCCCGGCGCCGGCTAGGGCCCAGCGGAGGGCCGCCTCCCCGTCATCGTAGGGGCCCGGGAAGCGGTGCTCGGGCGCGAGGCGGTAGTCGACGGATACGACGACCGCCGGGACGGCCGAGGCGAGGCGGCGGCACAGGGCGTCGTACTGCGCCGACGCCGCAGAGTGGAAGACGAAGCCGCCGCCGTGGAAGTACACGACCACCGGCAGCTGGTTACCGCCGTCAACGGCCGTTGGAACGAATAGGCGGACTCGTAGGTTGTCGGAGACGGCGTGGTCGGAGGACGACACGCCGGCGATGTCGGGGGCGGGGGCGGGCGGGACGACGCGGTCAAAGAGGGAGAGGAGGAAGCGGTTGACGGTGCCGTCGCGGCGGAGGGACGCGGAGTGCAGGGTGGAGACGGCGCGCACGAGCAGGCGCGCGCGCCACGGCAACGGGGGCTTCCCCGGCGCCGCCGCAGGCGGCGTGGGATCCGACGATGCCATATCTCTCTCGCCTTCCGGGCGCGCCGCCGCGAGGTGAGGCGCTCGTCGGGCTAGTGATATACTGATATGAGGCTAGGATGCTGCTGTCGTGCTTTACTGTCTGAAAAGAGACGTTTAAGCGCAAAGACAACGTCCTGATATTTTCGGCTTGGATGTGTCTAGGCATTTAATGGTCTTTTTTTGAGAGGGAATTCACGGTTGTTAAATATTTAATCTAACGATCATAAATCTATATAATAGTATGAAAAAAATATCTAGGTGATATTTATTAACACCGTTTCGGCTTTCGCTTTTACCTTTTTGGTTTCTCTAAAATTCAAAATAAACGAAATAGTTTTTTAAAATAGATTCTCTAAACGGCTTCTCGACAATAAAATCATGTACACTATTTATATCGATGTCTATATCGTCTACTATTGTCTCAAAAATACAAACAAAGTCATTAGCTACAGTAAAAAACTATTAACCATAGCTAGAAAAAGGGCCAACATGTGTGCAATATTATTGAACGAGTCTTTGGCGTGTTTTCGATGTGTGGAAAACGAAATGACACGTAATAAACAAGATCACCATATACCCTCCGTAGAGGCAGACAGCGATCATATCTGCAACGATGGCTCTTCATAATTTTATAATCAATGATACGGCAAAAAAACCACTATTTTGAGGATCCCGTAAGTTTTTGAGCGATGAGTCGGACAGTACAGACGACCCAATGGAGGCAGAACAAAATGAGGACACGAACATAGATCATGTTTGTGACATCATTTCGCACGGCTTGGTCGCGAGGCTATCCCACTATTGACTTGCTCGTGTGCATGGCCGTGTGTATCCGTATGAGGTTTGCTAGTTGTTGCGTGTATGTTCGGCTACATGCCCCGTGCTTGTATGTATGTTTGATATGTGCTTTTTCCATAATAACCTTTAAGTAGCTACAATTTGATTAAAAAGCCGGTGTCGTCCACTTGCCCGAGCGGCTATGTATGTTCTCATGATATTTGTAATACAAAATAATATAAAACACGTGTTGTCAGCGTGATCTCTCCAAAGAGAAAAGTACATATGCACAGTATTAGCTGGTTGCAATTTGGTTGGCCAAATGCAACAAAAGATAACAACAAAACAATGGAAACAAGCATATGGACGGTTTTATTCGGTTGGCCTATTCCCAACAAAAGAAAACGGTACCTTTAGCCATAAACCATCACTTCAAAAGAATACTACAACTTGCCATAAGCCATAATGGCTTCAACCATAAACCACAGGTATAAGCCGTAACGGAAAAGAATGCTCCCCTCAAGACTCAAGTATCTGAGTAACCTCTCCACAATTTCACTGTTATTTTTGGTGTCAAATGAGCACGCTCACCTGAAGAAAAAGTCATTTTTGTTCTGAGGTGCAAGCCGAGGGCTTCAGATTTGGATGCCGTGGAAGGCCTGGCTATTAACTTGCAACTAGACCTAAAAAATATGATCTCAGGGCTTGGTTCTGATTGGATAAGCTATGTCTGTATCCGGCCCAAACCAGGTGGGAACAAATCTGATCTACATCGAATTGTTGCGCTTCGACCGTCGGCTGTATCCGGCCCAAGCCAGGAGGATTACGTGTTAGCCCAATCTTCCTGGCAAGGCTAACTTCAAATCCACTTTGGTTTTAGCCCAGTCGTCCGTCGCGAGTTCTACTTTGGTTTTTTTTTTCTCTTCGAATCACGAAGCACAATACAGGACAGCATTTTTCTAGGTCTGCAAGGCCATCTATACTTTAATCAATAAAAAAGGAACAAAATCTCTCAGGTATGATGTATTCTACCTTATGGTGAAAGAGAGGAGACCACTGGCGACATCCTCCACTTGATGACCTGACAGCTGACTAGGAATGATGATTTCTTCGGCATCATAGCTGGCCATCTAAGCCTAAGCTCCACGAATGAACAAAACAGTCCTCCCAACCAAGCATGGTGGTGTGTAAGTGCGAAGATCTATTGCAAGTCAACCGTCATCTTCGTAGCCAGGTAAGGTAGCCGACAGGGCGCCATTTGAAGCACTAGCGACGACATATTCCATGACCGAACCCATGCACGATGCACGATGATTTTTCCTTCTTTTTCACGTCCCCTCCAACACGCGAATACACCAAAGCATGCAATGATGGGCTACACCTCTCCGATGGGGAGCGATGTTTGCATACAGCGAGCAGGCGAGACGGCGATGACGATGGCAACCGGCCGTGTGTGCGTCGCTATTTGGTCGGTTCAGTGCCCGTTGGGCTCCATTATATGCGATCGTATAGCTAGCTAGGCTTGGATCCGAGCTAGGACAGTTCGATCGATCGATCGGGCGCGAATGTGACGTGACAAGACGACAGGACAGGCACGGTAGAAGTGTTGACAAGATGGAAGGTAATGCGGCCAGATTGATAGAGTACGTGGTTCGACACTGGAAAAGCTTTTGTGTGTGATTTGGTCGTCGCTGTGGATCCGATGATCCTCGCGGAAGTTAGGTTTGTATGGTATAGGTGTGTACCTATCAGAATGTTGAACAAGGAAGCTAGGGCTAATGCTGTAAAAAAAAAAACTCGTAGCAAAGATGATTCGTGCAGCTAGTTCACCCCAGCCATTTGAAACTGAAAGAGGCTACGTTCGGAACGGAGAAATCTCAAGAGATCCCATGTAAATTACATTGTTTCCTGTGAGATTGATACGTTCGAAACAAGCACTAAAACAACCCCACCCACACGGCTGTGGCGTCTTGTCCAACAACGCTGAGTTTTTTTTTTTTTTTTGGAGAGATGTAAGGTTGAAGTTATTGTCAACTCAGCCAAAAAAGAATCATAGATAGTGGAATACATAGTCAGGTCAACTCAACTAGAAATCCTAAACCACTGTCCCGATGCAAGACAAACGAAGAGTAGTTGCATGGCTGCGATGACCGGTTGGACCGGGCAACCCGGCCGGCCGGCTTCGTCGATCTCAACCGCATTAATCCGCCGAAGCCGCCCACGCGTGCACGACCTCACGCCGGACGCCAGCCGCCCCGTCACTCGTCGGTTGCCATATATATCTCAAATCCAGTCATCGAGAGCGTGTAATATTTAAAGTAATTATATTATATAATTTATTGATTTAAGTTATAAAGATTTACATATATATATATATATATATATATAGAGAGAGAGAGAGAGAGAGAGAGTTTAGCATGGTTAATGTAAATACATGATTAATATGAACACAACATAACATTAATGTAAACTTAAGAGGTTAAACACAAAGCATGAGGAGGCAGGACGTTCGGTAATCAAAGGGTCAGGCTAACATGCCCCTGTATTCTAAGTGTCGGCAATACGGATGTTCAGGCTAAATCTGAACTCTATAAAGACAGAGGTAAGCAACTCTTTGGTGAAGATGCCTGCAAACTGTGATAACGTCGGTACATGAAGAACGCAGACATGATTGAGGACGACATGCTCCTAGTGGTGCGACGGTTCGTGCTTACGGACGACGGGCCGGCGATTATGATTTGGCATGATGACAACCGTAGACCTCAGAAAGTCACGGAGGGAGGGCCATGTCGACAAGTGCACCACGTCATGCCACGATGTCATCGGAGGAGAGGAGACACTAGAGAGGTCAAAATCAAGGCAGTGAAGTCTGGAACCGAGGAGCATCAACGGATCGGTAGGGCGACGTGAACCGATCTATGATCAGAAAAGGTAGAGAAAATCCGATCTGAAGATGATCGGGGAAAATTCTAATTGGTAACCGATCGGATGATCGACGATACGACTTAAACTATGAGTTATGCAGCCCTCGGGAGAGATCATGGAGACGATATCATCTCCCAAGGGCGGCACGACGGAAGTTGTGGAGGCGGCGGCTCAGGAGCGACACCGCTCTGATACCATATTGAGTTGCATGCACCAACCAGCTCATACAAAAGCTTAAACTGATGAGAAAAGACTGACAATTCACTTATACTTCAAGACTCCCCCTTATGTGTAGGTTCTTTCAGACCTAAGACGCAGAATAGAAGTGGGTTATAATTATTTTTTAATTACGCCAACTGAGTCTCGAACTCAAGATCTATTGGCTCTGATATCATAAGAGCGTAGAATATTTGTGGTAATGCGCATGATACATTCACCGTTGTAATTGAAAAAAAAAACTGAAAACGTCTTAGATTCCTTGAGTATAACGTTTTCAACTAAAGATGGCGACAAATAACGAATAGAACACTGTCTGTTTTATCTCGCAATCAGCTCCTGTCATAGTAAGTGTAGGCTAGAGGAAGGCATGTTTATTTCGGCTTGAGTTTTTTGCTTTAATTTATTTTTTGTTATTTTTAAAATTTATTTTCCTTATTTTTCGAGTTTTTTTCTAGTTCTTTTTTTGCGTATTCATTTGTATTATCTGTGATGGGTTAATATGTTTTTTTATTTTTTAAAATTTAATTATATCAAATAAGCTACCATCAGTTACAGTGTAAAATAAATCAGTTACAATACAGATTTAGCTATAAATAGACTTAAAAAGCTCGACTAAAAGGCCTCTAATGCGTACACTACAAGTTGCCAACTAAAATCTCACATAGGCGTGTAGCCATACCTTTTCTCCTTAACTAGGAGATCATGGCCATCAACGTCACTATAATTCCACTTTGCTTCGTGATACATGCTAAACCGCAAATTTCGCAACCCATCCATGTTCTACGCGTAAAAAAAAAACTTATACAATTGTCAACATCTAAACGGTCATACGGCTAAATGCGTCTCAAGTTCTACAAATCTACAAAATATCACAGCTAGAAATGCAACGTATCTAGATGCAGTGGAACACTCGTTAAAAAAAGGGGAATAATTAGGGGGTGTGAATTTTCTTTTGACAAAAGGGATTTTTGTTGAAGGGGGGTTACGAGCACTTGTTGCAGAATATATAACATAGAAAATGTGCGAAAAAGGGAGGACACTTGACTCGATGCCACTTGTTAATAGTTATGTAGGCTTGACCTGGTGCTGTTAGGTAGCAACATGTCTGCTAACTTTTTGCCTATTTGTTTTTAGTTTATAACTTATAATTTTTTATAAACAAATAAATAAGATATTTTTTATCTTTTTTTAAGCTGTTTATCGTGATAGTATTTTCAAAGTAGTTTATCGTTTATTAGTATTCATATGTTCGTAAAACGCTTATATTAGGTCTAAAAGCCAACAACTACACTATAAAAAAAAGGAGAGGAACAATTAGGGTGTGAATTTTCTTTTGGCAAAAGAGGTTTTTGTTAAAGAAGGATTAGGAGCACTCGTTAAAGCATATATAACATAGAAAATGTGCGAAAAGGGGAGGACACTTGACTCGATGCCACTTGTCAATAGTTATGTAGGCTTGACCTGGTGCTGTTGGGTTGCAACACGTCTGGTAGCTTTGGAGCTTATTTGTTTTCAGCCTATGTATTATGACTGTTTTTGAACAGATAATGAGATTATTTTTTATTTATCTTTTTGAAATAGTTTATCATAATAGTATTTTCGAATGACTGATGTGCTTATCAATATCTAATATATTTATATAAACACTCGTATTAGAATAAAAAAATTCAACCACACCGTAGAAAAAAGAGCCCACTTGCATCACTCCGAAGCGCTCTTCTTTTCAGAGTGGTTGGTGGTTGGTGGTTAGTGACGAAAGCCTAAGCTCTTATTTTGGATCTACGCTTGCTTAGTGGTGTCCCGGGTGACGTGGTATGATTTTGGATGGGGACAAGTCGAAATCGCCAATATTTGGAGACAGTGAGACAATTGCACTATGTAATTTTTTTGTTACATTTCGTGCGGTAAAATATACTAGAGCTAATGGATATGGCTATATACTAAGATTATCTCCAATGTTGTATTTTAGCTAGTTCAAATAAGGAGATAGAAGACATTAAATCAATTCAATACATTGGAAAGAGATCGATCCCAACAAAAAAAAAACATAGAACCAGACTCTACTTAGGAGTCGATTTAAAACATTAAATAATTCATATAAGAATTACACAACTACATTAAAAAGGTGCGGTTAAGAGAGGATATTATTTTATGGTTTTTTAATGTAATATGGGTCTCAGTTATTAGTAGAAATTGGTTTAATATATTAAAAAATAAATTTAATTTTTAGAATATTTACGTAGTATAATTTTAAACTTATCTTAATTTAATATATTAGAGGTGCTCTAGAGGTATCGTTGATTGATTAATTTGACCATCTCAGAGACAAATTGGGCTGTACACAAGTCCATCACTCCAGATCGTTCGTACAAATAGTATAAGCAGATAGAGCTTTGGAAATACAAAAGGTTTAGCACTTTTTTCACCGTGGAACAAATGTAGCTATTCCAAAAAAAACATGAGACCATTGTATCGATAAATTCGTCTCTGACAAGATATTTTCTGATGAAAGATGTTGAATATTTCGCCATTTAATTACATTACATACATCTTGTCCTCATTAACATTGATTGAGATGTGACCAAAAAGGCCAGCAGGTATCAAAATAATGGAGACAAGTGACAGCGAGCTTCTTTCACAGAGTTTAAAAAAGCGTCGGAGGTACGTTACACTCCTTTCCTATCGCAGTGCTCTGCTCCGAGCGGTCCACGGGTTAAGGCCACGTCAGACGCACTGCTCCACGTCCGCATCCTACGTGGCAGACTCCCGTGGTGGTATACTGGTATGAGCCACCCGCGCGGACCGCGGCACTGATCTCACCTCCCCTGGCCCACCCGGACGGCCCGGATTCCTCCAGCGTGGCGCCGACGGACGGCATCGCTCGCGCCGGCTGGCCCATACTTATCGACAAACAAACGGTCCATCACGCGCCACGTCGCCCCCTCGATGCGTTCTTATCCCCACGATTCATCCGACGGATCCTGCCATCCTCCACCCCCCCGCCCCCCCCTCCCACCTCACTCCTCCTTCCTTTCCCTCTTCTTCTGCTTCTCCCGAGTCCCGACTCTACAAATCCTCTCGTCTCTCTCGTTCGTTTGTTTCATCTGCGTTTGATGGGTTTCTACTGGTGTTCTTGGGGTTGTTGATTTGGAACGCAGTGAGTGTAGTGTCGGTTAGGATCGTTTGATCAGCCTCGGAGTTACTTTGACCGGAGAAGGGAGGGAGGAGAGGTTGGTTGCTCTGTCTCTTGGCTCGGTCGGCGGGGATGCCGGACTCCGACAACGAGTCCGGAGGGCCGAGCAACGCGGAGTTCTCGTCGCCGAGGGAGCAGGACAGGTTCCTGCCGATCGCGAACGTGAGCCGGATCATGAAGAAGGCGCTGCCCGCCAACGCCAAGATCTCCAAGGACGCCAAGGAGACGGTGCAGGAGTGCGTGTCCGAGTTCATCTCCTTCATCACCGGCGAGGCCTCCGACAAGTGCCAGCGCGAGAAGCGCAAGACCATCAACGGCGACGACCTCCTCTGGGCCATGACCACCCTCGGCTTCGAGGACTACATCGAGCCGCTCAAGCTCTACCTCCACAAGTTCCGCGAACTCGAAGGCGAGAAGGCGGGCGCTGCCGGGGCTGTCGGCGCTGCCTCCTCCGGCTCCGGCTCGCAGCAGAAGGAGCCGTCCAGGAACAATGGCGGCGGCGGCGATGCCGGCGGCTACGGCATGTACGGCGGCGGTGGCGGCATGATCATGATGATGGGACAGCCGATGTACGGGTCGCCGCCTGGCGCATCCACGGCAGGGTACCCGCAGCCGCCGCACCACCAGATGGTGATGGGAGGGAAAGGCGGGTACGGCCACGGCCACGGCGGCGCCGGCACCGGCGGCGGTTCCTCGTCGTCGTCAGGGTTCGGCAGGCAAGACAGGGGATGACTGTTCCTGCTGCATGAAGGGGAAGCTTCGCTTCTTGGATGGTTGGTGTTGGTAATTGGAGGTGGTGCCGGGTTAATTAATCTTTTTTGTGCTTTTAATGTGCTGAAATGAGTTAATGATATGCGTAATACTACTACTAGTTGTCCTTAACCTCTTGATGATCCCATGATCTGCACCATTAAAATGAGTTTTGGGTGACTTGTACACAATGGTGCAATTTGACAAAGTGCTAAATTGCTAATGAGGTAAGAATCTATCCCTAATGTTCTGTGGTGGCCAACTGGCTGTGCATGTTTTTTTTTCATTCCTTTTCTGACTGGATTATGGTACTACGTGATTGGTGTTTCCTGCGGAGACAATTTGGAATTTAGGGTGTCGGCTGTGTGATCTCAGGTGTCGGCATGGATAATCCTTTGAAGAAAAATTATGTATCTAAAATGTAATACCGAGTCTTCGAAGTTCTAGTATCTTCTACTGCTGATATACTAGTCAGTAGCTTTTTTTAACTTATTCAATTAAAAAATAAAAAAACATCGTTATATTTTTACGAACAATATAAAATAATAAGAAAAAAAAGAAAAAAACTAAATTAATAAGTCGATACATTTTAAATGATTTGTAGCTTTTGAAAGCGGAAAATCAAAAGCCAGACAAAAAAAAAGACGGTTGGAACAGGGGCATATATGTGATTCGCTTGTATTCTTTCCCCCAATATCTCAAATTTTGACACATGGATGCTAGCCAAAACAGAAAACAAACTATCCAGAGGGCTGCGTATTGCTTAATGTGCAAGCAACGACACACAAACCGCGCGCTGATCTGTGATCTGTCACCACCTCACCCCTTTTTCTATGCAACGCTAACATAAAGGCTACGCGGGTCAAGCACATACGTACGCCCAAGCTGTTCCCAAACCAAATGTTTTTGTTATCCTTGATGGCATGGCGTGGATGAGCAAGCAGTTTGTTGCACTTAGCTTTCGCTAGTCACAGGCAGCGGGAAAGGGCCAAGGCTGGAATGGAGCACTGGGTGGAAGTTTCCACTGCCCTTTTGGATGACAGGTGCTTGCTTGCTTTCCTTGGCACCATCTGGGGCTTCTTGCGTCCCTGTGTGTGTTTCTGTGCAGGGAGGACCACCTCAATTTTGCCCAGAAAAAGCAGAACCCCTGCGTTGCATGGGAGCAGTAACGTAATTCCCTTCGTCCCATGATATAAATCTATAGCTCACCATATGCATAGACTAAAAAACACTAAATCTATGAGATGTTAATGTTATTGGATCATGCATGTCTCTATTAGCTAGTATGCTGTAACTATTTATCTACTTTTCATATTTAAAGGAGGAGTATATGATAAAAATATTGTAATAAGCATATGTTTGGTCTCCGCAAGGGACTTATATCGTAGGACAATGTTTTCTAAGAATGAAGACGTATATTGCGAGACGTAGTATAGTAGGGTTGGCTTGACGTCTCTAACTAGGTTTTGAAATGTTTCCCGCAATATTTTTGTAGAACTCTTGTGAAAACACTGTATTCCAAATATATCATAAAAATGCACGTCGTCGCACCACGACACTTTGGTTAACTAGTTAGCCTTTTTTTGTTAGAACAAAAGCTTTGCGCGTTACATCATTAAAGAAGTAGCAACGACTAGAAACAGCCTTACAAACCACACATACAAATTAGGCTTTATTTCAAATCATGTTGATTGTTATGCGGTTCGACTCTTTTTTTTTTATTTTTTTGAGAAAAAGTATGTCTGACAAAGAATTACCAAAGATCAGCTGTTTGGCAAATAAGTGTAATTTCCTCCTTCCCGTCAGAAAGCAATACTAACAAAGCTTTTTCTCTCTCTTTTTTTTTTTTGCACAATTGGGCTGTGTAAAGAGTCGCTCGACCTTCTCGGGAAAAAAGAGAGAGAGAAAAATCGCTTGGTTTGACCACTCCCAGCACAGCACAACGCTAATACTGATGGATTCTAGCGGTCAACGCCACCATAGCAAGGTAGCAGCCATTGCACGAGGCGTAGGTGGTGGAGTCATATCTTCCGAGGTCAGCGTTTGCATCTCTCCAAAAGGAGCGCGTACGATGATAAGCGGCCGCTAAATGTGTGGCGTATCACATGGTGGTCAACACCAACTAGTGCACGAAATGGCACTACGGCAGTGGTCGTGGCAGTCATTTGCACGAGGCGTCCGGAGCAAAGGCATGGAGTGCCAACTTGGACGCCAACAGCGGGAGATATTCCATCTCTGGGTTTCGGCTTGTAGTGGTGGGTAGCACGGGTGGGTGGAATCACATCTATTAAATAGCCTATTAAAGATAACTTACATAGTTACATGTCATTATATCAATATTATCTATATTTTACAGATAATATATTATAAATAATTTATAGACAATATATCATAGAAGATGTCTTTAATGTTATCTACAGATGATATGAAATGATACTATAGACAAAGCTATCTGTATCACCGTACATGCCCTCAAAGAGGCATATCAACCATTAATCTATAAGCAAATCAACAAACCACAAGTGTTAGGCCCCGCTCAATTTCTGGTCGCAGGCGTTGGGCGTCCACAAGAGTTTTTTTGTCTTTTTGTGTATTTTTTGGTATTTTTGTGTTTTGTTTTTCCGTATTCTTTTGCATTGTTCGTGATAGGTTAATATATCGCTTCTATTTTTAGATTTTTTAAATTTAATTATGCCAAATAAATCAACTCAGTTACAATAAAAAATCAGTCAAGTACAGTATAATTTCAGCCAAAAGTCATAAATCATCGCTATTCCGAACGCTACCTTAAGCTTGTGGGCTGTAGTAGGGGTGATAATGGGTTAAAACCCAACCCAAAACTAATCCAACCCTCACTTAAAATGCCCAAAACCCCACTCAATCCAACTCAAAAAGCACATTCCACCTCCCAGCGCAACCCATATGACATTTTCACCAAACCCAACCCAACCCAAATTGTTGAAACGAGTTAAAACTCATTTTCAACCTATTACAAACCAGTTGCCAACCCACTCTTTACTCTACTAGATGCAAGTGCAAGTGTATTTATAGGAAACTTTTGAAAAAAAATTCGTTATTTAGAATTTCTAACTCGCGTTCACACCATAAAATTTTTATAAAATTGCTTGAAATTTACTATAAATGATTTGGAGTGCAGAGACGTTACTTGGTGCAAATTTTTAGATCTAGAAATAAATGTGGGACCAAAAATTATTTATAGAAAACTTTTTAAAAAGTTCGGTATTTAAAATTAATAACTCGTGTTCACACCATAAAAGTTTCATGAAATTTCTTAAAAAAATTTTATAGACGATTTTGGGTATAGAAACACTACTTTGTGCAAAGTATTAGGCTTAGACATATAGGTGGAACCAACATGCTTTATAGAATTTTATATTTGAAATTTCTAACTCGTGTTCACACTATAAAAGTTTCATAAAATTATCTGAAATTTGTTATAGATGATTTAGGATGTACAGACGCTACTTTGTACAAAATTATAGGTCTAGAATTTTTTTGAAAATTCTAGAATTTTCAGACCATAAAAGTTTGTACAAAATTGTAGGTCTAGAATTTTTTGTACAAAATTTGGCCTAACCATATAGGTGGAATCAACAGGCTTTATAGAATTTTTTGAAAATGTTTGGTATTTAAAATTTTAAATTCACGTTCACGTTATAAAAGTTTCACAAAATTGTCTAGAATTTAATAGGTGATTCAGAGTGTAGAGACATTACTTTGTGCAAATTTTTAGACCTAGACGTAAGGGTGGGACTAACAGACTTTTATAGGAAAATTTAGAAAAAAGTTTGATATTTAAAATTTATAATTATCGTTCACACCATAAAGGTTTCATGAAATTTTTTAAAATTTACTATAAATGATATTAGATATAGAGATGCTACTTTGTGCAAATTATTAGGCCAATCACATAGGTGGACCCGGTTTTTATAGACTTTTTTTTTGAAAATGTTCGGTATTTGAAATTTCTAACTCGCGTTCACACTATAAAAGTTTCACAAAATTATCTAAAATTTACTATAAATGATTTAGGGTATAGAGACACTACTTTACGTAAATTGTTAGGCCCAGCTATGTAGGTGAGACCAACAAACTTTTATAGAAAACTTTTGAAAAAGTTCGGTATGTTAAATTTGTAACTCGCGTTCAAACCATAGAAATTTCACAAAATTTTCTGAAATTTACTACAGATGATTTCAATTATAGAGATGCTACTTTATGCATATTGTTAGGTCTAGATGCCCAGATAGGCTATACGGGTGGAGCCAACTTACGGATGAGCTATATTGGAACACCATAGGTTGAATCTATTCTCAACCCTTTTTAGGAGGCAACCCGATCCAACCTATTTTCGTCTAACCAAAACTAACCTAATTAAGGATCTAACCTATTTAATCTATTTGAATTCAACCCATTAACACCCTAGGTTGCAGTTAGGCCAACGGTTTTAGACATGGCGCGTGGGTTTGATGATGCGGCAGGTGGCACTCCGCTTGAACTCGATGCCGGTTGGCCGTAGGAGCGTGAGGAAACGCGCGGTGGGGCCTAGGCCATTACTTGGACTTTCCCGTATAGCTGGGCTGACAGAGTGTAAAGCGACGAGAGACCATAGACATGGCCTTAAGCAATCTGACCCGGGTTGGACCAAGTTCCTTCAAGCTCTTCTTTTTTTTAAAAAAAAAACAATTCCTTCAAGTTCATCCTCCGCCGGGTTTTGCCAAATTGTTTTTTTGGGGAGTAAAGAGCTTTAATTCATTAATCAAAATCAGGATTACAATCAGCTTGTAGACAATAGCTCAAGGAATTAGGAACCTGGTTCATCCACAAGCAGCGATGTCGACTAGCAGAGGCTTGTTTGGCACAGAGGTGGGCTGCGACGTTGGCCTCTCTACCAACAACTAAATATGAATGCTAAGATAAATTCTGCTAAGCTCGTCAATATCAGCAATAAATTGGGCTTATATCAGCACGATGAGAACGACGTGATTCCCATAGATTCACGAAACCGAGTGAGTCCATCTCCACCGTCACTTGATCACAATGCCAATCTTTTGCCAGTTGAACTCCATCCCGACATGCGGATGCTTCCATTATTGATGCGCTCCCAATGTTCCGGTACCAAATAGCCTGTGCTACTCGTAAAGAACCTGAGCAGCCCCAGACAATTGCTCCTGTACCTCCCTGAGCGGCTGAACCTCATTACCATTGAAGGCTCCATCTATACCCCTATTTGTTGAACTGTGGTTGATGTTTTTTTACTATAATTTATGATTTTTGTTTGCGTTTTTTAAGACGGCATATATGATTTTACGCTTGAGAAACAATTTGAAGAATTCACTTTAAAAAATCGTTCTACTAATTTTAACTTTTGGAGAAGCGACAAAAGTCCAAAAAACGTGTTGCTGGGTTGTCTTGTGATTTCCTTGGTTTCGACATTCAGTTTAAAATTATTCTCCAGGGGGGACTTCTAGTATTGCTTCGTGTCGGACACCAGGTTGCCGGGTTGTCTTGTGATTTCCTGTTCAAGATCAACTGCAGTATCCTTCGCCCATTGAATCGCCTTCTTCATAGGACTTGGCGTCTCACCATGGCGACGAGCGTTCCTTGTACTCCACAAAGACCATATAATAAAGACTATGCGAGAAATTTTAGTTTAATATTGTGATGAACTATTTCAAGTTTTGTGAAGTGTTTATTCAATTTTGCAAATATTGTATTTTGTCTTAATCATTTTTTAAATTTTTCTAGAAAACAGTAGTACCACGACTTAGAGTTGGTCATACCAACGTACGGTAGTACCGTAGCTTAGTGCCGGTCGTACCTTTGTGCAGTAGTACCATAGCGAGGTGCCAGTCATACCGCTAGGCGGTAGTTCTGACTTTTACTTGGTGGTAGTTTTTTTTCCCAAAGAGGTCAAATATGAGGTGCAAGGTGTGGTAGTATCGGCTTATGGGAGTAGTAGTACCTGTTGAATATTTAGTCAATTTTCGGTATATTTTAATCCAGAAATTCAGCATATAAAACATGACATACAAAAGCATGAGTGATTCAACAATGATGTATTCATATTTGCTTATGAACAAGCTAACAGCAACACCTATTATCAAATTCATAACATACGAAACAAATACACGAGAAGTTTTCATGTTATACCCTCGGGCGGGGCGATGTCGGTGACACCGAGGCGCCGTTACCATCGATCGACATGATGGTCTATTCGATGTAGTCGATCGGCGTGATGCGGGGCGGCGTGATGCGGTAGATGTTCGCCGTGCGATCTCGCGAACGATTCACCACCGGGAAGAAGATGGCGTTCTTCACAGATTGAGCGATCGCGCCAATCGCTCCCAAAACTTGATTGCCGTCTACCCGTGCAGTGCGCGAGCGGACGGAGTTTCGAGGCCTACTCGCCGAACTCTTTGCACGTAAAGTTACGGACCGGAGATTACTTAGCACACCTCAAAAGCAAACTAATCCTCTTTTTATCATCCCGTATGGAGTGGAGAGAGTTTTGTAACAAAGAAAGCGAAGAGTCGAGTAATGCTGCAGCCATTAGTCACTAGTAATCGTAGCCATTACTCAAAGTAACCGCAGCCATAATTCACTAGTAATCGAACCGTTATCGCCGGCCGAGTCGGTGCGTTACGATTTTCGAATAGATAAAGAAAACGCGCGACGCGCTGACACGCTGCGCGCGCGCACGCACACGCACACGCACACGCACACGCACACGCACCGCACGGCACGGCACGGCACGGCTCGGCTCGGCGTGGCGTGGCGAGGCGAGGCGAGCGAGCGAGCGAGCGCGCGCGTGTTGGCTCTTTCCAATTCCACAAGGGGGTTACCACGTTCCACCTTTTAAAGTGGTGTAACTCCCATTCAACTCTCCATATGGGACTAAACAGTTTTTCCATGTGGGCCTAGGAATTTCATTTGATTAATTGCTAAATTAAATGGACCAAGCCCAATTAATCCAACAATCCCCACCAAATTTCAAGGCACACAAGAAATGTTCTCAGTTCTGCTGTTGTTTGATATACCAGTGTTTCGATGGAGACTATTAAGTTGAACATCCACCTAGGAAAGGAGTTACACTCATCCACAACTGAACAATGGACTATGCCTTGAATTGACAGTTTTGTGCGAACAAGCTTTACCAGTTCCTTTACTAGTACTAGGTGCCAAAAGCATCCTCTAGTTGGAGCGTATAAGTCATACTCCAAGCCTATTCATGAGTATCTAGAGATCACCCAAATCTCATAGATCGTGACCAGCATCGAACTCATATAGGTGTGTTCCTTCTAAGATGTCCTGTGGCCGACATCTCTGCTCTAAATAAGCCACTCGGATCACATTGAGGTAAAAACCAACTGCCATACAGAATAGGAGAGAAGCGCATCATTGAAGAAATGGACCTGTAAAGGTCTCTCCTCCCGATCAACTAACGACTTGTTTCACCATTCTACTTCACGGGATCTCCGATCACGTAGAACAATTACCAACGTGGTATGACTCATGTGGGTCTCGAGCCCATCTCACTCGATGCACTATCTATCACATTACGTGATAGACCCTTTGTAAATTGGTCGGCGATTTTTAGCCGTCGGACATAGTCGATGCTATCACTCGGAGTTTTTCACTTTACGGCGGACTTCAACCGCCTTTTAATATGCCTAGATGACTTCATGTTGTCCTTAGAACTGTTCACCTTGATAATTCTGATCGATTATCACAGTTCATCGGGATAGCGGTGTCGGTTTTTCAACCACGGCAAATCCATAAGGAGTTCGCGAAGCCACTCGGCCTCAACAATTGCGGTGTCTAATGCCGTGAGTTACGCTTCCATGGTTGACCTCGTTAAGATAGTGCGCTTGCAAGACTTCCAGAAACAACACCACCTCCAAGTGTGAACACATATCCACTCGTGGCTTTTATCTCATCGACATCGAGATCCAATTTGAATCATCAGAGCCCTCCAAGTACCTTTGGGTACCTAGCATAGTGAATACCATAGCTCACGGTTGCTTTTAGATAGCGCATTACTCTCTCAAGAGCACGCCAATGATCATCTCCGGTTTGAAACAAATCGGCTTAGCTTGCTCACAACAAACGAGATGTCGGTCTCGTAGCACTAGCTAAATACATCAATGAGCCAATGATCCGGGAGTATCTTAATTGATCTCTTGTTATTCTTGGTTTTCCTCAATAACACACTAGGATCATAAGGAGTAGAAGCGAGGCTTGCAATCACTATAACCAAAGCGACTCAAGACCTTCTCTACATAGTGAGATTGCACAAGTGTAACCTCACCATCACCTCCTCTCGATGGCTTAATGTTAAGAATCACATCACCACTCCCAAATCTTTCATCTCAAAACTCTTGGACAGAAAGTCCTTGACCTCCTCAACCACATTGAGGTTGGTCCCAAAAATCAGTATGTCATCAACATACAAGCACAAGATCACTCCTTCTCCCCCACCATAGCGATAGTACACACATTTATCGGCTTCATTCACAACAAAGCCAGCAGATGTCAAAGTTTTGTCGAACTTCTCATGCCACTGCTTAGGTGCTTGCTTTAGGCCATACAAAGACTTTAACAACTTGCACACCTTTCCTTCTTGACCTTCTATCACAAACCCGTCTGGCTGATCCATATAAATCTCCTCATCCAACTCTCCATTTAGGAAAGCTGTCTTAACGTCCATTTGATGAACGAGTAGACCATGAGAGGCAGCCAGGGCAAGTAGTACTCGAATTGTGGTCAATCGGACAACAGTGAATAAGTATCAAAGAAGTCCTCGCCTTCTTTACTGGTATAACCCTTGGCCACAAGCCTTGCCTTGTACTTTTCAATTGTACCATCAGGCCTAAGCTTTTCTTGAAAATCCATTTACATCCTACTGAGTTTACACCCATAAGGACGGTCAACGACCTCCCAAGTTCCACTAGACATAATAGAGTCCATCTCACTCCGCATCGCTTCCTTCCAATAGTCGTCGGAGAAGAATATGCCTCTTCCATGGTTCTTGGAGTGTCATCCACGAGGTATACAATGAAATCATCACCAAAGGACTTTGCAATCCTCTGTCTCTTACTCTTTTGAGTAACCTCATTGTTATCCTCCTCAGGATTTTCCATAAGTGTTTCTTGACATGTTCTATCGGCACAAAAGAATCAAGGAAATTATAGGTTCTTGACTAGATGAGCTAGGTACATCGTATTTCATAGGAAATTCATTCTCAAAAAATGTGGCGTCTCTGGACTCTATAATTGTACCAACACGCATGTCAGGTACTCCAGTTTTTATAATTAAGAACCTATAACCCACGCTGTGCATAGCATAACCAAGAAATACACAATCTACGGTTTTGGTCCAAGTTTGCGCTTCTTGACAATTGGCACGTTAACTTTGGCCAAAAATCCCCAGTCTTAAAGTATGAGAGAGACAATTTCTTCTTTTCCCATTCCTCGAATGGTGTTACTTCTTTATTCTTTGTAGGAACTCTATTCGGGACATGACACGCGGTCAATATAGCCTCACCCCACCATTCCTTAGAAAGTCCCGCATGTCTAACATAGCGTTAACTAAATCGGTTAGAGTGCGGTTCTTTCTTTCGGCAACCCGTTTGATTCGGAGAATAGGAGGCGTCCTCTCATGAATAATTCCATGTTCCTCGCAGAATAAAATAAACTAATTCGAAAAATACTCTCCCCACGATCGACCTTTCCGCTTGATTTTTCTCTCAAGTTGGTTTTCTACCTCGACTTTATAGATCTTAAAGTAATTTAACGCTTCATCTTTTGTTTTCAATAAGTACACATAGCAAAATCTAGTGCAATCATCTATAAGCGTCATGAAATATTTCTTCCCACCTTTAGTCAACACGCCATTCATCTCACACAAATCAGAATGAATGAGTTCTAACGGTGCCAAATTCCTCGCCTCTTTATTTGCCTTGTGAGGCTTGCGAGGTTGTTTCGATTGAACACACGCATGGCACTTAGAACCTTTGACCAAAGTGAATTTCGGGATTAAACTCATATTAGCTAAGCGCGTCATACACCCAAAATTAACATGACAAAGTCGTGAATGCCAAACATTAGATTCATCATCATCGTTGCACACATGGTTCACAAATTTATTATAGAAATCCATCAAAGAAAAACGGAACAAGCCTCCGCTCTCATAGCCTTTACCAACAAATGTTCCATACTTAGACACGACACATTTATTGGACTCAAATGCAAGCCTAAAACCATCTCTACACAATAGAGATCCGCTGACGAGATTCTTCTTTATGGAGGGGACATGCTGCACATTCTTCAGCTGCACGGTATTTCCCGAAGTAAACTTCAGATCGACCGTACCAACACCATGAACAGCTGCATGCGATCCGTTTCCCATCAACAAGGAGGAACCTCGACAGACCTGATAAGATGAAAATAAGGAAATATCAGCACACACATGAATATTAGCACCAGTGTCAACCCACCACTCAGGTGATTGACAAGCGAAAGAAGCGTAGGTAAATAATTACCGTACCCCGATGTTCCTCGAGCATCACTAATAACCATGTTGGCAGACTTCTTTTGCTTATCCTTGCGGTCTGGACAATCCTTAGCCCAATGACCAGAATCACCGCATACAAAGCAACGCTCTTTCCTTTGCTTTTCTTCTTAAACTCGGAGTAGCCTTGGGCTTGCCAATAGGCTTATTTTTCTTCTTATTGTGGAAAACCCGAGGGTTCTTTTACGCACCAAATTGGCACTAGAATCTCCTCAAGACAACTTTCTTGCCACGAGTATCTTTTGCCCTCGCCTTCTCTTCAACACCAAGAGAGCCAATGAGATCGTGAACACCGAACTCCCGCTCTTGTGTTTTAGAGAGGTAGCAAAATCCGACCAAGAAGGTGGTAACTTGGCGATAATACCGCCACCACAAACTTGTCCGGTAACTCGCACTTATTGTTCTCAAGCTCCTTTGCCAGCGCCTGAATGTCATGAGCTTGTTCTACTACAGAACGGTCATCGACCATCTTGTAGTCATAGAACTGCTCCATGACATACAGCTCACTGCCAGCATCAGAAACTCCGAACTTGGCCTCAAGTGCATTCCACATCTCTTTGCCCGTAGGCAAATGCATGTACACATCCACAATGTTATCGCGGTATGTTAATAAGTGCACCTCGAAACAAGTTATCCGTTACATTGAACTTGCGTTCGTCCTCAGCAGATAGAGGCTCAGCGGGCTTGCCTTGTGCAACATGAAAACATTCCATGGCAGTAAACCACAGGATCGCACGTGCACGCCATCTCTTAAAATTTGAACCATCAAACGGAGGGTGCGTCTTAAGCGACGCAGCAAAGCCAACTACCGAAAAAGACCTATCAAGTTTTTGGATTGTTGAATATTTAGTCAATTTTCGGCATATTTTAATCCGAAATTCAGCATATAAAACATGACATACAAAAGCATGAGTGATTCAACAATGATGTATTCATATTTGCTTATGAACAAGCTAACAAAGAACACCTATTATCAAATTCATAACATACGAAACAAATACACGAGAAGTTTTCATGTTATACCCTCGGCGGGGCGATGTCGGTGACACCGGGCGCCGTTACCATCGATCGATATGATGGTCTATTCGATGTAGTCGATCGAGCGTGATGCGAGATGAGGCGTGATGCGGTAGATGTTCGCCGTGCGATCTCGCGACGATTCACCACCGGGAAGAAGATGGCGTTCTTCACGCAGTTGAGCGATCGCGCCAATGCGCTCCCAAAACTTGATTGCCCGTCTACCCGCAGTGCGCGAGCGGACGGAGTTTGGAGGCCTACTCGCGAGAACTCTTTGCACGTAAAGTTACGGACCGGAGATTACTTAGCACACCTCAAAACAGAACCAGAATCCTCTTTTTATCATCCCGTATGGAGTGGAGAGAGTTTTGTAACAGCAAAAACGAAGAGCCAGAGTAACTGCAGCCATTAGTCAGTAGTAACTATAGCCATTACTCGAAAGTAACCGCAGCCATAATTCACTAGTAATCGAACCGCATCGCCAATAGTCGGTCGCGTTACGATTTTCGAATAGATAAAGAAAAACGCGCACGCACCTGACACGCCTGCGCGCACGTACACGCACACGCACACGCACACGCACCGCACCGCACCGCACGACTCGGCGTGGCGTGGCGAGGCGAGGCGAGCGAGCGAGCGCGCGCGCGCGTGTTGGCTCTTTCCAATTCCACAAGGGGGTTACCACGTTCCACCTTTTAAAGTGGTGTAACTCCCATTCAACTCTCCATATGTGACTAAACAGTTTTCCCATGTGGGCCTAGGAATTTCATTTGATTAATTGCTAAATTAAATGGACCAAGCCCAATTAATCCAACAGTACCAACCTAGGTGGAAATTTGTGAATTTTGAAAAATTGAGTTATGGATTGAATTAGGTTGACCTAGATAAGTGCTTTAATGTTACATCAAGCATGCTTTAACTAACGTGAGTCAAGTTGTGAAAAACTTATGCTTGAAAACGGTTTCTTTGTCTTTGGATGTGCAGGGTTGATTGGAGTCAACTACGGTCAACGGTAAGGATCAGGGCTACGCACATGGAAGAGCTAAGGCCCAGAATTATCGATGATGCCAGGGTGAGATGGTGAACTCAAGCATGGCACCAGAAACTATTTTGGATCAAAATCGCGGTGCTTGAGAGAGCGGTTTAGATCGAGAAGAAGCTGGTTTGATCAAGATGAATCGAGACTAAGAACTTAGTGGATTCGGGCTTATGCACTTTGAAAAGCGTACATATGTGAACATGTATGAGTAAAACCATGTGCGTGGGGTTATCGGTTTTTTCATTGCACTAAGTATATAATATCCACTAAGAGTTAAATGTGACTGACTAGCCCATCTATTTAAGGGGTTAGAATGAAGACTTATGATTAACCATCCAACCTATCTCTCTTGTGTTGTCTTATTTAAGGTTAGAATTTGAGAGTTAAGTACTTGGTGTACTCTTTGTTCTCTAAGATAGAGTGTCTATAAAACTTTCTTTCTCAAATTGCAATACATCAATCTCTATTCATCTTGATGGATTTTCATGTTTTCATTAATTTGTTGTTGATTTAGTTGGTTTTAATTTCTTTTCTTCCCTTTTTTTATCTTGTTGTGCCAAGAGTATAAGAGATGGTGATAACATCTAAAAATTAATTTTCACCCAATTAGATACTTTGATAGCAAGTTCATAAATAACCCAGTTTTACTTGATTTTGGTCTCAACACGTGATTTTGTGCTGCAAGGGTTTTTGGCTTGATTTTTTGGTGTTTTAGTTTGTTATGATATGTAGAAATATATTTAGAGTCATCTTAACCATCATCCACGAGCAGGTTGTATTTACTATTTTTAGTTTTGCTCAGTTTTAGTGTACTGTTCCTTCAATTGCAAAAAGGTCATACTTTAGTAATGATTCTTTTTATCGTTGATTAGAATATGTTACTAATATGCCAAGTTTTAAATCATTTAGATTTATGGGTCAAAAGGTACATAAATTTTTAATTTTGAAATCGTATTTGATTTTATTATTTCTCGGACTGAATTCAGTATAGCGATACACTGCAGCTAATGTATCACAGTAATAGCACAATTACTATTCATATATGTCAGTTTTTTAATTTCATGATTTGTTGGGGTTTATGTTGGCTTTCTATTCTAATTTTTATAGCTTTGTGACTATTAAAATAGAAAAAATTTTGAAACATCATTTACCTTTTCTGTTGCTATCTTTGATCCTTCACATACCACAGAGGTTAACAGCAGCATCACGAGGATGACAAAACTCGTCGTCAACCAGGTCCTTCGTCCATGTAGCCGGATGCAAATTAGGTAATTTCACCTCACCGATGCCCTTCACGGCAGTCCAGAAGACCTTTGCATAGACGCATTCCACGGGTGCATGATTGTGTGTTTCTTCACGCGCGTCTTGCGGAAACTCAGGCGCTCAATGTGCCGCCTGCATAAACTATGGCTGCGATCAGTTTGGCTGCGAAAACACTGTTTAGCGATTTTTTCACTGTAGCAACGACGAAAACACTGTAGCACTTTTGTCACGTAGTGAATTTTTTTTGTTTTTTGGTTTTTTTACGTTCCGTTTTTTTTCTCATATTCCTTTGCATTGTCCGCACTAGACTAGCGAGCCGTTTTTATTTTTACATTTTTTAAAATTTAATTATACCTAACATACAACTCGACTACAGTGTTTTTTTAGCCAGCTACAGTGTTTTTTCAGTAAAAACCAAAAACTATCGCTGTTCTGATTACCCAGTAGCTCGAGCAGGAAGGAAATTGTTAATTGCTCGCCACCAAACACTCTTAACTTTAGGTGGCACCGGCAGCTTCCTGCACACTGCCTCGCCACCAGACACACTAATTGTTAATTATACTTTTTTCATGAGATGTTTAGAATTGCTCTCCAACTTAGCAGTTCCAAAGTCTAAACCATGATCCAGTTTCGACGAGCTTCGAGCATGAGAAGCGCCAGCTTCTTGACGGGCACGCCAAGGCAGCACCCGCCATCCGAGTCAAAGAGGCACATGCATGATTGCATCCCCCTTACCATGTCCGCACATCCTACATATACGCGCCCAGACGAATGAAACAGCCACTCTGTGATCGACCACTCCACTTCTCTGCCAGCGTGCATGGCCGCCGCCACCGACACGCCCGGTCTTTCCGGCCCTGTCCCGTTCAAGGACTTCGACGACGGCACGGTCCCGAAGCGCCCTCTCGAGCAGGAGTTCGGCGACCTCGTGGCCGCGCTGCCGCGCAGGCAGCAGTTCATCCTGGAGCTGCGCCTGTACCAGGGCTTCTGGCTGCCGGAGCACTGGGTCCCGGGCACCGTCGTCTTCCAGCGCCACTTCGCGCCGCGCCCGGAGGACGTGCTCCTCGCCAGTTACCCCAAGTGCGGCACCACGTGGATCAAGGCGCTGGCCTTCGCCACCATGACCCGCGCCGCGTACCCGGCCGCCGAGCACCCGCTCCTCCGCCTCAACCCGCACGATTGCATCCCGTTCCTGGACGAGATCTTTGCCGACGGCCAGGAGGCCAAGCTCGACGTGCTCCCGTCGCCGCGCCTCATGAACACGCACATGCCGTACACGTTACTACCCGAGACGGTCACCGGCGGCGCCGGCGCCGGCTGCAAGGTCGTGTACATCTGCAGGGATCCCAAGGACATGGTGGTCTCCCTGTGGCACTTCCTTCGGCGCGTCCAGGCCGACCTGTCGTTCGCCGACACGTTCGAGTCCGTCTGCGACGGCACGGTGGCGGCCGGCCCGGTCTGGGACCACATCCTCACATACTGGCACGCGAGCGTCGCGCACCCGGACAGCGTGCTCTTCCTAAAGTACGAGGACCTGCTGCGGGACACGGGCAAGTACGTGAGGAGGTTGGCGGAGTTCATGGGCCGGCCTTTCTCGGCCGCCGAGGAGGACGCCGGCGCCGTCGCGGCCGTCGTGGAGCTGTGCAGCTTCGACAAGATGAAGGGCCTGGAGGTGAACAAGAGCGGCTCCGCGGGGGCGTACTGCAGCATGCCGCGCAGCGCCTTCTTCAGGAAAGGGGTCGCCGGAGACTGGGCGAACCACATGACGCCGGAGATGGCGACGCGGCTGGACGAGATCGTCCGTGACAAGTTTCGCGGAACGGGGCTCACACTTGCTTGATTTGGAGATGTCGACGTGTGGGGATTCGTAAAGCATGCCGATCTGTATGACTCGCTTGGACTTTTATGTCGACGTGTGGAGATGTCGATCTGTTTTGAATAAGATGATGCCCTGATGCTCCCGTATTACGCACTCACAATGTTTCGTAGTGCCATTTTCGATTATACAATGCAAATGCGTCGAATAAATAAACGAGTATAACAAGGAAAGGACCATATATATTTTGATCCGTTCAACCAAACTAATGAGCATCGCACAATTATTGACTTGTTGCTTCGTTGAATTCAGCGACCAAGCTGTGCTGTAAACTTTTTTGAAGGGGTGTTCAGAATAGCGTTGATTTATAGTTTTTTACTATAACTAGTTTATTTTTTTATTATAGCTGAGTTAGCTTATTTAGTATAATTAAATTTAAAAAATTTAAAAATAGAAAAAAAAACATGTTAGCCCATCTTGGATAATGCAAAAGAATACGAGAAAAAAAGAAAAAGTAAAAAAACCCAAAAATCTAAAAAAATCAGAAAAAACGAAATTAATGAACTGTAAAAAAACAGAAACTGATTTTAAACCAAAATAAAGAGGACCTAAGATAAGATAGAACCGAAGGATCTAACCTCTCGTTTTATTAAACCACAACCAGTACGGAGTTAACACTTTTACAGAAAAGCACGAAAAAGTGAAAATTATATAAATTCCCAACACAGGGAGTAGATACCAAAGCTTCTAGAATACGCCGTCGACGTTGACTAGGGCGCGCTCAGTAGAGCTTTCTTTCCCAGCGATTGGCTTCACCTTTACTGTAGCAACGTTCAAATTACTGTAGCACTTTTGTCTCCATTTGTTTTTTTAGTATTTTTGTGTTTTATTTTTTTTCTGTATTCCTTTGCATCGTCCGCACTAGATTAGTGTGCTGTTTTTATTTTTACATTTTTTGAATTTAATTATACACAATAAGCCAACTCAGCTACAGTAAAAAAATCAGCCAGCTACAGTAAAATTTCAGCAAAAACTAAAAGTCATCGCTATTTCGAACGCCCCCTATATCTATTACGCACAGGGAGTAGTCGGTTCAAAGGACCGACATGTCGAGACAATTCTCCGCGTGCAAGCCTCCGCTGGTCCGCCGCATTGATGACGCTCCGGCCGCCACACATGCACCACCCCTGCGCCGCTCGGCCTTCCTAAAAGCTAATTTTTTTTCCAGTTACTACTTATTTTTAGCAAAAATTATTAGCCGTAATAAAAAATCATCAGTCACAACTAATATAAACAAGCTTAAGTAATCAGCAACAAAGTTAAGAAAACACATAAGGGGGCTGTTCTTTTTGGCTTTAGTTTATAGCCACGGTTTATGATTTTTTATTATTCGTGAGAATGTATGAAATAACATAAATTTATGTACAGTTTTTATTGATATAAAATAAATCGCTATAATGTATATTATAATTAATTTATAGTTCTATCTTGAAAAGATATTTTATTTAAAAATTAGTTAACGTAGAAAAGCTAAAAAATAATTTTTAAAAACTGAAAAAAAGAGAGGACAAAGAAATGTTGGGACTGATCGCCTTTTGCTGTTCCGCGTACGATCGGCATTATACAATCGAAGAAATGTGACTCAAGCAGACGAGGAGAAATGTGGCATATAATACCAGTTCGAGCTTCCGCGAGTAGAGCCAAAGCACTAGCTAGTTAAGACAGTAAGGGCCTGTTTGGTAGAGCTCTAGATTCTCATTTTTCAGCTTCTGCTCTAGATTCTGTAAAAATCCACTTCTCTGAGAATCTGGAGCTACCTCTGAAAAGCGTTTGGCTAGTGGGTTGGCTCCAGATTCATAAAAGAGGAGATTTGAGGGAAATAGACTATGTTACCCCTAGTTGTAACCCTTTTATTTATGTATTGTTGAATTAGCAAAAGAAACACGTGCAGATCTCTTACTTGCTTTATGTTCATGAATAAGAACAACTAATTAACAAGGAATCTTGGCAAGCTACAAAGCATTGAACCATAAAATTACCAAAATCGAAAATTACCTTACCAAAAGCTACGGAATCTTGCCAATCTTGGCGAAAGCAGGGAGGGAGGCGGCTGCGCAAGAGAAGGGGAGACGCGGCGGGAGGGAGGGAAGGGGCGGCGTCGGGGCGGCCGAGGAGGAGGGACGGGAGGCGGCGTCGGGGAGGGAGGAAGGGGGCGCGTCGGGGCGGCGCGAGAGAGGGAGAGGGGAGGCGCGCGCGAAGGGAGGGGGGGGCGGCGGCGCGATGCGGGTGGGGCGAGGAGCGCTCGGTGGGGAGGAGCAGCGGAAGAGGGGGCGAGCGCTCGGGTGGGGGGGCGACGCGCTTGGGAACGGGTGGGACTGCTTTTATACCAGTGGCATTTTGCGGGTAAATATTACGAACTTTACTGGGTAAATTGATTTTAGGGACTATAGCTCCCCACGAGAATCCACCAAAAGGTTGCTTCTCCTCTCTAGTTCATTTTGGAGAGTGCTTCTCGCAAGAAGCAGAATCTCATCATTTTGAGAATCGGGGTGTTTGGTACAGCTCCCTAAGAATCTACTGAGAAGCTAGGAGCAGGAGCTGTACCAAACAGGCCCTAAGTAGTACACACTTCGGCTACGGTACACACATAGCTACAGAGAAGGGACGTGCGGCAACCCCTAAGGGGCGACACGTAGCCTTTATGGCCGCCCTGCGGTAGGAGCCTACTATACGGCCACCATGCATGAGATGATTTGATAGAGTAATTAGTGTTAATCTAATTATAATTAAAGATTTTGTTTAGGTGCATTACTTGTTACATTTTTTACATATAGCAAATGAGCTTAAAAAATTATAAAATTTTGTATGTAGCCTTTTGACACAGCGTATTTGGTTGTGTAATTTTTTTTGTAATTTTATCCATTATGAATTTCACTACAAAATTTATTTAATTACAGCGTTCGTAGGAATTTTTTAATATAGCAAATGAGTTCCAAAAATTACAAATTTTGTTTAAGGATCCTTGCATAGTTAATTTAATTATTTAATTTATCTAGAGTTTTATGTGTTTGAAATTGTCTTAAAAATCAAGGGTTTAGGGAAAGGAAAATTGGATTTTTTGTTTTTCAAAATTAGGGTTTCATGATTTTATGTGGCTTGGAATGTGCGAGTTTAGTAGGACATGACTACTCATGTCACCCTATCGCTTTGGGCGGCCCTTTGAGTTAGGGTTTCATGGTTCATTTTGTATTCTATTACGCAAGGAATAGATAGCCCCAAAACTGTTAATTTGCACGTTACATAAATCTTTCGTACATGAATCTTTTAAGTTTTACCAATTTTCCTACTACTACAGTACAGAGTGACATAAGCATTCAGATCATGTACAAATAGAAACATTTAGGAGATACAAAAAATATGGTGGATAGGATAGGGGATATTACATAATTGCCTGATCTACTGCGTGGACCAGAGACATTTGCCCTTCCTATCGAGTTCGACGTTATAGTCTTCGCTGGTCGCCCTAGCCTTAGCCACCCTTTCATGCTTTCTCTCATCCACGGATCTACAGACGATGTTCTGGCCATCTACTTGGCTCGGACCTGGATTTACCAAATCTAGGATCCTTTGTGAAACCACTGTGAGAACTTGATATTTATAGCTGAACAAAAAGAAAACCCGGTGCATTACCATCGGGAATTATGGACTCATTGTCGATACGCAGCACCGTGGACAAGAGGGAACGCATGGATAAAATGACATATGTGTGGATGAGGGAGGGAGCAAGGCAGCGGCATGGACAAGCCGACAAATGTGCAAAGGAGGGAGGGGGCAAGGGGGTGGTATAGACGAGCCAACATATGTGCGAAGGAAGGAGGGGACAAGGGGAGGTTGCAACGAGGGGGCAACATATGTGTGGAGGAGGGAGGTCAGACACTGCAAAAGACGGCCACCGCACGGTGACCGTGCTTCCTATGAATTAAAAGATGAATTACACATTTAGGTCGACTATGTCAGAAGGTTTCATAAAAATCGTAATTTTTGGAGCTCCTTTGCTATATGTAACAATTCTTACAAATATCATAATTCAATAAATTTTGGAGTGAAATTAAGGATACATAAAATCATGAAAAAAATTTACACAATCAACTACGTTGTGTTGGAAGACTCCACACAAAATTTTGTAATTTTTGGAGTTCATTTGATACATGTAAAAAATCGAACAAGCAGTGTACCTAAATAAAATCTCTAATTACAATTATATTAGTACTAATTACCCTAGCTAATTGTCTATGCACGGTGGCCGAGGGCACGTGTCGCCCTCAGGGTGCTGCCGTGCGACGAATTGCTAATTTCACATGACTACTGCTAGCCTTATCCAGCAGGCTAGCTTAAATGGTTAATTAACTGGCCGGGCCCAAGAACAAATGCGACCGAAAATAAACCGGGCATTTTGCTGGCCCGAATCCGGCCCAACCCTGTGTTTTATGTGTAACTTGCTTTAGCGGGCCGTCGGTGTGTTACATCAGGCATTTCATACCCAACACCGTATGTTTCTGTTTTTAATGGCCTCAAAATCAGTATGGCCTATTGGCCTCTGAGGTTCTGATAATTACGTAAGTGACATTAAATGCTGCGACTTTCGTAAATGATCACATGTCTGGGCTCGAGTAGTGTGGACGTGCGTTTGGTAGCGTATCATCGCTCGCAATAATTTGCCGTGATCAAAATTCGTCATGCTCAGCTTGCCCAACACAACGATTCAACAGGAAAGCCTATAAATGTAAAAAAAAAAAGCGATCTGAGCATTTGTCCATACGGAGCTTGTTAAATCTATAGTAACTTAGCCATGCAGGGACAGATCCAAGACACTGATCATGCATAACCAAACCTAAACACAGCAGAATACCTAGCAACGTATACAAGTACCACGCTCGGGTGCAGCAGCACACGACTAATAGATACGTACGAACGTCACTCACGGTGCTTAGCTTTTACGAAGGCCACGGCTTCACGCAGCGAAAGCGGCAGCCGCCACCGCGGCACCGGCGGAGAGGAGGTACTAGTAGCGCTGGGGGTTGGCCGCAAACGCCGCGCGGGATATCAGGAGGCCCCAGCCGCCCGGCGCCTTCGTCATGACCACGGCCGCCGCCGGCCAAAAGAAGAACGCGGCGGCGGTTGCCGCGAAGGCCCACCGAGACCATCGCTTCACACACTCGTTCGCTAGCTGGCCCTGAGCGTTGTCTGGCAGCGAGTACGAGGAGACTCCATTGATTCGTTCCGTTCCAATGTGGGAAAACAATTCCCGAGGTATGTAACTGCTTAATTAGTCGTTACGAGATCCACCCGATTATCTGACATGTGGGCACCCATGGAATGTGGAACGGGCGGGCCTGGGTGACAGTGACACATCAGAAATTAAGTACAAAACCGTTTCTTCGCTCAGATCGAATGTGCATGCATGGTCTAGGTGAATCCGGAGAGGTTTTCTTGTTGTGAATGGATCAGTCTAGATCAGAGCCGGTTTGGGAGAGTGAGCAATAAAGCAGCCGGGCGCGGGGTTGGACTAGTACAGTTGCTGCTTCACGATCACGTAACGAGCAAATGGAGAGGTTTACCCTAGCGGCGCGAGATGTCTGGAAATGACCTCCCTCTATCCTTTTTTCCTGTTCTGTCTCGCTACCACGCTCCACAGGCGCGCAAGCTCTGGTGTCGCGGTGCCCGACCAGGTGAGGAGATGACGCAGCGCCCGACCACGCGTGGTGAGGAGGTGCGGCGCCCGGCCGCGTGAGGTGTCCGGATGAAGTTCAACGCCGCAAACGTCGTCCCGCTACGTTGCGCGGCCGAGCACCTACGTCTGCGACCACGGTGGCCGAGTGGTTCTTCTTGTCCGACAATGTCGACTAGGCCCCCCAGAGACGCAGATAACTACGTGCGGCGGAAGAGCGGTGAGCTGGACTTGGCCGCGTGGTCAGAGGAGGACGCCACCGACGCGATCCAGAACAACGAGCAGGCGTCGGTGATGAGCATGGAGGAGATCCGGCAGAGGGTGGTTGAGCTCGAGGAGTGCTCGAGCATGCGGTAGGAGATCCACCGGCTCGGCAACCCCAAGGGCGCGCTGAGCAGACTGTTCCGGAAGCTCGGTCTCAGCGCGAGGTCGTCGTCGCTGTAGCAGCAGTATCAATCGAGCACCAGCGACGAGGAGCGCAGTATCAATAGGTCGAGCGCTACCTATTGATCGTGGGGAGCCTTGTATTTTATACCACGCCGCATGTGCGCCTCTCTAGGCTTTCCTCCGGAAGGGGAAGGGGAAGGGGAAGAGAGCCGGAGGTGTGAGCGTGAGACGGGTGCCGCGTGCCGGTGGCGAATGCGTTGGGAACTATCGCCGCAGGAGTGGAGTTTAATTTTACTGTAACCATTAGAGACTCGTGTCCTCGTTATGAGTCTGTTCTTTTTTGCTGTAACTTATGATTTTTAGTTGAAATTTTTAAATTTTAGCTGTTTGCGATAGAGATTACGGAGAGAGATACTCGCTTATGATTTTGAATGGTACAGATATTGAACTTTTAACGTGTACTATAATTAACTTGTAGACTCCATCTTAAAAAAAACTATGTTTGAAAGTTAGGTACTGTAGCAAAAACCAAAAACTATTTTGAGAAGCTGAAAAGAACAAACTCATAAGTTGCGAACTCGAGAAGCCACGATACAAAACTAAAATCGCAAAAACTACAAACCAAATGTATTTCGGTCGCTGCATGCGCACTAGGGCATCTCCTTTCTCCAGCATCCATACGTACATCATGCATACATGTTGAGCTCCATCCGGCATATATCTTCTGGCTTTTATACTAACTTTTAAATATTATATCTTTTAAGATAAAATTTATAAATTAATTATAGTACACATCGTATCGATTAAAATTACATTCAACTATCCTATTTGGAATCCGGAAAGGGACTTTGACTAGATCGAGCAAAAGGGGTTCATTTAGCTCCTTCCAGGAAGCAACGAAATGTGATGCTTTAGCACTAGTGGTAGCGCATTATGAGCAAAAGGGGATTCGAACCACAAAAAGGATCGACCGAAAATTCCTCGCTACAATACACTGCAAAATCTTTGTGTATGGTTGGTGCGCCAACCATGGGTGGAAGCAAGGCCCCTATCTACTTCCCCTCCCTCTGTCACTGACAGCGAGGTCCTCTCCCTCTTGCCTACATGAAAGCGGCGGCTGTCGCCGCAGCGATGGTCATGCGGAGGATCTAGAAGTAGAGTTGCAGGTTCGCCAGGAATGCCACACGGGAGATGAGGAAGGCACCGCTGGCGCTGGGGGCCTTCATTGTGGCGGCGGCCATGGTGGCCGCCATGGGCCAGAGGAAGTAGGTGCCCACGGCGTCCCCAACAAACGGCACTGTCGTCGCGCTTGGAGACCATATCTGCAGGCCTTTCCTATCATTTTGGAGACCCTGGATGCGATAAAAATAAAGACTCTTCGTTCTAACATAAATATGTAATAATATTTTTTTTCGGTAACTGTATGCGCACTAGGGACTTAGGGAGTAGGGCATCTCCATTCTCCGCCATGCACACATACATCGTGTGTTGGAATCCGGAAAGGGACGCTTCACTAGAGCGAGCTAAAGGAGATTGGAATCCGGTAACTGTATGCTTTAGCGTTAGTGGTAACGTATCTACTTATTCCTAAAAATTTTCATCAAAAATCAAAATATTTGATCCTTAATTTGATATATCTAAATTATAATAATTTAGATTAAAAAAGACCATATCAAATAAAATCTAAACTAAAAAAATTCGGAATTAAAGCTGAGGCGGACGTTTGACGTCGACAAGGCTCGTGCTCGACTTGGAATTGTAACTTGATTGACACAATGCTGGTGGTGGTTGTTAAGAAATAATGTTGATCAGTGAACGGTAATGTAATATACAATATGATCTTCATGATCAATTCAACAATAGTGAGTCTGTTGCATGACTGTGGTACGCACCACTCTAGGTACTCGTCGTACGTCTAGATGTCGTACGGACGCTTCTTTATGATGACATCTAGATGCACCTTGTCCATCCATGCCATTGTCTACTCATGCTGCATTGGTTGTTAGTTTGTACTATACTGACTCGCTCTCGATTGCTTGCATTTTCGAAATTATCGATGTTACAGAGTAAAACATACAAAGTGTAAACATTACTTGGACGGAGTTTTGACTAATTGGTGTACGACTCACGGTAGGAACTTGCCGTCCGGAGAGGGCACAACCTAGTGGAAACTGAACTGTCGCATTACACGCCGCGGCGCGTAAGCATCCATCATGTATGAGAACATCAAATGATGTGTCATCGCCCATAGCGCTATGTCCTGCAGTCATTACAGGGACAACCCATACAGCGATACACACTCGATAGAGTCTATAGTCCATGGACTCAAGATAATGTCGCTGTTGTACGTATTTTTTAGCAATATTCACAGCGGATAAAATTGTCAAAAAATTACTCAATCAAGTACGTTGTCATGAAAGATTGCACATAAAATTACATAATATTTAGAGCTCATTTGCTATATTTAAAAATTTAAATGTAACTATATGAATTTTTGAGTAACATTCGCAGTGGATAAAATTATCAAAAAATTACACAATCAAGTATATTGTGTTGAGAGATTGCACATAAATTTTTATAATTTTCTGAAGTCATTACTATATTCAAAAATTTGAACAAATAATATACAAAAAAAATAATATAGGTAATTAAGCCGCCGGCTTAATTACTAGCCGTCTGGCTATGCGGCGACAGACTTTTTGCCGTCTGGTGGCCCGCCGGCAGACAGCCTGTCGTCATCCCAGCGGTCTCGCCGCTTGGCTATCGGACGATAAAAATACCATTTTTGTTAATACCACATGCTTGTTGTTATTTTCATAAATATGAGGGCAAATAGTACAATATATGCCATTTACTCCAAGCTTACATACGCGTAAGCTAGACCTGACCACGACTTTTCAGTCACGCACCAAACATTACTTCCGACTGGACCGATGCAAATAAACCCGACCATGCATGCATTGCATGCACATATACACAGCAAAGCATGCACGTACGTACAGATACAAATCCGACACACAAGCATACTCGTATGCATGTACAGGCGTACGTACGTGTATACGTACGTAAATACATGCGTTAGTACACGAGGGGCTTCCTGGCGCGGAGGTCGCGGAAGTAGCGCCTGGGGTCGTCCTCGAACGCGTCCCGCGGCATGCGCGCGCCGCCGCGGCCGGGGGCGACCATCATGGCGCGGTTGCGGCGGCCGCAAGCGCAGAAGCAGCGGGCGAGGCAGAGCAGCGCGAGGGCAACGAGCGCGACCGGGAGCACGACCGTGACTGCGACGTGTAGCCACCGCTGGAGCGTCTCCGAGCGGGTATCCTGCGGGAACAGCTCGTCGGCCTTCTTGGCGAGCGCGGAGAGGAGGCCAGCGAAGAAGGCCGCGAGCTTGGCGGCCTTCGCCTTGATGAGCTCCCACAGGTCCGAGAAGAAGCGCCCGGCGCCGTCGAGGTCGAAGCCGAGGCCAGCGCGGGCCACGGTCTGCGCCATGGCTGCGCCGCCCGGCACGAGTTTCCTCGCTGGTGTCTCCGGGAACGCCATGGCTTCTCTCTGTGAGTACTGAGTAGTGCGTGAAAACCAACAGAGATCTGTAGGAAGCGTTTACACCTCGTCACGAGGCCGCGTAAGTTTATTTAAGGACTGGACAAAGCGCCAGGAGGTTACAGGAAACGCATCCCATGCATATCTCTTGACTGCCAAGGAAGAAGATCTTATTTACATGGAATACAACAGATTTATTCTATACATAGTAAACGTAAGTTTCCTATTGGAGTTGCGATACGCACGAGCGGCGTGGAATACATTTTGATTTCCTAGACTTTCCTTGTTAACAGTGCGTGTGTGCAACGACTGACAAGTCACACTTGCGAGACTTCAATTATAGAAGCGCTGCTCGGAAAGAAAAGTTGCGGAAAGAAAGAATCACTTGGAAAAGCAACCACTTGGAAAACAACCGTACATCCTTAAACATGTATAAGCACCATTGTATGACTCATAAAGTAATTGGTTTCTCTTTTCAGAAAAGAAAAAGGAAAAGGATCCGGTCTGCAGTTAGCGGTCTAGTGCTGTAAGCTTACCATGTAAGCTATCTATTTATGCGATTCATTTTTTTGCCCAGGACAACTCGATAATTAAATTGCCAAGTTTCAGTCAAAATCTAAATTTAGAGCGAGTTTGAAGAAATTTAGAGCAACTTCATTGTATAATGGATTAGTGTACTGCTACTAGTAAATCCGGTTACTACCGTCATGGTGGTGATCGTTTTAGCGATGGCTTCTGGTTTTTGATTGAAATTTTACTGAAAAATTTTATTGTAACTGAGTTAGTGGATAGTGTAGTGAATAGTGAAAAAAAAACTGAAGTTAGAAGCTGAAACAAAAAAAAAACCAAAATAATCAGGCCGTTAACTGCCTACTTATCAGTAGCTGGATTGTCAAAAGAAATGAACAGGCCGTACAGGAGTAGCAGTACTAATCAAAAGGCAAAAAAGAATAGCAGTACTAATCTCAAAGCTTAGCACTAACAGTACCTTGACTGACAAAAGGACGCAGGAATCATCGCGTCAGGATTGAAAATGGAAAAGAAAAGAAAAGGGGGTACGAGAGCACCAAGGATTCAAGGGTGAATGGATGGTGACGCAACGTATATGACGTGATGGAAGAAGGAAAAATTCAATTATGTAACGGTGGCAAAGATATAGTCTCTGCAACGAGCCAATCCAGCGCTGACACGCGGCACCAAAGTACTGTAGTGTATATTGGAGCACAGAAAATACTATAACACAAAAGTTATTTTTTTTTGTAGCTTTGCAGTTTTTCGGTGCTGCCACAGTGATGTGGAGTGTTTGTTAAAGTACTTACATGCCGCGTGTCAACACTCGATTAAACTGTTACACAAACTCTTCTATGCAACCGTTACACAATATAATTTTTATGGAAGAAGGGCATGCAAAGGACACTAAACACAACTGATACTTTAGGGGTGATCAGGATAACGATGATTTTTAATTTTTGCTGAAAAAACACTGTAGCTGATTGAAAAAACACTGCAGATAAGTTGGTTTATTGAGTATAATTAAATTTAAAAAAATATAAAAATAAAAATGACACGTTAATCTAGAGCGGACGATGCAAAAGAATACAAGAAAAAAATTTAAAAAAACAAAAAAATTCACTGTAGCGTGTACTGTGCGCGGTCTGCAGTTAGTGGTCGTAGTGCTGTAAGCTTACCATGTAAGCTATCTATTTATGCGATTCATTTTTTTGCCCAGGACAACTCGATAACCTCGCTTATAAGCTTTTTTTCAGTTTTAATTTTTTTTCACTATTCAGTAATTCGTCTTTTTCTGAATTTTTTTAGATTTTTTGGATTTTTTTGGATTTTTCTTTTTTTCCCGTGTTCCTTTGCATTGTCCGTGATGGGTTAACATATTTTTTCTATTTTTACATTTTTTTAAATTTAATTATACCCAAAAGGCTAAATCAGCTACAGTAAAAAAAATCAACTACAATGAAATTTCAGCTAAAAATCAGAAACCATCGCTAAAACGAACGCCCCCTCAAACAACAAAACAGATTAGAAAAAAAAGAGTTTGTATATTCGTCTCACACCTTCCACAAAAAGCCGCCGGAGAGGCCGACTCCAGGAATCTCACCAATGGCAGTCGATGGTAATCGAAGGCAACGTTACGTCCTGCCGTTCTCGACACCAAGAGAGACGATTGAAGGCAGTCGGGACAAAAAAAACACAGAGGGAGAAAGAAGCAATCAGGTAATGGGCGGTGCAGTTTGGAAAGTGAGATGGTTGGATCATTTGGCCTGTTCCAAAAGGATTCTGCTTTTAACAACGTAAAAAAGAAATAGCATAGAGAGAGCAAAAGTTTGATTGGATAATGGCTAAAATTATGTATTGAAGATCGCATGGATGTTCAAAACAAAGTAAAAAGAAAATAGTAAGATTTGCAAATCAACACAAGCACGATAATATACACATATAGCAGCTGCTTTAGAGAGAGCAACTTGAAACTCTACGCACTCGATATTCGGGAATAACAGTAACTTGGGCCTTTATTGCACCATCACCATGCATATAGATCTCATCTCGGCCTCCCACACACGCCCAAGTACAGAAGATCGGCCGATGAACTACTATTGCTCCGTTGTCAAGCAACGAACGGCAGGCGCGCGTGCGTCGCCTCCCTACAGAGCAGCGAAAGCGGCGGCGGCCGCCTTAGCGCCAGCCGTGCGGAGGAGATGGAAGTACAGCTGCGGGTTCGCCAGGAACGCCGCGCGGGAGATGACGAAGCCGGCGGCGCCGGGTGCCTTCATCGTGGCAGCTGCCGGGGCAGCCACGGGCCACAGGAAGTAGGTGCCTATGGCGCCCACGGTGACTACCGCTGCAGCTGCGACGGCGCCGCCGCTTGTGTTCACTTCGGCTAGCTTGCGGAGATCGGCTTGCTTGGCTAACGAGACGGTGGAAACCACGGCGGCTTTTGCCTGCCGCCCGACGAGGTCGATCCCCGTGGTGAGGCCCTTTGTGTTCACTTCGGCTAGCTTGCGGAGATCGGCTTGCTTGGCTAACCAGACGGTGGAAACCACGGCGGCTTTTGCCTGTTCCTTGACGAGGCCGAGCCCCGAGACGATGCCGTCGCGCAAGTTCATTTTGGTGAAATTTTTTGGCCTAGATCTGGCTTCGATAACGAGATGGACGACGGGGTTCAAGTGTGCGGTTTATATCATAGAGATGGAGATGATGGTTGGGAAAGAAAACATTTGGGTGTGTATAGGTATTACTAAGATTTTTTTAAATGGGGGTTTAGATCAAATACCTTCCTCATAGTTGGGAAATTGAGGATTTACCCTCCCCACTCAATGACATGTGGGGTCATCGTAGGTCACTGACACGTGGGTCAGGAGGGTAAATCCTCAATTTCCATCTAAGTGGAGGGTATATGATCAATAATTCTTTTTTAAATAATTATCTAAATTTATGTCGGTTAAATTAGAGATTCAATAGTTTTTTTAGGAATATTTTTTTAGAGGGAGATGAGAGAATTTGCGTCTATAGGATTTTTAATCAAACGGTCACAAATCTAAATAATGGTTTAGAAAAAAAATATTCGGATGATGTTTATCAATACCTAAGCATGTCGCTCGTGAGTCCGTAGTAGTCCCTCTTTTAGGATTTTCGTTTGGGCTTTTAAAGCTTAACTTTTTAGATTTTTGGTACTATAGCAAATTTCTTTATTGTAGTTGCTGGTAGATTTTTAATGTAATTAATTTTTGAAAAATAAAAAGTTATATCTCAAACTAAAGGAATAAGGAAAAAAGAAAATATATGTTAAAATTAATCTGAATTCGTACCTTGTCTATATATGATATTTCATCGCCTCATGCTAGATGTGGTATGACAAGTGTATACACATGTTATATAAGTCGTGGTGTCAATCTGTAGCAACCAACCGATTCAGTTTTCTCTCCGTGTGTGACTCTTTTTTATTTGTATATATACACACACACACCAATGGATCATAGGAAGAAATACTCTATTAGAAACGCTTCATTGTAATATCTATTTATTATAGTGATTTGACTTTAAGCAATTGTAGTTTTTTTCTAAGAATTTTTTTATATAAAAATTTATTTCTTTTATCTCTATTTTTTATATATCATTTATAGTAAGTAGTATCAGAGTATAGGACTCAAATCTCAGCCGCTGCGTCCGGCAGGGGCCAACTCCTGGAGACGGCATGCACGGCGTGCTGATTTCTGCGGCGCTCCAGTCGAATCCGAGTTGTAGCCGTTTCGCCGTCTCCGAAGCAAGTCGACGACGTCGTCCTCGAATCCGAAGCATTTCCGCGTTGAAGGAAAACGCAAGTTCGACACGAAATCAGAGCCTCGGTTCCAGCGCAATAACAGCTCACAGCGCCAAGGGCAGCCATCGCGCGGACGGCATTGATGTCCCGTGTTTTTCACTAATCCATGCGGTTATTGCCGCCCTCTTTCTGCGACCTCGAGAACATCGTCACGACTCGCGCAGCGCAACAGCGGTAGCAAACTCGAAGCAGGGGAAGCCGTCTACACATGTCACGAGGCAAGCGCGGTAGAAAACAACACTTCGGTTTTTCGGAAGAAGAATCGCCGAGTGCTTGACATCAAATGCAACGAACAGCAACCTACATCAGCCAGCCATCGACACACACCAGCGTTGTTCATATCAAATATTTTTTTATTTCTTCTGGCCAACCGAGGACCAGCAAGGCACGTCCGAGCAGTAAAAATGTCAGAGCGACACATACATCCGCTCTTAGCATAGCAATAAAGCACTGAACCAGTTTTTTCTCCGCTGGTCCAAGCACCAATTCCAATCTTCGTCCACCGATCCAAGCGGCACCTCAAGTCTTCATCCACCGGTCTAAGTAGCATCTTGATCCTTCGTCCATCAATCGAAGAAGCGTTTTCCCTATGAATTTAAGACGTAGAAGATTTCAGCATCTCTATCAGGTAATTTCAACTCTATACATTTTTTATTGGAGAAAAAAATTCATTGCAATCTAAGTCATTTATGTCATTCACGCAAAATTACTCAACGGTGATTTTATCAACAATATATCATCTTCTATGGGTTACTGTGACAAGATCCGCAGATGAGGAGCCTAAGATATAGTTGCAGGCTTTCAACACAATGAATTAATTTGGGCTAGCTTGATCGAGGAGATTTAAAAAATGTCAGTTATCAGAACAACTGAATTTGGTGCTTTATTCACTTTTTGATAACACCCTGATGGCAGTTAGCATGATACTCTCTAGAGTTTTGTTGTTCGAAAGTGAAGATTTTGCTCCAATTTTAATTTGTGATGAAGGATTCAAGTGCAAGAATAAGTTTTATTTTTTGCGTGGATACTACAACGTCTTTCAGATGTCGCAGCTCAATATAAGGGGTCTACTGTAGTTTATACTCAATCGACGGCACAAGAGTTTCTTTCATCTGGACAGTTTTATAAGAGTAGTTTCAACCATATCATGGAATTCAATTACCTTTTGAAGTCGACGGTTAGGTGCACATGTGCAATAAGATTGTCCCAATATTTCTTGTTGAAGAGTTGCTCTTTCAACGAGTGTTGCTGCCAAATTTTGTGTTCTAGGTGAAACATGTCAAATTCCACGATATGAATTCTTCGCTATCTATTCAATATCACAGGTGATGTTTTGTTTTATTCCATTTGACTATTCAGGAGTTTAGTTTGACAAACTCAGACTTTTGCTGGAGTTATGAATTGTTAAAGATTTAGATTTTTCGACACACAAAGTGTTCATGCTAATTTTAATGGAAGAATTTAACACATTCTTTGATTACTGGAGGGAATTCGGTTCAAGGTGAAAATTATTAAAGTTGATCCGAATTCTACTGTATCCATGTAGAACACTTCTTCGCCTTATGCCAGACATGCTATGACAAGTGTATGCACATGTTGTATCAGTCGTGGTGTCAATCTATAGCAACAGACTCTAATTTGGTTTTCTCTTCATGTAGGACTCTTTTTCCTCACACTATATTTGTACTCCAGTAGTTCGTAGGAAAAAAATGCTCTATTAGAAGTATTTCATTGTAATATATCTTCATAATAGCGATTTGCGTGTGTGGTTTTTTCCCGCAAAGATTTTTTACGTAAAAAATCGTGTCTCTCATATCTATTTTTCTGTGCATTATTTGCAACAATATAAAAAGCGCAAAACAATGAAAAAGTTAGGAAAAAACAAACTTGTAAAGTTAAAAAAAGCTAAAACTTAAGCCTAAATGAGCACAACCAAATGCAATGATTCGTAGAACATTTTTAACTCAAAAGTTGGGCACTAGGGATAAAGAAATGAAAAGGTAGTACCGGAGTAGCAATACTAATTGAAAGAGAAAAAGAATATCAGTACATAAAATTGCTTTTTTTGTGTTAAGCGCTCCACTTCTACAGTGTAAGATCCCCTGGTTTGCCCTTCACCGAACTAAATTTTCATATCAACCAATAATCTAATCTTCCTTGCAAACCCATAGTACATATAGAAAAATAGTCACATACGTTTTTAGCCAGTACAACTGAACTCAGTACATTTTTTTACTACAATTATTATGTTGACCCTGCTTTTAAAAAATGCATCGTTTAAAAGTCAATTACTGTAACAGGCGCAATAAGCTGAAGTCAGATGTTCGGCCGAACCTAGCCATATGTCATCAAATGGAAAAGATACAAGCGACAGCAGCATCATTCACATCTGGACCCTACCCACCAGGGCATGCACAGCCACCCCGAAGCAACCTTCCCATTTTTCATGTCCTAACAACTCCTTAATTGTGTCCGAGCGTTTACTCGGTTGGCAGAGGGAGGCGGTGGCCACCTCGCCCGCCTGGCTTCGAGCCCAGGCAACACATTTTGGGGGGAGGGGAGGCACTGTTCATATGAATAGTATCCCTTTGGTACTGTTCATGTGAACAATGTCCTTTGAGTACATGCGTGTACGTGGGTGTGTTCAGCGGTTAAAGCGCGTGCTCACACTTTCAAAGATCTCAGATCTTCGTCTACTCTCAAGCATGTGTATTGGACGCACCCATATGAGTGTGTGTAAGTGTGAGTGTGGTGCTAAATGCGTGAGTACGTTCTTATTGTACTCATGATTAAAAAAATAACTCCTTAATTAAGGTTTGGTTCGACGGCTGTGATGTCACCAACATGCATCATCAACAACCACGACACGTACTATCTACACATCAGCACAATGATACTTTTTTTTTAGATTTCCTAGCTTATTTATCTTTTTCCTTAACGGTGGTAAAACAACTACCATAAGTTTTTATTATCGCAAAATCTATAGCGCATCTACTCGCGCTATTGTCTTAGAGCGCACTCACTTTGGAGCCATCCGATCTATGCGCTCAATCGAGACGCCTTTATTGGGACAACTTCTATTGGAGGGATGACTTGCATAGTGTATGTGGGACCCACGGCAAAAGATGATGTATCGGGGCGTTCGTTTTAGTGATGGCTTCTGGCTTTTGGCTGAAATTTCACTGTAACTGGCTTTTTTTACTGTAGCTGATTTGGCTTTTTAGGCATAATTAAATTTAAAAAATATAAAATAGAAAAAATATGTTAGCCCATCACGGTCAATGCAAAGGAATATGGGAAAAAAATAAAAATACAAAAAAACTCAAAAAATCTAAAAAACAATTAGAAAAAATGAATTACTGAATAGTAAAAAAAAGCTGAAACTGCAAAAGAACTGAAACGAGCGGGGTCATATCTGTCACTTGAAATTTGTGGGACCCACTATTAAATTAAGTTATTTTTGTCCCCTCCCTGCTCTGGCGTAGGAGAGCATCTGATCAGTGATCTACCCATCAGTGATCTACCCATGAGATTAGTTGTGGCAAAGCTATGTTGACCTTTTTAGAAATAAAAAAGACTCATGATAATTTTTAAGCTAAGGTTGGTAATTTTTAAAACTGTAGATGTTGACTTAGTGTATAATTAATGGTAACTTTTACACAAAAATAATTCATAAACTATTTACACAAACACACAAAATAATGGTAAATTACAAACTCATGTGGAAATTTTGTTAGCCTTCATCCTCATTCAACTCGATGAAAACACATAGTACTTTGGGTGTGATAATTTGATGAAAAAAATGCATGGTAACTTAGACGTCAGCTGATGATAATTTTGAAGTTTTCAAATTCACAAAAGTTATGGTTGGTAATTTTTGAACTTGAGGTTGATAATTTGTTTAATTTGCAGATAGTAACTTATGTGTATCTTATGGTAAGCTTTGAAAATTTTTATGTTTATAGAAATGATGGCAATTTTGAACTTAGGGTGGTTTATTAAAACTATGATGATAACTTAGGATTTGTATAATGATAATTTTTTATCTTTTTCAAATTCGCAAAATTGATGGTAATCTTGAACTAATGGTGGTAATTTGTTACTATCGATGGTAAATTAGGGTCCAATTGGTGGTAACTTATATAACTTGGTTTGGTAATTTATTTAGAAGTACTTGCATTTTTTCTTTCTTGAGTTATACACATGGTTTACTGATAAATACAAAAATAGAAGACAAAAAATTTCTCAAATTATTCCTAAAAAAAGAAAAAGTAGGTGTCCTATAAGATTAAAGAGCACCTACGTGCTCTATAGTCGCTCCCTTTTATTATATAATGGATTAGTGTACTGCTACTAGTGCACCCGGCTACTAGTGAAACAACCGTGATAAGATTAGTGTACTGCTACGAGTGCTTAACTGCCTACTTTTATTAGTAGCTGGATTGTCAAAAGAAACGAGAAGGCCGTACCAGAGTAGCAGTACTAATCAAAAGGCAAAAAAGAATAGCAGTGATAATCTCAAAGCTTAGCACTAACAGTACCTTGACTGACAATAGCACGCTGCACGCAGGAGTCATCGCGTCAGGATGGAAAATGGAAAAGAAAAGGAAAGGGGGTACGAAGCACCAAGGATTCAAGGGGGTGAATGCATGGTGACGCAACGTATATGACGCGATATAGGATTCCCGTGGTTGATGTCACGCGCGTTGTCACCTGATGGAAGAAGGGAAAAATTCAATTATGTAAGGATCAATGGCAATGATAGTCTGTGCAACGAGCCAATCCAGCGCTGACACGCGGCACCAAAGTACTGTAGTGTATATTGTAGCACAGAAAATACTATAGCACAAAAGTTTTTTTTTTGTGGTTTTGCAATTTTTTGGTGGTGCCACAGTGCTGTGCAGTGTTTGTGACAGTGCTTACATGCCGCGTATCAACACTCGATTGAACTGTTACACAAACCCTTCTATGCCGCCGTTACATAATATAATTTTTCATGGAAGAAGGGCATGCAAAGGACACCAAAAACAATTGATATGTCTTAATTTGTCTTAGCACTAGTATTACTGTACACGCTATTTGAAGGGTCATGCACTCGTATGTGACCTTGTTCGTATTGCTTTCTGCTTCTAGATTCTGTTTAAAGAAATTAGAAACCAATATAAATACTTAGTTTTTCGAAGTAGCTTTTCCACTCCTCTTACTCTCGTTTCGTTCTGAGAATAAGTCAAAAGATCACAGACACATCATATATTCTATTTCTCTTACTCTCGTTTTACGCACGTATCTATCTCACTTTTTGCACCACTTATATTCTTTTTCTAAAAGCCATATCTTTCAACATGTAAGCTATCCATTTATGCGATTCATTTTTTTGCCCAGGACAACTCGATAATTAAATTGTCAAGTTGCCTGAAAGTATGCGAAATGTTATTCCATCATTGAGCCTCCCATTTCTACGAATTTAATATTTATTCAGATTTTTTCTAATTTATAATAGCAGAAGAAGAGACGATCGAAGGCAACTGGGGCAAAAAAAAAAAACGAAGGGAGAATGAAGCGATCAGGAAATGAGCGGTGCGGTTTCGAAAGTGAGATGACTGGATCTTGCAATATATCATGCTCCCTCGTTCTTTTTTAATCTCGTTTTAGAATACATATATGTGAACTTTTTTGAACTTTAACCGCCAATATGTACAAAAGTATTTAGATTTGTTTCCTAAAAATGGTACCACGAGATTTGTTACAAAAAAGTACTTTGATATTATTATGCTTTTTAATTACTTTACTAACATATAATTAACAAAGATAATGGCTAAAAGTATGTATTGAAGATTTGCAAATCAACACAAGCAGCTGCTTTAGAGAGAGCAACTTGAAACTCTACGCACTCGATATTCGGAGATAACACTAACTTGGGCCTTTATTGCACCATGCATATAGATCTCATCTTGGCCTCCCACACACGCCCAAGTACAGATCGGCCGATGAACTACTAGTGCTCCGTTGTCAAGCAACGAACGGCAGACGCGCGTGCGTCGCCTCCCTACAGAGCAGCGAAAGCGGCGGCGGCCACCTTAGCGCCAGCCGTGCGGAGGAGATGGAAGTACAGCTGCGGATTCGCCAGGAACGCCGCGCGGGAGATGACGAAGCCGGCGGCGCCGGGCGCCTTCATCGTGGCAGCTACCGGGGCAGCCACAGGCCACAGGAAGTAGGTGCCTATGGCGCCCACGGTGACTACCGCTGCAGCTGCGACCACGTTGTAAACCATCTCCGCTTCTGCTACTTGAATCTGTGTCTTGGTTTCGGTTTTATGAAGACGAGTGAGATCGATGAGGTAGACGTAGCAGCGAGGAGGTTTCGGTTTTATGAAGACGAGTGAGATCGATGAGGTAGACGTAGCAGCGAGGAGGGGTAGCTTATATAGAGGTGGAGGTGCGTGATTGCATTTGTATTCGGGGAGACCAATCGGGGAGTGCTCCGTGTGAAAGCCAAAAGCACCCGAGTAGCGAACAATATTCAGTAGTCAGGATGTTTTTTCTCTTCCCAGTACACTCGATAAATTGGCAGAATAGCATGGATTAGCTAGGTGTTTGCTAGCCAGACTTGTAGACATAATACACCTTGTGATTTATGGAGTTTTTGTTATATATGACACTGTTTGCATTTGTATTTATGAAAATAGAATTTTGTCATCCGGTGGCTGAGCGACAAAGTTGGTGCGCTGACATATAGACCCTACCACCCCACTACCAGATGGCAGGTAATTAAGTCGGTTTAATTATTTATCTTAATTTTTTTATATTATTTATTTAATTTTTTAAATATAGAAAATAAGTTTAAAAATTATGAAAAATTATATGTAGTCTCTCGATATAACGTACTTGACTATATAATTTTTTTAATAATTTTATCCGCTGTAAATATTATTTAAAAATTTATATTCTGGTAGACGAATCGAGGAGTGCTCCGTGGGAAAGCCAAAAGCACCCGAGTAGCGAGTAGTGACTGCTGGGTCCCAATGCCATATTCGTTGAGTGCTATTATTAGCTTACCTTGTAAGTTTCAGTAGTGAGGATTCTTTTTCCTTTTGATTTCTGAACAAATGAATACAAATTACAACCAGAACGCACAACAGAGTATGCATGTGTGCATGTACCAGTGACGGATTTAGAAATTTTAAAATAGGTATTTAAAATTACAAAAAAATATTATTCAATAGAAAACATATCAAAGATCATATTATCAAAGCAATACTAGAGCATACATGCTGCACAGGTAATAAAATAATGTGGAAAAGTTTAAATATACGTCTCAATATACTAGAGCATACATGCTGCACAGGTAATACTTGAGAGAGTATTAGTATATATGCTCCTGTAAATAGCTCGATTTTTAGTACAAGTAGTTTCGCGATGTCCATCACCATCCCTTCCTCCTCGACGACGGAGAACGACCGCCGGGGGAACTGCGCCAGCTTCCTAACGCTGCTTACGGGATCTTGCAGCATCTCTTCATACCTCATACCTTAGGAACAAGACTGTCTCCGGCGCCTCACATCCCTGCTTGAAACATGTCAGGGAATGATAAGGTTGGGTGGAGCCTTTCTACTGAAGCGCCATGATGAAACTAACATCTCCTTTGGGTCCCTGCCAGCCAATTTCTTACGGTCCATCCAAATATTCGGAGAGATGTTATTTGTCAGCGTTAAAATAGTTCTGCTGTATCCCTCGAAAAACGTACTTCTACTTTATAAATTTTAGGGCATCTCTTTTCCTTGTAGTGAAATAAAACTACGTATCAAAACCCACCGCACTTGGAGTAATTTAAGGAAAGTATAGTTTTGATAAGTGTGCTATGCCTAGCTACGTACCTGCAGACATAGACAATTTTGCAGCCGGGATACTTAGCGACCGACGCGGGCAGATCAGAGTGCTGCATGTGCGTGTGCATGAGCCTCGGCGACGGCAGGCGTCCATCTTGCTCCCCCATCCGGCGGCGAAGATCGCCTCCATGAACGGGAAGCAGTCGTGCGGGCTGTGCGCGGAGGAGCATGCTCCTCAGGGTGGATGTTGGTCTAACCCTAGAAGAAAATTCACACGTACGAATTCACGATAAAAGAATACAATAGCGTAAAGAGATTTTTCCCCCCGACATCATCGCAACTTAACGTCTTTTTTTTCTCTAATTTATTTTAACCTTAAAGTTAGTATTTATAGTGTGTATATATATAATAATTTAAATAAAAAGGTCATTACTGGCACTCGGACATCCGATCCGAACACTAGCATCGGACAATGCGCTGCAATATTTGTTGCCCATATATCAACATTTGTCGACCATCTATGCAGCAAAAAAAAATGGTTGTTTTGTTATAACATTTTTTGTCACATGCATAATCAATCGACAATAGTAGTGTAACATCGATATTTTTATCAAATATTTTTATTGCATATATAACCGAGAAATGTTGTATAAGAGTGTACGATGGAAGTACGCTTATCGTTCTTTGTTTTTTTGTTGCATACATAGCCAAAAAATATTGCATACATAGACGAGAAATATTGTATCGGAGTGTACGATGGAAGTACTCTCATTATTCTTTGTCTTTTTTGTTGTATGTATATCTGAAAAATGTTACATGTATGGATGAGAAAAGTTGCAACTGTCTGATTTTTATCTGTTCTTCCGTACGTATGAACAATAACATTTTTCAATAAAAAAAGTCTAATAAAAAATAAACTAACTAATTTTTATCTAATGCAGATTGTATCAGGATTCTACCACTCTATTACCTAACAAGTAAACTCAGCATTATTTCCATCGGCGGATGCGCGCCGCGCACCATGGTGGCGAAGGCGAGCGCATTGAGCCACGTGGTGCCGCACTTGGCGGGCTCTCCAAGACGACGTCGCCGAGGCGCAGCGTGAAGCTTCGCTGGATGGTGATGATCCCCACCCAGGTGCCCTGGCACAGGCTTAGCCTACCTTGGGGTTGCTCGATAGGGTGAAGATGATGTCGTCGTACTCTTTCGACCAGGGCTCCGGCGCAGCGTCGCCGCCTTCGGGGAAGACGTCCTTGAACGCGACGGGGCCGGCCAGCGAAGATGCGCTACTGCCTACTGGCTGCCATACTGCTGCTCGAATGGCTCTAGGGGCTTGGCAATGGAATTACAGAATGACGTTTCCGCTAGATAAATAATATTGGTCGCAGAATTCAGTGGTGAAAAACGTGGTTCTATATTTGCCTATCGACAGAAATGTTACTGTCACGAGTCAGTATCAGTAGTGTGATGGTGTAGTAGGGGGAAATTCAGTGGAGAGGGTCTCACGTGACGCTATTATCAAATACGTACTGTCATGCGTCCTCTCTGAGCTGACGTTGCAATATCTGAAGAGGGGCCTCACGTAAGTCCCTTCTCAAGCAATTCCTTTCCTGTAGTAGGTGGTATTTTCTAGGGAGCTGCATGAGGAAATTTAGGGGGCGTTTAGTTGCCTGCATTCGGCCCGGCCTGGCCTGTGGAATGTAGTGGGACCTTATCCGTGAAGCTCTCGCGAGCCTCATCTCAAGTGCTAGGCTTTTCAGATGAGAGACAGCAATGTTTTAGCCTCTCCACAACCACAAAGCACTCTCGAGTGCTATGCTTTTTCAATGGCGCCATGCATCATCATCCAGGCTCGACGTCAACCACGCATTGCCTTCTTGACTCGGACTGACTCCGCCGCCGCCACTGCTATTTGGGTTCAACCAGGCGGAGTCCACCCGCAATGGTCTTCGGCCCCACCTCTGCTTCAACCCTGACATGCATTAGGTGCGAGTCTGGACCAGGGACAATAGACTTAGCCATGGTGTCATCACCTTCCTTATCCTCTACGATGCCACCCTAGACCGAGTCCACCTCACCTCGAACGAGATCCACGCCACACCCTAGATGAGGTCCGCACAATCTCCAGATCGGGTCTGCATTGTGCCTCAGACAAGGTTCATGCCACCATAGACAGAGTCTGTGACACCCCCAGACCAAGTCCACGTTGTGCCAAAGACAATATCTTCGTTGCTCCTGAGAAGACGGTTCACTATACCTACTACCTTGGCCCTTCCAACACGTTGACAAAACTTTTCGAGTGTCTTAACAAGGATGGCTTGACCTCAGGTGTGGTTTAATGGGTCTTAACGACTTTACCGTGGTCAAACTTCGCTTTGCCTCGATGGCGTCTCCGCTACTAGGGGCTCCTCCTAACTCGATGGGTTCACCTCGGCGAGCTCAAACACACCTTAATGTCTTGACCTCGTTGTGGTTCAATTCGGTCTCGATGGCTTTGCCTCGGCTGAACTTCTCTTTGCCTCGATGGTGTCTCCACGACGAGGGGCTCCATCTAGCTTGATGGATTCACCTTGGTGAGTTCCAACACGTCTCGATGGCTTGATCTCGGTGTGGTTCAATTTGGCCTCAACGGCTTTATCTCATATGAACTTCACCTCACATTGATGGCATCTCCTCGACTAGAGGCTCCCCCTAGTTCGACGGATTCACCTCGTAAGCTCCAACACGTCTCGATGGCTTGTGCTCGGCGTGATTCGACCGGTCTCGACGGCTTTGCCTTAGCCAAACTTCGTTGATTGCATCTCTCTGACTAGGGGGCTCCTCTAGCTTTATGGATTCACCCTGCAAGCTCCAACACACCTTGATGGCTTGATCTCGTTACCGTTTGATCGGTCTCGATGACTTTGCCTTAGCCAAACTTCACTTTGCCTTAATTGCATCTCCCTGACTAGGGGCTCTCTCTTTCTCTATGGATTCACCTCATCGAGCTCCAACACTTCTGCTGACTTGACCTCGGTGTGGTTCAACTCGGTCTCAATGGTTTTGCCTCGGTTCAACTTGGCTTTGCCTCGATAGTGTTTCCTCAAACTAGGAGCTGCCCCTACCTCAATGGATTCACCTTGCCACATCGAGTTATCACTCTGGTGCATGCCTTCCCACCTAAAGGCCTAGATGGGTTGAGCACTCTTTGCTCCACCAGCCACGCCTTTTGGGGTTAAGAGAGAACATTCTTGCCCTAGGGCCAATTGAAAACATACTCATCCTCCAGGGCTAAGTGAATGGATACTCACTCTCTAGGGACAGGTGAAAATATACTCACCCTCCAAGGCCAAGTGAACTTAACCTAACATGGACTTTTCCTCACCCTCTAGGGTTGAGTGGGCACACATAAAGTGCTCTCGAGCCTCATCTTGAGCGATAAGCTTTTTGATGGGATATGGGGTAATAACGTACCCCCTTCACAAGAATTGGCGAATAAATTAGAAAAATCCTTTCATGATAGGTCAGAGGCCAAGAAATGGGCACATTACCCAAAAGTTCCTTCCTACATTGAAAAACAAGCCACAACAAATGATAACCAAATCAACTACTTTCATCGAAGGCCACACCTTGGTTGTTGAGTACTTTTTGCCTCACAGTCAATGCCTAGATGAGTCAAGCACTGCGCTTCGGTGCACCACTACTTGTTTCGTCGAGTCGAGCTACTCGCATTCTGTCGTACAACTCATCCACAAGCCACATGTTAATAAGTTGAGTACCTCATGTTCTGGCGTATGCCTCCTCACCTCAACAAGTCAAGCACTCCTCGTGTTGTAGGCCACACCTCAACGAGTTGAGCACTTCTCCTTCATAGGCCACGCTTCGATGAGTCGACAACTTGTTGTTCAGGTGCAAATCTCGTCACCTTGAAGATCATTTCTTAGTGAGTCGAGAACTCCTCATAAGGTCATGCCCCTGGCGAGTTGAGTATCCAGCTCTTCGGTGCACACCCCCCTCGCACCACGGGTGACCCCTCGATGAGTCAATTAAGAGGCGCTTCAATGCACACCTCCTCGCCTCATAGGCAACCCATTAGCATCAGGTACTTTGTGCCCCAGTACACTCCTCTAGTCGTCGGGTTAGTTCGCTTGGCGAGGGACAGCACTCCTCAATGGCTTTGCCTCCATATAATAGGACTGGACATATAGGGTATTCTCTTGACCAAGCCCATCTCGATCTATTGGCATCTTCTCAATTATGTGTGCCTGTTAGATTGATGGCTTCACCTCGGCAAGCACCAACATGCTGCCTCAGCGCATATGATCAGCCTCGAGGGCATTCTTTCAACAAAACATAGCTTCACATTGAGCACTCCTTGCTACATAGACCATGTTTTCGTAAGTCGAGCACGTGGCATGCCTCCTAGCTTCTAGCACCATGCCTCGACAAGTCAAGAAGACAATGACCTAGTACATATCCCCTCACCTTGAGGGCCAAGCCTTATCAGGTTGGTCCTAGGCACACACACTGACCTCGAACATCTCAGTGTGTTGGCATACATCGATTGATCACATCTCAATATATCGTCCAACTCAGCGTCATCAATCGAGCTTGTACATATTGATGCGTACGCCCCCATCAGCTTCAGATGCCTTAAAGCTCCATCGTACCCCGAACTAACGGTACATCCACGCCCATCTCAACAAGTTCACACAACAGCATGTTCACCTAAGAGCTCCACGTGTATTGGACTTACACTTACTTCTGTGTGTTTACATGAGTCAACCTTTTGCACCTCAGGGTTCTGTCGCTCTTTGATGGATAAGCCTTGACCACGCCCAGGCGAGTTGAGCTTGGCACTCCATTCATACCTTTACCCCTCAAAGGCCATGAGTCAAGAACTCACTTTACAATGCACTTCTTTGGACTAGGTCCTAACTCTGTGCCTCCGCATTACTTCCTCATCTAGGTGGTTAACGCTTGACTCCTTAGCTATTTGTGACCCCCCCACGTCCTTTTGTGCAATGGTGAACTCCCCAATATGACCCAAAATCGACCTAACGGAGTAGTGCCCCTTCAATGGACACCAATAGGAACCTAACTTGGGGGGTGCGTGCACGACCCATTGCTTGAAATTCACATGAGGACTAAGCTATTTTAACATGTTATCGGAGTGCACGCTACGTTTTGGGAGGGTCTCCACGCTACGTCAGGCCAACAATAACATCGGCAAAGCAAAGTGCGCCGAAGTGTGCCATGACAACTTGAGACAGGTTTCGGGGACCAACCTCTACGAGGCATGAAACATCGGGAGATCCACCTTGGATGAGGTTCGAGGACCAATCTCGGCTAGGCGTGATGAGGTCCGAGGATCAATCACGAACGAGGTCCGAGAATCAACCTCCACATGACATGGAACATTGGGGATCTACCCTGGATGAGGTTCACAATAGCCACGTGCCAATGTCCCATCGATACTCGCGTAAAAGGAAGGCCAACGACGTCGCAAATCTTAGACACGGCTGGAGTTGCTTGACAAAATGGATGAAAGTACCCATTGGCACAACCTAAGATCCGAGGGTAAAAATATAACTTCGGATACTTCCCCTCCCCTCCATAAATAGGACCCCTTCTAAATAGGGAGGACATCACTTGTAACACTCACCACCCATATGCAATAAATTCGTTATGCCCCTGATGTGTAGCTCTCGTTGAATCTCCTCTTGCATCCTTGGTGGTCGCTGACCCCGACCGAAAACGCCTACAAATTTATTGTCCAATCTCGTATCGACCACAAGTACCCTACTCTTTTAACCTTTTGAAGAGAAGGCGGCCCCCATTTCTTACAGCTGATGAACACAAAAACCGTCACAACAGGTGAAACATACCACATTTCCGTTAATGCATACACAGAACAGAGGAAACATACGCAATGCTACGAAAGGAGACATAACTCCAACGGTCCAACCACAAGACCGAGTTCATCGATCGGAGCAAAAAAGGGAACCGTGAACGCAGCAACAAGACACGATATCTTATAGTGCAGAAAAGCTAGGACTTCATTCACCCTGTAAAAAGATTTGACAACAAAGACAACATGATCTTATTAGTGGCTACGCCGGTATCGATCGCTGGAGATGGATTGCACAGTGGTGGCTGCCTGCCTTGGTGGAAGTGTGTCGGCGCAGATATCGCCATCGACTGGAGTGACATGAGGGCCTCGATCAGAAGCCTTCATGTGTTGTTATTGACACTGCGGAGCATCCATGGTGGCAGCTTGCCGCTGTTTACTTGTGCCGGGGACGGTTGAGGTTCTGCCTCCCCCCCTGCTCCTCTAGATTGATATGACCTGCAGTTGTGAAGAGGAATGGTAGCGTGACTAAAATAGACAGTGGCTTTCATGGAAGAGTAACGATGCTAGATCATTGCTAATGTAAGTGCATTGTCCAACCGCAGTATCATGCCAAGTTTGGCTAGCAAGGTGAAACAAGCTATCACATGTAATTCGTATAGAAAGCCATTTACAGGAACGCATAACATCTAGCTAAGTTGCTTTCAGGCATGAATACATTGTCTCAATGGCTCCATTCAACGGACTAACAACGCTCGATTGGTACAACTCATCAACTTAAAGTTTTTGAGTTAGCTAGGGTATAGTCAATATTTTTGCTAAGTCCTCAGAGGTAAATGTACAGCATTAACTAATTAACCTACTTCTAGCCATGCATGAGATCATTATGGAACAGGAAGGAAAACATAGCCAATATTTTTCTGAAGAAGTGCAGAGACTGCTCTACTTTATATTAGTGGCACATGCAGGAGAAAAATATAGTAGAAACAGTGGAAGTATAATACCCAATATTTAGAGTCGGCATGGAATCTGGAATCGTTACTGCTGTAGGTGAAGGTGAGCTTGTTGTTGCTCCATTTGGCTGCTCCCGGTGACGAGTATTTAATAAAGCATAACTTTTGTCTTTGTCTTTCTCTGTTTCCACGAGGTGCTTTGAAAAATACCAACAACAGAAGAGTTTAGCCTCCGGCTACACCACACTTGGTCATCTTGCAGTAAACAAGAAAGGAAGTTTTACCTTTTGCAGTTGGTCATTCTGATCTGTAAGTGACTTCTCCTGTACAGTAGAAGATATTATGAATATTGTGTGTATATTGAAGAGACCTAAGGGGCCATATATATATAAGGGAGTACAGGAGGATATATACCATATAGAGAGATAAATCATATACGGAATAGAATACAAACTTTATATCTTAATACGGACTCTATCTCTTTAACATCCCCCTCAAATGCAAGTCATATGCAATAACATTGCATTTGAAAGAGTTGACAATAAAATAGTAACAAAAATCCGAAGTTTGAATCTTAATAATAACATCGTAGCGTGCAACTCTTGAAAAATAATGTCAACTCAAGCCGAAGAGAAATAGATAAAAGCATGACGGTGCAGATCGAAGTCCAAGACGACGGCGACGCAGTGCACAAGGTGCAGAAGAAGCGTGACAGCCTTAGAAGCTCGGAGCGGCGACATCATAACGATTTCTACGATCTGCACGCGGCTCAAAGAGGAGCGGTGGCTGCTGTCATGCAAAATAAAATTCCTACACTTCTATAACTGACAATAAATTTGTGGATTCGTATAGCTTAAACGAACTGAAAGGTAAAAGCTATGGACTTAGGATGGACACAAACGGAAGACTCAAAACGAAAAGGACTCAAAAACGGTAGACTCATTAGAAAAGAAAAAAAATCCAAGAGTAGCTAGCTAGCAGCAAGACATACAACCAGCCGAGCAACTCCATTGATAGGACAAAGCGAGAACAGCGTCGCCACATCCATGACGATTCGCCATGCGCTCAACGATACGACTTCTGGAACCTCGCGCGGGCGCCGCGACCACCGAACTTCTTCGACTGCATACTCGATGGCAAGCGGGAGCTAGCGCTCCGCCCAACTCGAGCACTCGCGTCGTCATCTGCTCATCGCGCGCTCTCTCCGATCCCGTCGACTCGCCCCAGATCTAGCGCACATATTCTCTCGAAGGTTTTGATTGCGTGGACCAACGCCGACGCTGGGGACGGCGCAGGTGACCGCGAGCGCCTGGTCCCGCGTGCTGCGTCCCTACCTGCAACACCTCAAGTCTGTCGCCGACGAGATAGAGCTGTGCCGGCGAGAGCTGCAACTGTACACCAACACCGGCGGCGACGGCACCCTCGCGCCGCAGTAGGTGTTGGCACCGTTCACCCACCCCACCACGCTCGATACGGTGGCCATGGACCTGGAGCTCAAGGCCCACGTCCGCGCCGACCTGGAGAGCTTCCTCAGGGGCCACGCGTACTACCACCGACAGCGGCAGCGGATCAAATCCGTGGACGTCCGAGCAGAGCGCGGCCGGATCTGGGACTGAGGGAGAAAGCGCGGCATGGCCGTCAACGGACGGATACACATGGATCCAGTGGTGAGACGGAGACATGCTGCTGTGTCGGCAACCGGGAAAGGGTTGGCCGCCCCCAGGAGATTAGATCAATCCTCCCAGGGGCAGTAGATGCGGAAGTCGAGCGGAGCCTAGGAGGCAACAGTGGCTACAATAAACTCTAACCTTAACCTTGGCTCTAATACCATGTTATGAATATTGTGTATATATTGAAGCGACCTAAAGGACCATATATATATAAAAAAGTATAGCATGATATATACCATATAGAGATAAGGCATATATGAAATAGAATATAAACTTTATATCCTAATATAGATTCTATCTCCTTAACAGAAGACAGCTGATTGTAAGAACATGTTAGCATAAACCTATATCTACATTGTGCATTTCCTGACACAATGTTAGCACAGGTTTGTTGCTGGACGTACGGTAACTGCCAACAGTCTTAACTGCTTTATTTTTCGTTGTTTCATGGTAATGTGCTGTGTAACAGCTATTGAGACACTCCTCCGCATACGATGTGCATCTGAACACGGTTTTACAGCTCTACTCTAGCCCTAAGGGGGTGATCGGAATAGCGATGGCTTTTGGCTTTTAGCTGAAAAAACACTGTAGCTGGCTGAAAAAACACTGTAGCTGAGTTAGTAGATAGTGTAGTGAATAGTGAAAAAAAAGCTAAAGTTAGAAGCTGAAGCCGAAAAAATCGAAACGATCACCCCTTAACTCCCCGTTCAATTTTCTCTCTCTTAACGCAATAGCTGGCGGTTCTCTTGCCATTCACTTAAAAACATGGTGCATTTCCTGCAGTATATACCTGAGACTGATTATGTCTCATTCACTAGGTTCAAATTGTCCAGTAATTTGTTCTTTCGTTTTGTAACTTAATTTTGTTTTAGAATATATTGTTGCAGCAGGGTAGCGGCTGTTGACAGATTTGTAAATGTTGAAGAAATAGATGTTCAAATAAAATTTAAGCATAACAAAACATAACGGTGCTGCCAGCAGACTGTCCACGTTGAACTTCATTAAAAACACATTGGTCTCACTGCAAAATGCGCATGGTTCCTTCGATTTTTTTTGGCAAGGGTGTATTTACGGTGGCTCAATTGCTTAGTGGTCCTTGTACACATGCAGCACGCAAACCGCAAGGGAATCTTAATGAGGGCATACCTTCTTCTGAAGCTCAGATATTGAATCAAACAGAAGCTGATTCTGTAAAAAGGCAATGCTATTCTATAAGATTTGAGTTAGAAATTGGTAAATGAAGCAAACTAAGTCTGCACACCAACAGCACACCAACACAACTTGTTCACCTTTCTTGATCTTATGTGCTTCAAAGAACTGTCAAGTTGTTGTTCCAATTGTTGGAGTTCTTTTATTGTCAGTGCGTCCAATTGTTCACCTAAGAGTTGCCTTGAGTTGAAATAGATCAAAACACCTGTTAGCAGTCATCATATAACCAGAATGAGGATGTTCTTATCAAAGTACACAATACCTTTGACTCTTCTGAAGTGCTTCGAGTTTGGTCTTTAACCTACCATATTCATCTCCCCGATTTGCCTAAGGAGAAAATGAATATCAAGTACAGATAATCAACAAGTTTAGCTGGAAGAAACTAATCTCTTAACTACAACGGTGTAGATAGTTTTCCAACAATTAAGGATGCTATTTACCTGGTCTCCAATATTTGGATCCAGTACAGCTCTTTCTTCAAATGAGTAACGTTGGTAACGATCAAGAATCCCTTCCATGTTACTGAAGAAATGACATAACAATGTCATGCATGCAGCCAAAAAAAAGAGATCTCATATTAGAATATAACCAAACAAATACTCAGATATGATTTTTAATACTTCTGATATTATAGAATCCATGATGTACAAATTTGTACTAAAATCATGTCCTATGACTGAAATTATTGAAAATGCCGAGACTTAATTTTCTGCTTATTTAGAAAGTGCAATACACATTGGACTATTTTCTGCTGATAGCACGGATAACATGCATAACCAAATGCAATACATGTGTTTTGGAGCAAACTGTCATGGTTAGATAAAGTTGTCGAGCAATTTGTGACGCAAACACATGAATGTTTGCAGGTAATATCGTCATCGCATATTCGCATGCACTGTCTACCTTAAAGAGTTACAGAGAACCAAGGAACTCAAGCAACCGAGGGTGCTACAGACGTGAATACAGAAAGGGTGTTCTAGAATCGGACGACGTCTTACAAAGTAGTTTGCGATGTGATAATAATTCTTACATGCAGAGTTACTTATACTCTCTTAGTTTGTGTTTTATATAAAAACTATGCATTGCATTGACCATACATAGGGTGGCACTAATCTGTTCTAAGTCATACAATTAGCTAATTAACATCAACTTTTTGCAAGAAGCTTTACTACTTAAAAATACAAATTGGTGGTCGTCGTCCGTTCTCTCTTTACTCCGCAGTTGTCCAATCTAACCACAAGATAGAATCTGGGCCATTCATCTCACGCCGGTCTCTCTCCTTGGAGTTTCTTCCTTCACCCCACCCAGCGCGCAGCCCCCTCCTCATCTTTTACGTGCAGTTACATGTGGGCCCCACATCGCCACCACCCCCACACAATTCCCTCACCAACCAGCCCACTACCGCATGCCCGCACCCTAATCCCAACCAACTCCCTTCAGCCGCCGCTCCTTCCCTCGCGCTTGCACCTGCGCTGCCTCAACCGCTACTCCCCTCGAGCGCATCTGCGTAACCGTTGCCGTCGCTCCCCTCGCATTCGCGCCATCGCTCCCCTCGTGTTCGCATATGTTCTGTCGCCACATCTTCTCCCCTCGCACGCATCTGACGTTGCCGCCGTCGTTCCCCTTGTGCTCGCATCTATGCCCTCCCCTCGCACTCACATCTACGCCACCGCCACTCCTCCCCACGCATCCCCTGCTCGCCGCTCCTCCCATCACATCCACATCGAACCGCCCCTTCCCTCCACTTCCCTCTTAAGATCTATTTGCCATCACACCTCCTCCTTAGAAATACAAGTTGGTGGTCGTCATCCGTTCTCTCTTCTCAGTCATCTGATCTAACCACGAGATAGATTTTGAGCCATCCATCTTGCACCCCTTTCTCCCTAGAGTTTATTCCTTCACCCCACCCAACGCGCAGCCCCCTCATCTTTTATGCGCAGTTACATGTGGGCCCCACGTCGTCACCATCCCTTAGGATTCCCTCACCAACCAGCCCACTACCGCACACCCACACCCTAATCCTAGCCAACTCCCTTCTGACGCTACTCCTTTCCCTGTGCTCGCATCTGTGCCGCCTCAACCGCTACTCCCCTAGCATGCGCATCTGCGTAGTAAGTGTGGCAATATTTGGATTTCTACAATCTAATAATGCAATTACTACAAAATTTGCCACAATACATGAGTTATGTTGAAACTGCATCATTAGATTAGAATGGCTTATGCATCATCAGACTAATTCTAATCAGTTTCTACAGACGGTATGCGTTATTGTGCAGTATATACAGACATTATTAAAAATGTCATTTTGGCACATTAAGATCCCAGTCATCTATAGGTATGTCCATCCATCTATAAATCTAAATCGTAAACATTATATATTAATATATGTTAAAGTATATAGATTAACTACATAAAAATAATACCATTGGATTTGTCTTGCAAAATTCTTTCATAATATATATTTTTATTATTTTTGCTAGTATAGTATGATAATAAATCATAGTCCAAGTCTTGCATTAGAGACAGTACAAAATAAAAAACGACCTACATTTGTGGACGGATGGAGTATTGAATAATAATACATGTGGGGAATCCAATTTGAGTTACCATTCTGTGATGTGCTTAATCTTGTAAAATTATACATGTTGACTCGTTAACTATGAAAAATGGTTGTTTTCTCTTAACTATAACTCTACCTTTACAATCACACAATAATAAGACAAAATACATCCTTCAGATCAGATCATCCACTTACAACAAAAAACACTGATATACTGAAAAAATCACTCGTCAAATAACTAAAGACATTTTCCATTAACATTGAATAAAATAGGTTAACACAGTCTTCCCTAAAATAAGATGGTTTTAGCTCAAACTTAACCATGCCATATTGTTATGTCAATTGGCTAGTTATATATACATTATGCATATAGCACGTGGTTCACAATTTCGCCGAAATTTCGCTGAAATTTTGGAAATTTCGTCCATTTCACTACCCCGGAAAGAAGAACGGTTTGGTCGAATTTATCCCCCATTTGAATTTTGTCCAAATTTCATCCAAATTTTGATTAAATTTCATCCAAATTTTGAGTTTTTCATCCAAATTATTGAACCCTCCGAAAGTTTTTTCAAACCGATACTTTGAACCCTGATATAGCATGCTACAAGGAATCTCAGCATTCAATTATTCTCCTAGAATCTCCCTTTTATTTAACAATAAAAGGTCATAATTTGCTAAAACAATCCAACATCACAATCAAAATTTTCAACAATGTATAGTCTTGGTGTTCACTGAAGGAACTAAAAGCTAAACGGGCGATACAACATGGAACCATATGTCAGATAATCTGATCACCATGCATACCTCTTAGAATTGATACGAAACAGTTTGGTATAGAACATTCCTTTTTACAAACAAAAGAGTTTTTCTTATTGAAAGGTGGATTATCATCCATTTTAAGTGATAAAAAATCGCGACATACTAGTTATGTCACTCTCACTATACCCACATACGATATGTGGGTATGTAGTATATGATTCGTCTATTTCTTAGAGTATGACAGACGAATCGAATCTTCTTATGGTTCTATTTTAAAATAGGTATAGGTATGCCATACACCCCGCGGGGATTGTAGTTCAATTGGTCAGAGCACCGCCCTGTCAAGGCGGAAGCTGCGGGTTCGAGCCCCGTCAGTCCCGAACTAGGGTTCAATGAATGGAGAAATTCATCTTTCCTTTTTCCATAAAAAATTTCCATCAAAAAAGGGGGGGCAGGAGAAAAGATCAAATACCTACGGGGCATCCTTACTTCCCTTTTTTGATTTTTTTCATTAAAGAGGGAGGGAAGGCCTATAGGAATTTCTTTTTTCATTACTCCCAGTTGATAAAGAAAGACATACATATCATACGTGGATTAGTATAATTTAGGATATTACTCTATCCTTATGATGATACCATCCTCATCTTAACTTCCTATTCAACTCTTATGAATTATGGAATATGGAATAGAGTACCGGTATTTTATCGGAATCCATACATAAATTGTATTCGTTTATTCTTAGACAGTGAATTTAATATAATTAGTACTTTTTGGGTTAAACCAGGCCCCTTCCATTTTGTAGTTCCAACTTTGTTTGTGTATGTTCAATGACTAATTGGAAAGAATCTGCATCCTAATATATGACACATAAATGCACAGAGGGAATCATGCATGTTGTGAGAAATGGTGCTTCTGAAATTTCCGGAAATAATGAGACAAGTAATACCAGTTCTCCAGATCATAAGGGACTTAGATAATAAATCGCTTCTACAGGAAGCAAGGAGTTAGTTTCTATAGAATTTGAAACATTAACCATTAATTACATGATAAACCCAACTTCTTACTGCTTTGTTTACTTTGGGGATGACAGATATCATCTGAATTAACATCACCAATATGCACGCACCGCTACATATTGAGAAGGAACAAGAAAACACAGATGCAACAACCGGCAACCCAACAGTGCTACTTAAAGTACATATATTAACTACATAACAATAATACTATTAGATTTATCTTGCAAAATTATTTCATAATATGTATTTTTTATTATTTTTGTTAGTATATTATGATAACAAATTATAGTCGAAGTTTTGCATTGAAGACTGTAAAAAATAAAAAATGATCTACATATATGGATGGATGGAGTAAATAGTTAGCATTCCGCTATGCATTTACTAAGAAAAATGTCGGCTAACAATCACACATTACATGCTACAGTTCTCCTATTTCGTACAGAAGAGCATAATCATATGATAAGACCTGTAGACACTAATCAAGTACCATCCACCGATCCATCTCAACTTCACAAATGATCTTACTTTTCGCCGGTACATATTAATTAGCCATGAATCCCGACCTCTTGCTCCACTGCTAAGCTGAGACTTCACATACTAATTAACAAATCACCTTAAATGTTAAAACCTACTGCGCATGTACTAATCACCACTTCACCAGTACTACTACTACTCGTACTCCAATACACACCAGCGTCATCGGGTTACATAATCCAGGAAATACCGAAATACTAATACTAGTAATCAAGTACGAGCAAGTTCATCCCGAGCTACGCAGCAAGCGATTACACGGTCGAAACAAGGCGATGTCAGATCACCCATGCAAGCAGAAACCACACGATATAGCACGAAATAATAACTGCACACGCATCCAGTAAAACATCTCCCGCAACGCAATTCCCCACCCAAAGGATCGAACATTCCGAAACAAAACCAGCCCAAATCAGTCATCCAGTTCACCAAACCCATAATAGAGCTCATAGGTAGCAGCGGGAAGGCGAAGGGGTCGGGAAGGAGGCTAGGTAGGTGGATTCAACGTGTGTACGTACCTTGCTTGGCTGGAGTACTCGTAGAGCTTGCCCTTGGTGGAGAAGACGATGAGCGCGACCTCGGCGTCGCAGAGCACGGAGATCTCGTGCGCCTTCTTGAGCAACCCGTTCCGCCGCTTGGAGAAGGTCACCTGCCGGTTTATCTTGTTCTCGATCCGCCGCAGCTGCACCGGCCCGCGCCCCATCTCCGCCCTCCTCGTGGCACCCTCCGGGTCGCGTGCGTGCTCGCGGCGACGCCTCCCAGGCTAGCTGCAAATGGCTGCGGCGCCGGCGACGTGTGGAGGGAGGGATGTGGTGTGTTGTGGTGGTGCTCGGAGAAGAGGGGAGGCGAGAGGGCGGTTTTAGATGGGGGCGAGAGGCGGTGTGGCGAAACCGGGGTGGTTTTGCCCGCGCGCTGTCGTGTTTTGATTGGCCGGAGGGGTCTCGGGGCGACGTCGAGGGCTCCACGCCGTTCGATCGGGAGAGGGGTCGTTATTGCGACCCAGGTGGGTGTTGGCCCGCGGCACGAGCGCACCCGCGCCCGTGTGCGGGCATTGGTCGCCGGGGAGGGTGGGGCCCAGCGGGGTGTGCCCGGGATGGTGCGGCTGCGCGGTGCGAAAAGTTTTTTTGCCTTAACCTCAGGGATCGTTGTGGTCCGAGGCTGTCGGGTACAAGGGAGCGAGACGGCGGCTGACACGTGGCGTAGCCGACGTGGACATCGGTTAACGTGTTGTGGTCATTGTTTTAAGGTTGACAACTCCTGCGTCCGAATGAGTAATTTTTTTTCGGTTGAGGCTCTACTCATGTGGTCTGATCATCATCACATAAACTTCATCCACTCTTTATTCTTATGCGCCCTCACGGGAGTAAGATTCTGTTCTTTGCGACTTCTAAAAATCGTTTTTAGTTTTTACTATAGTAACTAACTTTTAAACGGAGTATTTTTTTAAGATGGAGTCTACAAATTAATTGTAGTACACATTAAAATACTAATATCTGTACCATCAAAAATCGCAAGCAAGTATCTTTCTTTCCGCAATCTCAATCGCAAACAGCCAAAAAGTCATCAGCCGCAGCAAAAAAGAACAGACCCTAAGTCAATTCCTCTTCAACTCTCCCGTAAGTCCTAACCCCAACCACCGTTACTCATGCCCCTCATCGACGACCAAAAGCTTGCATTTGCGTCCCCTCCATCCTTTATCCACCGATCAAAGCTCGTCACCACTAGTGTTCGACAAGGTTATCCACCGCAATTGGAGCTCATGTGTAGGTCTCCGTAGCGAGGAGCGACTGGAGCTCACATAATTTTGGCGATGTCGAGGCTCAAGAAGGTGGGGCGGGCAACAGGGGAGTGGATGGCCAGCGACGAGGCATCTTCGTCAGCCGAAATGAGGCACTAGGTCAACCGCCATCGCTGCCACTTGCACGCCATCCTCATCCAATAGGCTTTGTTGTACATGTTTCTCTAAATTGTTGTAATATTTTTTCCAATTGTTATGTGAAGTGTTTTATTTTGTTGTAACGTCTCTTTTCAAATTTTGTCACAAGAGGTGTATTTCTTGCAGTGGGCATTTTGATTTATTACATGAAGTGTTTTTATTTGTTACAATTTGCCTTTCTCAAATCTTTGTAACAGGAGATATTTGTTGCGGTTGATTTACTTATTTGCGACTAATTTATTATTGCAATAGGCTTGGTAGTTTGTTATGTCATTTTCTTTCTATGGCTTTGTTGCAAATCAAGCGGGATTTTGTTGCACACTTAGATATGTGTTATTATAGTCGCTGCAATATTGAATTGCCAATCCAAGGGGAGATCGAACGGTTATGAGATAGGGTGTTAAGTGACATCTAACGGCTACCCTGGACGTCTGATTCCAGCACCTAAATCGGACGACTGGGCGCTAGTCATCTCCTTAAAATATCGCGCTATAGCGTTGCCATAGTGGTCAAGGTACCTTGAGCATTACATATCAGTTTTTTGTTGTGGTTTGGTGTAATATCGCTAGTATATTGAACCAATACACGCGCTATCCATTCCAAGCTATGTCAGCATTGCTGCCTAAGAATGTTCAAACTACCTCTGATATAGGGATACGCCTCTTGATTTGCGAAATTTCACTAATACCAGCCTTTCCTCTAAATGGGCTTCCATATCCCCACCTAATCCATTTAATTAACCATATATATTCCCACAATCCTCGGTTTTGCTAGTTAATAATATTCCATCTCTTCTTTTACCCATTGAAAATTTCTCTCTCATTAGAAGAGGAGGGAAGAGCCCATGCACACCTAAGGGCTAAAATAAGGTAAGTCTAATCATTGATCTATTCTCTTGTATGATTTACCAACCAAGACAATCATGTGTTATCAAAAGATAATGAGAAGCCAAGCAACAAGCACATATTTTCCATATAGACAAAAAAGAAGGAACAAAAGGGGACATTGATTTTCCCTTTTCTTCATTATAGAATGAAGATTAATCAACAAAACACTATATGACTTTTATGGTTTTAATGTTGTCTTAGATACAGACTTGTAGGATTTGATTTTTGGATATTCTATGCAAATTATGGCTGAGATTTATAGTTTAATATTATGTATCTTTATATTTTAAGTGTTTTATATCTTAGCATGTAGTGTCTGTTGTATCTCTGATATACGCTATCCGCTATAAAATAGTCCACCACTATACTTCCGCTACCTGCTATTTAAAACATTGATAGTGGCAAATCGCATGGCGGTAAGAGGGCGTCAGGGTCGGCCCTTGGGGGGGGGGGCCCAAACAGGGGCGGACCCACAGGGGGCCTAGCCGGCAGCCGGTTTGTCTCATCGCCTTTCGCACGCGTGCGCATCCTTGAATGCCTTGTTCGCAGACTGCTCGTTCGTCTCCCATTAAGGGCGTCGCAGATCCGCCCCCTCGCTCTCCCCCCGCCGCCCCCTCCCCCTCCTAGCCTCCCCCCGCCCCCTCCTCCCCCTCACGGCCTCCCCTCCTCCCCGCCCCCTCCTCCCCCGTCGGCCCCGCCTCCTCCCCTTCCCCGTCGGCCCCTACTCCCCTCCGCAGATCCGCCCCCCCTCGGCCGCCTCCTCACTCCTCCCCCTTGCTCTCCCCGCCACCTCCTCCCTCTCCCCGCCGCCGCGCCTCTCCCCCTCCGGCCTCCCCGCCGCCCCCTCCTCTCCCCTCGCGCCTCTCCTTGTCCGGGAGGCGCACTCGTTGCCATGGGTGCGCGGTGGGGCTTCGCCTCATCGTTAGGCTCCACCGCTCTTCATCTTCCTCGTCTTGCTCCAGTGCAGGTGGGTCGCGATGCGGCTCCGCTCAATGGCGAAGGTAACTAGAAACGCCGTGTTGTGCGTATGCGATCGCGTCGAGACGATGCGGCGATCTTGTTCGGTTTGGTTGGGTCCGGATGATTTTGCGATCGCTCACCGGATCGTGTGTTGTTCTGTACACGCTAGGATTGGCGCCGCTGAGCCGAGGCGGGGTGGAGGCCGATCCCATGGAGCCTTGGAGGATTGGGATCCCATGGTCGGACAACAATCCATGCGGCTGGTCCCGCGTGCAATGCTTTAACGGTAAAGCAGAGATTATGTAAGTCTTTTTTTCCTCTAATTTTTTTCCCATATGATGTCCTGCTATGGTTTCAGATTGTCTATTCTTCAGATTGCTTCATGACTTATTCCCGTATTTGTGGCGTCATGCTATGGTTTTGAGTTGGTATGAATACATAACACATTTTAAGTGTTTGTTGGTAAAATTAGATTATATATATATATATATATATATATATATATATGTGTGTGTGTGTGTGTGTGTGTGTGTGTGTGTGTGTGTAGATTTATATTTAGATATTTATACTAGGGCCCCTATTTCTAGTTTCGCCCCGGGCCCCTAAAATCCCAGGACCGGCCCTGGAGGGCGTTCGTATTGGTTTTTGCTAATAGTTTTTGCCTGAAATTGAATAGCAGCAGTTGAAAGAAGTGACTTTAAGAAGGAGAGCACGAGCGATGGGCATGTGGGAGAGAGATGCATGAGTGTGATGGGAGTGAGAGGAGTGGGGCACGTGATGTATCTGTGACCCCTGTCTTATCCTCAGAATGAGACGGTAGCAAGAGAAGTGGACAAAACACTTTAAAAAACTGAATGTTCATATTAACTTTAACTTTTTTTAAATAAAAGATAGAAATAAAAAGCTAATATGTACAGGCCAAGTCTCCTTATGGGCTAGTCCTTGAGGGCGATTGTTTGCTGAAACAATGGAGTGCGTGCAGGTGCGCGCTTGGCATCATTTGTGAAGGTCTAAAGGGTGCAGTAAATGACGGACGAGAAGATGTGTCGGTTGCATAAAGCAGTGTGTGACCAATGTGATAAAGAAGCATACAACATAAACATCTTACGCATAGCAAATAAGGCAGCCATGTGAGCCATACAGGAATTCCACAGAGGATTTGCACTATGCGAAGCTTCTATCTTCTAAGGCTCCATTTGGAAAGTATAAATTTTACAAGAATTATGTACTTTCTCTCTCCACAAATTTAGGTCAATATAGGTTTCATACGGTCAAACGTTTCAAACTTCAACCATTATATATATATATATATATATATATATATATATATATATATATATATATATATATATCAAAGTATATAGACTGACTATATAAAAATAATATCATTAGATTTATCTTGTAAAATTCTTTCATAATATATATTATTATTTTTGCTAGTATATTATGATAATAAATTATAGTCAAAGTCTTATATTGAAGACCGTAAAAAATTAAAAGCAACCTACATTTATAAACGGATGTAGTAAGATTTTTGTAAGAACAATCTAATTTTTATATGAATCGGAAAAAATTTCCATATTTCAAAACATGGTCTAAATAAGATGCGAAGAAAAGATAAAATGCATGAGGTCATTGTAGCTGGCTGAAATTTTACTGTAGATAAGTTAGTTTATGGGCATAATTAAATTTAAAAAAATGTAAAAATAAAAACGGCTCGCTAGTCTAGAGCGGACAATGCAAAGGAATACTAGAAAAAAATGAAACGCAAAAAAACGTAAAAATAAAAAAATTCACTACGTGATAAAATTGCTACAGTAATTTCGTCACTGCTACAGTATTTTGACACCAAACAGTGAAAAAATCTCCATATTGAACGGGACCAAAATCACGATCCTTCACGAAGGGTCCACCTCTAATTGCGTGCAATATACTCTACTACATGGATAAACATTACGTCCTGTGGGGTCAAACGAGCCTACAGTTTTTTTTAAATGGCCCTGCATTATTCATATTTACAGTGAATCAGATAAACTTTTTAGGATTTTAAATGCATTGACTCCACAAAATTTGAGTTCTAAATTCACCATTGTATTGGATCAAATATGAACAGTTAACTATGATCTATTCCTCTCGAACTCTACGTCTTATGGTTTATTACTACAGCTTACATTGTAGCATATATTTTTTTTAAAAAATATAAAATATAAGTTAAAAACAACTTAGTGAAGGAAGAAAGAAAAAAATATCGCCCGTGGGAGCAGCATCGTCCTTACTGGAGACATGGGATTGATCGCAGCGCACAGAGTCCAAGACTTATCTTTTTTGGTATCCTCTGTCCATGCATTTCCCGAGCACAGCCACAGGCAGGCAGAACACCGCAACCAATCAATCAGTCAGATATCAATCACCCGTCAGGCATTCCGGCCCCACGCCGCCCGCTCCGGTCGGCGAACCCCTCCACGCGCGCGAGCCACACACAAAAGCCGATGAGGAATCCTAGGACGCAAACATCGTACCCCCGAACGTTGTTGCCTTACCTGCCACGGCGCGCCACCGTGAAAATATCATGTCGTCATCGTCTCTGGCCCTGTCCCTGTCGCCGCCGCCCATGTCCATTGGGCAATCCAATCCAATCTTTCTAAGTCCCTTCAAAACGATTTTTACTTATGATTTTTAGTTATAACGGTTGAATTTTACCCGTTAGTTTTTAGCTAAGATATTAAATTAAAAAAATAAAAATTATATTTTTACAAACAATGTAACAAAAAAACACATTAAAAAATCAACAGTTCAAAACAGCTTTTCACTTGTAAAATTAGTAGACAGAGGCCAAAAGTCATTTTTAAAGCTGCAGTTGCACGCAAGGACTACTGGACTCTGCATGCATGCTGGGACAGGGCAGCTGCAAGAAACTCAGCAGCTACAGTGATCAGTAGGTCATCAGTGGAGAGCAGGGGGAACAGTGGTGCGGTTGCGCCATGGATGGATACCCTAACGAGTAATGATACGGCGGGCTCGATCGCCTTGCCTGCAACTGTTGCAGCTTGGCCAGCTTCGTACAAACCATAAATGCTCGATGCTTCAGACATAAACAAAGGCGTGATGAAAGCGGAAGGTTATCATAATTGAGGTCAAAGATATGCTTCAATTGGTAGGTGCTCCTTTCTTCGTCCCTGTAGCTTCAGAACTGATTGGGGCGGTTCGGTCGCTGTCCGAGTTTCGTTGGCGGGCAAGGAACCCACTTGCTTACCCTGCCCTCGATTCTTACGTCGGCAGCAACCTGAGAACGATGCGTGCGCTGCTAGTGCGAGGCAGACGTCGACGTATGCAGATCTTATCTTCTAGTTCTATCACCACTGAAAAATATTGATGCAGGGAAAAGGCATTCTTTTGCTATATATTGTCCACCTTTCGCAAAAGGCAAAAAAAAAAAAAAAACACCCTCATTCTCTGGACTCTGGATGCAGGAGTGATCATGTTTTTTTTGGGTCAATGTCGTTCAACGGTTCAAGTGCATATGAAGAACGCCTCTTGTTCTTAGAAACAAAAGTTGAGTTTCGGTGCAAACTGAAGGACTTCCCCGTCAGGGTTCGATGATAATTACGCATCTGACGGTTTCGAGATTCGAGGTGTAGCAACGTGACGGTTTCTTCTTTCTTCCTCTGATCCGCTTCCTCCGTCTGTCTTTGAGCTCTCTTGTAGGATACATAGGGCGTTTATGGCTGTTTGCCTCTATAAACTTTTGTTGATTGAATGAGAGTTTTTTAGCTGAGCAAAAGAAAAAAGGGAATTCATGCTGTTTTTTTACAGAATATCTAAAGAACGCTATAGCGTTCCAAGCAAAAATAACGGGATAGCTCAAAACAGTCTGATCCCTTGCGACGAACGGCCAGATGACGCTCGTGTGCGCACATGAAAAATGTCGACCATTATCCCCAGCCCCAACATCTCTCATTTATGTCTCTCTCTCACACACACCAAACTTCCCCCAAATCAAAGCATCGTCACGGGCAACAAGCTGGCATGGGCGAGCGGCGGTGAGAGAGCAAATTTGGCGGTCGCGGTTGGCATGCAAGAGCAGGAGCTAGCGGCGGCGGAGGCAACGCATGAAACTTGCTTTAGAAACTTGAAGCTTGCCTGAAACGCTGTTTTCTCAAACTTGAAACTCGTCTGAAAGTTACTTTTGTTACACAAAACTTGTCTGAAACTTTCTTTCAAAATTTCAAACCCGAAACCTCACTGAAACTTGGCATATAAAATCTGAAACTTTGCTATCCCGTTGGAAGAGCTTCCATTGGGATAGCGTGCTATGGCAGTACTCTTATTTTTTTAAGACTACTTCATGTTGATTCGGAGTATAGCAAGTTCAAGCTAGCAAGGCCAAGGCCCATACGGCCATACATTGTACTTCAATTGAGGGGGGGGGGGGGGTGAAACCGAAGCCTTTCGTGTGTTTGATGGATGGTGAAATTTATACATGCATGGAGATCTGTCTGAACGCTGAATGCATGCTCATGAAGAAAACTCAGCAATTATCAGGCAACCCATCCATTTGCTTGCCTTGCTTATATAAATAAAACTATTTGTAATCAACCAGAAAGGTCGTTGTAGTATAGTGGTGAGTATTCCCGCCTGTCACGCGGGTGACCCGGGTTCGATCCCCGGCAACGGCGTAAGGCTATTTTTTGGAAAATATCACTCTAATCATTTTTAAATTTAGTTCTCAAACACCCGTTTTTCAAAATTACTGTAGCCAACCTGTCGTGCGACAGTAGACCGTGCACGGTAAGTCTGAGGGGGAAGTTAGATTTGTAAAAACAGATATCCAAAAATCAAATTTGAAGACAAAATAGCTAAAGTGATATTGGTGCTATGGATTTTGTTTTGGGTTAACATTGCTTCGTCTTTTTTTTCCTTTCTAAACGCAAATAGCAGATAGCTGCATTCCAATTGGCCAACATTTCTCAAATTGATAAAAACAAAGTAATCGTTTCCAAGTTTCTTTTTGAAAAAAAAAAACACTCGTACGCTCATCTCTTCCGCATAGAGTAGCAGGTGTTTGAACTTCAAAAACGGTCTTTTCTTTGTTTGTTCAGATATATAAATCTGAAGAGTTGCTCCAAAAGTAAGTTTTGGGACTGCTCGAAAATGAAGCGAAGGTACCTCTACCAATCAAATGATAAAGGATCCAAAACAAAACGAGGGAGTGACCACAAACCAAAGAAACTACGCATCCAGAAACATTTTTAAGAACAAGTATCGTCAAACGAAGTAATTTCCAGGCAAAGCTCAAGAACATAAACAATAATTTTATACTAATTTGAAGGTAATCCAATTCCAATATTACGACTGTTCCATCACACCAAAAAAATGTAAAAACCCTAGAAACGCCATATAAATTTAAGTTACAACGAAGTGATATCTCAGTTCATCAGCACTAACCAAAACAACAGTATTTCAGTATGAAAGTTTCACGTGAACAAGCGAAGTGTATAGTACTGCCTCTCACTTGCTCTTGGGAGCAGCACCATTTGTGGTGACAATCGTACCCTTTGGTGAGTTAAGTTCATCCCAAGCCTCGATCCATGTGACCATGGAGTCAGCTAACTTGTTGAAGTAACCATCCACCTTGCCGAGCTTCGCCTTCACCCGCTTGGCCAGCTCAAGATAACACTTTTGGACAGTGGTGGCCTCCTTTGGGAGCGCCACAGACTGGAAGAAGGGGATCAGCTCCTCTTGCCAGAAGATGCCGTTGTATTCCTTCTTCATGTTCACAAACGGGTTGCTTGCTTTGCTGTGCCAAATGTAGGGCAGGCCAGTCTTCACACCCAAGCCCAAATGATCCGTAATCACCTGTGTGAACCGAGCAAAGATAACTCAGTACCAAGATAACTGCACCAAGATAGAACTGAACCAAGCAAAGCACAGTATCAAGAAGCACGGATTTGTAATGGTTATTAGCTTGCACAATGCATTGGATATAACCAATTGTGCATGACCATTAAATTGTTCAATTGCATTCAGAGGCATAACAACAATGCAACTCTGAATAAAATAACAGAATATACCTTGGTGCACCATCCTGCCCACATATCATCGTAGCGACCAATAGGCTGGCCATCACCCATAAGACCAAAGTACATCGCAGGACCAATGAGCTCACGGTCAAACGCAAGGTTCATTCCACACATCGGGAACAAGGTACCCCTCGGGATTGTAAGAATAGCATCCACATACCTGATTTCAAGAAGAAAAACATCAGATTAGCAAGAAGAGATTGCCTAAACGATGAAATATGCTGAAATGTAGCATCCTTACCTGGTATTTCTCTCAAGGGGCTTGACAAGCTGAGTAGGGGCATCATAGTCTGGAATGTTAAGCCAAAGCCCATGAGAAACAGCAGTTGGGACACCCTCACGAAGGCTAAATGGGTACCCACGAACAAAATCAGCACCATCACGGTACGGGTCATACAAAGTATTGAAGAAAAATGGAGTAGAAGGGGTCAGAAGGTTCTTGATGTGCTGCTCAAGTGCATTGATGTCCTTTCCTGATGGATCCTTAGCAACCTGAGATTTTGCAAAAAGACTAGGTCAGCAATGAGCCAATGGCAAACAATAAGGCGAGATCTGGCATGTATTAGCGTTACCCAAGTGTATTTAACAAAACAGAACGGATGACTAAAATTGCAAGATTGTACGAAGCTTGAATCTATTGCAATAGCCCAAAGAGGCATTATATAGTACATGAGTCACACACACAACCTTAAATCCTAAACAATAGGAAATGACACTTATACCTTTAACACCCCTCAAATGCAAGGCATATGCAATAGCATTGCAATAGGAAATGACACTTATACCTCTAACACTCCTCAAATGCAAGGCATATGCAATAGCATTGCAATAGAAAATGACACTTATACCCTTAACACCTCTCAAATGCAAAGTATATGCAATAGCATTGTATTTAGAATGGTTGACACTAAAGTAGGAAAAATCCAAAATCTGAGTCTTGAAGATGTCGTTATAGCGTACGGCTCTTAATAAATTGTGTTGAGTACCAAAAAATCTCGTCCAATACGGAATCATGCAACAACCTAGAAAGCATAAAGTGCAGGGCTAGAAAAGTAGAGATAAGCGGGAGCAAAGTTGAGCGTGGCAACACGATAATGAAGAGGATGTAGAAGATGACACAAATAAAGATAGCTGTTAAATCAAACCCAAAAAAGAAATAGAAGTATAGTGGCACAGATTGAAGCCCAAGACAGCGGCGACGCTGTGCATAAGAAGTGCAATGGAGGCACGGTGCAGAAAAAGCGCGGTGGCCTTAGAAGTTCGGGGCGGCGACTCAAAGAGAAGTGATAGCATCATAAATACTTCTACGATCTGCAGCGGCTCAAGGAGAAGAGCAGCGGCTGCGACTATACAAAAGGAATGAGAGGACCACATTCAATTCAAAAGAATGAATTGTAGCAAGCAAAGCAATCAGCATGATTTAACAAGGATTTTGTGGACTCACACGGTTTTAACGAACTGAAAGATAGATACCGGGAATTTAGATAGACGCGACGAAAGACTCAAAAAGAAAAACGACTCAAAAGGGCAACAGATACTAGCAACAAAAATGTCAGCACAACAATAGTACTATACCTTCATATTCCCTTCTCTAGACGCGGTGTTGGTAAGGAGACTGAAGCCGGTGCAGGCAATCACTCGAGTGGCGGCGGCGAGATCCAGCAGCGGCTGAAAGGCGGTGGCGATCGGGAGGTGCGAGGCCCGACGCGGCATGGAGGGCACCGGATCTGGCCGAGCAGCGGTCGGGTGGCCAAATCCGTGTGGGAGGGCCGGAGGTGGCCGGATCCGACACGACTATGAGAAAGGCCAGATCCTGTGCAGGCCAGGCCGGAGCTGGTCGGAGGCGAGTTGGATCTGGCACGGGCCGAAGTTGGCCGGATCCGACGCAGAGGAAGCCGGATCCAGGCGGGCGAGGCCGGCGGCGGCCGGATCCGTGGCGGCGGTCGCTGGATCCGAGGCAGCAGCAGCCGGATCCAAGACGGCAACAGTCGGATCCGGGCAGGAGTAGGCCTAGCGTAGGCGCGGCATGGGGGCGACGGTGGCTCAGGACGGCACAAGGAGACGGGTCGGCGACAATGGAGTGGTGGCGGCTGCGGGAGGAGGTGGCCGACCGAGACAGCCAGATCCGAGGTAGATGTGGGCCGGCGGCGCGGAGGAAGCCGGAGGCGGCCAGGAGAGGACGGGGAGGTTGGCCAGATCCGGGGCCGACGTCGGTGCCCGCCCCTGGGAACAAAGATTGCTCCTCCTAGGGGCAGCAGCAGCGGAATGTGGATCGAGATCTAGGCCTCTAATACCATGTAAGATTGTGCGAAGCTTGAATCTATTGCAATAGCCCAAAGGGGCATTATATAGTACATGAGTCACACACACAATCCTAAACCCTAGACAATAAGAAACGACACTTATACCCTTAACAAAAACAATGGCATTACATTCCAAGGCTATAAATTTTTTAGTGCAAGGCATATGCTATGCATGTGCCAGCATCAGCTATCAACTAATATAAGGAAAAAAACTATTTTGTAGATCTTTCTTGAATGCAGGTAATGCCATGAAAGAGAATACAGCATACTATTTTTTAAAACTGTAAACAAATGATCATTACAGAGCAGAGCTCAATCCTTAGAGTTCAAAGTTTTTTCTATTATCTCTGCACCATAAGCCAATAATGATCCAATAAAAGTTACATTATTTAGCAATCAGGTGGGACCCTCGCTTGAATACACATCCTATTTGCTTTTCAGGGAAGAAACTGCAATGCAACCATTGAGCATGTTCGCCAGTAATTTTGCTGAGCATTAGCACATATGTACTAAAAAGTACTTCATTAGATGGAACACTGTTAAGATGTTAGGCCTCACGAGAATCTTTCTAATGCCTCTACTTTAACCCCTACAAGAATTTTTCCACTGCCTCTTGAGTCTTGACTAATGATCAAGGCTTAATAATGGGCAGTCCATCAGATGTGCTTACTTTAGATGGGTGGTTGCTCCAATCTATCTTTGCATTTACATTTCTTGTGTAAAGGCATGTTTTATAACTAAAGATAAATACAAAGTGGACATATTGTCCAGTCCAAATATTTTATAAGTTTAGGCTTCAGAATAATCCATGCAAGATGCAACCAAGGTACCTTTCTTTCCTTGTTTTCGTATTGTTAAACAAGCATTGTTTTGTTCCCTAGGTAAGACTACTGATCACGACCCTCAAGCATAAAAAAATACGGATCGGTACAAGTAAGGCGGCAAGGTGATATGTACAAGTTGCATTGTTGCATCGTTATATCTGAATCCTACAACCACTGTGGGGTACCACAGATCCAGCGCTTATTCCAGTTCATACCCCCTCGCTGCAAGCAATACAGAACCACAGTGTGGCTAGATCCAATGCTTGATAGTACTTCTTAGCAGTAGAACATGTCATAAGTTTAACCCCAAACCGAACTACATGATTAGATCTGATACGCACGACTATATGCGTGACTACACGAAGAAAGGAGGCAATATTCAACTTGGTAGATCAATCAGTCATCTGGAACACGTGAAATTCACATTCTACCTATCCAGATCACAAGACTATGCACCATGAGATTTTTACACAGCAGTAAACTAAGCGAACATAGCTAATAGGAATAACAACAAAGACACCCCCAGACCCCAGTCCTAATCTATGTAATGTAAACCTCACAACTCAAATCATCCTACAAGACATCTCCACGAAGAAAACAAACCAGAGATCTCACCTTTCCCCTCGTCTACCAAACCAGATTCGAGCCCCACCCCACCAAATCACACCAAGACAGTAGATCAGCCGACCAAATTAGACCGGGAGATGTTTTATGCTTTTTTTTTCTCAATACCGATTTGCACGATTTTTAAAACATAATAAATGAAGGATGAATATTACTTAAACCCTTTCCTTCGTATGCTTTGCGATTAGTACTGCTCATGGAAAGCATCGAAACTTAGACCAAGATCCAGCCTATCCACACCAATATCCAATACACAGACAGATCAGAGATCACGTGGGAGCGGGGGGAGGTGGATGGGACGGGAGCACTCACGAAGCAGTCGTCGTCGATGGTGTAGATGTACTTCTTCTTGGAGACCATGTAGCCGAAGCAGCGGCACGCGGAGTCCTTGAAGGAGATGCAGGATGCCTTGGGGCCGAGGATGCGGTTGATGTCGTTGCGGTTGTAGAGCTCGTAGTCGAAGCCCTCGGGCACCCGGATGGTCTTGCTGGGGTCTCCGTCCTGGACGATGATGAGGTGGTAGGGCTGGAAGAAGGGCCGCCACATCTCGAGGAAGTCGAGGTTGCGGATCGTCGGGATGACGATATCCAGCTCGTCCTTGAGCAGCGGCGTCGACGGCGCGGCGGCGGCGGCCATTGCGGCGGGCGGGGGTGGGGGGTCGAGGAGGCAGGGGAGGGGAGGGGAGGGGAGGGGAGGGAGGGAGGTGATCGGGGTGGAGACTGGGGAGGGAAACGGAAGGGGTATAAAAGGAGGGAGGAGAGGAGAGGGGGAGAGTACCGGCACGTACGGGGCCGGCGCAGCGGATGGGCCGGCCGCGGCGGAAGAAACTTCTATGGGACAGACTCCATTCGTCTTCATGGAATACCCTCGGATATGCTGCACGTGGCACACACGAATCTCTCCGCAAAGGCCATCTCTCTCCTTTTCCCCCGAAACCGAGGGCAGTACTTACTCTTCTCACCTCCCAACCTAAGCTGAATAGAGGCTTTAGATCTCCGTGGAGATGTTCTGCCCCTCGGTGATGTTCCGGCCCCGATGGCACCACCCCTCCTTTCGGTCGTCGATCATGCCGTCGGTGTCCCTTACGTCGTATAAGGATTCTCACCACCGCCGCTAAGAGGGTCCTATCCGCCAGCCGGAAACCTCAGCGCAAGAGGGTTCCCCCCACCGCCAATCTCACCGGGCACCAATAGAGCTCTCCCCCATCGCAGATGAATCAAAAGGAGATGATCCCGCAATTTTCAAGGTATGCAATCCAATATTTCAAATTTGGAATGCTCGGGTGTACAGTGTGTCTGTGTGATCAATGAACTTTGAATCCAATACTCTGAATTTGGATATTTTTTTCCATGTTACTTTCCTTTTTGTTCAAATAAAACTGAGTGGCTATTATCATAGTCATATAAAAGGTTATGGCTTCATTATAGGTTGATGACCAAAATTCGTTCTCTCAAAAGGTTATGGCCTCGGACTGTATACTAGCATTCTAAAGTTCTGTTTCCAACATGAAGTTCAGGCAAATATGTGCAAATGAGGTTTCGGCATGCTGCACAAACCTGATACTGTTTCATGAAACATTCATTCAATTTCTATAGTTTACTATTCACCTTCATTACACAAGCTGACAAGAATCCTTCATTCAATTTCCATGGTTTACCATTACACAATCTCAGGGAAACCAGCATTCAACAATCTGACCTGAAACATTCATTCAATTTTTATGATTTACTATTCACATTCATTACACAATCTGCTAGAAAACCATCTTTACAACATTTACAGAACATTCATATAAGTTCCATTTACCACAAATTCAATTCACTACATTTATACAAATTCCAGTCATTATCTACCTTCTCGTCGGCTTCTTCAATTAGGGAACATCAAAATGACCATTGCTTGCCTTCTTGCCAAGTTCTTGTATTTCTTGCTCAGACCAAAGTTCTTCCATCATTTTTCACTAGGATGATGGAAGCCGACGAGGATGATTCCATCAGTTCAGACCAAAGTTCTTGGGGAATTAGTAGTACTCCTTACTAGGATTCTTGTAGCTCTCACCGTTGCCTCTTGAAGAAGCCGACGAGGATAACTGTGCCGCCGACGCCGCAAGGTTCATCGCCACCCTAGACATATGGAGCGTGCACAGGGGCGACAGTCGAGCTAAGGAGGGAGGTGGGGAAGGATGATGCCAACCGGTGCCGGTGCTGATTCTCAGGCCGAGGACAGCGAGGGACTCTTGAGGGAGGCAATGCAAAGGTGCCAGCGGCGGCAGAGGGAATCCTTGTGCATCGACCAGGGATTCTTGGGGAGGCAACGCGGAGGTGCCGACGAGGGCAAGCGCACCATTAGGCGGTGTTCATTGACATCAGGGGGAAAGTAGAAAGGGGGAGGGAGGCCTTCAGAAGAACAGGCTGCACTCATATTTGGGGGGAGAAAAGGAGGAGGAGAGGGCCTTTGCGGAGATTGCGCTTGGATTTGGGAGGAGAAAAGGAGGAGGGAGATGGCCTTTGCGGAGAGATTCATGCATGCCACGTGCAACCTATCTGAGGGTGTCCCCATGGAGACATATGGGGTACATCCCCAGAGAAGTTCCTTCTCCAGGCTTAGTGTAGCTGCTTTTTTTGGCTTGCCCAGCAAGGAAACAATGTGGTGGTCCATCCTTGTGCTTGTTATGGTATGTACGACTAGTCATGGGAGTTAGCCCGAGCTATTCTAGGCTGACACGAAGCCTAGCTTACTAGTTGGGCTAGCCTATTCTGGGCCGACATGAGACTTGATCGTCGTGGGAGTTGGGTCGGGCTATTCTAGGCCAGCACGCACAGCCAGGCATAGCATGACTTGAAATAGTACAGGCAGGCTAGCACGACACAAATGCCTAAGCTGGACCAGGACTAGGAATCGGGCATGTCAAGTGGCACGGCATGGCACGCTACATTGGGTTGTGTCAGCTGTCTCTTCTGAGGTGTCATTTAGCATGGTCGAGAGAATAATTGAAGAAAAGATATCATACCTCACGCTCGAGACAGTGGAGGCCCTAACCTGCCTCAAAGACTGGCGAAACATGGTTGAGTGACAGCAACATCGATTGGAGGATCCCAAAATTGTGTCGGCATTAGCCGATCTCAACATCGAGGATTAGTCAACATGTATGCACGTATATAGTTACTGTATTCTTTTTCCTATCAGGGGAACCCTATACTAGAATGTAAGGTTTTTAATGAGGCAGTAACAATGTATCTGTAAAATATTAATAAAATTTTACTTTTCCCCCAAATATTTATGTATCCATGATTTTGCACAATTACTTAAATTTCATCTTTTTTCCCCTCCTTTCTTTTCCCTCCCCTCTTCTTCTTTTTTCCCACTCTCTCTCTCTTGCATCCTTTCTTTTCTTTTCTCCTTTTCCCCACCTCTTTTTTTCAACTTCTACACCCACCGTAGGACCTTGCACAACCTCCATGCCCCCATCCCACTACTGACCCCTACCCTACCACTCTCCTTCCTAGCCTTTGCCTTCTCCCTCCTCCCCTCCCATCCACGCTCCTTGATTCTGCCACCAGTGAGGCCATCCCCTTCCCCGTCTTCCTCACTCAGGTCAGCACCCTCACCGTAGTGCTCCGTGCATACCTCCACGTCTCCCACAGCGATGTTGCCTTTGTCCTTGTGCCCCCAGCCTCCACCTCCCCATGCTCTACTACACGCTTATTACTGTCGGTGTCATCGTCTCCCCCGCCAACCTGGCCCTCACTGTAGAGGAAATCGCCCGCCTTGTTGAGCTCTCCAACCCCTCCATCGCCTTGTTCGTGCCGATGTTCCACGTCTATCCACGTCTTGGTGGCGATGGCCGATCCGGGAGAAGGCGGGCAAGCACGCGATAGCGGCTCAGGCAGGTGGAGGTGGGGGAACCACGGCGGTGGCAATGGCCGAGGCGAGCAAGAGCACGGTGGCGGCGATGGACAAGCGCGGTAACAACAGCATCTGACGGTTCGAGGCGAGAAACCGCGATGGTGACGATAGACAAATGTGGCACTGACGGTGGCCAAGATATGCGTCTAGCTTCAACACAAACGTCATGTGCCATGCCCGTGCCAGCAAGACCGACAGCACCTCGGTGTTCCATCGTGCCTTAGTGGGCCTCACCGGTGGCTGTCTGTGGTGGCATGTCACGACTCAGCAACCTCGCCATGCCGTGCCACCGCAGCCTGAGACTTGTCGTGCCCATGCCGTGTTGCCAGCATGGCACAACTACCAGGACTGCATGCGACGTACGCCTTGGAGTTTTCTCCAGGCAAGGAGGACATGTCCATTGTTGATGATACTGTGGAGCAGTACAAAAGGGATTGTAAAGTGTGATGTGATTGTAGCAAAGGCAGAGGATACTGTAGCGGGTGACGTTTGGCCAATCCTGGCGCGTTGGATCCAAGATGAACAGTCCAGATGAAGTGCTATAGCATAAACGTTTTTTTGCCACCTTAACCTTCCGCCGCAGTACTTTTCCGCTGCTTGCTACAGTGTCCCCTCCTCCTCACATGCCTCCATTGTGCGCTACAGGTTCCCTGCCTTTGCTACGTCCGCTTGTCTGATATTGAGTGTACAGTGTAGATCAGATGATATTATCGGTTCAATTTCTGAGTTAGACCTGTTTGTGATTCAAGAACTTCATAGAAACCGGCATAATTCTAGTAGAAATTCTACCGATATGTTCCTGTGTTGTAAGAATTGAGGTGTTCAACTTCCAATTTGTCTCAAGTTTGTCCTGTTTAGAATGCAAGAATGATGCCATGTTCTAAGAATTGAGGTGTTCAAGACACGAAAATAAGGTCTGTTTAGAAAGATTTTTTTTTTGCAAGAACTAATGTAATTCCCGTAGAAAACTCCCGACATGACTGGCTGATCTAAGGAGAGATGCAGCCTATCTATGACAGTACGCACTACTAGGTGCGCTTAAAAGATCTTTTTCTCAGCGTTTAGCTTCTGCGTTTGATACGGTTCAATGTTTCGATTACTGTTTATGTTTTGTTTTGTAGTGTTTTTTTTGTTTTTTTTTGTATTTTTGTGTTTTATTTTTTTTCTGTATTTCTTTGTATTGTCCGCTCTAGATTAGTATATCGTTTTTATTTTTTACTTTTTTTAAAATTTAATTATGTCCAATAAGCTAACTCAGTTACAGTAAAATTTTAATCAGAAATTAGAAGTCATCGCTGTTCCGAACGCCCACAACTTTATTTCAGCTAATCAAACGATGCGTGATTGATAGATCGAGCACCAGTCAGATAGAGTTCGATCTCATATAATAGGTCTGCCGCAAGCTCGGACGTACGTTACGTAGCTCATGAACATAAAAAGCTGCAATTGATTGACGAGGGGTACAAACAATACGTATTAAAGGCGCCAATATTTGCATCGTTGGTTCTTGAGGGCGAGCGCGCTTACTTGAAGATTACACATCAGGGAAAGCGCCTTTCCGCGCTGTACGTTACTGCATGGATAAACCATGTTGGTGTGATCACCTGTCACGCATCGCAACTTCGCAAGGACGTTTTGCTTTTGGACCGCGGCGTCCATGTGATCTCAAAGGCTATGTTTAATTTAGTTTCTGAGTTCTAATTGCCTTTTTATTATTTATTAATTCCATCTTTTCTATTTTTTGATTTTTTTTGAGTTTTTTTTAATCTTTTTTCGTATTCTTTTATATTGTCTGTGATAGGTTAATATATTTTTTTATTTTTAAATTTTAATTATACTAAATAAATCAACTCAGTTACAGTAAAAAAATAAACCAGCTATAATAAAAAAAATTATAAATCAACGCTATTATAAACCCCCCAAAGAAACAAAGTCAGTGCCCACTCACCATGCACGATTAACAGCAAGAGATGCCTGTGTGGCTGCTCAAACTTACCGCAGTTTCCCTTTTCAAAAAGAAGGTAGGTCAAGTACTCAAAGGTACACTGATTATACTCAGATGTGTAAGTTGCACTCCATGCATAATACAGCAAGAGTTTTTTCTTCTTCTTCTCCTTCTTGCTTGGAGTAGCATCTTTTCTTCCATGCAAGGACTGGGGAGCTGGCATTGTCGGGCACCGCGCGTATTTGGACTTTTGCGTAGTTTGTTGCGTGCGAAATGAATCACGTATACACGTTGGCGGAACTACGTACGACCTTTTGTTGTTGGATCGGAAAGTTCTTCGCTTTGCCCACCTTACATGGTGGTGATTACCGGCGCGAACAATGTGCCGTATACGTACAAAGCTAGTAGGGGTTCTCACCCACCTCCATTCAAGCGCATAATGCAGATTGGACGGTCACGTCGCCATTTGCACCTTAACATTGAAATAATTATTTGCATCAGATATATTGCTAACAACAAATGCATATATATATATCCAATATTAGATATGAGAGTTATATAACAAATACAACTCTATTCTCAATTCGTCTAGTTTGTCGAACAATCTATGTACTGTTTCTGTTCAGGTGGGGGGTAACCCACCGTTGAGCCTTCAAAATTGACATGCACGATTGCGCTGTCGTCCCTGGCAACCAGCCTAATTTGCCAAACGTCGCTGCACACCATGCCCTTCTGTTGATTTGTGATCCAAATTCTATATATCAATTAGGTCAGCTTCTGGACGGAGCGTAGCGGAAGCCCGTCGCCGGAGGCTTAGGGCCGGAGCGGATTAGGGTTTCCTTGTTATATATATCCTGTAAACCGCCGTTTGGGATAGAGCATTAGAGTTGTAAATCCCCGGCGTTGTAACCTCACCCGATATAGCGAAGATTGTTGCTGGCTGGCGCCCGTGATTTTTCCCCTCTCGCATTGGGAGGGTTTTCCACGTTAAATCTTGTGTCTCTCTACGATTGATCTTGTTTACTTCGTCGTTTCTTCCGCCGTCACGTGCAACACCTTCCACATCTGTCCAAGTCTGCCAAGCAGCCCGTACAACGCGTCCTTCAGAGTTCGTTTCTGCAAACATGGAGTCTCAGCACTCATGATTCCCTTAGTGGTACTGAACAAATTTCACTCAAATGTAAAAACCAATGATAGGGATCATCGTACCCTGCAAGCATGTACATCGTCGCGCCCGCAAATCAGCATCCCATTGAGCATATCCATGGATTCAAACACTCCCCCACCGTCACTCCTCTGCAATTGAACGGCCAAACATTTGTTGCATTACGCATTTCAAGGTTCTCTCGGCTTATGTAACAGTCATGGCAAAGTACCTTGTAGTAATCTACTGCCAAGAAGTTAGCCCAACGGTTGCTGGCAGCGGTGTAGCATGTATGAAGCACGTCCACAAGCCCCAAGGAGTGCTCCGTGCACGCCGTCAGCCGGAGCGGAATCGTGTGGAAATAGTTCACGAGAACCAGGGATCTCGTCCTGTCGCCGAGGGCCGGCGATTCAGAGCGGTTGTAGCACGCACGAGAGTCCATCCCACCGTCACCATCTATGATCAACAATTCATCCATGAACTTGTCACGATAAACCAATCTTGTTTTGGAGAAATTGCCATCGTCAGAGCTTTACGCTTACGTTGGTTTTCAACCATGTAGTTCCACTGGTACGCGATTCCTTCAGTGGACTGCTTCGATCTGACGGAGGTGAACACGACGAGGCGGTGGTTGAGCTTGATCATGTCGCGGACACGAGGCCAGTCCTCGCCGTTCAGCGGCATCTTTGACACAGGGAACCAGTACTTCATCAGGCCTGCCTTCTTGAACAGCTTGGAAAGGCCATGGTGAGACCTGACATAGTCCTCCAGGATCAAGGTGACGATCTCTGACCGGTTTGATGACAGAAACGCCTCGATTTCCCTCATGGTGTCTATGGCTGGCCCCTACAGAATTGTGATTCTACTAGTTACAGTGCCAATACCGTCATACAGCTGATACAAGTGTGGAGCAGATGGATTCATATCAGTTCACTCACGAATGCGGTGAAATCGAAGCATTTCCCTCCCTTCGAGTGGCACAGCCATATGCCGTCACGGAAGTCATACACATCCAGCATCAGTGCTCGGACACCATTCTGCGAAAAGGCGGCTGGCGCGATTAAGAATCAGAGTGCCAAGCGATCAGAAGGTACTGACTGAAAGAAGCTAATTTGAAGTGGTGGTAGGTACACTCAGTTGATCGGTGACTGAATCGTCTTGGTTGTACAATGTGATGCGTGGGACTCCGGTGTGGGACGGCTCTCCGCGGATTGAGAACGAGTTGTGCGTCGTCAGGAACGCGTACTTGTTGAATGGCAATGACGTATCCTGAGGAATGAAAAAAGAGCAATACTGAACAGTTATAGCAATGGAGATGAATGAACTCAACTCCACTGCATTTCTCATTCCAAAAGGTTCGCGAATTAATAGGAGCACTAAAATGGCAGAACATAAGTTCGATCACCACTTACTACTATCTTGAATGGGTCGGCGACCATTGTCCGAACGCACTTTTTACCGGCAAACACAATCCAACAATTGTAACAATATAGTTCAGGCCCGCAGTCGGCCTCCGACGAGCAAGGATCGCCAAGCTGCAAAACCGAACGTCAGATTAAAACCACTGTTCCAGAAGAAACTTCTGCGATCATTACAAGGTTGATGAGGACAGACAGAAACACGACCTTGCATTGCCCGCTTGAACAATGTGCTGCAGCTTGAAAGATTACACAAAGTAACAAAAATGTGCTTCTTGAGCTGTGCGTAACTCCTTGCATCTCTGAAATATAGCAGCAAATATATTTAATCAGGTGAGTAGAGCAGCCAAATGAGTGATTCAAATTTCGGCCGAAATTTTGCGATTTTCGCCGAAATACGGTTTTCTCGGGATGGACCGAGAAAAGCCCAATTCGGCCTAATTTTACGGCCCATGCTTTCCAAGTAAGCAACCATGGCCGTGCGCAGAGCATCCCGGCCCCTTCCCTGCTCTTCCTCCGCCCCCCAATCCAAGAGACCCTCCAGAGGCAGAATCGCCGCCGCAGCACTCGCAAGAACCCCTCCCAAGATCAGCTAGCATGGCGGCGCCAAGAAGAGCCTTCTTGCAAGAAGAGGGAGAAGAGGGCGGCCGCTCTCTTGCTTTTCCACGAAGGAGGCGGTTGGTATGGCTGGCGGTGGGGAGGAGGAGGAGCTCTACCTGGTTAGGGAGTCGGGGTGGGGGCTGCGGCAGATGGGGCGAGTGGCGCTCGTCCAGGCCGAGGCGGACTTGGTGCTGGCCGCAGTGGAGGAGCGGGGGGCGTGGAGGCGGCGTCGGCGGCAAAGGGGGAGGGGGAGGCGCCGCCTGCGGCAAGGGAGGAGGTGGGGGGTCGCTGGCGACAATGGAGAAGGGGTGTTAGAAATTAATCTTGACTTAGTTCAAATCATTCGAGTTAGTTGCATGTAGTAAAATAAGCGGATCAGTTAGTTGTTGCAGGTGTGCATATAGGGAAACAGTCAAAGCACGAATCAGTCGTAAAGGGGTGTTTGTTTTAGCTGAAAAAGTCTAAAAAATCTAAAAAAATCAGAAAAAAATAAATTACTGAATAATAGAAAAAACTGAAGTTAGAAGCTGAAATAGAAACGAGCAGGGCAAATTATGGCTGTCATGCATGCAGTGGCCGAACGTGGGTGCGTGTGCTATTTAAGGATTGTAACTAGTTTAGTTCATGGACCAGTCAAGTGTGAAAAAGAATAAGCCCTCTTCTCTGTAATGTATTGCGCGAGTTTGTGTGTGTGTGTGATCGTGTGAGTCTTTTTTTTCTGTGTGCGTCGCCTGCGGCAAGGGGGGAGTTGGAGGCGACAAAGGAGGAGGGGGACGCGCCGCCTGCGGCAAGAGATTTCTGAAAATAGTTCAATTTCTTGAATTCAAAGTGTTCATTCGGATTTTTCGATCGAAATTATTCGAAAAAACCCGAGATTCTTAATTTCGGTTATCTCACAAGGTGCCGATTTTTTTCCCAGCCGAAATTTAAATCCTGCCCAAATCTATCAGTGTCACTAGATCATGATGAGAGCTCGTAGTTACCAAGCAAGCTGTCGCTGTGGCAAGCTGATTTCCGAGAGAACCTACGACTTGGCCTGTAGGAATATGCTTTTCGAGCTTTCAAGGCCAGCATTAGGCACCACACATTAAAAGTCTAATTTGCCCTTCTTCGTATAGTTTTTTATGATTAGGTCCTATTTATTGTATTTGTTGCGAAGTTTTAGCTTAATGTTGTGCACACCTTTTTGTGACTAATGACAAATTTTGCTCACCAATATGAAGCATTTTTAAAATTTTTTCCACATAGAATGGAAGTATCTCAGCTTGATAATTCGAAAAAAAAAGGATGACAGGCATGGTGATCTTCATTGATTCGTTCACATCCCCGTCCCATTATTATGTTTTGAACAATTCAGGATTCTGTAGCAGACAAGGACAGACAGAATATACCGGTATGCTTGGAACAGCATGTCCTTGTTCTGAGCTCTCAAGGAAGTTTGCCTCTGAAATCTGATTCGCGGCTGCATTTTCAGCCGATTGCCCATGGCACTTTCATCAGGATTCGCGGCTGGAAACGCCACCTAGATTACGATGTCTACACCGAGTGCCACACGAATCACGACCGGTAAACGCATATGAAGATATATGATCGATGAGAAAAGTTATCATCTATCAATTATGACTCTTAACTTGAGATCCAAAAACGATAAATCACTTTTTATTCCAGGCATGATTTCAGACACGTCCCATGGCACGCGGGTATGTGACATTCACAAGCGACACATCCAGTACTACTCCTATATACACATACGTATGATCTGCAAGCTCGACCGCGCGTTGCCTAGCGGCCAATCAACCTGACGTGGGCAGATGGCGTCGCGCATGCATGCGCCCCGTTTGATCAGATCGATCACCTCACTTGCCGGACTCGGAGAAGAAGCGGTTGATGTCGGGGAAGACCTCCGGGCGCTGCGTGCTGAGGAAGCGCCGGAACGCGTGCTGGTGGTACCTCTCGCCCTCCTCCGCGTTCTCCAGCACGGCGCTCTGCCGGTTGCTCTTGCTGACCCTGCGAAACAACAAAACCGATTCAGCCAAAACCATAGTATGTGCAGCAGAGATGAACATCTACTGTAGTGAAATGAACATGAAGGGCTCGTTGTCAGATGGTTGAACCGACCTGACGTCCGGGTTCATGAAGACGTTCCTGGTGAGCTGAAAGACGCACATGCCCGTCACGAACGACATCGCGGCGATCAGCGGGTAAACCTGCAGAAACGTGGCGCGAAGAAACCACAGGAATCAAACCACAAACACGGCGAAAAAGACACAAAAATTGCACTACAAAAACAACACAAAAATATATATTCTTTGGTGCTGTATCTACAAGCAGGGAAGGTGTCATACATCCGGCTTCAACCAGCGCCCCATATGGATCTCTGCCTAACGATGCTTTTGCACTAACTAATTACCGAAACCGGCCTTTGCCTTTCCCTTTGCGTACACTTCGCTGCCAATGCCATGCATATGTGCCTGTGCGTGTATATATATACGTACACGTACCCGGTGCAAGATAGGAGAAAAGATTACGTCCATGTCTCGACCGATCGATTCGATTCCTGTGGGCTGATTTGGGATTCAAGGCAGAAATGCTCGAAAACCATGAGCTGCCTGCTGTTTTCGGAGCTTCTTTGTCAAGGTTTCTTCGGTGCTCCCGTTTCAGGTCAACCCACGACCGCTAAGCCAGGTCAACCCTTGCACACTAGGATCGCTCTATCATGAGAGTTTGCGTCATCATGTCCTGGAGATGTTGATGCTGTGTCATTCCAGAGATGCAGGGACTAGACTTTCTTTCTGGCTCGAGACTGGATAGCTTTCTGAATCTGTGGGAGTAAAACCGGTTTTGAACATTGTGATATGGCATGTTATGATGCTATTATACGAGCAAGCCAAGCATGTAAAAGAAAGGTCAATACTTTGTCCAACTTGCCACGGCTGGAATGTTCGATCAACTACGGCGCCGGCCATGTGTACGTGTGGGGTACGTGCTGACAGCATGAGAATGAGTCATTAAGGAACATCACACGTTTCCTGAACGGAAGAAAACGTAGCAGTCTAGCACAAGTGCAAATACCATGGGCACGAGTCCTTGTCTTTTTTTCTCTCTCTCTACGAGTATGGAGAGAGACGGGTTACGGAATAGTACAATATACAACCTTGGAAAAATCCCAGTGAGTTTTTAATGAGGAAATTATCCAGATATCGAATGAGTCGATATAAGAAAGAGGAAAGAAAGTTCCATCAACGAAACAAAAAATTAAATGAAATACTTGCATCAGTAATCCATTAGGCCTATTGCAAGGTTAAGACTATTTGAGGCCCAACAGTTTGCTTCCGTAATAGGCCTTTATGAGGCCCAAAGTATGAGGTTTAAATGGACCTAATTCCAGAGAAATCATTCCTATATTAAAGCGGTGCGGATTCTCTGACTTAACGTGGGTAAGTCATCGTGACTTTGCTTCGATCCGGCCGTTCATCTCTGGATGGACGGTCCAGATTATTTATACCTTTATTTTTTTATTTTTAAAAATAAAGGTAGAATTAATCTGGACCGTCCATCCAGAGATGAACGGCCCGGATCGAAGTAAAATCACGGTGACTTAAGTCAGAGAATCCCGAGCGATATTAAAGATGGAGGACTTTCCGTTTCCTTGCTTATGCCACTTGGCGTTCATGCACTCTTCCGTCGACATGTGTGGGCGAGCGCTCCTTGCCCAGAGGTTAGCAAGTCGTGGTTTCTTCGTGGCGTCCGCGCGACAGGGGACGTGTTTGGGCGCCAGACCGCGACACTTCCAGAGAAAGCCGCGTAGGATACGTTTGCCTTCCGTTTTGTCGCCGCTTCGGGATTGTTCTTTCTGTTACGAAACTTGAGGATCTAATTATAGGCAAATACCAAAATACTTCTGCACTACTCTTCTATATATATAAGGCTTTGAGCTATGTAATAGATGAACAATCAATGATTAATAAAGACTACAATTAGGTTCTCTATCTCTGGTATTCTTGTATGTGTAATTTGATTGTATTTGATGATTACATTGTGATATTGCATTATTGTTCATCGATCTACGCATTGACTCTCAACACTTTCCACTCCCTTCTGCACGGCGATTTTGTCCACCCTTCCTCGCTTACAACTGTGCCCCACCTGTATTGGGTTTCTCCGTCGTCACGTTCCTTTGCCGTCTCCCGTTCTTTCGTCCTGACTACGGACTTCACCACGGAGCCCTTCATTTTGCTTACCGATTTCGACAGCGCATCCGTGCGTTGTGCCTTCGTGATTTCTGCTTTGATCTTGGCTCGTTTGGTTCTTCGCTTACGCTGCGGTGCACGTCACGGTTCTCACATTTCTTCCCCCTGCTTGTGTGATTCTGCAGCTCCAGTGTTTAAGATACATTGGTCTAGTTATAGCCGTGCCTGTTTCATCCACATTATATATGACACCGGTTTTCACACAAACCTATATATTATCTTACCCTTCTCATTTTACCTATATGTTTTGTTCTTCTCAGTAACTCCTGCTACCTCTCACCATCCATAACACAGTAGCATTCACAGATCATCGTACAACACAAACCTTATTTATGTAGCAGGAACAAACCTTACTACCAAAATAAATAACAATACCATACTAGTAAATGAATTTACCAAATCAGATAAACATAACCACTATCCCAATAAACATCACAAAATTACCGATTAAGTTATCTTTATATATTACTTTAAACATTTATACAAACTACCCTACGCGGCGTGGCGCCGCGTATACACACCTAGTATTTCAAGTTCCCGAGTACGCCGAGCCTCCCCACGTCGGCACAGCATGGTCGCCGGCGCCGCCAAAAATATCTCCACCGCCCACTGCTCGGCTAGCTGCACGAGCACGCAGGCTAACGAGCCAATAACAGTAGACCCCACCCCCAAGTGGGACCCACCTACACAGAGAGAGTGGCTCTGACTGTCTGACACGAACGAAATGAGAACACGTAAACAACCACGCTTTGACGACGCTTCTCTCCGTCTCTCTCTCTCTTCCTCGCCACGCCAGCGCCCGAGCTAGGGTTTCTCGGCCGCCGCCGCCGCCGCCGCCGAATCGCCGGAGGGGGAGGAGGAGATGGGCACGCCGGAGACGTCGCGCGAGCCTTGCCCGGACCGCATCCTGGACGACGTGGGCGGCGCGTTCGGGATGGGCGCGGTGGGCGGCTCCGTCTTCCACTTCCTCAAGGGCACCTACAACTCCCCCAACGGCGAGCGCCTCGTCGGCGGAGCCCAAGCTGTGCGCATGAACGCGCCGCGCGTCGGGGGGAGCTTCGCTGTCTGGGGCGGCCTCTTCTCCGCCTTCGACTGCACCATGGTCTTCGTGCGCCAGAAGGAGGACCCGTGGAACTCCATCCTCGCCGGCGCCGCCACCGGCGGGTTCCTCTCCATGCGCCAGGGCGCCGGCGCCGCCGGCCGCGCGGCCCTCATGGGCGGCGCCCTACTCGCGCTCATCGAGGGCGCCGGCCTCATGCTCAACCGCGTCCTCGCCACGCCGCAGAACCTCCCGCCGCTCCCCGCCGACGACCCCAACCTGGCCGCTGGCGGCTTCCCGGGCCTACCTCAGGCGCCCGTGTCCCTTACCGAGGCAGCGAGCTCGAACGGTGGGGGTGGCTGGTTCGGGGGTCTCTTTGGCAAGAAGGAGGAGGAGAAGAAGCCCAGTGCGAGCGGGGGCAAGTCGGAGATCTCGGAGAGCTTCGACACGCCCAGCGCTCCGATACCCTCGTTCGAGTACAAGTAAAAAAAAGGTGCGATTTGATTTCATTTTTATTCGATCTGCTCTTTAATTTGTATCTGTTTCGGACTTTGAAAAGGCGCAGTCTTTAAATTCGATTCGGTCCCTGTTTGTTTTTCCTCTATTTTGCTTGATGCGGTGGGGATTAGGAGTTTGTATTCTTGTGGATTCAGCTTCTGATTTGTTTCTTGTGCTACATACCGCGAGATTTTCGGTAGTAGTCCACACCATATCCAACAAGAAGCGTTTATAGTTTCCTATTCGAGGTCACGATTGGTCATGCTATATATCTGCTCTGGTGTCTCGATTCGTAGCTCCCGGAGAGGTTTTCTTTGTTCGCGATCTTTCGCTGAGTTCTACTATTGCTCCTTCGTCCACAACCAATCATCGAACCTTCAGATAGGGTTACGACGCAGCAACTACGATGGAGGGGTGGCCTTTTTGGAGAGGGACCCGTGCCCAGACCGCACCCTCGATGATGTGGGTAACGCTTTCGCCATGGGTGCCGTGGGAGGTTCTGCCTTGTACTTCATCAAGGGCCTCCGCAACTCGCTGCGTGGCGCACGGATTGCTGGTGGTGTGGAGGCCATGCGCATGAATGTGCCTAGAGCTGTCCAATGGGCCGTGCCGGGCCAGCACGGCACGGGCCCGGATGCGGCACGGCCCGTTTAGGCACGCTTAATAAATGGGTCGTGCCGTGCCGGCCCACGTGTCGAGGGCTGGGCCCAAGCATGGCCCGTGGCCGTGCCGCTGTCCAATGGGCCGCGCCGCCAGCACCGCGACGGCCCGATGCGCACGCCCGCTTAGGCACGATTAATAAATGGGTCGTCGCGTCGCCCACGTGTCGAGGGTCGGGCCCAAGCATGGCCGTGGCGTCTGCGCCGCCCGAGCACGGTTAAGTCTAAACGGGCGTTTAGCCCGGGAAAATTCAAAAAATACCGAAAATGTAGAAAATAGAGAAAAAATTGTAGAAAATTGTAAAAAAATACAAAAAATATAGACATTGTTAATCATTAAGATAATTATTATCAATGATGTAATGAGTTTTATTAACTTGTTAAATGATATTACATGGATGCCTTGTTAAATGATATAATGAGCTATATGGAGCCGGGCCGTGCCGGCATGGCCCGTTTATGCCCGTTGTGTGCCTCCCGTGCCGTGCCATGCCGGCCTCCCGGCCCGGGCTGTCGTGCCGTGTCGTGCTTGGGCCGGGCCTACAGTAGTGTGCCGCGGCCCGGCCCGCGTGGGCACGGCCCAGGTGGCCACCTCTAAATGTGCCGCGTGTTGGTGGTGGCTTCGCCGTCTGGGCTGGCATCTACTCAGCCTATGATTGTGCCTTCGTGTATGCGCGTCAGAAGGAAGACCCCTATAATGCCATCCTCTCTGGTGCAATCACTGGTGGCATCCTTTCTTTGCGTCAGGGCTTCCGCTCAGCTGTTCAGGCATCCTTGGTGGGTGCGACATTTTTTGCCCCCCTTAATGGCTCAGCGGTCATGTTCGAATGCCTTGCTGTACCTAATACCGAATCAATGCTAGTCGATGGCCCCTTTGTTCCCCGTGTGGAAACATCATCCGGTGGTGGGTGGTTTGGTGGATTTTTTTGGGAAGAAGGTGGAAGAGGGAACCACAAACAGCAGTAGCAAGGCTGAGACTTTAGAGACTTATGATGCGCCCAGCGCGCCAATACCATCGTTTGAGTACAAGTAGAGGCATGGACATGGGATTTCTCAGCTGATGGGGTTTATTTCTCCTTTATTGATGTTCCTTCATTCAAGGGTATTTGGATTTTTATTGGAGTGTCTTTTGAATGACTGTTGCCAGTCATGAGATTAAAAACAGTGGCAGGAATGGTAGATGCAAAACAAATTGTTTATGTGGATTGCAATAGAGGTTTATTTGGTGATATAAAGGAACAAGGTCCAGGACAACTTTCACGTCTTTCTGGTTTTTCCAAGGGTTGGATAAATTGTTTGGTGATGCGTTTGATGTGATAGTTATTCTGGGCATTAGCTCATTGTTAATTTGTACTAATTTTGTTTCATTTGTGTTGACGTTTCACAAAGTTCTTAGGTATCATGAGGCTGAGTGGATTTAATGGGTCCCAATTTTTTGGGGTGCTGGGTAGTTGTAAATGGAGGTTTATGTTTATGACCTACAAAAGCTACAGCATTTGATATATTCTGCTTCTATTGATTGTGTACAAACTTCCATCAGTTGTGTAAAGCGAGATGGATGTGCTCTAGGCTAGAAAAGCTGATGCTTTTAACCATGTACTTGATCACAGAGTAGTTTGGTACTTAATTTCTTGGTTACTTGAAGGCCGTATGTGTTGTAGTCTTGTAGACTAAAAACAGCTATTTTTCACCATTTACCTGATCGTAGAGTACTTTAGTATGTTTGTTGGTTTCCTGAAGGCAATATGCGTTGCAGTCATGGGTCTTTCTATTTATAAGTTGACTGATTTTTTTTTCCGTAAGTGTAGGTCACACTTTTGAGCCATTGGGCCAAATCAGAATCACACACACACACACACACACATCAAAGCTAATCCAATGGCGAGGAAAATCAACTTGTACATAACAAAAAAATCAGGCCGCTTATAAATAGCAAAACCATTATTTAGAGCGAGCTTGGGATTTTATAGACATGAGAATATGAATCTGTTCAAGAATATTTGGCCTGGCTTGCCTTTTCTTCTTGTTACAATCTTCAACTTACATTTTCAGTGAGGCCATATTCTTACTGAGAATTTTTGGATGCTTCCTATGTTTCATTGGGACAGAATACACAGGAAACGTGCATAATTTGGGAGTGCTGATTAGGGATGGATCGGATGACCATTTATTTTATTTTGATTATTTTATCAGCTAATCCGTTCTTCAAATTACTTTTTCAGTAGATCTGACACATTGACAAACCAATGCAAGTTTGGTTTGGTTTTTGGTTTACAACTTTGAAATACATGTTAAGGTGTATGAAATTGTCTTAACCATCAAAGATCGTGTGCTACATGCCAAGCATTTTTTTATATGTTGTTTGGGATGATTACATGACTCTCTGTTAGACTTACCATCATCTGTCTACAACATGCCCCTTGGCCGCCTAATAGAAGATGCGAACAAGATATAAATTTCATATCTAATCTTATGATTCAATAACTTAAATCTTATGCGAACATAGATGTGAAGGTATAAAGGCGTTGTTTGGTCTTCCTGTTGGTTCGCCAAACCCCAACCCAGTGTCACATGTTCTCCAGTTATTTCACAACTGAATTCAACTACGCCACATTGGAAACTATACCAGAAACAGCTAAGCTGCTGTAAGCGCAAGCTGTCCAAAGAAGTTACAAATTAAGCTTTGTGCTTGAAGCTATTCTCACAAACTGCCACTGAGACTATGGATTAGAAGCTGCAATTCTGCTGATATTTTCGATGAGTGGTTCTATATTGCTTGTGAAGTCACAAGCGCTATGCATGGAATAGAATCTCAATTTTAAGGCCTTGAATCACCAATAATTTGGCCAGCATCTGACTGGGATTTTGATACTCAGAGAAGATTTCCAGTATTTTTCTGTGTTCTATCGACATGTCTGTTGGACAAGATCGAACATATGGTTCATTTCTATGCTGTCAGTTTGGTCTGATGTAAATTATGTGTGCTCACAAGTCCACCCACAAACAATAGAGTAGCTGATGCTGTTCTTGTTCATGAACTCTAGATCATTTGGGCATGTTACCTCGCAGGTGGGCAGATGGCACTGATGCTTAGTGGTGGGCTCAAGATGTGGTAGTCTGGAACCGGGGATGCAATTTAGCTTTATCTCGGAGAAGAGATGGAATACTTGTTCGATGAACTCATGCGTGCGCCGCTCGCTCTACTTCCACAACTCATATCTCTGTGCCAACTTATCGTTGAGAAAGGTTTTGGCCACTGGCTCTTATGTATTGATGTATGTGAGCCTTGTTAACGTGGCAGGTTCGCAACTTTGCAAATGTTGTTGTAGTAGCAGTAGCAGTAGTAATACCCATAGCATTCATATTGAGCAATGTACTGTGCCTCAGGCTGGCTTCCAAAGTGACTCTTTTTTGTGTGAGGTGATTGCATTGCATCCTGTCTTTCCACAGATCTTTTGTTCTGTTAGTATTTAAGAGCTAATTCGAAATAAATGCTCTGTGCAAAGTTCTTGTTTTCGATGTGTCGCCATGTTATTGTTTGGCCATTCATGTAGAGATCGTTACACGACGTACTTGTCACAGGACATGAATGTAACATGAAAATCGTGTCTGTATGCGCCGTTTTGTGAAACTACTGGCTTGGCTGATGCCAAGTCTGGTATTGTTTACCCCTGGTCTGGTACCGACGTAGTGTTGAATGGCTGATTAGGTTGTAAAAATTCCGATGTGCGCATTTGCTTTTGCTGTTGTACACTGGCATCGTGCCGTGTAAGCGAACGCTTGCTTGTCTGTCCTAAACTGACAGCGTAGTTTGAACAAACCACAGTTCAAGATTCTAGAGTGCCCTAGTTAAGTAGGATGGAATGGACGGCCAAGATCAAGACATACATCAACATGGAAATGAAAATTTGTACAAGCTCTAGAGCTTTCTAGCCAGGGGTAGAAACGCTGAACCAAGCAAGCTACCTAGAGGTTCTTCTAAGCCAACCTATATGCACAAACAAACCCTGTAATGGATTTGAGATTACGATGGAACACTTTTCCTTTTTTTTTTCCTGACGGAATCCTGACATGGAGATTTTTGCAGAGAAATTAAAATCAGAATTTGTCATTGCGATGGCATGAAACGCCCACATGCATGTCCCTGTCCCAGAACTGTCAGATAAAACGTCCTAGGCTCTGACCGAAAGAACATGGACCATTTGCCCATCAGCCAACGACTAACCTGAAAGTCCAACGATCGATTGATCAATTTGTTCATTGAGTCAGCTAGTTGGTAGTCATTCAACCAGTAATACGTGCACCTGGTAGCTGGGACGGAGGTTCACAGAGTCAAGTACTAATTGCCGGTCCAACTGATATGTGCCCAGGATTTATCTTAGAGGTCTTACCATGATGATTTCTATGAAACCGGAGAAAATTGTGTGCATTGGCTGCAATAACACACGTATAGTATAGCTGTAGTGTTCAACGAGCATGCATATACACCAGCAATTCCTTCAGGTGTTCAACCGTCGTGATCAGAGACCGGAACGCGGCCGTTAGAATGGCCATTAATCCTCGTCTTTGGACTCGATCCCATGGCGCGCGCGCCCTTTCCTTTCCTTCCTACTCCCACTCCAAGTGACCACCAACCACGTTGCTTCGGCGGAGAGGAACTAAACTGTAAGCAACCCAAGGGGCACGAGCTAGCTAGCCGCCGGTAGAAAGACGCAGGCCGGCCACGTCTCCCATCCGCGTCATGCATGCGTCTACAGGAGCCGGCCGGCCAGTCGAGTTACCGTGAAGGAACCCAACCAACAGCAGAGGTTGGTGGCGCTTTGCCATCTCGCGGTCGCCGCCGGTGGCCAGCTAGCTTCCTGCCGAATTCACCGGTCGCTGCAAAGTTGCGCTTTGCTTTGCCTTAAAGCCCAGGGCGCACGCCCCGCTCACTCACCCAATGCACGTTCCAGTGTAAGCCGTGTAGGTGCACGCTGTGCTTGCAGTTCGTTGCAGGCATTGTGAGAATGGAGCTGCCCAACTCCGTGCTCGCCCTGATCCTTGCAGCCACGCTCTCCGTCGCAGGTTCCTCTTAATTCTTTGTTAATCATTTGTTGTTTTTCGTTTGATTGTTCTTTGGTGTTGATTCTGTGAAGTGTCAATTTTGTTCCAGTGGCTTACGACCCGCTTGATCCGAACGGGAACATCACCATCAAATGGGACGTCATGTCGTGGACACCTGATGGATATGTCGTGAGTACTTGCATATATTAATTGGTTGCTTCTGTTTCTCTGTGTCCATGCTTCTTCTTATGCTAAAATTGGACATGATGGATTGATAATGTCACGTGAAGTAGTCGACTAACTGATTGATCGCCGGCGGGCGGCGGTGCGGTGGGGATGCAGGCGATGGTAACGATCAACAACTACCAGATGTACCGGCACATCATGGCGCCGGGGTGGACGGTGGGGTGGACGTGGGCAAAGCAGGAGGTGATCTGGTCCATGGTGGGGGCGCAGGCGACGGAGCAGGGCGACTGCTCCCGGTTCAAGGGCAACATCCCGCACAGCTGCAGGAGGACGCCGGCCGTCGTGGACCTGCTCCCCGGCGTGCCCTACAACCAGCAGATCGCCAACTGCTGCAAGGGCGGCGTCATCCCCGCCTACGGCCAGGACCCCGCCGCCGCCCTCGCCGCCTTCCAGATCAGCGTCGGCCAGGCCGGCACCACCAACCGCACCGTCAAGCTCCCCAAGAACTTCACCCTCCTCGGCCCCGGCCCCGGCTACACCTGCGGCCGAGCCAAGATCGTCCCCTCCACCATCTTCTTCACCCCCGACCACCGCCGCAAGACCCAAGCCCTTAGTGAGTTCGAGCTTCGACCTCTTTCTCATCATGGCGGCGCGCGTCCACGCGCTTGCCACAGACATGACATAGCTAGACATCTGAACGTGCCATGCGTGCAGTGACGTGGAACGTGACGTGCACGTACTCGCAGCACCTGGCGTCCAAGTACCCGTCGTGCTGCGTCTCCTTCTCCTCCTTCTACAACGACACCATCATCCCCTGCGCCAAGTGCGCGTGCGGCTGCGAGCACAAGAGCTGCGTCCAGTACGTCCTCCTCAGCCGGCGTCGAACGCACACGTACGACGGCGCGATTCTAACTAGCGTGCTCGCGGCGTTTTTTTTCCAGGAGCGAGAGGGACTCGAAGCGGCTGTCGGTGTCGGGGAAGCACGAGCACGCGCACGCGCGGGCGCACGGTGGGGCGCGGGGGAGCTTGGCGCCGCTGCTGCAGTGCACGACGCACATGTGCCCCGTGCGCGTGCACTGGCACGTCAAGCTCAACTACAGGGAGTACTGGCGCGCCAAGATCGCCATCACCAACTTCAACTACCGCATGAACTACACCGGCTGGACGCTCGTCGCCCAGCACCCCAACCTCGACAACATCACCGAGGTCTTTAGCTTCGACTACAAGCCCGTCGTTGCTTACGGCTCCGTCAGTAAGCTAGCTAGCCCTCCATTTCATCACCATCGATCTCTTCCGTTCCATGCAAGATAGCTTAGCCAAGAACAGGACATTGGAATATCAATCGGATGTTAATGGCTTTTTTTTTTGGGAGTGCAGATGACACGGCGATGTTCTACGGGCTCAAGTACTTCAACGACCAGCTGATGCAGGCGGGGCCGCACGGGAACTTGCAGTCGGAGGTGCTGATGCGCAAGGACGCCAGCACCTTCACGTTCAAGCAGGGGTGGGCGTTCCCACGAAAGGTTTACTTCAACGGCGACGAGTGCAAGATGCCGCCGCCGGACTCGTACCCCTACCTGCCCAATTCCGCGCCGTTGGCCGCCTCGGCGACGCTGATGAGCTCTGCGGTGGTGGCCGTCGTGGCTTTCTTGGTGCTGCTCATGGCATGAATGTGAGGAGAAGAGAGGTGGCATAGTGCTAGAACTTGCAGAAACGTTGATGATCTTCTTGTAGATAGGATTGGTTTCAAGATTGAGCTTGGTGTTTGAACATAATTAAACGCGACTTTTTTTCTTTAAGTGGAAGAGACACGAGCATTGTTAATGTGTGATGTTTTGTCTTGTGTTGTTTGACAATTGTTAGGATTATGAATTGTTGAAGGCTTAAATTTGTTCGTTTGGTTTGATTTGTCGATAACTGTGTATTTAGATTAACTAGTGCTTTGCTCAATTGTACTTCGCAAGAAGCATTTGAATAAGACTATTACTATTTTCTTGTTGAATATTAGTTCTATAGACTTACGAAGCATAAGGTTTATTGATGAAGACCTACTTTGAGGAGATTTAATATTTCGACTACAAGAGCAGATTCGTTTCAAGATGAATATTGTTAAAGTGTAATCTGAATTCGTCATCATACCTATGTAGGATACTGCGACAGACGTGGCACCGAGCGGTGCATGCATGCAAGCCGTACTAGACATGGCAACGGCTGACGCATCTAGCTCTAATTCGGTTTCCTTCTCCGTATGAGACTTGTCTCCCTCACATTATATATGTACCTCTATAGTCTATAGGAATAGTAAAAGCCTCATTATAATATTTTTTTTCCTATAGTCAATTCCGCCTTTGTGTTTGTGATTTTTTCCTGCAAGAGTTTCCACGTTTAAATTCCTATCTCCTGTTTTTTATCACCTACTTATGTTCATGCATTTTACAACAAGCATAATTTTGAAAGAGAAATATGTAAAACACCGATAAAGGTGGAATTAAGATACAGCGACACTTTGCATCTCACATTAGACACTGTTGTCCACCGATGCTGCGCCTGCAATCTACAATTAGTTTATATATTGAAGAAATCAAACAACTTCACTTTGCGTAGACATGCCTACCTGAAATCAAATGTGTAAATGTTCATAGCTAGAAACAGTGGCGGAACCAGAAATTAAAAGGACCCGGGGCGAACGGTGGCCTCACCACTCACTAGCTTGGCAGCTCACAGCTGGTGCCGGGCCTGTCGGCGGACTGGCGCCTGGGCGCCTGGCAGAGGTGCGGAGCCGCGGAGGGCGGGCGCCTCACGGCTGTCACCCAGTCCCGCACTGGCGCCGCAGCACCCGTCAAGTTACCGCTGACCGCTGCAGCACCCGCCGTCCGAGCCAGGGGCGGAACTACCACCGTAGCCCCGCTGCCACCGACCGGTGATTGCCGCTGCCACGCTACGCGATGGGGATTTATGGATTAGAGATTTCGTCTGCGCGCTAGGCAAATGAGGAATGCACTATGGCTGCGCTGCTGCATTTGTATTGTGGCCATTGGATTGGGCTGCCGCACGGCGTGGCCCACGGCCGAGGCCCACAAGGATGCCATCTGCGAATGGCGAATCAACGCCATCAACATCAGCTTGCTGCCTTCTTAGTCGTCGGTCGGGGGCGGCAAGGCGTCGATGGTGGCGCCGCGGGGGGTCTTGCCCACTGGGAGACTGAGGCACCGCCCACTTGCTCGGCGGTAGTTCGCCACCGCCGAAAGGATAAATCTGGGCTAAAATGTACAGCAAGTAGGAATGTACAATGATTTTTTGAATTTTTTTTTCGAAAAATAGGAATGTACAATGATCAATCAGGGTTTGGCTAGGTATCTGCAGTTCTGCACATCTGAATCTGCTTTTCAAGAAAGATGCCATCTACTTCACAAGGAACACAGGGGATCAAGAGAGCCAGTGCCCAATCGAATCAAAACTCATGGTCCGATGTAACGCCAATCAGGAGTACATAACATACAAACTCATGGTCCGTAGCATGCTAGCAACAAGCCTTCAGCAGCGTTGAAATTGTGCTAGAACAGTTAAACAACGAAGTAAATTGCATCATACAAACAACAAAAAAGAATTACTGAGCAAACAAAGGATACGCATAATACACACAAGAAGTTAGACGTGACTTCACGACAATAACAGATTCTTGTGCTTTCAGAACAAAACAGAGAAATACGGGGTCAAGCCCACTGAATACATATCAGGTAAAAATAGCCGAATTTGTTGCTCCAGTTCTAGTAAGGCTTGAAATATGTATAGAGTGGCTATGCACAAGAAAAATATAGCAATAAAAGAATATAATTTCAACTAGATAGAATGGAGCACATAATATCATGACCACAATTCAGATTTTGCTTCCTCATCTTTGAGGTCTCAATATCACACACACATTTCATAGCTCTAAATCATCTCCTTTTGCAGAAGACCGAGGGCACTGTAGATTTTCTGAAACTAACCCTCCGCAAAACTAATGCCAAGGCTACAAGTATTTGAGCTAAAGGGTAAAGCAAACATATTCCATCATATCCCACCACCTACTTACACACCTTCATCCACAGCAAATGATCTTCATTGTTGGAGTTAGTACTCACGAATCACGATGCTCATAGTAAGCATCATTCTTGGCCTCGAGAGATGAGGCAGCTGCCTTGTCCAAAAACCATGCCAACTTCCCATCTGTTGGCTGAACGATTTTAGCAGGCAGTGATGCAGGAGGGTCTTGACACTCACTATTGTCAGAAATGGCTAAATGCACAGCCTTTGCTTTGTCGTCACCAGTAGCCACTATTGCTATGTTTGATGCTGAGTTTATTACTGGAAGAGTAAAAGTAATCCGCTCAGGTGGAGGCTGTGGAGAGTCAGTGATGTAAGTGACCCAGTCGTCTTTTAGTTCAAGGGCTGGATGGTTAGGGAACAATGAGGCCACATGTCCATCAGATCCCATACCTAGGAGAATAAGATCAAACTTCGGGCAGTCATTGCTTCCTGAGACTCCAACTGTGCGGATCTTGACCAGCTGCCTGATGACAAATTCATAGTCTGTTGCTGCATCCTCCACCGTGGCATTGTCATTTATGGAGTAAACATGGCCATTGAGGATAGGTACCTATGAAAACCATTTAAATGCTTATTTTAATAAAAAAACATTTAAATGCAAGTATGCAGCAGATGGTTGACTTGGCAAAAACATTGATCTAAGCCATACATTACAAAGATGCTACCACACAATGTTTTCAGCATCATCATGAACCACCATATAAGCGACACTAACAGCCACATCTTATTTGCTTCTGTGGTGCAAGATAAACCAGATAAACACAACCATGAAAATCTGTGTAATATGAAAATGGAAAGGGCTGAGGCATACAGTGGAACATATCCATACGGTCAAGACTCAAAACTGTGCACAACAACAGATGCTTGCAATAATCTCATGCAACATTAACACTAGCAGCGATAAGAAATGTTCCAGCTTCAAAAAAGCTTTTAGTTGCAACTAACAGTCTTCCTCCTTTGGAAAATTAGTTGGATATCCAGAATTTGCCTTAAACTCTTCGGACCAAGGTTCCAAATCCCGCCAGTACCGCCAGTAACCGGTTTTACCCGTGCCAACGGGGAAAAACGCTAGTTTTTATTTAATTAAAATTTAAACTTTTGAATGTAAAATTAGTTTCTCTAATGATGTTTACATTGTTTAACACTAATAGAATATATTAGGAAGATACATGCACTTTCCGTGCTTGACTTCATACTTTTTTGCTATGAATGTATTAAGAATTTTCAATTTGAAATTTGAAAAACCAGTTTTTAGCGGGTTTTCCGGTTTTTTGGTGGTAACCGGCCGGTTTTTCCAGTTACCGATTTTAAATTCAAATTTTGACGCGTGAAATTCGACCGGTTTTTTCCCGGTTACCGGCCAGTAACCGGTACGGCCCCCCGGCGGGATTTACCCCAGTAGTGGGATTTGGAACCTTGCCTCGGACTAAGTACCATGTTAGTGTAGAACAAAGGAACCAAGCACGGTACATAGATCATGTGATTGGTGTAACTTAAGGGCCTGTTCTTTTTTGCTGCGGCTGATGGCTTTTTGGCTGTTTGCGACAGAGATTGTAGAAAAAGAGATAATCGTTTGCGATTTTTGATGGTATAGATATTAGGCTTTTAACGTGTACTACGATTAATTTGTAAACCACGTCTTAAAAAAATACTTCGTTTAAAAGTTAGATACTGTAGCAGAAGCCAAAAGCTGGCCGGCTTGTGCCCAGTCGAACAGGCCCTAAGACAGGTGTCCCGCTGAGATGCAGTCATCCTGTTCCAATAAAGGGCATTCATTTTGATAAGCTTTTAGTCCGACAATAATGGCCAGAAAAAGTGTGGTTGGTGGTGGGAGCTTCCAGAGTGGTTGGAACTATTAAAGCAGTAGTTAGGCAGCCTTTATCTGATTCCCACAGTTAGCAAAGGATATTGGCATATTGCACAATCTAAACATAATATATCTTTTTGCCACAGTTGGCAAAGGCTACCTCAAAAGGCACTATGCTTCCAGCTGACATATCTTTTTGTCTTTCAAGTTTCAACAGATTACATTACCAGTAGTACAGTATTAAAACACAATGAGCTAGATCAAACAATTTGCTATCTTGTGCTAATATCAGGTATTCAGGGAGGTAAAACGGATAGGTCACACCAAATGGTAAAACAGATAGGTCACACAAAAACAAGGACACAAGATTGGATGTCAGCAACAAAACATTGATCTATGGCACACTATACAACTCTCAATCCGATCTTTTTCTAAAAAAATCATTGTAATAGAAAACATGGAATTATCTACTATTTATAAATGTATAGCCCACCAGTTGGTCCTTTTGACCACGAAACTACTAAATTAAACATTTGTGGATTCCATGCTTGAAATAAATCAAGTACCAAATACTCCGAACATTCGGAGGAAACAAGAATAATCAAAGAACAGTATCAAGCCACAGGTCAATCCTACAAACCGGTAGGGCATCCAAGGTTTTGTTATCACTGATTTATAGGATTGACTGAGATCAATCTACTTGGCAGTGGACAAGGAAGGATTAACAATGAAGCCGTCCCTTCAAAACATAGGCAGTTGGGCACTAAAATTTTAGACTTCAAAACACATAGCACTTGATGTGAGATGTCTTACTGTGGAAAGGTTACAATACATACTCACTTCAGTTATTAAAATTTTCCACGACTGATATCAAAACTGTTTAACTAACACCATATATATCTCCCAGTGGCTGGGATAGTTTTTTCCTTTCTCTTTTGTAGCTTCCTGTACATTATTATCCTATTTTAATATATTTTAGCAGTAGGGCTCTCCCCTATTGTTTTTCCTTAAAAAAATATAGTCAAAAGCACAAAGAAAATCTGAATGACCGAACTGGTATTGCCTATTTGGTTTATATGATGAAAGAAAACAAATATTAATGGAAGTAACGAGAAGAAATATCAGTATATATGGTGGATCTCATGCAAGGTATAACTATTATATGGTCACTACAAAATAATAAATGAAAAACAGAAGGTAAACCAAATCATTCTGAGCAACATGAAACTCAACCAACAAGTATCAGCAAATTAAAATATACAAAGCAAGCAAATCTTAACAAACAAAAACATGGAATTTCTGAAAAGTTTGTTCTAGGTTGCACTGTGAAAAAAAATCTTCTCACATACCTTCGATAGGAATCCTTCTTTTGTTAGCTTATAGTTACTATCTGTATGATTCTTTGCTACAGCACGCTCATCAGTCCAGAAGATGTACCATTTAGACCAATCCAGGGTCTTGTTGTATGGTGCTTCACAAAGTTTCCTTTTTAGAAATTAAAAGCATAACAGTTCATATGCAAAATCAAAGATGATAAATTAGTTAATAAAGATGAGATAACAAAATTACCCCAAAATATTGACAAGGGGTCCTCCAGATAGGGCAACAGCAAAGTATCCCCTTTCTTTAACAGAAATTTCTGAAATTTGTGATATATATTCAGCCAGATCTGTTGCCATCTCATCTGAACTCTCAAAAATCCTTATTTCACTGTTCTTTTTTGGTTCATATGAGGCAGCCATTTCCCTCTCCATTGTTTTCTTTGGTCTAGAAATCTATATCAAGTTATCGCTCCACCAAAATACTCCTGCACAGAAAGTAGCAGTATATAACCAACAAGGAACTACAGAAGAAGTGATCCAATTCATGTGAAGAACATCAGAATTTAACAAAACTTAAAAATTCAAACATAGAATCAAGTTCTTTAACTTCTACATCTTTAGTACCAACAATAAAAATAACATTCTTGATTGTTTCTGGCCAGCAAGGCACCAAAATGTTGGAAAAGGGATGGTAATCTATCCTGCAATATCCTTACCTAACCTCATGCACCCTCTTATGCTAAATTCCATCATAGGAGAGATTTTCCCATTAATTGAGATATCTCCAATTGCAAGCGTAACATAGACTCCGCATACCGATTTTAGAACTTGTTATAGCAAGGATCTATTGCTAATCTTTTTGTTAATTGACTCTAAACTTTTCCAAACATATGATGCATAACTGTAAATTATAAAATTACCCTGTCAGGGGTGTGGGCCTTGGGCCCAAGTCCCAGTCGAGTTATTATTAGGAATTAGAGATTGGTTTCTATTTGAGTTAGAGATTAGATTTCTTTTGTTAGAGATATAATTAGAGATATGATATGAGTTTCTATAATTATTAGAGATAGGATTGGAATTAGATTCTAACTGTTAGGGGGGCTCATCTATATAAAGAGGGCCACCGCATGCTATTAGGGGAATCAATGAAGAGAAATATTATAGTCTTCCTCATCTAGTCTCTCTCTCTCCCTCTACGCCGACGCCATCCGGCCATCTTCTTGGTGGTGTTTACCCCGGTTCATGACAACCCTGCAATAGAATAATACAACAGGGTGCTTCTTTCTAGAATGCAGGAGAGTGACGATCAAGAAATTGGAAAGATAGCGTGCATCTAGAAACTGGTATGTTGATTGTTCTGTTGCATTCTTTAATATGGTATCCTTTTACAAGCTATGGTTGGACTTCCAAATATTTCCCGCATAGCCAAATAAAATGAAAACTAGCAGGGCAAAATTATTAAGAAACTACTCCTATATATTGTAGAACTTGACCACAAGGAATAAGTTTTAAATAATAGAGTTTGCACGCAACATGAAAGTAACTAAAAAATGAACATGAATGCCTACATCACGTCAATTTGGGGGAGCATAGATTTGTTGTGTAATATGATGTGACGGCAATCTAATTGAATTTGCTAACAGAAAAGAGAAAGAGAAGATAGACCTTAGGGGATCTATCATTGCTTTAATTAATTCTAGCTTTGACATTCCAGTATGAATTTTGCAAGAAGGGAATTCTCCTATTGCACACTAATAGTTGAAACCCACATTCAACCCATGGATGGAAGAGTAAAACAGACCACTGCACAAAGCAGCTCATGAACATCCCGACAAAACAACCAATCCAACATTCAGCTGCAAATGACCACTTATGAACCAACCGATTGGGGCTAAGGTTCCAAACCCAACTACATAACTCAAACCGAGACACTAAAACAAAATAAATCCTGGTGTTTAAATCCAAAGCATCAAGATATGGGCCTAATCACCAAAATTATGCCTAAAACTATCTTAAACTGAAGACAAAAGGAAAGCATAACAGAAAAGGAAATCTAATCATTACACACAGGAATTCGGAATTCCATACAGTAAGTAACACTAGTTCGAACATAAAATAGCAAATAAAGGAAAAGAGGCTGCCTTTCTTGATCTGCTCAGTGAAGGGAGAAAAGCTAAACAACTCTGAACCAGAGCTGGGGGAGAAAAATAAGGAAGAGGGCGGTTGCAACTGCAAGCTCTAGCAGCCATCATTTGAGTTGAGACCAGTTCAAAGACTCCCAAGTTTTTTTTACAATCATAACAAAAGCACTCAAATACTACTTTACTGCTAATAAGAAGTTAAAGAAGGAACACTGCACTCAAATACTACTTTACTGCTAACAAAAAGTTAAGAAGGAACACTGCAGGAGGGCAATCCATTGTAGATGCCGAAAACTGAAAAGCTGTTTCCTTTGGCCCATTCCTCGCATACTTTTTCTCGAGGAAAAGAAACCAAAACTACTCGGATAAGGTCATGGCGGCCACGCCATTGCTCACCAGATGAAACCAACTGGATCAAGAACTCACAACCACGCACAATTCCACAATTCATTCATCTGCAAATCAAATCTTTTATTAACTAAGACACCAACCTAACCACATTATCTAAAAAACCCCACTACGACAATCCCACACTCCCATCTGATTCGAATCAACGAACCAATCGACCGCATTTTCTACGCGCCAATATTCTAACAGGTAATCAAGATTTCAAGATACGATCCATCAAGAACAGGAGGGAGAATTGCAGTCCATGTCGGCTGCGCGCCGAATTACCTCCGCCCAGTAGAAGGTACCAGATCAAGAACAAACACAAGATCACAGGAGCAGAACCAAATCAAGGGCCCGGGTCCCAAGAACTCACCAGAGCAGTGCATTTGCTTGGGCCCCCCTCCTCCTCCCTCTTCTCCTTCCCAAGCCGCAAGGAAACAAAGGAGGCGTGTAAAAGGAAGCCAGGGGAAGCACACACCTATTTATACACACATACGCGTACAAGTATATGAATTTTTTCTCTACGTATAAAATTCTTTGATACATAAACCAAAAAGAAATCAAGAAAATGGTGGATGTCTGCATCAGAAAGAAGAGCGATAAAAACCTTGTTTTGACCGGAATTATCTGTGGCTTATGTGCTTCTTTTTCTTTTTCTTTTTCTTTTCTTCCCCTTTTCCTCTGGACCTCTACTCTGTAAATGGCTTTATCTTTTTGTTTGTAGCCTTGTAGGGTTCCATTAAACTGTGGTTGCGTCCATCTGTCGAGCTGCGACGCACGTGCGGCTGCCCTCATCCTTATCACAACTCTGGAATGGCTTCTCCTGTACCTTCCTTGTCATCCCCTGGTAGATTACCCCTTAAGCTTCCCACAAAAATTCATTACTTTCTCAAAACAATAGGGGTTAGCAAATCAATGTAATCATAGTAATTTCTAAATGTAGTTGGGATTTATGCCTGCCTGTTATATCTGCTTTCTTTTTAACGCCAGTTTTTCTCTTTTTTTCCTGTATTTTTGTATTTTCTGCAAAAGTATCAATCGGAGGTTGTCAGTTGCCATGTTGCTGGTACAAGTTGCAGGGCACTTGCGGTCATGTTCATCTTTTTGGAGAAAACGATGGAGCTCCTGTCTGCATTTGCAACTGGCAGGAAGATGGCAAGCAATTGTAACCATGGAGGGTCCATGTTTGATTTTTAAAAACTTCAGTTTCTAATTTTAATTTTTTTTTCACTATTTACGATATTATCTACTAACTCAGCTATAGTAAAAAAAAATCAACTACAATAAAATTTCAACCAAAAATCACCCTAAAACGATCGCCCCCTAAAAACTCCAAGCGTTTTTTGTTTTTACAGAACTGTTCCAGCTAGTTACTGCTTGGTTCATATTCTGAGAAGTGCAATGTGCATGTATGCGATGGCGATCTTACCTCGAATTTGCTTCGACAACACAAGAATCATCGATTACAAAAATGCTTATTAATCAAATTCTCAGGTAGACGTTATTAATCAATCAAATCATCGATTACAAATTCTCATGTAGACTTTATTAATCAATCATGAGGCGTGCGCTGCATGAGGATAAAGATGTCGCCTCTTGTAAAACACATCTTTAGTTTAGATACATCTTAAAGGATCCTAATTTTAGGATGCAAACACGGATATCGTATCATTTGGATTACCACCCGTTCGGTTTTTGAGTTTACATGACAAACACAAATAGTACGTACTGCAAAAAAAATTAAAAAAACAAATAGTACGTACTGCATGACTTCTAAGGCCAAAGATGTAGTTTGGTGGTTCCATATATCTGTGAACTGCTCCATCTCATCCGAACGATATTGACCTCTTCCAGTGTATAATCTGCATGCCTGGGTGCATGAACACGATGGCGCGACATCTCTTCACGTAGGGTTGTAAGAGCCTAAATTACAAGTTTGTGTGGTTTAGCCAAAACAAATTTCATGTCTGCAGAAAACAAGCTATCATTGTCTCGTTATCAGTGTGATCACTAATCACTTCTCCAGGAAAAAAAATCGTTTGGAAATTACGTAGGATCAGGACTAGACAAAAGGAATGTGCCAAGTAGAATTACAATTAACCAACTTCGATACTTTCCACTATTGCTTACAACTACTTGCCATACCTTCCACTATTGCTTACAACTACTTGCCATACCTTCCACTATTGCTTACAACTACTTGCCATATTAATATTGTTCATGTAGACAGATTTCTCATTTTTGGACAGTGTTACATACATGCTGTTAGAAATCTTCTAGTTTTGAATAGTTCTTTTCTTTCACGTTTACCGTCAATTTTTAATATGAGTAATGATTCCATACTTTTCACTTCTACAGATATATACAAATCTTAAAGCATCAACCAAGAGATAAGCAATCTCAATCCACCTTTAAAGATGGTTTAATATTTGTGTAATTCATTTTTTAGAAGAGCATTGAATCACCTCCGTTTTAATATTCGTGTGGTGCTTATAGGCTTTCAGTCTAGGAAAATATCAGGCGAAACACTTCTCAATTCAAATGTAGATCATACATTTAACTCCGTATAATTAGAGTGGTTCAATTGACATGCAGGCAGCCTATGTTTTGATAAGCCACCAAAATATTTCTCCCCCAAACAGAGTATGGCTTCTGAGGCTTATCAATACTTTTTAAGGCGGGGAGCTTCGACTTCTACTTAAATCACCGCAAGCCTAGCTCTCAAAAACAGAGTTTGGATTCATCTAGGGAAACTAAGACACTCCTTTAACCCAACAACACCCAGGCATGCGCTATGAAGCTGATACCCCTTCCCGCTAGCCTCTCTTGGAAGATGGCTTTAGGGAAGCTAAGCCCAAGATACTCCCAAAGCCATCCAAGCTTTGAGATGATGAAATAGATGTTGTAAATATTGCGGTATAAACATATATTTAGATCTAATTCTAGTATATTTACTAAGGACACAAGTATGACATAAAGAGCATACAAATGACTTAATCAACATATGTACATATAAACTTTTTAAGCCATTAAAAAAGTAACATATGCCCAACATATATATCATGTAAGACTCCGAAAACAGCATATACACATATAGACAAATTAAGCCATACCATCTGAATGTTGATAACAATATGAATGTAACATGTATGACCATCTCCGCCATGATAAAATCTAAATTTAAATGTTATCAAGATTTTAAATGTTCTTAATTGTTCTCAGAAGGCTAATTATACAAGATCTATTGTTGACCATCTCCGTTATGATAAAATCTAATCTTAATTATATATGATAATTATAGATTAGACCTTAAGCTCAAATTAACCTCTGCTATCAAAAGAAACTAACAGATCATAAATTTATCTTGCTAGACAATATAAATGATCTCAAAATAAATCTAACATTCATTTAATATGAATTCTATTGATTCTAACGAGATAACAGGGTTCAACAATGTTCAGGAATATCCAAAAGCTAATCACAGTGCCAACTTAACACAGAGATCAACAAGTAATGAATAGTAATTTCAATGATCAGTGCATAAAATAGCAAGCCAACCAAAAGCTCAAGATCCATCTACCATCACATTCATATATAATTTCAGTATTATGTCATTTCATCATAGAGCAAACAGCCCATGAAACTTTCTTTGCAATGTCCAAACTAGTGATAACTCACAGATATATGAAGTAAATCACGAAACTGCAAAGAACCAATAGTCAGTATACTCACAACGACGGTGATAATCAAAATCACCAAGATGAAATCGAAGAAGGCAATGCACACTTGCAGCGCTGTCCCAGAAAACCAAGCACCCCGCTGCACCGAGCAAGGAGATGGTGGTAATCGGAGATACAATGTCGGCTTTCACACCTCGGCTAACCGAAGAGTGAAGTCGAGGGTCAGAGATGCCGATAGAACCACCAGAACACACCTGGCCAAGTGTACTTAAGAACAACAGAAGACCACAACTATTTTTTTCCTCTCTCAGGTAAATCTTTCGAATTTCCCCTCTCACTCGGCAAACCCGAAGGCTACAAGGAAGAACACTAAGGAAAAAGAGATGTCAGATCCGAAGATAAGATACTCACGGAGGAAGAGATAGCGCCTTTAAATAGAAGAGGCAAGGGGCTACGGCGTGGTGGCTGCGAGCGGCCAGCTCCGAGGAGCCTGAGCCAGCCCGCACCTCTGCCGTCACCTCTCTAGTCGTTGCCTCCCCACTCGCCACCCAAATCACTCAACAAGGTCAAGTCCATATCCAAGTGAGGCACCACTGGGGGAGGAGACACCCCTTATCTCTACGGTTGTAAGTTCAGACTGTTCTAACTTTACCTCACGTGAGTTTGGATGGTCTGAACCCTCCAGTGCATGTTCGGATTGTCTAAACTTTTCATTGGATAGTCCGAACCCTCTGATGCGAGTTCGGATGGTCCGAATTTTCCATCGCACTGTCTGAACTCTCTTGCATTGCTCCCACATCGCGCACGTTCATGAGGGCTTCAGTCTTCTCTTTCTTTAGTCCCACCGACAAGTGAAACTTTTATTGTACCTTTTATCAATTAAAAAATTATCAATTTACCCTCCGGAGGTCCAACAATAGACAGACATGTCATTCTCATGCTTACGTGCCTCCACAGCTTAGTTTAGAACTTGCAATCATTGCTGCTTCGACGGAGGCACTGTAATCTCATATTCCCTTTCATTTGATTGCGTAATGCAACATTTCTTAGAGCAAGTGGTTGGCTTATTGGTAGGCGCCATGGTAAGATCACAGTTTTCTCTGTCCCAAATAACATAATGCAAATGCCAAGAGGACCCAATTCTGGAAGCTCAACAACCGAACATTGATCACCACCAACCATCACAAAACAAGACGGGGGAACATCAGTATACAATAAAGGGTATGCTCTTTTTAGTTTTTTAAAATAATTTTTAGTTTTTATTATAGTATCTAATTTTTAAATGAAGTATTTTTTTAAGATGAAGTCTATAAATTAATTATAGTACACATTAAAAACTTAACATCTGTAACATCCAAAATTGCAAGCGAGTATCTCTCTCTTCTCTCTGTAATCTCTACTGCAAACAGCTAAAATTCATAAATTTCAATCAAAAACTATAAATCAAAGTAAAAAAACAGGTCCAAAATCTATTCTCGCTGAGAGAGATTGCATTGGAGGGGCATGGACTTTTTTTCCTCAATAATTTTGGGCCAAATCAGTCACTGTCAACATACTGTTGTGTACTGTGCACAAGGAACTGCTGATAGTGGGACAGCGAAAGTGCTCCGGGAAACAATGGGCACGGTGCAAGGTTGGTGGGCTGTCACAGATTTGGATAAACAAGGGCTCCTCATCTTCTTCCCCTAGACTTACGTAAGCAACAGAGTTCTTTACTCTAGCATCTTCTATTGCAGTTGACCTTAGTGCCACATGACATGAGGATGAAAATACGGAAATCTTATACGCACAATCACAACGGCGAGAAGAAATGGCACAAGGATTTCTCATGTAACTTGGCAACTATGGTAAAACTTGGCACCCAAAAGGACAAAAAATGGCATACTTTCAGGCCACGCTCAGCATGGCGACCAGCGGCAGCGTAAATCTACCGTTCAGTGTTTGTGTGTACTATTCATCGTTTTATTTTTTTTGCTTTTTTTATATTTTTATTTTTTCTGTATTCCTTTGTATTATTCATGATAGGTTAGTATACTGTTTTTATTTTTATATTTTTTAAATTTAATTATACCTAATAAATCAACTTAGTTACAGTAAATTTTCAGTTAATTACAGTAAAATTTTATTAAAAATCAGAAATCATGTTATTCCGAATACCTCAGTAAGAAACGCCATTCTGTTGCTAGTTGGACCACAACCATCAGACAACGACTGTTTTATAAACTCAGGAAAATTTTAACTTGGAAGCTGTCATTTCAGATCGGAACCTTTTTAGATTTGCTTGTCTTTGGAACATTTCTTTTCTCGGTTGCCTCTGATCGAAGCACACTTAGTGGTGCATCGAGCTAGAGCAAAACGATTTTTTGGCCCCATGCCGTGACGCAAATACCAATTATAGCCCCCGGTTGGTAATTCCGCGACTGGCCCCTGGCGCGGTGAGGGACCGCGTGAGGGAAGGTGGCGCGGCCGGAGGGCTAACTCGTCCATGGGCCGCGTGACGGATTTTTTTTAGAAAAACTTATTTAAGTATGTTTTTATAAAGATTTATAAATATAGTAAATGAATTTCAAAAATTATAATTTTATGGAGCCTTCCAATTCAGTGTACTCGCTTGCATTTTTTTTTGTAAATTTAACATTTTAAATGATTCTAAAAAATTTATGTAAATGTATTGATTGTACAAATTTTGCATAATAAGAGGTGGCTGCAATTATGATTAATTGGCTGCATGGGACAGATTGACCCAAAGTTCTAATTTCATAATATACAAAATTCTAGACAAATTATATGACCAAATACACTGTATAAGGAACCTTTAAAATAAATTTTATAATGTTCGGACCTTGTTTCCTATATTAAAAAATTGTACAATCAATATATTTACATAAAATTTTCAGAATAATTCAAAAAGATAAATTTTACCAAAAAATTACACAAGCAAGTACACTGAGTTGAGATGCTCCACAAAAAATTGTAATTTTTAGAGCTTATTTACTATATTTACAAATACCTACAAAAAAACATATTTAAACAAATTTTTCTGAAAAATCCCCGCGCGGCCGGCAGGCGCACCGGCACCACCTTCCTCGTGCTGCCCTGACGCGTCACCCCTCCTCACGTCCTCGCGCGGCCAGAGGCCGCGCCACCTTCCCTCACGCGCTTCTGGACTGCGTCAGGGGGCACGGTGCAATTACCGACCAGAGGGGCCTACACTTGGGATTGCATCATGACATGGGGCCGAAAAAACGTTGAACTCATCGAATTATGCCAAATGACGACAACGGAGCAAGGGTCCCAGAAGCCCATTGTTTTTGTGTTACTCCAGACTCAAGCCAGAAAGCCCTTCTATCGTGATGTGGATGATAGCTTCGTCCAAGATTGGCCTATGAGACAGGGACGATAACAACTAGTAAACTTAAAATATGTGGGATTAATTTTTTAAAATCTTTATAATTTTATATATTTCACTGCAAAATCAATAGTATTTAGCTTATCTTATAAAATCTATGGAGTTAAGTCCTATAGAGTTGCTTAACCCCACAGGTTACAACATGAAACCGCCACTGACAACAAGGACAGGGTTCCTAGTGGGCTTGCCCGTGTCCATGCTCGATCCCGATAAAGACCTGCATGTCCTTGCTAGACCAAACAGATCGCAAAACTCTCCTTGTCTCCGCCCTCGCGGGGATCCCAATCCCCCATGGGACCCATGGAGATAGAAAAAATAGTTTAAATATAGATTTAAAATTATTATGTAACTTTATTAATTAATTTATAAATACTTATGTATATTTTTTAAAATATAGTTTCAAAAGTTATATCCTAATATAGATTCAAGTTTTAGTTCAAATATCTAAAAACAAATACACCGCATATTAAAGATTAGCATGTGAAAAAAATAATATATTTTTATTACATAGAGAGACCAACCCCGTCCCCATCCACTAGCGTAGTAGAGGCCGTCCCCATCTCCCCGCGAGAGAGTTCGGCCCCGGCCCCCACCCCAGTTGAGGAATATCGCAGCGGGGAAATTGCCATCCTACTATATATGAGATGAGAACTCACAAAAAGGAGGCACCACTGCACGCAGACCAAGTGTGTAGCTCTACACAAAGTCAGGAAGACAAATGGCCTACCTGCTTGATGGAAATCTGACGAAGGAATATGTGTGAACCGTGATCTCTTCTACTGTTTCTTCTCAACGCGGCCCCCAGTTGCCGAGACCTAAATTCTGACGTGACGAACAACAATGAAGCAGATATGTAGAATGTCCCACAGCAATATCAACTTTCAGTGAGAAGAAATCGTTGATGTTCATATCGAAGTTCATGCATTCAAGCTTATTGGAACACACATTCTCCCCCAGGGGAAAAAATCTTGTTGGAAACAGAGGGATGTTAACATTACTAAATAGAAATGATAGTAGCTTCGGTAGACTATTGTTGCAGAATTTTTTGCTCAAAGGATCTTATCAGATGCAATCAATTGCTTGATTAGAACCCAGAAGCTTCCTCTAACCAATGAGGTAAATAAAAAAGAAATAAAATGGCACATTATTTGTGCTAATGAAATGCAAGGCGTTGCACAAAACATCACAAAAGAGTCAGCAGTCCATCAACCAAAAAACTAAAAACCGCATGAAGCCCTCAGATCAGAAAAAAAGATGTTGTTGGTTAGCCACTCACAATGGTGGGCACAATTCAAGGACAGATTTTCTGGTCTTCTAAATTATAAGTGGACTGTGTCTGTTGTTTCCCCTCCCATGATGAAATCTTCCGCTCCAACCTGACTGTTGTGTAACTTCATGTACAAGAACAAACTATTAGTAACGTAGTTGTAGGAAAGATGTGCAGCACAGTTACAAAAAGAAACAATTTAGACACCAAACTTTTATTCTTTAATTTCAATGATCCAAGCTTCAAGGTTTTGCTATGAGTAATAAAATCAGTTCAAACTGGATTCGAAGAGACTATACAGCTTGCAAAACTGCGTACAAGAAAAAGAGAGAACTATACCAAAGTCAGCAAACCTAGATGGTCTTGAAAGAGTAACAGTACATCCAGTGTATACAGGATGTACACATGTGGGGAGAACTATTGGATGAAAAGTTGAAACAGGATATCATGTACAAATGATAATTTGTTATCGTGCCCCGCACACGCAGGAAAGCAGGACCTGTGAAATTTGTCCACTTGATTATAGCATGATTCCAACATTAACTAAACAATATAATTAGGTACCAAAGAGGGCAGAGCCAGCCTATAGGTGTCAATAGTTCTTGAGACAGACAAATGAAATTATAGGCACAGTTGTCCTGAGGAAAACACGCCAGGCATTACTGTATAGTCCCACTTATCTTGTTATTTCAATTGCAAGTGGGTCAATAGAGATGCTGCTTCCATCAAACATAGGCATGCATATGATTCAAGCCCTTGCAACTTGGTATAAATGAGAATTATGTTCAACATCAAAGAGTTCTCTGCATAGAGTACTCACTATTAAGGACAAACAAGATGTTACATGACTCCACAGCAGGAACTTGGGACGATGATTCAGTGAGTGAGAAGCATTAGCTTGGATGATGCGAAACCAGGTTTGCAAGGGCAAGCTCATGAATCATGATACAAAGTAATTTAGTAACTATACCATACAATACAATTCGGATAGGCCATTTTGTGATTTTCCTAATCCAAACAATAAAACAACACAACTATGCATATGTAGAACATATAAAATGTACTTATTAAATGAAACTTTCATTTACATGCTTAAAGCATAAAGTTCAGCACACAATAAGAAACTCTCAACTCTCAACAGACAGCAAACTATTCTGGTAGGGGGGAAGGAGACAAATTCAGGATCAATGTGATTTTTATCATTTATTAATCAGTTTTCGCTGCAGAGTTGCAAATGGGTAAGAAACTCTTCAACTTCTAAATACATTTTTAGAGTGCTCAGGGGTACACGAAACAGAGGGGGTGCAGTAAATATGCTCCCGGCCTTTGTTGAACAAATAAATAAACGGAGATTACTTGGTGTTCGATATGTGTCAGAACATCAACATGATACGCGGTAGATGTGTTGGTGTGACCTTGGCAACAGAGAATGAGACAATATGCATCCCAGAATACGTACTTTACAGTGTGAATTTACAGCGTGAACCTCCTAACTAGCAAACAGATAATTTAATTTCACATTACAAGGTCCATAAATTGAACTAAAACAATAGGTCAGACAAACTAAACTGTAACATTGTAGCCAGAGTGTTGCCATGATACTGTCCTGAAGAAGGCTGGAATGCAGGAAAAGAAAAGGAATAAGACAATTCCACTGAGTACTAGCCTTTTGAAGGAAGAAGTGTGATAGCATTGGACTCCTACTGCAGACTTGAATGCATCTACCAAAGCATTTTGAATGTGCAAAGTATATCCCCAAAACTGCATAGGAGTGCAACTGCTTCAATCCACTAAAGGAACACCAAAATAGCTATGGTAATCCATCCTAATAAAAAAAGGACACCTCAATTTATATCCATTCAACTCATTCATCAATTATTGGGAATCCATGACCAATCTACTATTAATTAACTTTTTGAGCCAAGTTGAGCAATCCTACTCAAGCAAAATTACCTGCTTTTGAGTTTGTTCTTGCCAAAATCCTCATTTTCCAAAACCCCCTTCTCACCTCAATAGAAGTGCAGTTTCTTGACTTCATAGCCCATTCAGGGCGAAAATGTACAATCTTATGGATATTTCTACAAGTTAAGCTTTTGACTCACATATTGAAGTTGAATGGTATCAAGGAGTTAATTTAAAACAAAGCTCCAAATCTGAATATCAACTCCTTTGGAATAACGATTTGATATTTCATTTTCATCAATCAAGTGCGAAATAAGATGCAGGTTCAAACAGCCAAACTATAACAGTGGGCTAGTCTACAGCAAAACCGCAAGACCATCCACAAGGCAAATGCTGAAGCAAAGAATATATTCTGCAGAGTGAAAAAGCCAGTGTGACCATGAAAATTACCCAAAAATCTGCTCAAGCCCGGAGCATTCGACGCCTGGGCTTCTTGACAAAGCTCATTCTGAGCTTGTATAGCCTCTTGCTCTTCAATCTCATCTTCTCTGGCAAAGTCAGCCTCTTCTTCACCTTCTTCTCCTTCTTCGCTTTCACATACCTCTTGTCAATCTTATACATTCCTGGCGTCACAGTCACCCCACGTGCCACTGCCTCCCTGAACAGTGCATTTGCACGATCCCCTAAATTATGCTTAGCCAGCTTCTCGATCAGTAAGCTATATGACTTCGTGCCAGGTGCATGCCCATATCCTTTCATCATCCTGAACACCTTGACAGCATGCTCAACCCTCTCAATCCCACATAAAATCTTGATGAACCCATAATACGCCTTCCTATCAAGTTTATCTCCGAACCCTGCAGACCGCATCCATGTCATCACCTCATCCCCTTCGGAAATCCGGGCAGCCTGGTACAAGCTCTTGATAAGCACCAAGTATGTGTCAGCATCCGGTGAGCATCCCCACTCACTCATTCGCCGGAACAGATTTATCGCATCCTCAGTCTTGCGGATCTTGCATAGATTTGTGATCAGCACCCGGAACGTCCCTGCATCCCGGGGAATGCCATTGGCCTCCATGTCAACTAAGAACTTCTCTGCCTCCGCAGGCATCCTTAACGGGTCCTTCTTGCGACAGAGCAGGCAGATACAATCAAGAACTGCATTGTAGGCGTTCAATCCTGGCTGAAACCCACCACGGCGCATCTCACCGATCAACCTTAGTGCATGGTCAAGCTTCCCAGCATTGGCATAACCAGATACCAGCAAAGTACAGATATTATCATCCGGGAAGATCTCATCAGCGACCTTCTTGACAGCACGCTCTGCGTGCGAGGGGAAGCCCTCAGCTGAGAGGGCGGATACCAGGGAACTGAGCGCCTCACGGGTGCGAAGCTGCTCAGGCAATTCGTCGAACACCTTGACCGCGTCCGTGGGGCGTCCGGCGCTGGCGAGGTGGAGGAGGTAGGCGTCGAGTGTGGCGGGCCCGAGTGCGGAGGGGAATTCCTGGAGGAGGGAGCGGACGGCGGGGAAGTCGCGGCGGCGGGCGAGGTGGCGGACGACGAGGGCAAGGGCACCGTCGGAGGGGTGGAGCGAGCGGCGGCGGACGAGGAAGCGGAAGAGGTCGGCAGCGGCGCGCGAGGTGGCGGGCGCGGAGAGGGAGAGCGCCTCGGCGAGGAGGGCGTTGGTGGGGCGGACGTCGGAGAAGTGGAGGGAGAAGTAGGCGTCCGGGGAGGTGGTGGGGGGCGGAGTGGAGGAGAGCGTGGCGAGAGCCGCGGCGAGGGGGGACGCGAGGGATGTGTCTGCGGTCGGGGTGGGGGTGGTGGAGAGGTGGCGGATCGAGGATGAAGGGGAGACGGAAGCGGCGACCGGAGATGGGAGGAGGCGGCGGAGTAGGTGGCGGCGCCACATATTGGAGTGGAGGAGATCGAGGGAGGGAGGAGCGTTTCGAGTGGGCACTCCGTTGTTCAGGTCTAAGCTGCGCCAAGGGCAGCTTCGAGCATCGATTTGAGATCGGACGGTCAAGATGGCGTCATGGAGAATTAAGGTTATTAAAGATCTTTGCTTCCCAGCATGTCCTCTTAAAACTAAATGTGCTTTATTTTAATGGTTTAGATCTGTAAAAACATTACAGTCTTGTTTAAAACAATATTAGTAATTATAGCCGCTAGATCCATCAAATGGTCGAATTCCTCATTTGCTCATCAAATATAGAGTATCAATTAAACCAAATCTGATACGCATAGGTGGCAAAACTGGAAGTACTTTGTTTCATGTAGAGAATGACAGCCATTAGAAATGCAAGAAACAGGATCTATCTTTCATTCTTTCAGAAAGGTGTCACTACTAGTACTCACTGAGCCATGAGAATTGCAAAAGTTATCTTTCTGAAGGTGCCATTACGGCATTAGCAATGGGAGTATACACAGCCTTCTGGGAGATAACATGAAGCCATTTTTGGGAGAAAAAGGCCCTTGTATGGCCTATAAATATTTCATGTTACACTTAGTATCTTTATAAAGAATTTTAGCACTCGATAACAACTTTCTTTAATTTGTATTTACTAGCAAAATAGAGATAGACAATAAAATTTGCAAATGAGAGGACTGTAAGACACCAATAGTAGTAGTCAAGGTGCCCTTTGTTCAGATCATCAGGTATCCATCCAGGGCTATGCCATACCCTAGTCACCCCAGCAACAAGAGTGATGATAGCCGAGCTCAAGTAATTGCCGAGGGCAGTGGTGAGCAATGCAAATGCCGTCAACATGCTCTTCATGGAGTCTGGCGCCTGACCGTGGAAGAACTCCAGCTGAGTAATAATGGCGAAGCACTCTGCCCCGGCAATGACAATGTACTGTGGGAGCTGCCATACGATGTTCAACGGCTCCCCCTCCTGGACGCTCTCTAGCCTCTTTGTTTCTAAAAAAGCAGCAATTGCCATGGCAAAGATCATCAGGAAACGACCAATCCCGATCCTCTGCAACTGTGTGAGCTCCGCTCCGTTTGCAAAGCATGTTTTGGTTGCTGGCACAATGACTTTGTTCACAACAAGAACCCAAAGTGTGACGCATATCACTTCAAATGAATATAAGGATGCCGGTGGAATGGAAAGTGAGCCGATCTTGGTGTTCATTACAGTTCCCTGCTGAATGAAAGTGGTGTGCATTTGAGAGATTGCAGCACCAAAGAATATTCCAGTTACCCATATTGGAAGTAAGCGGATTAGTATTTTCAATTCCTCAACTTGAGTTATGGTACAGATCCTGCATGAACTTCTACGACTGCCTTCGTCCAAGCGCAGATCAGAAATGATGGCTGCCTTGTCTAAGAATCTGAGACAAAATGATGGAATTAGCAAGTTGATTATGTAAACAATCATATAAACTTTCATATAAAAATAAAGGGTAGCAAGGAACACCAGTAAAATTATGTTGCATCCTGAACAAATAACTCACATTGTTTTTCATGTCTCAGGCATAACTATTTTGTTATTTCTATCTTCACTTCATAAGCTGCAAGAGATATACATTATGTGGATTGATCATCGTTGAGTTATTATATGTGATTGTTCTTTCAGAAATCATTAAGTAATTAACAGCTGACCCAACATGGACATGATTACCTCATTTGGTGCTAAAACAACATGACAAAAAAGGAAACATACCGTACGTGCAAGTTTATCAGAATAAATAATAAAAAAAAGCAGTACCTAAAGCCATCGGTGTGAGCCAGTTTTGGTCCTCTCTTTTGTGTGTTCTCGTTCCTGACCTCATAAAGAAGAGAGCTATCAGCAGGAACTTCCAATCTCATGTTCCTAAAAGAGGCAACAATAACCTGGAAAACACTCTTCACTGGGGAACCACTGGGCTCATGTTGCCGGAATATTGGTGTTCCCAGAACAAAGCCTATCAAAGCGAGAGCTATGCATATAGTTGCAATACCATATCCTATAGCCCAGCTCACATTTTCCTGAACCCAAACTACAATGGTGCCAGAAGTAATCACACCAAAGATGACACAGATATAGAACAAACTGAAGAAATTCCTTCTCTTTTGTATATCTAAACTGTTCTCATTGCTGAATTGGTCTGCACCCAGTGGAAGCAATGCAGACCTTACTCCTCCACATCCAACAGCAGCTAGATACAAACCCGAGAAGAATATCAAAGTTTGAGTTCCGTTTGATGAAGAGCATGAGTTCACGTTGCATGAGGCTGAAATAGAAGGCATAAAAGCCCCAACTGTAATTAGGACCATGCCCTGCAATGTGCATCAGTATTTCATTATACTTTTGTCACAAAAAAACATGCATCAGTTGAGTGGTTGGATAAATATTTTACAAGCATAAGAAGTAAGTGTGAAATGGGAGTACGATTGAGGAGCTGAGCAGGAAGACTCTGATCTTACAAGTAAGTACATGATAAGGGAGATCAAGACAGTCTTGTAATTGCCCAAGTAGGTGTCTGCTATGGCAGCTCCAAGTATAGGCACAAAGAAGCTAGTCCCATACCAAAGAGAAACAGTTGAAGCACTGGAAGCAATGCCACCATGGAGAACTGAGCGGAGATACACAACTAGGTTTGTGGCAATGCCATTGAAAGCCATGCTCTCCAAGCATTCAAATCCTGCAGGGTTTTAGTCAACTAGTATCCTACCGATAGATGAAAATGTAATTTAATTTTAAGACAGCACTTGTTTACTATTTAACTAAAAATTATTATATGCCTATCTTGTTTATCTTCCAAGCCACAGAACCAGCACGAATAGAGAATATCACCTAGGAAGATAGTAGTTAGATAACACTGGATAGATAGACTAATATTATTAAACAAGCTACGAAGCCCAAGAATAGCTATCCTGTACCAGGATCGAGAAATACAAATCAACTAACCATTTGATTTGAGGTGACATCGTGCTAAAGAATGTAAAAGAGTCATAGGTGCTTTAGATATATGAGTTGGGTGTCAGTTGTCTCATAGTTCTCAGTAGAGAAGATTCTGATTTTGAAGGAACAAAAGCTACGCTTAATACAACAAGGCTTACCCAGAATAATTGCCGGTGCCCTCCAGTCATAATGTTTACTTTTAAGCTGTGGCCCTTGACGTCCTTCCAATAGAGAGTGTGATTCCTCACCATGACATGATGCATCATTCTGATAGAAGGACAAGTATCAACATAAGCATCGTAATGTAATTGAGGAGTAAATCCAAGACCACCTATTTGATGATTTTCTGATACAAGTCCAATCATCTAAATTCTATGTTCTATGACCAAATCCACTATGGAAAGAAGTACATGCTGAACATTGTGACAGTTTATAAAGGTTCTCTAATTTTTGTCGATATTAAGACCTATCGCTTAGATCATAATCATCAGAGATTTCATTACAAGATCAGCCCTCTAACTATTGGTGCTACATGTGCAGTTGACCTAACACGATTTCCATGAAAAAAAAAACTACATCTCTGATTACACCCCATGTATCCATTCCCATATTAGTAACAGGAATACAGCAGTGAACCAATAGGAAATGCTCGGATGCCTGTATCTGCAACATGTTCTCCACTCACAGGTCACCACTTTTGTTCCTAGTTCAATCCCCCACTGGACAGCGGACCGCCTCTCCAGGCGAGGATGGCCGAACCAACAAACATGCCCACTTTGCAGACAGGCCATAGAGACGGCGATCCACCTCCTAGCTGAATACCGTTACTTCGCAAAAATCTGGACGGCCATTGCGCGATGGACTGCTTGAGGTTCCTTGAATCCAGCTATCTAGCGGACCACGTCCTCGGTCTGACAATGGTGGGAGTCGTTTATCCATACGCCTGGAGTCCCAAGGAAAGCTGTGGCAACACTCTTAATGCTGGTAACTTGGGAAATTTGGAGCGAACGAAACGCACGAATTTTCCGATCGACAGCGTCCACCACGGAGTCCCTTATTGCACGCGTGAAAGAGGAAGCCGGCACTTGGGTCCTCGCGGGAGCCAAGAACCTGGCGGAGCTACCGCTTACTCTGTAATCCTGTAAATTGTCCACGAGGCCGCTGTGCGGCAACCACCCTCTCCTTGAGCAGGGCTCCCTATGTAACCTAACTTTGCTTCTTCCCCTAAATTAAATCAGGGCAGCTCTCCTGCCCGCAGTTCAAAAAAAAATCCCCTCATAGTAAGAACCAAATTTTGATCTGTAAACGCCAACTCTTCGGACACAAAACAACAATCTTTGCACCGCATCTTACTTCACAAGAACCCAAATAAACAGTTGACAAAAGACAAATCTCTGGATCGGAAGAAGGGATCGCCAGTACGCCGTACCTTGATGAGAAGGCTCGTGTGCTGGCCTCCCTCCTCCATGGCCTGCCTCTGATGGCCTGCTCAGACGTCTCCCCCCGAAAGGCCAAGTCCAAAGCTGCGGGACTAGTAGAAGACGATGATGGCGGTTGGCGAGGATACCTATTGTCCGACTCAGCTGACAGCTCCCCGCCGCGCTGACCAGATCGGGGCAACGCGAGGTGGGAGGGGGGAAGCGGCCAGCGGGCGGTTGCCACCACGAGGTCCACGACGGGACCGAGACGTACGGCAGGAGACCAACCATTGAATATTGATTACCACGTGCTATGTAGCAGTAGAGGGTCTGTTTTTTTTCTCTCGGGCCTATGGGAGTTTTAGCATGGATTCTGATTTTTTGGTTGAATTTTTTTTACTATAGTTGATTTAGATTTTTAAGTATAATTAATTTTAAAAAAAATAAAATAGAAAAAATATTTTAACCCATTAGAGACAATACAAAGGAATACAGAAAAAATATATAAATAAACCTAAAATATCTAAAAAATTTAGAAAAAAATGAAATACTGAATAGTGAAAAAAAAAGCAGAAGCTTGAAGCCGAAGCCGAAAAAAAGCCGAAACGAGTAGAGACTTCCCACTGTGGATTATGGCTCTATATTGTTCGTGAGACAAATACCGAGGAATAGAAATTTGTATATAATTTTAACTAATATAAATAAAATTAATATAGTATGTACTATAATTAACTAATGTGAAGTGCTATATAATATTCGTATATTTTTTGGACTCAAATCAAGCAGATTTTATAACATTGGATTTACATCCAACAGATTCTCTATACCTCTCAAAAAAATAAATGATAGGCGTTGGATCTCTATCAAATGGATCCCCCATATCCTCTCCAAAAAATAAGTGATCCAAATCTGGGATGTTGGATCTCCGACCCAACAGAGATTTAACGTCCTAAAATCTAACTAATTTGAATAAAAAATATGTGAATGTTGTATAGACACTTTCTTAATTAAATAATCCCGTATTAAAAAGACACTTTATTTGAAAAGTTAGTTACTGTAAAAAAAAATTAAAAGGTAGTTTTTAGAAATAAAAAAGAATACACCTCTGTTTTCCTTTTTCATTTGGGCCCTTAGAAATATGGGTTTTTGTGTTTGCTGTCTTGTCAGAAATATGGGCCTTCAGAATCATGGGCTACGGAGAAAATGGTTTTTTTGTTTTTTGTTGGGCTCAATATATTGTGCCGTACGAATCTGTTTAAATGTTCGGCTAATATATTAACGGATCCGAACATTAGGCCGATACGAATTTTAGACCCATTAAAATAACAAACTGCAGGCCCAAGTCAAGGTCAGATACGAAACAAACCAGAAACATCTCAACCACCCACCTATGCCACATCGTGAATTAGACAACTGGTGCAGAAGCTGCGCGAGCCAGTGGTGGATGGTGGAGAGCGCATCTTGCCGGGGCACACGCGGCGGCCGGCGCCGAACGGCGCCAGGCAGAGGTCACTCCCTAGCACGCTGACGTCCTCCTCCCGGAAGCTCTCCGGGAGGAACACCTCCGGCTCGGGCCACACGGCGGCGTCGTGCGTGATGGCCCACATGTTCACCATCGCCGTCGTGCCGACTGGGACGAGGTGGCCGCCGACGTGCACGTCGTGCACGGCGAGGCGCGCCCACGAGAGGAACGGACCCGCCGGGTGCATGCGCAGCGTCTCCTTGACGATGCACTGGATATGGAGGTGGCTGGCCACGTCGCCGTCCCTCACACCCCGGCCGTGGCCCACGACGGCGTCCAGCTCTGCGCGCACCTTAGCCTGGATGTCCTGGTTCGGCACCATCCTCGCCATGATCCACTCCATCGAGATCGCTACCGTGTCCGTCCCTCTAAAGATCATCTCCTGAACACATTAAATCGAAACAAACACACGGCTCTTCAATGCAATCAGTTCTACAAAAAAAAATCTAAATCTTTTCTCAAGCCTGCAATGACTCTTACCCAAAGAACAGCGATCATGTCGGAATCTGACATCTTCTCTTCTCCGTCGAGGCCAAAGAGCACATTGACGAAGTCGCCCAAGAACTCATCCGCGACGCCTCCACTGGCTCGCCTCGCCTTGTGCTTCTGAATGATGTTACCGACGTGCTACTTTTCGGACTAACCTGTTGCACCGGCGCCGCACGCCCTGGAGGTCGAGCCACTTGAGCAATGGCAGGTGGTCGGCCCAGTTGAACGTGCCGAGGAGGTCGTACCCTTCGCTCACCATCTCTTCCAGCAGGGAGCCTTCTTGGCTCGCGAAGTGGTCGTAGTGCTTGCCGAAGACGGTCACCATGACTTGGTTGAGGGACGCCGCGTGCAGGACGCGCCGCAGGCCGACCTCGCCGTGGCGGGCCAGGAGGGAGGCGACGTCGCCGAGCATGCGCGCGCCTGTGGCAGCGCGGTGGGACGCAGAGCCCGCGCAGCGGCGCGGGCCGAAGAGGTGAGCGGCGGAGAGGCGCCGGAGCGCGCGCCAGTGCGCGTCGCCGGACGGGGCGAAGCCCATGGCGCGGTGGAAGAGGATGTGGCGTGCCGCGTCCTTGACGGGGCAGTCGCCGAACGCGAGGCTGACGAGGATCTCGCGCGCCGTGTCTGGCCTGCTCGCCACGACGAGGCGGGTGAGGCCGACGGAGAAGTACATCAATACCGCGCCTCCGTGGACAGCGCCGCCAGCACGCGGTGCGCCATGGGGCTGGAGAGCGCGGTGACCACGCCTGGCGGGCGGCGGCAGCGGGAGAGTGCCCACGCGGGGCCCCCGGGGGAGCTCCACAGGATGAGCGCGGCGAGGAGGGATGGGAGCACGGAGTTGGCCGGGAGGAGCAGGAGGAGGAGGGAGTAACCATGGGAGTTCTTGGTGTGGGAGCTTGAGGGGTTTCTTGGAAGAGAGGGTTCGAAGGCGAGGTTGAAACTTTGAAATCGTGTGGGAAGGGGGGTTTAAATAGACAGTTTTGTTATTGCACAATTGACTGAAATTTTTTTATATCTTAATTACCTAAAGTTACATATTACTAATTTTTTTCTTCAAAAAAGGAGGCTGTTGGAGCATGCTCATCCAATTAATGAAAAAGTAACTGAGAGTGAAGAAAAAAAATCAATCATCTGTACAATAGACAGCCCCTTAAATAAAAAAGCTTGGACGACATTTTATTGTTTCTCACAGCCCTTTTTTACCAGCGAATGATTGCCTATGTATGAAATAATTATATTATATAATAATGATGTAACAATCTTTGATGAATAATTAGTTTTTTTACTCTTGAGAAGAAGAATAAGTAGCTTTTGGACAAATTCTCCACATTACTATTCAAAAAAATAGTGGAAATGATATGCCTGTAATGTTTTCCCGCGCAATTGAACCTTAGTCAGCGCGTGGTTCATTTTAACAACTTTGGAGATACAAAACTTATAGAATATTCTCTATAAGACTGTATATTAAATACTAGATATCATCTTATATTCTTTGTAAGACTGTATGTTAAATACTAGGCATCATCTTTCTCTCTAATTTACATCACCTGAAATCCTATATGACATTAGGTTACATACAACTGACATGTATTATCGTACATATTCTCAGCAAATATGAAACGGCCCACCGGTAGGCGGGTGCAAACGGTTACTTCGGATATATGAAACGGTAAACACACACAAGTTCGTTAGAGCAACACCAGCAGGGCCCCTACTTGAGCCCCTAAACTCAGATTTGAGAGTCAGAGCAAAAAATTGAACTCCAGCAAGGCCCCTACTTGAGCCCTAAAAAATAAGGGCCTCTCAAATGAGGCCTTCAAGCCCTCATTCCTAGGGGGCCCCTACTTGAGCCCCTAAACTCAGATTTATTCGTATTTGAATAAATACGTCCTTCATTCGGAATAAATTTGAATTTAAATTTGAATATTCGTATTTGAATTCATAAATTTAAACGTCCCTCATTGTGCTTTCAATTTAAATTCGGAATAAATTTGAATTTAAATTTGAATATTCGTATTTGAATTCATAAATTTAAATTCGGAATAAATTTGAATATTCGTATTTGAATTCATAAATTTACATATTGTCCCTCATTGTGAAATCATAAATATTTTATTGTGTATTGTGCTTTTGTCCCATATATATGCATATAGTGTGTGAGGAAATAGAGAGAATTGAGAAGTAGGAGCTCTGTTTTGAGAGCTCCTGCTGGAGTGCAGCCCAGAAAATAGGGCCCTCAAAAATAGGGGGAGCCCTCAAATGAAAAGTAGAGGCCCTGTTTTAAAGGCTACTGTTGGAGTTGCTCTTATAAACACGGAGGTTTCGATTCCTTGTACATATATTTGGGCCCATGTATCAAGCAGCGTTACAGAATTTCGTAAAATAAAACAAATACATTTTTTGTTCTTCTATTTTCCATTGGTCCTAGCTAATATCTACAAAATATACGTTGTGAGGTGTTTATATGCTTCAACCTTTAAGAATTATACACATTTTAAAACATAGATCAGTGGTAGATGTCCATCTACCGACCTAAATGGGTTTTAAAAAGGAATAAATACACCATTTTTTAAAAGGAAAATTCGTCTCGTAAGTCTGTCTTGAGTCACACACACCTAGTTATAGCTGTAGTAGTAAAAAAAAGTCCATAGCAAGCATCTCTGTTGTCCAAGCTCGATTATTAAAGCAACTATGTTTATTCTGAAAAATACTATATAGATAGAAAATAAACTACATAATATGTTTATTCTGAAAAATACTATATAAGATAGAAAATAAACTACATAAAATAAAAAGAAAACAGAAAAGGCAATAAACAAGGAAACGTTTATGTTTTTTTAGTAGAAACGTCTCTACAATTAACGACTCCATGCTAAGTTGTTAGCTTTATTATAAAGCTCAACAGCCACAATTATCAGCTTTATCTAAATTTTACCACGAATCAAAGCATTGAGAACGGCGGAAATGAAAGCTTTGCGAGTATTTAGCAGGGCAATACAATGATACACTCTGAAAAAAAAAATCCAAACTCACGGCCGGACACCCTGCTGTGCATTGCATGTACCCCAGTAAAGGCCCGAAAAACCAGGAGAGAACGGAAAATCGACCGTAACGTACGTCTGCTGCTTTTGCTGAGTTAAAAAAAAATAAAAAATAGTTAAAATTTAAAAAAATTACTATATCTTTTAGAATAATACAAAGCAATAAAGAAAAAAGAGAAAAAAGTTAAAAAAACTAAAATTAAAAAACTAACATATTTCAAATGATTTCTAGCTTTAGAAATAGAAGGCTTAAAAACCGTTTGATGCAGGATCCTGATCATCTTCTTCCTATTCATCAACATCCTCATCATCATCACTTGCATCCATAATTTTTGGGGCTAAGCACGAACCGAAATCGACCATGCCATCGATGATTAATTCATTGGTTACGAGTGAAACTGCTCTACTTTCCTTTCTATTCTTTTGAGGCCATTTGCTAGTTAAATTTTGGCCTCGTGCAGATGCAGCCTTCATTTCGTGCGTTTCAACGTAGCCTGGTCCGTCCATCCATGGACGTGTAGCGGACGCCGAAAACGGCGGCGAGGAAAGGTAGTACGTAGCTGTAAGGCCGGCGCGCGACGTACGTGAACCGTCTGTTCCTAGCTTTTAGGCTTTTTTTTATATTGTTCGAGGTTAATTGCTGTAAGCTTTTATAATGTAATTAAATTTTTAAAAAAATTAAAAATAGAAAAAATAGACTCTCTCATCATGGATAATACAAAGAAATACAAAAAAAGATAATAAACCTTAAAAAATACAGAAAAAAGATAATAAACCTAAAAAACAAAAAAAAAGAAATTGGAAACTAAAAATTAAAAACTGAAGCCCAATTAGGCAGGACCTCAAAGCTAGCGCACGATAAGGGAATTAAGGGAGCGTGAATAGCGATGGCTTTTGGTTTTTGCTGAAATTTTACTGTAACTGGTTTTTTGTACTATATTTGAATTTGCTTTTTGAGCATAATTAAAATTTTAAAAATATAAAAATAAAAACGGCATGCTAATCTAGAGCGAACGATGCAAAGAAATACGGAAGAAAAAAATAAAACACAAAAATACAAAAAAACAAAAAAAGAATACCGCCAAATTGCTACAGTACATCCAATCACTAGCTACAGGACTTTGATCGCCGAACGCTGCGACTCGTCGCTACTCTAAGCGCGGCATAATTCCCCGGCTTTGTGTGTGTCATGTGATAGATAGAGTGCGCACACTTCAAGAAATTTTTTGAAAGACTAGGGCCCCGCTCAGCGTTTTGTCGCCAACGTTCAGCGACCGCGTTCACGACACTGTAGCTACAGTAAAAAGATTTTTTTTCGTTTTTTATTTTGATTTTTTCCCGTATTTTTTTTGCATCGTCCACTCTAGATTAGCGTGCTGTTTTTATTTTTATATTTTTTTAAATTTAATTATACCCAATAAACCAATTCAGCTACAATAAAAAATAGGGAAAATTTGTTCTGTAGCACTAAAAGATCACCACTTTCGGAAAATACCATCAAAAAATAGGGTTTCGAAAATTACCACCGAAAGATTGAAGTTGCTTCGGAATTTAGCACTCCGTTTGTTTTGGATCGTTACCTCTCACAAATGATCGCGAAATGGCTATTTTGCCCTCACTCGCTTGCTCGCTCGCTCGCGCTCGCTCTCTCCTCGCCTCGCCGCGCGCCGCCTCCTCCCGCTCCCGCGCCGCGCCGCCTCCCTCCCCGCCCCGGCCACCTCCTCCCACCCCGCCGCCTCCCCGCCTCGCCTCCTCCCCGCCCCGCCTGCGCCTCTCCTCCCCTCCTCGCCCTCCTCCCGCTGCCGCGCGGCCTCCTCCCGCAGAGGCGTCGCCGAGTCGCCGGCGCCGCAGAGGCCACTCCGCGACGCCTCGCGGAGAGGAGGCCGCGCGCGGCGGGAGGAAGGCGCGCGAGCGGGAGGAGGCGCGACGAGGGGGGGAGGAGGCAGGGCGGGGAGGAGGCGCCGGGGCGGGAGGCGGCGGCGGCGGGGAGCGGGGAGGGAGTTGGCGGCGCGCGGGCGGAGGCGAGAGCGGAGAGAGCGAGCGCGAGCGCGAGCGAGCGAGCGAGCGAGTGAGGGGGCAAAATAGCCATTTCGCGATCGCTGTGTGAGAGGTAACGATCCAAAACAAACGGAGTGCTAGATTCCGAAGCAACTTCAATCTTTCGGTGGTAATTTTCGAAACTCTATTTTTTTGATGGTATTTTCCGAAAGTGGTGATCTTTTAGTGCTACAGAACAAATTTTCCCTAAAAAATAAGCCAACTACAGTAAAATTTTAGGAAAAACCAAAAGCCATCGCTATTCCGAACGCCCCCTAGAAGGGGTAATGCATAATTAGGAGTGTTTCATTGTGTTCCTTAAAAGAAAAAAGTAGTGTTCCATTGTGAAGAATTTTTACACTTTTCTTATCGTACCATACCTCTCCCTCCTTTTTATAATATAAGTTTTCATTTTTGAAAGCATCGTTTCACAATATAAATTAATTACGGAGACTGAATATATAGTTATTATAATATTTTTATCATATACTCCGATTTTAATGCTAAAAAAATAAATAAGTAGTTATAGTGTATTATTTAATAGAGGTATATATAGTCTAATAGTATTAATTTTTTTAAAAATTTGATATCTCCTTGATCTATATGTATGGCGTTAGATTTATATTGTGGACGGAGCGGGCGGTAGGTTTTTCCTTGGCACGAAAGTGATATTGTGGCCATTCTCCGTGTGTTGTCCATCCTGTTGACAGTGTTGCTGTACCATCATCTATGCTCATGACGTGGCGAATCTCTAGAGGAGATTAAGATATACTTATTGCAGGCAGTGGGATCATTGGTATAAGAACAAGTATGATGCTACTCGATGGTCCATGTAAGATGTAACCGCTCCTTTCCACTGAAATATCGGTTTTATGGGAGGGAAATGACGGATCAGCCTCCATTTCCTTGATCTCGTATTTACCGGCCCATAATGCTCTCCTATTTAGGCCTTCGACACGGGGCCCAAATGCCAAGGAGTTGCTTCATCTCTGTCCCAATACGCAGCTCATGTACAGTGTACATCGAAATCGCATGCGTCAACCCTAAGCTTAGGCGACAAGTCATGCGTGCCAGTCAGTGTGCATAGGAGGAATATATATTGTTGAGCATAGCTGATACTAATGCATCTGGGAGGGCGTTCTTTTTTCACTTCATTTTATGGCTTTTGCTGCATTTTATGATTTTTAACTATTCACGACAGAGAGAGTACAGAGACTCACATGCAATCGACTACTATAAATGAATTTGCTGTAGTGTCTACTATAATTAACTTATAGACTCTATCATGAAAAAGATACTATTTGAAAACTAGTTATGTATAAAGTTTTTAGAAAACAAAAAGAAGAAGCTCTGTAGCTATGAAAAAAAAAGCATGAGCTTGATTGGCCCAAGCCCAATTGGGCTAGATCAGCCCACCTGATTGTGTGGCCCGATCAGTTTCCAGTCTACGAGGGTTGTTCGGATAGGCAAGCATCTTTTCGGTAGATTTTAGTTTAGCTTCTTTGCCTATTTAAAGGAAATACGGGATTGAGCATAATCCGTAACCCACGTACATTCAATAAACCCTTTTTTTAATCGATAAACCCTGAATGTTGAAGAAGAGATTTTTGATATAGATTGCAGCTGCGGAGACAAAAATTTCTAACTTCAAAATTGCGAGCAAACAATAGATAGAAGGACCAGGACCCAACTACCTGCCGGGTAAGGCTGTAAAAAAAGCTTTGAGGCTCGTGAGCTGCTCAAGCTTAGCTCGCTCTAGACTCGATTCGAGCTTGACTCGAGTTCCAAACGAGCCAAATTTGAGCTTGATCTCAAGCGGCCCACCCCCTCCCCCCGCCCGCTCCTCTCCCTCACCGCCGCCCCTCCTCGCCCCACCCATCCCCCTCCTCTCCCCAGCCCGTCGCCCCTCCTCACCACCCCCCGCCACCGCCCCTCCTTGCCCCCCGGCCGCCCCTCCTCTCTGGCTCTCCCCCGCCGCCGTCTCTCCTCCCCCGTGCCCCTCCTCTCCCCAGCCACCGCCACCCCTCCTCGACCTTCTGGCGCCGCCCCCAGCCTCCTCGACTCGGATCCGATCAGATCTATGGCCGGCCCGCCCCTTGCAACTCGGCCACGGCTCCCCCGCATCTCCGATCGGCTCGACCTTTCGGCGCCACCTCCTCCTGCTACTCGTCCGGCTCCCCCAACAGCCAGCACCAAGCCTACACAAGCTGAGTTTGAGTGAGCTCGAGTTTTGTCCGAGACGAGTTCGAGCCTAGCTTAAAACTCGATGTCAATCTCAAGCTCACTCAAGCTCGGCTCGAGTTTCTACCGAACTTGAGCTTGCCAGGGTCAAACTCGCTCAAGCTCGGCTCATTTACAGCCCTACTGCCGGACGGAGACCAAACATTAATCTCTCGTATATATTGACCATTCATTCAATTTTGCAACAGCCCATATCAACAAATAGTAAACACTGCAAATGCAATGCATAAAACAAGTGCTCCGTCCAGTCATGCATTCGTATCTTTCTTAATATGCATTAGTTTCTAGAGCCCACCCTGATATTGATAGTTTGGAATATGCGGTGCCTTTCTATCCATTCAGATAGCGGCTCATGGTTACAAAAAACGAAACGGATGAACATGGGCAATCTAATAACATTACAGTCTGAACTCTACCTGTGTAGCAAATATTGAAACCTGCAATAAGCTCTACCGCACAGTATAAGGCGCAGCAAATACTGAAACCTGCAATAAGCTTTACCACACAGTATGAGACACAGCTCTTTTCAGTTTATCGTTTATAGCTTTTCCCGAATGAACAAATGAGACGATTTCTCCGTTTCTGTCTTGAAACAGTTTATTGAGACAGCTTTTTCAAAACAGTTTATTGACATTCAGTTTGTTCACATAAACGTTTACACTAAAGCCAAAAACCATTAACCGCAGTCATAAATCATGAGACATAGCCGAAAAGAACAAACCCCAAGTCTCCAAGTTTGGCAGCATGTTAGTCCCTACAATGGAACCTCACAGCAACGAGTTGGAGCATGCAATCAGAGCACCAGTGACACAACACAACATTAATGAGCCGATGGAGCCATCAGTTGACACAACAGTGGGCAAACAAGGAACCCAAAACACCAAATTTTGCGATCAACATGATTTGTCTGTAGAGCAACACGTATTACGCGAGCTGACTTTCCAAGCAAGAGGTCCCCCCAACATAGAACCATATAGTACATCAATAAAAGGGGTAATTTGCTGAAAGTTTTTCCCATATGGGTAACAGAGATAGAGATCACTTACTCCTGCATTACGCATCCTGATTAACATCACTTGCCACCAAACAAATAGTCCAGGGACGAGACACCGCCAGGATCAGACTGAACCTTGGTTGAAGAACGGCCCTGCAAATGTCAACAAAATTAAATCACAAGTCGTACTCAGTACATAATGTTATAAAAAAAGATGTAGACAGAAGGCACATATTTCTGCGTACATATGATAAAACAAAATTCAAGTTAAAACAGAAAATCAGGGACAGGAAAATGATGTTTGAGTATCTTAATATACTAATGCCGTGAGCTTCATAAACTCAAAAGGTCAAAACAACTAAGCAGTCCCTGGTCACAATCAGGTCTTCTGAATGGCCTACTCACCACAAGCATTTGCTTGCAATATATAGATATTAGGCTAGATAACCTGTTTCACTAATTCATTTGCTTGCTAATTTAACGCTTGGCTGTTCCATTCTAGATATGCAAAGTGAATATGCTATAAAGTGCTGTAACAGAGACCAAAAGGAAACAGTGTGACAGTTCTGTGACTTTTTTATAACAAGAAGCAACTGCATCAAGTTCAGGTTCATTCGAAAAAAGGTATACCGTCATAAAGTTGCCGGTGTTCTGGCCATCTGCTCGGAAATAGTTATTAGCTTGGCTACCCCGAATGCCAGCTGGAATCTGCTTGGCTACATCAGCAGGTATAGACGCTGGTTTCTCAGAAGGTGGAGCCTTCGCAGCTGGTGCTGCAGCAGGCTTTGCGGGTTCACCATCCCCAAATAGGTAACCCAGGGAACTTTTACCACCACCAGCACTCCCACCACGGCTCATCTCGAGTGTCCAAAAAAGGCAAACTGCAACAAATTGGTGAACAAGTTCAGCAGGATTGCCATAATCTATAGAAAACAATTGTGTACATGTCAAAACAGCAAATAAACCAAGAGTTAAAAGCTGCCAATAAGTTACAGATGTCTAAGATGCAAAATTATATTAAGTCAATCGAGAAATCATACATCCATATTAGATCATTATGGATCCCTAGTCACTAATAAAATAAATGTTAAAGTGGTGGCATTTCCAAAACAATGTTAAAAGAAAACATATCCAGGTAATTTAGGTATAGAGATCCCTTCAAAGAAGGGAGAGAGGCATCCAAAGCTTGGATGTTGAACCAAGTCTTCAAACATGAATACTTGGTAAGCTTGAGAAATCAATGTTACTTACATTGAATGAAGTCAGAAAGTTAAGAGAGGAATATTGCCATAAATATATTGGTCAAATACAATATATAATTTGAGCAGGTTAGCTAAGATCAACTTCAGAAAAAGACAGATACTTTGCAAACATAAACAAATACGGTTTGAGGCAAAACGAGAGAAGTTCTAACAATTACTTCTCCAACAGGAGCTTTAAAGAAAGGGTTCAGATCATGATCAGTGGTATACACTACACCACTGATATAGAAATCCCTGGTAAACAATCGTGTGGGATCACATTGGTTGGATCACAACTGTTGGAAAAAAAACAGCAATGGGTCTCAGTAAATTTGGAACCTTCAGATAAGGTGTGCTTGTGGAGATCATGGCCATGGATCAAGGTGAGAGCCCATCAATCCATGGCCACCAATCACCATCAAACAGTAGAATCCACAATGGTGCATTAGAAAAAAAATCTGCATTGGCTGGACGCCATTGAAGATTATCCAAATACCTAAGTAAAGCAAATAACAGCTTTAAGTCTTGAACCAATTTTTTCGGTCATCTAACATACAATAGTTTTTTTAACACAAACCTACAATTGTATATCACCCAGATATCTACTTACCAGTTAGGAGACTATATTATTGGTAACAAGATAGATGACTACATTATCAACAAAACCTTTTAGTCAAAGAAACCACTAGCACAAAGATTTATCAGTATATTTGGGTTGACATGCCAAAAAGAACAGGACGGTAGGATCCACAATGCATAGTACATTTCAAAATGCAGTGAAGTAGTGAACCACACATTCATATAGACCGTCCAATCAAAAAATCAACACTCAAGATCAGTCCAACTAGATAATAAACTGAAAGATAAACTTTTCTTGCTTGATAGCATGCAATCCCAGGATTGATATTTCAATTGGATGGCCTGCATGAATGTGCAGTTTAGGTGCATTTGGAAACCAAATTGCACAGGATTCTTGTTGCAATGTGCAGCCCGACACTGTAACCAGCACCCAGTATGCAATACAAAAGATCAGGACAGTAGCTTCAGTTAAAAATAAGACAAAAATAACAATAGACCACATCCATTAGCACCGCACACAATCTATCTAACAGCCCAAATGCAAGGTTCCCTACACCATATCAGGTGTTGGACCAATCTTGACATGCCACCTACAGCAACTACAAAGAATTCCTTTGCCATTCTGTTACTCTTTTCCTACATAGAATTGGGCCTGCACCTGATACGTTGCAGAGAAACATGCATATGGGCTGCTTCCAAAATTATGTAGAGCATTTTCTGAACCCATGTACTACTTTTCAAGTTTTCATCACAAAAGGATCAAGCACCTCTAAAACCACATCACCATTCACCAGCACTTCCGTAGTTGTTATTATAATAGCAACCATCGTTCAACCCTCTTTTCACAAAACCAGATCCCCATCACAACTCGAGTCGATCCCCAAGCTAGTGAACATGAAACTGCACTAATATTGCATATGATTACGCACCACACCCCCTAGAATCTTCATATATACGTACAAGATACACCTTCAAGAAGATACTGCCGTAAGCACATAGTCTTTCCTCCCAATTTCCCCAACTAAAAGCCAGCCGCCTACAAATCAATCATCAGTACAAGCAAAATCACCGACATTACCACAAAACATCCACCAAAACGACTACCGACGAAATTAGGCGCAATCCCGACGCCTACACATCATAGATCCATCCACGAATCCAAAACCATACGATCATAAACAGGATACACGGACCAAGATCACACGATCCAATGATCCATCTCAACTAAGCGTTTGACACCAGATCCGGAACTAAAACCCTACCCCCAAAAAAAGAACACGAAAGATCGGGAGCGCGGATTGCCGCAACGATATCGCGAGATTCAAACGAACTAGACGAGAGTGATCTGAGCGGGGGTGGGGGGTTCCATACCTCAGATCGGGCGCCGACGAGAGGGCGAGCGCGAGAGAGGAGGCGTCGCTCGAAGTGGTGGGGTGAGTGGTGGGGGAAGGGAGTGCTGTGTTATTCCTTCCGAGCGTATGTAACGCTTGCAGGGAAGCATGGCTCTTTTGCAATTTCGTCCTCGTCAAAGATTGCAATTTAGGCAAATCGTCCTTCCTGGAGGAAGCATGTGTTTCCTTGATTTACTGTTTGATAAAAATGGTGGATTGTTAAAAAAAAAAAGGTGGAGAAAGCCCACATCCCTTACATAACCGGCAAACACGCCTAGCCACCTTTTACTATTTTTAGCATAGGTATGACAATATTTAAAAGTAAGATATCAGAGATGATCCGATACCAGATCATAGTAACGTCCAACAAATATCTCTATCCAGTGCAGATTTTTAAATTAGGCAAAAACAATAAATTAGATCTCAAAACGGCTTCCAACTATGAAGAAATGAAAAAGTAGATTTGAGACTAGGAGAAAATGATGAAGGGCATGTTTGATATGGCTGTAGCTTTTGGCTGAAAATTTTAAATTTTAGCTGTTTGCAACAAAGATTATAGATAGAGAGATAATCGCTTGTGATTTTGGACGGTACAGATGTTGGGCTTTTAACGTGTACTACAATTAACTTGTAGACCATGTCTTGAAAAAATACTCTGTTTGAAAGTTAGGTACTGTAGCAAAAGTCAAAATCCGCTTTTAGAAGCCAAAAAGAATATACCCGAAATCAATCTTACCAGTGAGTTCTTTCACTTCAATGAACCCTTCCTCACTGTATACGTGAAATATAGAGTCATGTTTTTTTTTTTGGGTTCGCCAAGCCCTCTAACCATAGCTCTGAGGGTGGCAGGTACCCTAAAGACATACGATAGTGACTCAGTGAGAGCTCTATCAGCCTTAATTTAGATTTTATTTGATGAAATTTGACATATTTAAAACCCGTAACTGTTCGTAACCGATATCAAAGAGGTCTGATATTCTTTTTATTTCTGATTTTTTTTTTCAATCTTTGGTGTGGAGGGTGGCCGGTGCTGAGGATGATAAAACAAGTTAGGTCAAGGATAAGAAAGAGGCAACATGCAGAGTGGCAAAGGGGTGGTGGAGGTAGCCAGCGGTAGCATGACAGGCAGCTACACCTTGGGTGGCTATGGAGGGTAGTGCATGAATGGTGAGGGGGTAGGGGCGGTTGTGGCGGGAGGTGGCTGTGAACAGAAGACGTGACATAAGTGTAGAGAGATGACGACGCGAAAGACGAGCCAACAACACGTACCATACATGGATATGGCTGGTGGGCTTTCTATGTGTTATATTAACAAATGATGTATTTTAGATTAGCAATTGCTGGTTCTGTAGAAACCCTAAGCAAATAGCTATTAAATAGATGACGACGCGAAAGACGAGCCAACAACACGTACCATACATGGGTATGGCTGGTGGGCTTTCTGTGTGTTATATTAACAAACGATGTATATTAGATTAGCAATTGCTGATTCTGTAGAAACCCTAAGCAAATAGCTATTAAATTGTGTAGTTCATGCGGAGATATGATGATATTACTACTTGGCTACATAAGCTATGCAATATTCTTTTTTTAGAGAGTACGCAATATTCTTATTGCGTAGGCCTAATATGTATGCAAAGCAAATTTCCAACTCCACAGCTTTGCAAGGACGCATATAGAAAAAAAAGACCAAACAAAAACAATTGAGACAAAAAGAAGAAAGAAATTGACAACGAAACCACTCCATACCCTAGAGAACACATGGGAGGTGGTGAGCGGCAGAGCAGAAGCCCCTTCCTCCCGCATAAAAAAACCACTACGCACAGGATGCCACAAGCCGTTCATCGCGATTTGGACGGTGAAGATCTCGTATAGCGTAGAATTCGGCCGGTGCACGTCCCGTTCCGTGCGCCCTATCCGTGTGTGTGCATGTGAGCAGGGGGGCCCAGTGACAGCTGCACAATAACCACGCCAGAGATGCATGGCTAGTCGCTTTCGTCCATCCACCTGTCTCGTTGGTCGTAAACCAATCCAACCGCCTCTCTTTCTCACAAGAGAAAAAAAAAAAATCAAAATATGGACTTGGACAAAACAGCGAGATTAAGGGTGAGTTTTTTTTTCTTGTGGTTTATGATTTAAATTTTTGAATTTTAGCTATTCATAAGAGACAATATATAATAGAAAATAGTTGTATATGATTTTGGTTGATACAATTGAACTTAATATACATTTTATTATATTTTTTCTATTAACCACTCTAAAAAAACGCGCTGTTTAAAAATTAGTTACTGTAACATAAGGCATAAATCGTGAGTCGTAAGCCGAACCAAACCCGACCTAATACTTATGATTTATTACTTATAGTTTTTCCGAATAAACAAATAGGATATTTTTTTCGTCATTACTTCGAAACGGTTTATCGAAATAATATTTTTGAAACGAGTTATCGACTCGCATTCGATTCGTTACAATCGCTCGTACTAGAACAAAAACTATCCATCGTAGTTGACAAGAATAGGTCTGTAGTAGCCACTGCTCCACTTCTTGTAGCGAGCGTGCTCCACCTGGAGGACAAGAGGATCGAGCAACCACTTGAGTTTTGGCCTGGAAGATGGAAGGAAAGCGCCCACCGACCGGAACTGCTGCCTCATACAAGAGGAAAGGGGGGGCGCCCCTTGCCAGCCCCTGCAGCCTCGAGGAGTACCTCGTCTGCTACACCGGCATCAAGGGCGGGATCAGAGACTAACTCTTCAGACCTTGTTTATCAGGCCAGCATTTAAGTTCAGATTTTCAGTCCATCCACGTAGATTCCTGCCAAAAATGGGCCTCTCAAATAAGGCCCGAAGAGGATTCAACCTCATATACATAAAACCTGGGTTCAGATTATTTTTCTCAAATGTGCTTTTGCACAACCGCAACCTCAATCACAGTTGTAGGCATAGTTGAAGTGATAATTTACATCCATAGTAGAAAGAAAAATAACAGGCAGTTTTTTTCCTTCCTTTTTCCTCGTTTTGGCTGTAGTGGAATTACACATGCGTTAATAGTTAATAATAGCATCAGGTGTCCACAACATGAAGCTCCATCTAACATGTGAGTGGACACTGGAAGGATGTCATCATCGAGACAAGGGTGAAATTCAGAGCTCCTACTCTGCTGGTACACTGTGACAACATCCTGTATAACGATTCCCAACATTTCACCTCAAGCACACTCTCATCCTCAACATATACAGAAGCCATGGAACAACCATGGCAATCGGGCTCACCGGCTGGAAAACCTGACAGAAGTCGCGCTCTCATGATGCCTGTACTGGTGGCATGGTTGCTATCTCCACCAGGGTTTTGTGCAGTGCTTGCGGCTTTGAGAAGAAAGGGGCGTGGTCCGACCCTTTCAACCGCAAAACCTTCTCTGGCGGGTTGGACCCGCACATGCTCTGCTGAAGGGAAAGAGGTATCGCGTTGTCCTCTGTGGTCTCTACATAGAATCGCCGCACCGATCCGTAGTTCTCTTCTGTTAGGGCGAGTTTCTCCAGTACCGGGGCAAAGGGGATAGGTCTCATGGACACTGAAGCCAAGGATACATCCTTCAAGGACAGAAGGAGGGGGTGTGAGAACTCAATTTTGAAACTAGGATTCAACAATATGATTGGAGATGATTGTGTATATCACACCTTGGAAGGACTTTGGTTGAATAATAAATCTCTTAGCAATGCTTTGTCGATATTGATAGCGGTGGGAGGCCGGTGCTTGCCGTTGGAATATACAAATTCCTGCGCCTTTTGGAGTGTACCATTTGTATCCATCTGCAGTGTATGGAGTAGAATTGCCAGGCATCATGGTAGAATCGTTGAAAGATATACTAATTTGAATGCAAGGCAACAACATTTCAGTGTTTTTTTTACATCCTTTTAATTCTAATGATGCTGTGATAGAGATCAACCTGCTGTTGAAACATATCAAGAGCACTATGCCCATTTGTCAGCATTGCTGCACAAAGGAAAACGGCCTTGGCAACTTTCATTGGAAACATCTCCATTGCATAGGATAAACAAGCACCACCGAAATCATGTCCAACCAAAATCACCTGCGTAATAACAAAAATATCAAAAATGTAAATTGCTTGGGAGAAAGAAAGATATTATGCATAACAAGAATCACATAGAACAGGGACCCCGATGTACACTTGAACTCAACGGCAAAAATCTCTTGAAAAAATTTCTATGATGCTTTAAAATATTAGTACCAGTGCCACCGAAAACATTCCAACAATACTAAGAAAATATGAAGCCGATGCATCAGAGAGCACACAAATTATCTGCCAATCATAAAACGGCATGTCCTTCATAAAAATTTCAGACAACTTTAGTGGCATACTGGCATGTCATGAACTGGCTACTTGAAGTCATTTAAGTAATACTGAGGCATGCTCAGGTTTCAAACCATAAGGATCAGATCAACTTAGCTGGTGCTCAGGTTCTGAATCATAACCATGGGATTAATTCTGAGTATCAATTAGCATGATTCCTGTCATGATTGTGATCCCCAGAACAAGTTTAAAGAATCTATCCCCTATAAATGGATTCCCAGAACACTGAAACATACAGTATCTTTGCTTTGATTGCTGCTTGTACATATTGCTACATTGGATGGTTAGGGGTAAACTTAGGCTAACAGTGCCTACCCTTACACCTTACCACCCCCAAAGTACATAGTCTCAGCCATATTCATCAGACACTTAGATCAACACTCTCGCTCACATTTTCCTTGCAGCTGTGCTAGCTTTTTTTGAACTAATGTGACCAAAGTGAAAGAGGAAGAATGGTGCAGGCCTACAGGGTGCTACAAAGCCCTGTACCAAAATCCAAGTGCTTGCAGCTAGCATGCTTACACACTAAAATGTAGAATGTGAGCTTCTGCAGGAAGAAATCTTAGTTTGTCATTAGAGCTCAACTTACGAGAAATAGTCACTACGATCCCGGTTCACAGATTACACAATGCAAGCAGTAGCATGTTGTCAGCAATTAAATTATAGATAAGACTACAGTTAGTTGACCGCTATATTACTACATTGGAATGTTTCAGACAAGCAACTCCCCCAACACAGAGAAGATTCAGAATCTCGAGCATAGAAGGGTAGCAAACACCATTTGCAACACCACAACAGCCAATGGTGGCCTACTAAAACATTCCAAATGAAAGTAAACTTTACTAAATATTCCAAACATATTATGATTAATATATTGAAAGAGAGCAAACCTTTTCGGCGTCACCTAGGCCTTTAAGGTAAGATGTAAGTGGCTCAGCGTACTCTGAAAGACTGCTAATCTTGTTTGTATCATAAGAATGAATCCCAGAACCTGTTAAGTCAATAGCATTGACTTTGAACCCACTATCTTCAAGAAGTGCTATAGTCTTGTACCAACACCAAGCACCAAAACCACCTCCATGAACAAGAACAATGATGTTGGTTTCCAAATCTCTAGTATTCAAATCCTGTTTGAGAAGTAAAACATTGGTCAATATGATAATGGTTATATGCATGCAATGACTGCAGTTAGATAAGCATTAATCTACCATACAAACACAATCAAAACATCTGCATTACTTAAGCAACAATACGCAGTAAATCAGTAAGATGTGCAGTAACATAACCAAGTTTGAATCTTTTGAAGCACGCAAGGAATAACTAGAATCTCCAAACACTAAAATTCAAGAGAAAAGGACAGTAGACAAAATGGCATACAGGTACTTATGCTTTTTTTTGAAGTTGCACTTGTAGAAATGATTGTTTGCTCGTGAGCACTAGAAAACAATACCAATTAAGTCAAATGGCGTGCTAATTAAGTGTACCATCATATGCATTCATCAACTGACCAGTGGCATTGAAAATGTCAAACACGAACTTCTCAATCAACCAAAGTTCCTTGCTGGCCAGTATCTTCTTACCAGTCAACACTACTAGTGGATACTCGGATTGGCTTTGGAATTTTGTTTGTTTAGTGGACAGTAATGCTGGTATATAAGTCAATATAACTTAGTAGCCACGCCGGCAGCCGTTTCAGGATCCCCCACCATTGCACAAGTTGGGATCTCTCCCACTGTCCTTTCTCTAGAAAAAATAAACACATATGACAATATCATTGCCCTAGGAGAAACAACCAATCAACTGTCCCCAATCCATGAAGGAGCTTCTGAAACAGACCGATATATACCACCAACCACCATTCATCACCCACTCGACCGAAGTTTCCTACTTGCTCTCAACTTTTACCAAATCAATGCTTGGTCGTTGTCCTACACCCATTGGTTCACACGTATCGAGAGAATTCATCAGGTCCAAATGACAATGCAGGGTCTTTAGTCTGGGTAGAAAATTACAAATACGTTTCCCCAATGGAACAGGAGAACCATCAAGAGACCGAAACAGTACTATATAGAGAGCTATCTTGATCCACATGTAAATTGCACTGCAGCACTCGAAATACGCAATTCCCTGAAGGGAACTGCACCAATCAGGATAAGAATGCATCAAGGGAAAGAACCAATAAAGACCCAAAAAGAGAGCTTTTTTCTGAGCTTCAACCGAGCCGATTGAACTAAATTACAATCAAAGAAAGGTGGCTATGTGAGTCATTTCACATCCTGCTCAATAACTAATCGAATGGATTACATTGTGCAGTCCTGGAGGAAAGAATGGACAGGGGAGAAAGCACCGGCCCGAGGCTGCAGGCTTTCCAGTTTGGACAACAGTACTCGCCTATGGCATGTGGGAGCCACATTTTATGGCCCAGTAGCCAGTGTCACAATGGATCGGAGATCCTGAGAGGCACCATGAAATGGAAGTATGGAACTGCTACTAGCCTACTACTAATCTACTACTACTACTCAGTTCTCGCACAAGCCAATCGCAGTGGACGCGAGCACGCGACAAATTCGAGACAGGTAAAACAAACCCAATCAGAGGAATTCATCGAAGAAGCAGCATCGAATTAAACTGCGAAAACAAAAAAAAACAGAGAAATGAGAAACGGAGAGCAATCCAAAGACCGCGCCTGTCTGAAATCCGGACCAAAACAAAGTATGAAAAGAATCAAAACCGGAAAAGAGAACTGAACTAAACAATCACAAAGCTTCTCCACGCCCTACGCGAAGCCGACCAATCCCACCAAAAATCCCGAAGAGAAGAGTCAACAGAGAACAGCGCTAAAATTCCACGCGGCGGCACGCACACCAATTAAGCAATGCAACCGGGAGAAGCAAGCGAGGAGGGGAGGGAGGGAGGCCTTGATACCTTGGCGAGGAGCTGCTGCGGCTGGAGCTCGGGGTCGGCGAGCGAACGCGGGCGCGTGCTAGAGCTCCTCGGCAGCGGCGGCCCCTGCTGCTGCCGCTTCGCGGCGTACCGCACAGACGCCGACCGCTCGAACGCGCCGCCACCGATGCCGCCGCCGTGCCGCTGCCCCAGCACAAGCGCCGCGGCCGCCGCAAGAGCCTGCTCGTCGATGGCCGCCGCCTTGGCGGCCTCGCGCCCGCCTCCGCCGCTGCGGCGGGCGGACGTGGACGAGCGCCGCTTCGCCGGTGGTGGCGGCGAGGCCGAGGGGGACGGGTCGGAGAGGCAGGAGAGCAGAGAACCCATCGGGCCGGGCCTGGGCCGATTTGGATTTTTTTTTTTTTCTTGCGTTTGCTGGGATTCCGCAGTCGGAGAAGAAGGGGAACGAAGCAAGCAGCAGGGGGCGCGGCAGAAATGGCAGGCAAAGCATACGAAAATTTATACTTCTGGTACTGCCTCTTTTGCAGAAAGGGGCTCCTTTCCAACGAATTTTGTTTTGGAGGGGTTGGTTATTGGGGTTTAGTAGTTTAGTACCTCATTTGACAAGACAGGCTGTGAAAATGTTGAATGTTTGGTTAACAACATCACTCAAAAGCACTCTAAAAAAAGAGGATTGAGATAATTTTTTTATTAATCTTTCTATGATATTTCTGCAATTTTTCTGTGACAGTGTTCACCCAAGTCTTTTATAGAAGACAGAACAATTCCTCTTGAGTATTGAGATTTCCAGTGAAATTGCTCCATTCCAAACGGCCTAAAAAGAGGCTCTCAGATGAGAATTTTTATTAAATAATCATTTTTCTGAAAATATTTTATTAATAACTCCTCTTGAGCTTTATTTTTAAATCTAACGTTTTTAACCACGTTATAGCCTGTGGCGTAGCAAATACATACTGACACGCCATTAATCCTGGCGTAGCCAAACTTTGCCACTTTATTGGTATAGTCGTGGTAGTGTTGTTTTGCTATACCACCCTAATAGCGTAGTCAAACAGGCTATTTTTGGTTTAACGCTGGACTTATCTTGTTGTGTGGTAGTATTGTTAGCTATATCACTGACAGTGACGTGATAAAAAAATGTGAGTTTTAGAAATAAGTTAGATAAGAGGTTGTTAATAAAGAAATTAGAAAATGGGTTTAAAATAAGAAAAATGTTCATCAGGAGAACGCATCGCATATCTATGGCCCCGCTACAGAACCTGTTACAGTAAATTTTTTTCCGGTTTTTTTTAATTTACTTATAATTTTTTTTGGTTTTTTTATATTTTTTACATTTAATTATACTCAATAAACCAACTCAGCTACAGTATTTTTTCAGTCAACTACAGTGTTTTTTCAGCAAAAATTAAAAGCTATCGCTATTCGGATCACCCACTGTGTCACCCCACCGTCTGGCAAAAATTTCCGGGTCGACACGGACAGGGGAAACAGAAGTCTCCGTGCCCCTGTCGTGGCTGTTTCTTTTCCTACCGTGCTACGTGCTTTTGATGATGGATCAGACTCGAAGGCTTGAAACCGACTGCCAAACGAAACGATTAACAAATGCCGCACAGTGCAGAGCAGTGTCAGCATGAAGTGCCAGAGTACTGTTGCCATCGACACGGAGCACAGTGCCTGCAAAGGACGCAACAAATCGATGCCTCCCGGCTCCTGTAGCCAAATGAATCGTGCTTGCTCTGCTTTTCAGTAAAAAAAAAATGCCAAGTCAATTACCAGCGTCACCGCCCACTCGAGAGGTCAACGAATTCCGCCATTGGAGGTGGTCCATGAACAAGACAATTGAAATCGAAGAACTAGAAGAACGCATTCTGCATGCGCCCTGTGCTTGACTTCACTTGGGAAACCACCCCGTAGCCTATGTGAAGGCTACGCGAACCTGGATTTCCCGTGGAAGAAGAAAGATCACGGTCCCATGGTTGTAGGAAAACCAAAGCAAACATTCAGCGTAGCTCAGCAACTGCACTCTGAAGCTGGTAAAATACCCTCTAACTCTAGTAGCAGTCGTTGGGAGACGTCTGGCTGCTCACGGCGCGTTGCCGTGCACAGCGCCGGCAACCAGCGAGCGGATTGCAACCGGCCGATGGCTAGGAGGGGCCTGTTCGGAAGAGGAAACGCCGCCGTGACAACCGAAGCGACGCCTGATTCCATTCTCCCAAAGGAAAAAAAAAGCGTTTCTTTGGGAGGTCCGTTGTCGAATTTGACCGCAGCGGCGTGCCCACGGAACAGAGCAGCCGACGGCGCGGACAGTTGAACGGAGAAGAGATCTGCCGAATTTAAATAGTGTGCTCTGCTATGCTACGGAAGAAATTTACCTGGGCGACCGACCGGTTTCCAGGTACCGTTCGAAGTGACGCAAACAGTACCTGGTAACCTTAGTCTATGGATGCATGTTTTTCAAAAAAAAAAACGAAGAGCATTACCTATCTGTTAGTTTTTTTCTAACATGAAATAAAAAATTGAAAAAAATTAGTCATTACAGATAATAAAAAAAATAATAATAAAAAAGCTGAAAAAAATAAAATTATAAATCAACGTATTTCAAATGATTTTTGATTTAAACAAATTGAAATCAAAATAAATCAGAAGCTGACGCGCGCGCGCGCACAAGAGGGTGCGCTCCTGTGCAGCACACATCTTCCTCTGCAGGGAATCAGTGGCCTGCAATTCTACCCCGCACGCCCTCCTACTACACTTCGATGGCTAGGATAGTACGAGTATTCATGTCTCTGCTTGTGTGAGATGGCCCTTCATTGATGAGGCACTGAGTACAAGCTATCTTGGCCAATTCCTCTTTAGGAAAAGAAAGAAAGATATCTTGGCCGTTTCTCACAAATGTGCCAAATGGCTTTGGCACGGACGCACACGTAGGCTACGCTAACTTCTGATTTTTGACTTCTTAATTTTATTTTTTTTATTTATTTATGTTATCCGTGATGTTAAAACAGTTTTTATTTTTAAATTTTGATTACACAGTAAAAGTTAATAATCATTATAGCATATTTTTAATTGTTATAGTGAAAAAAGTCAAAATCCGCGGCTTACGATCCATGTTGACCAAGGCCTAAGCAGCTGGTTGTTGAGTCGAATTCAAGGCCAGAGCGCGCGAGTCAAGCAGAAATCATTTCCGAGTTATTTAATCGCGCAGCATAATTGATTGGAGTAGACTGGAATGTGGATGTTCTGCACGAGAACAGGAGGAAAACGTGCTCGACCAGCCTGATCCACCGCAAACACACACGAACACGACTCGTACGTACTCGCTGGTATTCGGAAATGGATGGATACGAGCTGCTTTATACTTTTCTTAACAGTAATTTATATAATTTATAAAATATGATGAATAGTAAATAAATATTACTTATCTCTTTAGATACTATGAAATCAATACTATTTTTGTGAGAAAAGAAAAATATAGAAGCACTTTCCATAAACTATTCGAACGGATGGTTGCAGGGATTCGGTTTTGTGGATAATCGTGGCAATACGATACACCTACTCTGCTACTCTTATTTTTTGTTGGAGAAATTGGATGGTATGAACACAACAAGTTCAATCCAATTGTCCTACCAATTTGTGCATTGCCTGGTGAGGCATAGAATGGATGTCAGCGACAGAGCTAGAAAATTTTGATGCACGAGGCCACGGTGTAAGAATTAAACATTAGTGCACTCCAAAAATAAGCTTCTTTGCTATTTTACATGATAAGAAATGAAGGATTGTAAGATCATACGGTGGCAGTCTTATGAGAGTGATGAGTATTTGATATTGTTTATACCTTGTTTTTGTTGTTTGAGTTTGATTTTATAATTTTGCATTTTGAGTTGCTACTGTCTGAAGCTGGTGATAGTACCGACGATGTAATCGTTGTAAGACCGGCCGAATCGGTAGTTTCGGCTTGTAGTTGTTGATAGCTATTTTTCAGATGATGTCTTTTTTTGTAGTTTTTATGCTGAGATCTAGTACGGTAGTACCGTTGTTGTAATTGATGTACAACTAGAATATAGCAGTACGACCGACCTTAGTAAGACGGTATGACCAGTGTGGAGTTGGTAGTATGACCGGCATGGGTGTCACAGACATATTGGCTCCCGTGCTAATTGGTTTTGGTGGTGTTAGTCACGGCGGGAGTCTGTGCAAGTGTTAGTCATATGATCTATACATGTGTGAGCCATAGCGTAGACCCATGCATATGTTTTGCTAATTAAGAGTCAAGTGTATGTTATTTATGCTCGGATCGATTATTTTGTCGTTGGTGTACATGTACTTTGATGATTGTTACGGCTAGCGGTAAGACCGAGACTACGGAAGGAGTCTTAAACCCATGGTATGCCGTGTAAGTTCGGGTGGAGCAACATCTCAAGCCAAGAAACATAGGAGAAAGACAATGGTTCTGAAGAGACAATCAATTTGACTTGTGCTTTTCCACTATATCAGCCTTATGTTGATTTGAGTTTGTAAAAAGTTGGGAGTCTTGAGAGTTTAGGGTTAGGTTTCCTTATGTTGCAGCTTTTTGTGTGTATGTTTTAGGTTTAGAGTTCTACTATTCTGAAGGATTGGTTGAAAAATATTTTTCTCTAAGTGAAATATACATATAAAGTTTATCCAAATGAATTGTGTCGTGGATCCCTCTTGTGCTTTTGAATTATTTAGTTTTCTTGTTTTGGATTTCTCTCTTTTTGATCTTTCTTAGTGCTAAGAACGTGTAAAAGATGAAAATACCTCTTAGAGATCAAATTACATCCATCTAGCCACTTTCTATGGAAAGTTTTTTTTAATTTGCCCAGTCTTGCTCAAAAAAAGGATGATTTAGAGGTTTTGATCTTGTAGGTATTTTAGGTTGAATTCATACTGTGATTTAGTTTGTTATGACATGAAAGAACCCATGTAAGGTCACATATATCATCTAGAACTCACGAGTAAGAATAGATCACGATTTTTCCCTTTTGTCCGATTTTAATGCACCCTCACTCAAATAAAAAATATCAGAATTTTGACAATGATTTTCTCAATCGTTGATTGAAATAAGTTTCTGATATCCTAAAAAAGGTGTATACAAGTTTCAAGTCTTTTGAACCAATAAATCAAAAATTTCATCGATTTTTGATTTTAAAGTCATGCTAATTTTACGATTCCTACGGTGATTACTGTAGCAGTGTATAATCGGGCTGCTACGGTGGTACTTCTGTTTTGTTGAGGCAGTATTATCAATTTTGCATAATTTTATTTGGATCTTTTTATGTGGGTACTTGGTCTCTAAATTTTATAACTTTTCGTAGTTATTGAAGTGAAAATTTTGAAGTCGCGCTTCTGCCTTGAGAAAATATTTAAAAAATTTTGTAAACTTGTTGGCTTTTTTTCACTTCTCTCTTATCGTTATGGGCCTGTTCTTTTGCGGCTTCTAAAAGCCGCTTTTGGTTTTTGTTACAGTAACTAACTTTTAAACAGAGTATTTTTTAAGATGGGGTCTACAAGTTAATTGTAGTACATGTTAAAAACCTAATATCTGTACTATCAAAAGTCGCAAGCGAGTATCTCTCTTTCTACAATCTTTATCGCAAACAGCTAAAAAACCATCAGCCGCAGCTAAAAGTCATCAACCGTAGTAAAAAAGAACAGACCTTATATTTAGTCCTACAAGGATACAACTCCCTTTGAGTCTAGTCTGGCTTATATTTTGCTAGACACCCCATTGGTTGGGAAAAAGTTTCTTGCAAACTGTCAAAAGGTTGTTGCTGCCGAGTGGGCAAGTGCAAGCAGCCCATCATATCCTGCGACCATTTAACGATTATGCCATTGATGGCTTGCACGACGATACATACGGCTCATTGCGGCCATTGCTGCTGCTGTTCTTGGGTGCTCATTTTGGTTGAAATAAATTGGTTTATAATTTATTTTACATTATAGGTATTTTATTTTATACTATAGTTACTAGTATCCTTTTTAATGTAATTAAATTTAAAAGTAAAAAAACAGATTAGCCCGTTACAAACAACATAAATGAATATGGGAAAAAAAAGAAAAACTCAAAAAGTTAGAAAAAAAGTGAAATTAAAGAATAATGAACTAGAAGCTGATATCCAAATGAGTGGCCAGTTTGGTTGTTGGGATCCTGATCGTGAAAATATCAGATAAACTAGCGCAGAAGGGTTGCAACCTGGGCTCCACAAACTCGCATGCACCAGCTCTCCTCGCGCGGCTGTGCACTGTAGGTTTGAGGCAGTCTCTAGTCATCTGTCAATGCCTTTGGTGCCATGCCAAGCACCCACCGCGCACGGGGGGAAAAAATGCAAGGACCATCGGAGATTTCCATAACCATGTCTCCTTTGAGGATTCAGATCTGCCGCGGCGGTGTTCATGTATATGCTCGCGTTCTGTTTTTAACCACCGTGGAAAAATAGGGATGGCAGGAGTAGATTTTCCGCGGTTGGAATTCGGAACCTTGAATTGAAAAGAAGATATGTGTTAATATACAGATGCAGAGATGCCTCTATGATAATGTGACGGGTTTTGCTTCAGCAGACCCCTTAAAAGAAACTCTGAATCTTAAAGAAAAAATTTGCCCTTGGGTGTGCGTATAGAGTAAGGTATGTGTCGTGGGGGTCTCACCAAATTATGGTTGTTGGCCTGCTAAGTAGAAATACTGAACATGACTGGTTCACATGTTGATGACACTAATGAACGGTTTTGGGAAGGATTTTTATAACTTTCGAGCTTATGCATTCCGAACTATATGCTCGTGGCAATGGAAGCTTGGGTGGTCCAAAGATTAATCAGTCATACATATGATTAGCATCTACGAGCAAAGCTTAAAATAGGTTTTTTAAGGATCAAACAGAGAATATTAAGATCTGCACTTATGAAATACTCCCAATTAAATTCACCAATTCTGTCAAACGAATAGCAATCAATTTTTCATGCGTAAAATTCTTCTCAAATTCCTTTTCCATGCATAAAAATATACTCAAATGCCATTAACTTACCACGTGTGATTAGCACCATTTGCTGCACAATTTTTCCTTCTTTTCTGAAAACTCACTTGCTTCTCAGTCAGAAAAAAGAACGACAAAAGCCAGCTTCCATTTACATCTAATTGTTCCACCCATAGTTACCAACTTCCAATTTTTTTCTTTCCTCCTCTCCTTTTCTCAACTTTGTTGACAAGCCCCGGTATAGAAAGATCAAAGGAAGATTTCATTTGGTCTCCACACAGATCAATTCAGCTCTCCCCCAACAGGTTCCTCACATGTTCCCCACCAGAAAGGTGAACCGGAAGTTTCTTCAGAACCATCCTTTTTGGGAGAAAAGCCAGCAGAGAAGGGAGACGAGGAGCATCATTGCTTCCATGGCATCAGGGCTACAATATCATGAATCCCATGAGACTTCTTGTACTATCATCTCTTTCTTTTCCTTTTCTCCTTTTTATCACAGTAGTAATAGTGATGTGCTACTAACACTAATCATAGAACAACATGCGGACATCTGGATTCTGAACGCAGCAAGGGAGCAAAGGATCATTTCGCCACGAGTTTCTGGAGTACGGGTTAAAGCTGTAGGAGTTCCTGCGCTGCAGGCATAGCACGGATACATTAATCTGTCTTGTCTTTAAGAGAATAAAATGTAGTACTAACTAAGATCGGAAGTTGGTAGGTGGACTTCGAAGGATTCCTCGTCCCTGCCGCCCTAGAGAGACTTGCTTGGACGATTATTTTTGCAACGACGCTGTACTCATCGGAATTAGTAATGGGCCATGACATGTTCAAACCGTAGGAGAATGAGCCTGGGGCGATCACTTGGCACCCTGAAACTGACAGCAGTACTAGTTGGTTAAAATTAAAGTACTCCTTAATATTCAATCTCTCTGACAAAGAAACTAAAGAAACAGGAACCTTAATTAAGGGGGTGATCGGAATAGCGATGGCTTTTGACTTTTGGCTGAAAAACATCAGAATCGGCTTAAAAACATCAGAATCGAGTTAGTGGATAGTGTAGTGAATAGTGAAAAAAAAGCTGAAACTAGAAGCTGAAGCCGAAAAAAAGTCAAACCGATCACCCCCTAAGATGTGCTAGATTACACATGTACTCTAGCACATCAGCTAGCACTGAAAAGAGCCCGGCCAGGACCACAGCGCCATGATCGACCAACTGAATTCCGAAGCACACCTGCGAACTCTGTCGCTCGGTGTCCTGTCCTCGAGTGCCCAGAGGCATCTGCCACTGCGAACCGAAAGCAGCAGATTAACCATGCGTGCGGCGGCGGTTGAACCGTTAATCTGCTACTAGCGCATCGTAGCTGATCAACTCGCCTTTCCTTTTGGTTTGTAAAGCTAAGGTGGCTAAAGCGATCGATCGAAAGGCGGACGCGTACCACAACCACCTGAAGGAACAGTCCATGTGGTCCACGCGATATGCGTATGTGCGACGCTTGTGCATGCGAGCGAGCGTGCGTGTTCATGGCACTGGCACGCATGCCTGCATGTGCGCGCGCAGAAAGGCGACGAGCGAGCGATCAAGCGAAAGCCCTTGGCATTGTGAAATGCATCTGATCTATATGATATGATATGATACGCGCCTATCAAATTAATCTGGAGGAGCAATCAGTCCACGTGCACGTGCCAAGTGGGCACGCACGGGAGAGGCAGTGGTTTGATCAAAACCATAAGCCTCTCATGCGGCGCGATCTGGAGCGTCAGATCATCCAAAGGAGAAGAAGAAATAATGTTCACCGATCCCTTCGTCGTCGTGGTCACCATCGTCACCTTCCTTCTTTTCTTCTTTCCTGTGAGCCCAAACAAGGCCTGGCCCAACGTTCTCACAAAATAGCGTCGGAGGCCCAATTTTATGAACGGGCCGAACACCCAGCACGTCAATGGGCTGTAGTATTGGGCCTCCTGGTTAAGGCCCCTCTCATGGATTTTACTTTCTCGGAGGTCTCACTTCAGAGTTCAGACTCACGCAGCTGGTCAGCCGACAGGGGGAAATGTCGAGCTCAGTACAAAATCAAAAGAAAGCCTCAGTTCATTGTGCATCAGACAACAGCCAAACCAAGCAGAGAGACGGTGGAGCTACTCTCTGGAAATTCTTAACCCTATAGTTTAGCTGAAGCTCAACGGTTTAGACTACTTATTGTTAAACAAGAGGTTATATAAGTTAGAAATAGAATTACTAGCCAGTTAAGTGATTATCTGCCAACAATCAAAGAGGAAAGAAAGAGTGTTCAGAACTAACCACATTCCAGTCTACATTCTACACTGCAAGTTCAGATCCAATTCCTGATAACAACTTGCTAATAAGAATATTCAGAACCTTTTGCTTGTTCGATCGCTTGCTTCGCTCTGCCCAAACCAGACACCCACATGCCCCATCGTCCAAAGTCATTGCTTAGTAAATTCCCAATCAATATAGTATGGTTAGCTTGTCACACAAGCTTTTGTCAATGTTAATTTGAGGCTGTATCTGCATATGTACTTGCACACATGCGCGGCTGGCCTTCTAATAAGGGAGTACCTGTACCACATGACAGGCATGTGCTCCCCCCCCCCCCCTACTGCCAAGTATATGCTAGTTTTGGTGCAACTTTATTTATTCTTGAGAAATATCTGAATTTTACAATGAATCAAGCTATCGTTGAATGGAATAGTTTCCTGATACCCAAACAAGGTGTGTGTGCGTGCATGCAAAGTTTTATCTTATTTAGTTATGGATTTTGGGAGTTGCACTAAAAAGTGGTTTAGATTTAGATTGATTTTTTGTTCGAGGAATAAAGGAGAGATCAGGGCGCTCCTTGGCCCGGTCATACCGATCGCTAGTCAGATTGGTTAGACCGCCAGGGCACCACCGGCCACACCATCGTGTTATCACTGGTCAGACAGCACCTTGGTAGCCGGTCAGACTGCTCTAGTGCAAAACCTCTCTCTTTGATTTTTGGAGATTATTGCTTTGCTCTTGGATTTCAATTCTGATTTCACAGCTCTGTAGCTATGGAGTGAAGAGTTTGAGAATACTTTAGACAAAATTTGTGAGGCACCATCCTCTCTATTATCATTGTGATCCTATATGTCGCGTTGCTAATGTACTATTGGCCTTTAGTTTTCTTTACTACTTTAAAAGAAGGAGTTGGTGGTTGATGAGTCCTCTCCTATACCTCTTCTCAGCCATTTGATCTGAATAAAAAAAATCTTGACCGCCCCTCTCCTCTCCCCTCTCTCTCTCTCTCTTTCGCGATCTAACTGCCCCTCCGCTTTCAGCGCCTCCTCCCCTCCCTCATCCACCGCCGCCTCCTCCTCCCCCCTCCCCTCCCTCCCACTCCGCTCCGCCTCCCCTCATCTTCACCCCGCGCCGCCGCCTCCACCTCCTCCTCCTCCCTACCCCTCCGCTCCGTCGCCACCTCCCTCCCCTACCCCGCGTCGATGCCGCCTCCCTCCCCCCACCCCGCGTTGCCGCCGCCTCCTCCTCCTCCCCACCCCGCGCCGCCGCCTCCTCCCCTTCCTCCCACCCTCGATGCCGCCTCCCACCCTCCTCCCACCCCGCGCGCCGCCGCCTCCTCCTCCTCCTCCTCCAAGCGCCGCCTCCGCACCTGTGTAGACATCGGAGGCGAAACCCTCGAACCCTAATCCCGCTGTCCCCATGGTGGAGCCCGACACAACCGCGCCGCCTCCGGAGGTAGCGCCCGAGTAGCAGCCCACAGCCGCCGCCGCCTCCTCTCCTGCGTGCCGCTTCCTCCTCCTCCTCCGCCTCCCCACCTCCACGCGCCTCCTCTCGCCTCCCACCCCGCACGCCGCCGCCTCTACTCCCCCTACCCGGCTCCTCCGCACCGCCGCCGAGTCCTCTCGGTGCTACGGGAGTACATCAGCAGCGCGTCGAGGGAGGACGACATGGTGCTCGTCGACGGCGACACCGTCGCGCTGCGCTTCCCAGCGCCACGGCCTCAAGAACATATACCTCTCCTGCGATCCCTACATGCGCGGCTGGATGCGGGACTTCCACGGCTCCTACATCCCCCCATTCAAGCCCGGATCAGTAAAATTCTTTTATTTTCCTCTTCAAATTATCCTCCCTTTTCGCTTGGTCTCTCTCGTTGATTGCTCAAGAAATAGGTGTGCGTTAAATGCGCACATAGAGGATTTGTTTATCGATCGAGCGATTTCTTGATCCGTCAAGGTTATAGAAGGGTTTGGCGTGGCGAGGTGGTGGATTCCACTCATTCGGGATTCGGTGGGAGCGACATTGTTTCGGATTGATGGTTGGGAGGAATACGATCGATCGATAAGCTGAGCGGTGAGGAAGATTCAGCAAAGTGACATTCGACTCTCTTATCATTTGGGGCTTCTTAGTAAGTTTCTTAGTCATGTTTTTAATTATTCAGTTGAATTCTAAAGCATGGACAGCAGAAATCATGAATGAAAGGATGTAATCATGCGAAGGACCAAAAGATTATCCTTTAAGGAGCACGTGTCATGATATTTTATAGAAAGTCACCTTGGTTGCACAAATTTGTGGTATGTAATTTAGAAGAAAAGGAAGGTTAGAGACAAATGAATAAAGGGTGTGTGGTTAAGGGAAATGCCAAGTGATCTTTTCTTGGTTGTTGTGATGAATTGACAATGACGTGATGGAAACTAGCGATACTTGATCCGATGATCCGTGTAGCTACTGCTCAAATTTCGTTTGTGGCGTCATGGAAACTAGCTTATTACGATCCATGTAGCTAATGTTTCAAATTTCTATTTGTGACATGATGAAAACTAGCGTATCTTGATCCATGTAGCTCTGTTTCAAAATTTTCTGTTTGTGGTGTCATGAAAACCAAAGATATACCGATCCGTTTAGCTCTTGTTTTTGAAATTTCTTTCGTGAGCTATTCTTTGACCCAACATGCTAATCGACATTCAGTTCGCACCCACGTGCATGCACGGTTTTACAAAGATATGTTGGATTCTATGAGGTCTACTCACCAAAGAAAGGAGAGTCTGTATTTGTTTCTGCTGCATCAGGAGCGGTTGGCCAGATTGTTGGTCAACTCGCAAAGCTCCATGGATGCTATGTCGTCGGAAGTGTTGGGACAGATCAGAAAGTACTCACTTAAACTCCTTTGGATTTCAGGTGCTTGCCTGCAGATTCTAGCCGCTTCGAATGATGCTGCAATTAGATGGGAAGCTACACATATATCAGTAGTAAGCGGCCAACCGCTATTGCCTTGTTGTTCTTATAACACAGTTATGATTTATTTTCCTATCCGAATGTTGTAGCTGTTCCTTTTTGCTTTAGCCTAAAACTCTTCCGCATGTATTTGTTAACAGTGTGGCTCTAGAGCAGCTACATCATAGCATGCTTTCTTATACCATATTTGGGATGTTTCTAACTTAGATACATTTTGCACGTCCAAATGTATGGACCTCTAATCTATTAATGCTGACCTATAGTCAAATTTTAGGATCTGTTGCAAAGTTGTTGGTAAGAGTTGACATAAGATCAGCAGTTTCAGGATGTTAGCTATTTTCTTGTTGTTGATTATGCATGTGAATGATCTTAGTTGCTTTCAGGAGGAGAGGGCATCAGCAATTTGGTTCGCTAGCATGATGGTTCAGTTTTACTTACCATATACACATGATATACATATGTGCTACCTTTATTTTGCTAAGGTTAGATTTCTAGAGTGTTTTTCCTATAGGAGATTGTACAGAGTCAAGTTCCTGCCTTACAGGCATAATCCTGCTCTAATTTTTTGTGCTTTTCACTTTCCCTTTGTGTGGTATATTATTTCAAGATCGCTTAAGGAATCACAGTCATATCAAAGAACTATGCTAAATTGGATGGCCCTTCTTTCTTTTGGGTTTATTGGCAGGAGAAGGTAGCCATCTAATCTCTATGCAATGTTTCACCTGTTGGAGGTAGCATCATGCTTATACCCTTTTACATTAAATTACTATACATGCTTGCTCATATGCCCCTATATGAAATTGTAGAACCTACTAATTTTTAGTGGAGCTATTTGGAACTGCTGGTCTACTATTGCCAGCATCTTATTTCTTTTTATTTCCTAGCTCTATGAAATAGAACTTAACGGATGTGCACAAACCTGGGTGTAGTACATCAATAAAGAGAGCAGACTAATAGGTACATTTAGTGTTGATCTTGCTATCTTCAGATATGTACCCTACATGAATTGGTTGTTTATTCACTATGATCGCCATATTCTGTACAGTAGTGAGAGAGAAAATCACGACAGATGGACGATTGCCAGAAAATCACGATGCTTTTCACTTTGCTTTTGTGTAGTATATTCTTCAACCTTCATGAATAGGGAGAGTGTCTTCCTTCATACTTCTGTTCTTATTTATGTAAGCCAATAAAACATCAATGAAATATGGTTGCCTAATGCAATAATGTCTTTACTGTTGCTATTATCATATATTCTTTTTTCATGTTCTTTCATACATACCATGAGCTGTCATCCTTTCAAAGGTTTAAAAACTAGCAATGTCTTTTTGTCAACAATAAAGTATATATCACTTTTATTTGGTTTTTCGTTGCAACGCACGGGTAGCTTACTAGTATTAATAACGATAGAGATCACAAGGTCAACTTAATTGATAATGGAAGTATCAGTTAGCTAGCTAGTTAGCTGGCATTGCATAGAGGCTGTGTTCACTTCACTCCGTATTAAAAACTGGGAAACTTAATTTCTGAAGTTAGAAGATCGGAAGAATCATAATGATCTTGACTTTGAAGTCGGTTGCATATCCATATCTCCAAATCTGCAACCAAAGCTATCCAATTGACACTCCTTATAAGATAAGAAAGAAAAGGTTAAATCCTACCCAATGGACACTTAGGCTGTACTCCATTGGATTTAAAGCTCAAGTTTTTTTTCACTGTTTAGGATTTATTTTCACATTATAGCTATTGTTTGCTATTTTCAGCGTAATTAAAATTTAAAAATAAAAATAGATTACGATATCATGGACAATACAAAAGAATATAAGAAAAAAAAGTCAAAAAAACCTAAAAAAAACTATAAAAATGATGAAATTAAGAAGCTAGAAAAGCTGAAGCCGAATGAAGCCGGGCCTTACTACTAGCAATATGCTTGACTTTGACTATTGCCCATCATTTTAACTAATTCTCAAATGGCTCTAATCTGCAGCATAATGAGTTTAACAGTGATCTAATAATACTGATACCGAAAGATCGAAAGCCAAAAGCGCCGATGAAAGGCACACATCGAGATTATACTAACACGCAATTGTGCAGGACTTACGAGTAGTAGTTGCTACCTTAAACCGCCAAAATGGCGTGTAACTTCCGAAGAAAACATCGTCATGAACCCATGATTACTGCTCTCCCGACTGTTGCTGGGCATGAGGAAAGCAGCTCAATAATTCTCCAGCTGTGCTAAGCTTGCCTCGCTGGTTTAGGCCACTAATTGGCATGTACGGATGTAGCCCCTGGCCCCTGCCAAGTACTCATCGCATGTGGGGCCACCCTTCATCCTCCCTTTGCTTCTCTCACCTGTAGACGGGGCCCCACCTGTCTGTGCCCCACACTAAGGACAGGGAACCTCCTACCTGGAAAATGTAGCAAGGCAGGCAGAGGGATGTTTTGGCCTCAATCCTCATGTGTAATCTTGAGAGGATACCTGTTCCAATCAAATATTTTTTTTCTCATTTTCCAACCAAATATGCCATGTTTGCAGAATGCTCTCTGTTGCAAACTTCAAAATGTGCTCGTAGTACTATTTTCATTTTAGGCTAAAGGTACAATTACTCAAATACCCTTGAAACAGTGCGTAAACTTAGTACTGTGCTTAGCAAGCATGCACTTGGCCTTCAATTCATTCATTCTTCAAAGAAAGGCCAGAAGCAGTTGTGCTGAGCAAGCATTGCACTTGGCCTTCACTCATTCTTCAAAGAAAGCCAGAAGCAGTCTTGTCAACTCATCCACCTATCAGCAATTCTCAGCACAGTGTGAAAAAACAACACACAAATTAAAGGAGGCATCAACCATAAATGATCTCCATCAGAGCAACCAGTGCCATGACAGCACTTGCCACAGCAAAGTGAATGAAAGCTGCCATTGCATAACCAACCGACCATTGACGTGTTCCATCTCAGAACAAACACCCAACTCGCAAGATGGGTCTACGGACTATTTATATTAACTTATTTTAAAAAAAGTCAAAAATCAATATAAATATTTAGTTTTTCAAAATAGATTTTCCATTACTCTCACTCATGTTTTACTCCGGAGATAAGACAGAGAGTTACGGATACATCACGCATCACACTCATCTCTCTCCCATCTCGCACACGTATTTCTTCCACACTTTTCCCATCGTTTACATCCTCTTTATAAAAAACCAATTTTTTCAGCCACCTCTATTCATATTCCACCAAAAAACCATCAAACATAACCAAAAGCTATCTGCTGCGGCCCATATGAGCAGGCCCTACACTCCAATCCATAAACTAGCCCCCCTGCAACGATCGTCTCACCTGGCCAATACACAGCTTTAATTTGTTTGAAATTCATTTAACCTCATTACATGTTTGTGCGGACGCAAACTAAAGCATCGGTCGTTAGTTCGATGAGACGGCACCGAGCATGCGTACGATGCATATCATTGAGCCGTCGTGATCAGAACGGCAAGCTTACGAGCCTGCCAAAAGTCAGTGGCCGGGGGGCCAGAGCGCACAGGCTGTCCCGCGCAGGCTTGATCACAGATGGGAGCCATCGATGAAGCCATGGAGGAAATGGCCGGCCGGTGATGCGCAGCTAGCATGGCACGTCATGTGCCAATTCGAGTTGTACAAAAGGTCCTCTGCCCCTTTTTGTCTCGGCGCTACATGCGTTGCATCCTAGGTTTTCAGCGAGTTCATTATTACGCTATATATTGGTGCCGAAAACTCCCGCGAAAGGCGTTGTCCGTGAAGGAACGATGGGAGGTCCTATCTGGAATAAATGAATTTCACAGAAAATCAACCTATTTGAATCTGGTAGAGAGAAAACTTGGTGCGTTCTAAGCAGATCCTGCTCTGGGTGTGTGTGTGCATGCAGCTAGAGAGGATGCTGCGTGGGTGCGGCTCGTTGGGTAGGCTCAGCTACGTGCGGACTCTGACGAGAACGCGCGCCTGCCAAGAATCCGAGCTCGCGGGTCGCCAGGTTATGAGGATTCTGCCAGCCTGCCGCGACCCTGCAAGCCACGGTGGCGCACACGCACGCACCACGTGGGACGTGGAACTGCTCCCTCGTCTGCCTCTCTAACCTCCCTAACCAAAATTAATAGTAGCAAATGAAAGAATTGATTTTTAGAAAGGATGGGTGGTGCAAAGGTGAGAAAGGTGTATATATGAGATAGGAGCGAGAGGAATAGAGTACACGATGCGTCTATGATCCCTGACTTATTCTTGGGATGAGAGAATTTAAAAAATCGTTTTAAAAAACTAGATATTCATATTGATTTTTAACTTCTGTAACTTTGTAAGTAAAAACTAGAAACGGCTTCTACCTCATGCTCTCATCTATAAGGGCAACCTATGGCTAGATATATAGGTGCATACGAGCACACAAGCTCGTGCAAGGTTAATGCACCCGGCAACAGTAGTATTGGTTCGGGGGCAAAACACTTGCAGCATCGTCGTGTAGGGAGGAGAAGTGATCAATCTGATTCGTTGGTTTGTCTGGTTGTTCCAGTTATGAGGTTTAATTCTTTGTGGCTTTAGCCTCAAGCTATGTTTGCAACACGGTGGCATGTGTTCATTTCTTCGGTAATTCAAATGTTAGCTTTGTTAGGCTTTAGCCGTTTGTAAATCTACGGGTTTCATGCTCCAACATGGTGATTGAGTTGTAAAACAAAAATCCGTAACTTTTTTTGGGAAATACTTCGACTTAATATATGGACGTGTCTGTGTAGCGACTTAATCTCTTATCTGGCTCTATAATTATGCTCTCTGAACATTCCTGAGGTGTACGGTGTACTCTTTTTGTCTCATTTAATCATGTTAAAGTATAACAATATTAAAACTTGCATAGTTGCACTTGCATGTTACATGCATATACGGATGGCGCTGAGAGGTTTGTTAGATTGGATCTTCTCAGACAGTTTCTGAGCAATAATACATTAATACGTACAAGAAGAGTGCAATTGTACAAAGCCATGCATGAACTGAAAAAAAAACAGAGAATAATTAAATCCTTTTTTGGATTATTTTTCTTGATGGTACGTGCAAGTACATGTGTCGCTCAATTATTCCAGGGCTCTTTTTGCAGCCTCCCCAAAATTATGGCTCTAAGCGCCACATGCGTCGCCATGTGGTCGTGATGCAAATTGCAATAAATGCATAATTTCCCGGTAATTGGTTACCGAAATGCACACGGAGGAGGAGGAACTTGGGATTATCATTAATCCAAAATTTACAGGGCGTACAGCCCAATGAGCGATCGGCAGATTCGTCTTCCATTATCCAAATAACAACAATGACATGCGAATAAAAATTTACAGGTGTTAGTTCGAAGCTATGGCTAGCTAGCTACGGGTGCAGTACCTGTGTCACTTGGTAATGATCTCAAATGCTAAAATTAAAAAAAATGATTAGGAGGCTATTTGCATGATCAATTGAGATCTTGCAACTAGTACCCGAAAAGAGTATTTATGTGAGGTTAGTTTGTCTGCAATTGCAGGGCAGGTTGCTTACTTCAGCAGCTTGCGTTGTTCGTATATGTCGGTACACCCACTCCTGAAACGAGATGGTTAGTAATTAATCGCTAATTAACAATCGCTGTCAAAATCAGAGAGGAATCTCGATCGTGTTAAAGAGCATGGGTTTTTCTAGAAACGGTCGGTGCCCTTTTCTCTAGACCACTGGGTGGTGTCTGGGAGACTAGAAGTAGGAGATGTGCCATGGCAGTGTCGTTTCTTTTCTTCTAAGGAACATGCAATGATACGTCACTAGTAGACGAGGCTCAAGAATGCCAAAATTAATGGTAAAATAGAGCAACATTTTTAGAGAAAACTACTAGTAGCTAGCAATAGCGTCACCGCTAACGATGCACGCTATGCAATGCATCCGTTTTCTTTGATACTATTTACATAGCACACAGTTCCTTGCAATTTAACAGTAGTACTAGTTAGTATTCACTTGGCACGCCCTTGTAATTAGTGGATTCTTCTGTCTAGCTCGTTTCCTAGGTCTTATATACACAGCCTACATTATAATTTTTTTTTGTTGGGGCGGGTAAACAAAAGAAAAGGAGCAAAAAAAAAGGTGATTCATGCGATTTTCAGACTTTTACAGAAAATTCAGGAGATGGATAAAAGCACTTCTGCCTGCAAGAGATTTACTACTAGCTGTTGTGAAATATGTGGTGTAAGCAGATATTTATATATAATTCCAGCAACTGTTACCATAACTAGAGTGCATTTCTAGCAGCAATTAAATGATACAATTAACATGAAAGCATGTAAATCCACCATATCATTTAAACTGCATAATGTATTTAAAACATAGAGCATGGTAACAGTTAACAAAAGCATAAATCTCAGTACACAAAGCAGAAATTCAATTAAAACATCATAAAGCTCAATTTTATGATTATTACTCTCAGATGTAGAATTGCACAAGATTAATTCTTGGCCTTCTCGATACTTGTCAGTATGCTTCATTAATTCAATGTGATAATCTAAAGTTCAGACTTTGAGCTCTTAACAAAACTTCACAAAGTTCAGATAATTTCTCACTGACAACTAGTTTGAGTTCTTAGATAATTGAAAATAGACTTATTAAATGAATCAGTACAACAAATTAGCCTTCAAAATACTCTAAGGATATGAACATACGTCAAAATCCACCAGCCAAACGACATAATAGATAGCGCAAGGCAATCTAAAGCATAGAGCAACAATACTAATTATACTTAAAGTATCGGAAGCTAGTCCCTTTTTAATCAAACTGATAGTGAGAAGCAATTAACAATAGCTCAAGTTTGATTTGTTATCACATTTAATTTCATAACATGACAGATATTCTCACAGAGCAAATGATTACTTGCAAAGTCTCCCAGTACTAGCCAAATTCACAGATAAACTAGCACAACACACACAACACACTATGCAGGTAATGGAAAAGGAAACTGAAATGCTTACAGAGCGGATGGCACTCGAAGCCATCGAGAAGAACAAGCAAGGCGCACCTAATGGTGCTGACCCAGAAAACCAATCGTCCTGTTATGCTGCAGTGAGTAGACATGGTCATTGGAGATACAATGCCACTCTTTGCTGTTCGGGACACACCAAAGCATTAAAGCCGAGGTGAAGGAGGATGCTGCACAAGAACACTGAAACACACTGGCAAGATCAAGAAGAGGAAAGATAAGATATCAAAAACCCATTAAACAAGAGCAAATTAATCAAAATATAAGGGATCCATGGAGTTGATCAAAGATTGATGTATTGCTTACTTAAGAAGGTAAGTTTTACAGCTACTCCATCATAGAGGACAGAGAGCACACAACACACTCAACTCTTAAACCCTAACTCTAGACATAAGAGCACAAGAGAGATACAATGGATGGTTAACACAAGCCTTCATCCTAATCCCTTTATATAGGTGGGCTAATCAACCACACTTAGACCTTAATTGATACTATCCACTTAGTACAATGGAAAAAACCGGATAACCCCCCCCCCACATGGGTTTCCCACGCCCTAGGATGAAACCTGTCTTGCTATAGGCCTGAATCTGCCCCTATTCATGCCTTTCACTTTGCACGACCTGCTAAAACCCTAAAATAGGTTCTCTTTTCCCCGTATTCCCAAGCCGTTATGCGTTAGAATCTAATCTACAGTTCTACAAGCACACAAAAATGTACACTTAGGTTCTGTTTATATTGGCTTTTAAAAGTCATTTTTCTACAGTAAATAGTTTTTCTACAGTATCTAGCTTTCAAACGAAATATCTTTTTAAAACAGGATCTATTAGTCGATTGTAGTGATTTCATTAATATTAGTCAAAATTGTACATGGATATCTTTCTCTCTGTACAACTTCTTTACAAGTTGTTAAACTAAAAACCATTAGGAAAAACTAATAGGAACATGCCCTCAGACATATAGCTAGAGGATTTCCATATTGTGCAGATCAAGGAGGCCTACCTAGTTCCGCATCCATCGATCCATGCATGTGTCTTCATCTCACAGTGCTGCAGAAAGTGACTGCGACTCTTGAGAGAGTATTTGCATCATATGGGAGATTGCATTGCACAACTGTACATAGTATATACTAGTATGGCATGGATGCATGTCTGATGTCTGCAACACCCTAACACCCCAGCGATGCTGCTAGCGACCCTGCCCAGGGCCAGAAAGCAACCGCAAGCAAAAGATGCAGACAGGGCAGGAGGCTTCCATTACTCCTCACCCAAGAAAGAGTACACATCCACGTCGCTCTCGGCTGTTCGGTGCCTGCAGGACACCTTACACTTCACACCGAGAGAGAGAAGAAAATAATGCAGTGTTCATGCAGCAATGTCGTTTGTTTCTCTGTGAGTTATGCTGCAGATGCAGAGTACAATGCTCTTTTGCCCGATTTTTTCAGAGATTTTTGGAGGAAAAATGTGTTGCCATTGAGAGGTGCCTGTCGCCGTTGTTGGGATCCAATTCAATGGATGAAGTAATGCACACGCCGAAAGGCCGAGAGAATCCCTTGATCAGATTGATGCACTTGGAGTACCTGCCGTTGACCAGCATTATTAGCTTGTTCAGCGCTAGAGCTTCTGCGTACCCTTTTTACTTCTGCGTTGCCTTTTTTTTTTCCCACTGTTTGTTTTGTTTTTCTATTTTTGGTTTTTTTCTATTTTCCTCATATTCCTTTGTATTGTTTGTAATGGACTAACATGTTTTTTCTATTTTTAATTTTTTAAATTTAATTATATCAAATAAGCTAATTTAATTACAGTAAAAAATAGACTAATTACAGTAAAAAATTATAAACCACCGCTATTCTAAACACTCCTAACTTATTGAGTGCAGTATGGCAGCCCGTCGTCTTTGTTCTCCCTGTCATATGATTAAGAGGTGGAAAACTGTTTTCCTCGGAAAATGGGAAACAAAATTTGCTAGCGACCTCATCCTTTTAAGATTTTTTTAGGGATAGGTGTTGTTTGCATTTCAGGTGTGTTGGTTTATAAGCCACACACATTTTCATCATTAGTTTCTCCAAAACAGAAAGAGATGCTTGGGCACTCCATCAGAAGAAGACTAACATTCCTAGAGGGATCATGATACTACTATTGAATTTTCCTCATTCTTCGATTAAACGGTTCGAATGCCATCGGAACAAACTGAGTAAATGTTCTTGTATTCATAAACGGGTACAAAATTTATTTCGAATTTGACCATTCTGGCAAGAATATCAAACCTTTGTGGGGGTAAAATCGGCAGGAAGGAAGAGATATTGCTCCCTTTTTTCACATGTAAGGCCGGGGACGTTTATATTGGTTGTAGTTGATTACTTTTGGCTGCAGTTGACGACTTTTAACTGAAAATGAATAGTAGTAGTTAAAAAAATAACTTCAAGAAGAAGAGGCGTGAGCGATAAGGAAAGTGAGAGAGAAATGCGTGCACGAGATAGGAGCGAAAGGAGTGAGGTGTATGATGCATCCGTAACTCTCTGCTTTATCCTCGAAGTAAAATGAGAACAAGAGAAGTGAGAAGTCGGATGTTTGTTTGTATTAGCTTATAAACAGGCCTATGGCTGGCGGGAAATCTAATGGGCTCCTTTAATACGCATAGATTCTTCTACCTAAACAATACCACAGGTTGAATTCCATAATTTTGAAACCACATTGCCGGAAATCTCTTCAAATATGGTGACCGGGATTTCCCCCCAAGGTCATTGCATCTTCATGCATTTCATGTCATCCCAATCTTCAGTTTTACTTTGCTTGGGACATTACAGTTTATGTGCAAACGGTTAGAGCAGCAATCCATCTAATTAACCATGGTAAAATACTATCCCACATGTTAGCAAAAACACTCCCATTGGTTCCTCAGAACCAAACAAGAACAAAAAATGCTCATAAATCTTGCATTTCCTTGTTAGCAAATCCATGTTTCAGTCATGCACATGGTTCTTAGAAGAGGGACTGCACAAAACACCTTTTGGCTCCGTGTGCAAAGCGAGATTTTTTTCCCGATTCCTACGGAAATTGCACTATTTTATGCGATATGTTTGCTGCTAAAAGCACTTGACCTTGGCGTTTATGATCTAGTATTTACCAGGGAGAAACATGAACACGGAGCTAAGGTAGCTAGGGGTCCAATCCAACTACAAAGCGCACACAACTAGCTAGCGCAAAGCAGCCATCTCTGCCTCCAGATCCACTACACTGGTCCCGAGGCCCCACCACGCAGACAGGCGCCTCAATACGCATGTTCTCGAGTCTGTGTTTTCGTTTGCTACCAGTTAAGTTTCTGCAGAAGGGGAGCTGAGCTGAGCTGGGTGCAGTACGTGCAGAGACCACTAAACTACGTCTACGACTACCCTTGCTTGTGTTCGTTGCTGCACAAAGTTACGGCACTGCTGCGCCGGTCACAGAGGAATAGAGTTTTTTTTTATGTTTATTTAAAAGTACCGTAGCTTTTAACTGATTAAGAGAAATCAGAGTAAAAAATACTTATGTTAAGAATTTATTTTATTTAAAACAATAACTCTTATAAATAATTTATAAAAAATATCTTGAGAAACTACTCCGTCAAAAATCAAAATATACCTGTGTCTCTCTCGTTTGCGTGCTCCCCTAAGTGACCAAATCCCTCACCTCTTCCTCGTCGTCGCATCCCTGATTCCCTGCCTCCTGCATCTGCATCTGCGGGTGGCCTTGGGACTTGTGACAGCAACATGGACCACCGCCATCAGAGTGCTCACAGTTGCAGCCATCCTTCCCGATTGCTGCAGACAGTTTCAAGGCATCTGGTAAGTGGAATAACAGAGTCACAGAACTAAAGTAAATAGTAATGGGAAATTTGTTTATTAACACCAAGTAACTTGCTCGGTTCAAATGAAAGGTTTCTTACACCATGTTACGTTCGAAAGACAAAAATAACATACCTTAGGAGAAACGGAAAAACAGTTGAGGGAGTAAAGTTGATTTTTATTGGGACAGGTGTCGTGCCAGGATTGGGTTTCAGGGTTTGACCAAAAAAAGGCCAACAAGGTTAACCGTTGCAGAAATCAAACGGTGACTCTGCACTGTTAACACTGCGTTAACGCCACGCTTGTGTATGACTTGAGTGAGCTTTTTCTCTTAAAGTGCACCAAGTCCAATGACCGTGCATGTTACACACAGCAAGCTAGCTGTGCCTCATAATGGTCCTCTCCAACACGCTTTAGAGCCCATCCATCTCCAGACCAGTTCTCTTTGGGAATCTAGAGGTCCTAAACGTTGCTCCATCAGTCCTGCGATACAGGTCTTTATTCTTAGCAAACATCACTCTACAATATAAGCTTATTGTAGAATGGATATATTCTTTTGGTGAGCTTTGGACTTACGTCGCTGGACTGAGTACCACTTTAACTCCAACCAAGACCCCAAATGCAGGCAGTAAAAGAGATCACAGATTCACAGTGTTGGATGGCATTGGCAACGAACAGCAGCAGCAGTAAAAGATATCAGGGGTTCAGAGTGCTTGGAGAGTAAGTACTGAGTACCAGTACCCTAGACACGCATGACTCCATGGGCAAGCACAGACAGACAGGCTCCTGCCTTTCCATCATGGCGAAAATGCAGCGAGAATTTACCAGGTCCTCTCCACCCTACAAGAGGAATCTATTCATCAGATCAGATGGGCCTGGTAAACAGGCGCTCTCACTGTCCCACGCGCGCATACAGATACAGAGAGAGTTGAGTCAATTCAGCAGTGCGATGAGCAGTGGCAGCATGTAGCTCATACGTATCCCAAATGCGACCGTACATGGCACCATCTCATGTAGGTATGATGTACGCGTACGGCTGCCATACGCGTGCGGACCAGGACCCGGGCTGCTCGGCCGGTCTTTTCTCTCGTCATTCTGGCAAAGTTTGGCGATGCCGACCCTACCGACATCGTGTGTGCATCCTCCCAACTAAGAACCCCGCATGTAGCAAGCCTCGAGCCATCGCAGCACAGCTCGCCAACCGATGAGCTGTCCACCGAGCTAACATGCACGGCAACAGCATCAGCGCCATCATGATCCATGAATTCACCTCACGTCACCACCCAACCCTTCTCTCTCTAGCTACCGAACTCTGAAGCTGGCACGCCGGAGTTGGCATGTCAGGTATTGAAGGCCGGTTCCTCCTCCCCCTGAACTCCTGTGCGCTGCCGCCGTCTGACAGGCGTCACATGTATGCCTCGCCCGCGCGCACCCACACCCTCACATGGCCGGCCTTGTGACGCAGCAGCGGGTGTAGGACCAGGGACACGCCTTGACCCACCCCATGCCGGTGCCCCCCTCCTCCCTTGTTCAGCCCCATCGCACACGCACAGGCTGCTCGCCTCTTAAATCCACGAGCCACCCCCTTCCCTCCATCCTCACGAGGACCTGCATGGCACGTCAATGGTAACATTCCTCTGGAACTCGCCCACATCACAAAGATTCAAAGAAAAAGGCGGAGGGAGACGACGGGGAAAGGGAGAGGGTTCTGTGCAACTTCTATATCTGTACCTGCAAGTGTAGATGGATATATTGCTTCTTGCAGGCTTGCTTGTACTCCCATAGGTTCTTCTCTGGTTTGGAAGCTTCTCCTGATCTGGTTGGTGCTGCGCTGCGACTTGCCCTGCTTTGCCGGGGCTGTCACTCGCATCTGAATGTGAGGTGGTGATCTTCTTGGGGTGCTTCGTTCGGTGTCTGACTGATCAGTTTGGAGCCTGAACGATGCCGGCGGCGAGGATGCTGAACGCCTTCACCGACGACATGCCGGAGTTCGACCGGCAAATGGGGTGCATGGCCGGCATATTCCAGATCTTCGACCGCCAGCGGATGCTCACCGCGCGGCGCGGCGGCCGGCAGGCGCAGAAGAGGCTGCCTCCAGGTAACAAAAAACTCATGTTCATTGACCTCTGCACCTTTCTGCTCCGTTATGCTCACATTGAGTTGATGTGTCTCAAGTTCTAGCATAATCGTTTTTCTTGATTACTGTTTTAATGACTGTTTCGGAGTTTTTAATCGCACTCTCTGAATTATTATCTGCAACTCGTTTCTGCTATTGTTGACTAGATATTAGACAGTTATGTGTTTTTTGGCAGAAAATTTTTCCCTTGTGTTCGTTGAAAAGAAGTTCTTTCAGTCTATCATTCAAAGTTTGGTAAGATAAGACGGTTGGAAGGTTCAGTAAAAAATGCCTTGCCTGGTAAAACTGTTCAATAGTATAAACTGCTTTTGTTGAAGCATGGTAGATACTAGATACCCAAAGTGGCAGATGAAAAATAAGTTGTTATCTTGAGAATGGAAGAACAGAAACCTGATTTTATTTGAACTGTTCTTTTTTCTGACAAGAGACAAAGGCTAAGGCTCACAGAAATTTAATGCTGTAAGGAGAACATCTAAACTGTAGCAGTAGAATTCTAAACAGTAAAAACAGATTGATTATTGTAATTGTGATCACAAAAGCATTTCCTTGCGAATGCACTATGACAGCACATGACTACTTTTAGCACTATACGAACAAGGCACTGACATAATGACAGTCAATGATGTGGATTTGGGTACCCAGAAGTAGCATGAGGATATCTGTTTGCACTGACTGAAGAGGACAGCTGAACAGTTGGTTATTAAATTTCATTTATGTAATGAAACTGAAGAGGACAGCTGAACATTTGATTTTTAAAATTTCCATTCTTGTAATGATAGATTAACTGAAGACGGCAGCTTAACAATTGATTATAAAAAATTTCACTCATGTAATAGTAATGAATAATAGTAAAGAAAACGCCACCTTTTGACCCCTCAAATCCATCCATGTTGTTCACTATCAGCATGACATGATAAATTGCTCTATTTTCCTGGTTTAGATTTTTGGCAACAATTATTATGTCCTCTTATTTTCTGCAGTCCGTAATCCTCCAAAAAGCAGCAGCAATGTTCCAGTGCAAAGCTCAAGTACCTCAAAGATCGTTCTGGTAATTTTTCCTATCTGGACTAGCTCAACCTATTTTTTTGGGGTCAGAAAAACCATTCTGCATGCATCAGAAGTACATTTGGACACATCAAGGAGAGGGCTCTAACCTATGAATTGATTTTGCAGGAGAAAACATTCAGCAAAAGTATGACCGAGAACAGTAGCCTTTCAATAGAGTCATCAAGAGTCTCTTGTTCTTCCTCTTCGTGCTCATCCTTCTCGTCACTTGATGGCAATAAATCAATCCAACAGGAGCTTCCATACATCAATGGGGAGCTCTTTGTGCAGAGACCTCTGAAGAACGCACCAAGTCTGAAGGGTCCTGACATGGACGCTACATCCGGACAACCAAACGTCGGTTTCAGGGACATCGTGAAGGACTCCATCAACCGGGACTCCGGAGGCCTAACTGTAAAGACCTCAATGAAGGAGCCAAGGAGAAGTGGGCAGCACAAAGACTCACCGAGGCCATTGCTGCTCTCCAAATCAATGGACGGGACCTACGTCATCAGCATCGATAGGAGCACCAAGGTCCCTGCGAATGTCGTCGAATCCAGCAAGCTTTTCCAGGAGCAGTCACGCTTCTCATGCGATGATCGGCGGCTCCTGAGGCCGGTTGAAACCCACGAAACCAAGAAGCCTTCCCCAAGGCTCAAAGAGCTCCCTAGATTGTCCTTGGACAGTAGGAAAGAATCTCTGAGCCCGAGTTCACGTCTGACGAACTTCAGTTACAAGAGAACTGATGACAATCTGCTGGATACTTTGAAGCCTCAAGAGTCCCCGAGCCACAGGCGGGCTAACAGTGTCATTGCCAAGCTCATGGGGTTGGAAGAAGCACCAAATGCTACAGGGATGCTGATTGCTGATAGCTACGAGCCTGCAAGATCACCGAGACCTGTGCAAGCCACTCAGAACGAGCGTCCATCACGTTCACTCAGAAGCACTTGCCAGGATCCCTGTGTGTTGCGACCAAAGAACGAGTCTTCAGCACTGAAAATCAAGCCTTCTCCAAGAATTCTCACCGAAGCCGCTCCTTGGAGGCATCAGGAGAGAGGTGTCACCAACAGCAAGGCCTCGCAAGGTCGAGATGCTGAAGCGAGGCCAAGGGCTGCGTCTTTGTACGCCGACATAGAGAGAAGGCTTGGGGGGCTCGAGTTCTTGGAGAGCAACAAGGACTTCAGAGCTCTCAGAATTCTGGGCGCGTTGCATGCAAAGGATGCTACGCACCGGAACGACGGCAATGCTGAATCAGTGTCTGGTGAGCAGGCAGGAGATGCTCTAACCACCAGTTCCAGAAACTTCCAGTCTCCCATTGTAGTCATGAAGCCGGCAGGAACCACCGAAAAGCCGGGGGTTTCACTTGCTTCAGTTGCTCCACTTGCAGGGCTCAGAAGCCTCAGGAAGCTGCAACCCAGAGATTCGTCTTTCACTGGCAAGAACGAAGCCAGTACAAATGAGAAGATCCATTCTCGCATTTCAAGAGGTCAATCCAAGTCTGATGAACCTGTCAGCAGTGCAAGCTCGCCAAGGCCTACAGGCTCATCAAGCCCAAGACAGGTACAGAGGAAGGCGGAGTCGGAAAGGCGGTCTCGTCCACCGGTCTCGCCAAAGTCTCCAAGCAAGAAGTCCAATGAAGCAGCCTCCCCAAGAGGAAGAACAAGATCAAAGCCTTCTCAAGTGATGAGCCACCATGACAATGAGGTCTTGCAGAGTCCGGGAAGCAGAATCAGCTTGGCGAAGCAGGTTGACGTCAGTATAATGGATTGTGAAAAGCCTCTGGTTGTCAGCTCGTCGTTCGTTCAACCAAGCTACACGGATGCAACACCAAGTCACAAGGTACAGATAAAGAGACAACCATATGTGAAGAAACCAGCTATTTCTATGAATTTTTCCATGTGCTCGTTGTTTATCACTAACTAGTGAAAGTTATAATTTTTTTCAGGGCTCTTCTTTAATTCTGGGATCAGACCAGAAGATTCATTCACTGGAGAACGTCCCGAGCCCCGTCTCTGTCCTCGACACATCCTTCTATCATAGAAGGATCTCAGATTCATTCAAAGGTAAGAAGTTGATCTACAAGTTAGTTTTTCTGCATTACTGTGCATAAGATAACCAACTGCAAGAACAATAACATGATATATCCTACTGTTTGGTCTCATTCAATTCAGAAGCCCATAGTGTCATTCGAAAGAAAAGCATAGTTAGCTGTAAGCGTGCTGATGACGCTACTGACAGATAATCTGCAATAAAAGCTACCACGTAGCTCGTGGTCCTGCGATTGTGAGGAACCACAGCAGATTGACAGTTGCAGCTAGATGTGCTGGCGCTGAACAGTGCTACGTTTGCAAGCCCCACATGTTGCACTTGCTTATGAAGCAGCATGTGTCTTTTGGTGTGCATGCATTGCTAGTATAGATGTGCCCACCAGTGCCCCCCTCTACAAATACACCTAGTGTGTATGATTCAATGGATCCTGTAGATAGATGGTGATTCCATATCTCCTGTATGATACATGTTTTCTTCTGTTGGATCGTAAGGACCTTCTTATCCTCAAAAGCTAGCTTATGAGGTGAGGAACTTCTTCACTTTTAAGTTAGGTCCCTTACTCTTTCACAATCAATGTATGATTATTTCAACAATATCTCTCTTCACACATTGAAGTCCTTTAGTTGTTCGCCGTTTCTTTCACCGTACACCGACGGTCCCTCAGAGTTATAATCTATTAGACTTTCACACACTAATGTTTATTAGGTTAGAGATGTTAGAACCGGGCTCTGATACCACTTATTGGACAGTAAGAATCTTCTCATCTGCAAAAGCTAGCTTATGTGATGAGGAATTTTTTTCACTTTTAAGTTAAATTTCTTACCCTTCTACAATTAATATGAGACTATCTCAACATCTTCAGTTGTGTTGTCTGATAGTGAATTCCGTATTTGTATTAAGCACCGGTTTCTGAATATATGTATATCCTTTTTCTGCTTGTTCAGATGGCGACACACATACTTCGGACGAATGCTGGAACCTATACAGCCTGCCTGACATTCCACAGTCGAAGACGAGCAGTGAAGCCATCCAGATCAAACCAGAAAATTTGGAAGCCCTCATCCAGAAGCTTGAGCAATTGCAATCAATGAATGTTGAAGCTGCGAACACGAAAGATCACCAGTATATCTACGAGATACTCTTAGCATCTGGTCTTCTGCACAAAGAACTGAGCTTCGCAGCAATGCCTGGCCAACTCTGCCCATCCAGTTGCCCGATCAATCCGGAGCTCTTCCTCATTCTTGAACAAACAAAACTACACTTTGTTTCAGCGACTCAAGCTGTTACTGGAGCTAAGAAAAATTCTAAACCTCAGACAGAAAAGCTTCACCGAAGACTTGTATTCGATCTGGTAAACGAAATTACATCTCAGAAGATGAACATCTATACCTCTGCAAGTCAATCGGCGAAGTTTCTCCGATCAAGGAAGTTAAGTGGGTGGCGACTTTTCAAGGAATTGTGCACAGAGGCTGACAGGCTCCAATCTGAGAGCTCGCCGGTAAAATGCTATGAAGAGGATGAGGATGAAAACATGCTGTTAGCCGAAGACGCACTGCATGGAATGAAAGATTGGAGGAGCTCTGACGGTGAGCTACAAGGCACGGTTTTGGATATCGAAAGATCCATCTTCAAGGACCTTATCGACGAGGTCTTAGGCGGTGAGGCTACTGAGAACATGCAAGCTGGACAATGGAAGCTGTGTAGGCAGCTGTCGTTCGGTAGTATAAACTGAATATGCTTCGCAATGGTTGTTTCCGTTAGGAAGCTTAGCGACTAGTAAATGTAACCTTTTGTATTTTGCTGAAGACTAAACTATAGAAGAAATATAAATGTTCCTCGACAATAGTCTCTCTGCCATTGACACTAGACGAAGCAAGCAACTGAATATCTACAATACTCTGTCCCCTGCATCTTCCCTCGCGCGGCCATGCTCATTTTATGCTGATGACGTCATGATTTTCATCACCTCCAGAGAGCAGGACCTGCTTGCAGTAAAAGGAATCCTGGCTGTTTTCAGATCCGATACAGGATTGCGTCCAAACATGCGCAGTAAAAGGAGTACGCTGCTCCCAAGCGGATTTGCAGGCTGCAAAACAGATTTTCCAGTGTAATACAACAACTTCCCCATCTCTTACCTGGGAATGCCCACCGTCGGGACATCCAGCCATTCATCGACAAAGTTCACTGCCATCCTGGAAAACGCGACTTCTGTCGAGAGCAGGGAGATTGATAGTTGTCAAAGCAGTCTTAACCTCCATGGTTGTCGAGAGCAGGGAGATTTGGCATAGCCTCCGTTGTCACGAGGACCAGACAACTGAAGATTTATTCCAAGCATCAACTTCAATCCTTCTAGGTGATGGCTCTTCAATCATCTTTTGGTCTGATAAATGGCTGTGCAGGCAGCGTATCCGTGATCTGGCTCCAGCAATCTGGGAAAGGGTGAAGAGCCCCCGCAGGAAACTGATCATGGTAAAGGAAGCTCTTCTCAACAACAATTGGATGTCAGACCTGCGCGGACCCTTTAGCTTGCAAGCCATAGCGGATTTCTTCACTTTGAGATCAGCCCTTGATCACGTAAATTTACAACAGGGTGTCACGGACACTTTCATCAGGCACTGGACCCTTGATGGCAAGTACTCATCCAAGTTGGCGTACTGTGACACCTCGCTCGTGTGAAATTAGGTCTATGATGGCCTATGTGTGTACATATGAGGATATAGATTAGTCTCATATTGCTAGCTTAACATGAGAATCACTAACATATAAATCCGTAGACATATTGATAATAACATTCGGTTAACTGTTTTACGCGAAGCGAGAACGAAAGCGCAAGCAGATTATTACGTATGCGTAACTTATCCATAATGAGGTTAGGCTTAAGCCGATTTGGATTCTAAGGTGTTACAAATGTAATCAAAGCCGACCCTCGAGGTTGCACAGGCGCGTATGAGTCAGGGGCATAGGCATATGACTCATAGAGCGTGTGAGCCCGAAGTGGACACATAGCATGGTAGCTCATGTGTGTGTGCACATGAGGATATGGATTAGTCCTATATTGTTAGTTTAATATAAGAAGCATTAACATATAAATATATAAACACCATTGATAATAATCTCCGGTTAACCATTTTATGCTAAGCGAGGATGAAAATGCAAGCAGGTTGTTATGTGTACATAGCTTATCCATAGTGAGATTGGGTCTAAACTAGTTTAGATTCTAAGACGTTACCATGTACACTGTAATGTCCTATGGCACCTTCTTTCTACCCTGCGTCAAGGAGCTTTGGAAGAGCACATCTCCCCTCAAAGCGAAGGTCGTCGTTTGGTTGGCACTCAAACATCAGGTTTGGACCTTTTCTAGGCTATGTAAATTTAACATCCAAGCACCTTCTGAATGCCTCTTCTGCGACCAGGAACTGGAAACAATTGATCACCTGCTTATTGGGTATGTCGTGGCTAAGAAAATGTGGGCGACCGTCTTCTTCTGGCTCCCCCTCTGCACTTCTTACAACTTCACCAAGAACAGTCTGCAGGATCACTGGCTAGTCACCCGCGAACTTGCCCCCGGATCAAAGCGCACAGGAATGGACTCTCTATTAACCTTGGTGGCTTGGATGATTTAAAAGGAAAGGAATAGACTTTTGCATGACCGTGGCAGCTTTCACACCTAGGAGTTCTGTAACACCCAAAAAAAAGGGGGAGTATCCTAACCAATTAACCCCCTTCCTTATCGCGATTCTAGGGGGATTAAAGAGTGCGCAAACCTCTTCTTCTTCTTCTTGCACAGTTCTTTTTCCCATCTAAAAAGGTTCTCTCCCAATCAATCTCTCTCTCCCATCCAATTTCCATCTCTCTCTCTCTCGATTGCTTGGCCGACAGTGGAAGTAGCATCGTGAGCGGCGGCAACGGTGACGGTGCCGGTCGCAGGCGGCGGCCCGTGCGAGGCGCGACGTGTGGCGCACGGGCCGGGAGTGGTAAGGAGGCGACGCGGAGTCAGGCCGGGAGACGGCGCGACTGAGTGCGACGGGGCCAGGGGCGGCACGGCGCTCGGCGCATGTAGCGCAGGTGGCTGTGAGGCGCGGCAGTGGGGGCGACCATTGTAGGCGTGGCGCAGGCAGCGGTGCAGCGGTCGCAGGCGGCACACAGGCCGAGCGCAGCAGTGGACTACCTGGCGACGCAATCGGTGCCACCGGCCGGTGCGTCTCCTGAGATGCAGGAGGATCAGAAGGTACGCACGGCCGCAGATTTGGAGGTATCGTACTCGCCTCGTCGACAACAGTGGCGCACTGCACGGTGTTACTGGTACAGTGCCGCGGTGGTGCCCCCTCGCGTTGGAGGCAAAGGCCCAAGTTGGCTCAAATAGTGGTATTGGAACACGAGTTTGTCCGCCAACCTGCGTAGAAATTCAGTAAACATCCTATAACTTCGTTGGTTTCCATCACCGCTGATCACCTGGTTATCAATTATCGCCACACAAAAGTAAAATTAGATAGGAGCAGCTGTTACGATCACCAACGAAGTCACCCGTTGAACATAGTCAAGACACCAACTTGGAAGTCTTCACTGGTTTGGAGACAACATCACAACAGGTAGGATCACAGGTTTCAAATTCAGAATGCAAGAAAACAAAGCCCTTAAACACAGCTTTCAAGTCTCAGGAATTTTGATAGTGGTGCAACTTGTATAACAGAACTGTTCCACCAGCATGTCCAACAGACAGAAACCCGCTGCCTGGGCTGAAGTCCAAGCACCGTGGATGGCGCAGGTTGAAGCGAGGCCCTGGCTGGTTTTGGAACACACTGAAGGATGGGACATGCACAAACCTCATCCCATTCCTCTCCCATCCTGAGCTTATCGCCAAAATTTGTGCATCATGATTGAACTTCATTTCACCAATCTCGGTTGTAAGGTTTTCAATTGTCTTCAGTGGCTTTCTTGTTCTAAGATCCCAGTGGTAAACATGGCCATCCCCACCATTGCTTAGGAGCTGATTCCCACCATCCGCAAAAGCCAATGAACTCACACTTCCATTCATCTTGAGGGTTCCAATGAGCTGCTTTGTTTTGGAAGAAATCAAAAGAATGTACCCCTTGTTACCAATGAATGCAATGGTTCTTGAATCAGGTGATATCTCAAAGTTTTCTAGGCTTTTCTTCTCACGTCCTGTCAAGGGTCCAATCTTACTAACAACAGCGCTCACCAGATCAAATGAGTAGAAGAATTTCCTCCTGCCTGAAAGGATCACCTCAGAGCCATCTGGTAGAAAGGATGCCTTGTGAACCGGGCAATCCTCGTGAAACATCTTACAACCTAATTAGATTACCAGTAGTTATACAGTAACCTAAACATGATTAAGAAACAGTGATAAACTATATCAGAATCAATTGGATTGCATTATCTAAAAGTTCATATAAGCAAAATAAAAGTATTACAACTATTGAGCATATACAAGATTGTGTTGTACAATTAGAATAATTAAATTACCAGTATTGCACTAAAGAAAAAATAATAACAATTACCATTATATGAATTTTGGACCTTGTATTTTCTCTGGTCCATGCTTGGCGAAGCATAGTCTCCCCATACCGAATCAAAAGTCAGCCTTTTCTTTTGCAATCCAAAATTTGGAAAGATAAAAATAATCCAAGGGAAAATAAAAACAATAAAAGGTTTTGCCGTCAGACCTGTTCGGCTTTAGAACGCCGAATCAAAAGAGCGCTCATCGAAGTTCCTAGACCTGTCCGGAGCTGCTGTTCTCCTGTAGTTGGTGACCTCGGAAGGAACACTCTACACTTTGCTTGAAATTTTGTGAAAAACTTAAAATTACAATACTAGATATTTGACCTTTTAAACTTTGTAATCCAGTTTAAATAATATTTTGATTTGGTTTCGTATGGCGGTACAATAAGTGGACGATTTGTCATATAGAATAATACGCTAGCTAAATTAGATAAATAACATATGGGACCTGCAAAGGCTTCTATACAAAGCTTTCAGCCATGCTTTTATGGCCATCGCCCCCTTATATCGATTTGAGAGAGAATATCATGTGTGTCTTATCTATCATTCATATAAACTTCACTAGTATGTCATCTTACGTGGTAAAATCTTTTACTCATCACGCTGCGTGGGTAATACCACCATTCAAAACCGGTTCAGGGTATTATTTGAATTGGATTGTAAAGTTCAGAGATCAAATGTCTAATTTCATAACTTGGTGTGCTAGACGGTCTTTCACGTAAGATTTAAGGTGTTATATGAATTTTTTCCTAGATAAAGTGGTTCACATTGTGGATGTGCGTGGCAACTTCTACTTTTTGGGGTGCTTATTTTGGCTTCAGCTTATTGGTTACGGCTTATTTTTTACTATTCCTCAATTTCATCTTTTACTGGCTTTTTGGCCTATTTTTAGGCTTTTTTTGCATTTTCTTTTTTTCCCATGTCTGTTTGCATAGTCCGTAATAGGCTAATCTATTTTGTTTTCTATTTTTAATTTTATTTAAAAAAAATTAATTACACCAAATAAGCCACCATCAGTTACAATACAAAATAAATCAGCTATAGTGTAAATTCAATCACAAGCCACAAAAAATAAGCCCAAATGAGATATATGTTATCAAGTTTTAAGTGAATGCGCAAGACAAAGGTATGGCTAGTTAGAACTAAAAATGTGTTCCTAATATTTTATCGGTCTTGGTGTTTGATTGGACGATCGGGTTGCTAGTATAGAATGTCGTACTATTAAGAGGGGTCGTGACTAGTAGATTGAACATATCATGTGTTGATAGCTCATTTAATTGCTCTAACTCTCTCCATGGCATGACACTAACATTTTCGAATGTGTTTTGAAAAATAGTTGTAGCTCATGCATAAGTTCTTTGTAACATGTGACTAAATATTTGCGAATGCATTTTGTAACATGATTAAAGTCCGTGTTTTGTCTCCTTGTGTCATGACGCTAACATTTTCAAATGTGTTTTGAAAATAGTTGTAGCTCATGCATAAGTCTTTTGCAACATGTGACTAGATGTTTGCGAATGTGTTTGCAACATGATTGAAGTCCATGTTCTTCCCCTCCTTGAGGCATGATGCTAATATTTGGGAAGTGTCTTCCAAATGATTGCAGCTCATGCAAATACCGCTGCTACATGTGACTTAAGTTCAAAAAGAAAATTTGAATTTGGTTTAAGTCCATATCGTCGTCAATTGAGATGTAAAGATGTAATTCTAAAGGTCCATGGAAGTGTTCTATAACCTGTTGAAGAATCACATGTTGACTTTGAATACATATCCTTATATTTTGCAAAGCTATTGTGTAAAACTCGTAAGAAATATATGCATTGCCTTGACTTGCCTTTAGACAGCCCAAAAAAGGGCAGTCAGACCGGCCTACTTGTGGCGGTCTGACCAGTCAGACCGGTCTGATCGGCATGTACATGGCGGTCAGACCACCCAGCGGTCTGATCTGACCTAGTAGTCAGACTGGTCCCTGTGTGGGTGATATGACTAGTAGTTTGCTCTAACGACTATTTTTATGGCCGTTGGAGGGATTGCGGTACTACCAGAGTTTGCACTGCGGTACTACCGACCTCCAGGCTGATTCTTGGCTTTTACTTATTCCAACGGCTAGTTTTTGGGTGAATTGTATAAATACCTCCCGAGGTCTATTGGGATAAGGTTGCTGGTACTATTTTTTCCTCCCTTTGAGCTAAGACCAAGTCTCCTCCATATGTGCATGTGTTGCACTTAGGATGTTTTGGAGAGATAACCTTGTGCATGTGTTGCGCTTGGTGGTGGACTTTGTATCTGTTGAGCTGAAATACTTGATTCGTTCAAGTGAGGGTCTTCGACTTATTACTCTTGGAGTTTGTGGACTCCTAGACGGCTTTAGAGGCCTGGTGGTCCGGTGATCTTCTCAAGAAGTTTGTGAGAAGGTCTGGTGGATTGTGAGTGATGTGGTGCTCGCCATCTCCGAAGTGGAGGAAGAGTAACCATAGTGTATTGTGGTGGTTATGTTTAATTCATGGAGCCAGTCCAATTAGTTTGGGCTTACCTTAACGTGGATTAGGGGAAACCGGTAAGTTTTCGAACACCACAGTAAAATTTGTGTGTCATTGTGGTTTTTTCTCTTATGTGCAACTTATATTCAAGTAATTTATATTCATTGAATTAAATTGAATGCTTGTCTTCAAAGAGTGACTTATCTCGTGGTAGAATTACATTATTGGTGCACTTAGTCAAACATAGACATTTAAGGCTTTACTTGTGCAAATCCAAATAGTTTTTTCTTCCGCTTTGTTAGATTTGGTTATAACTTAGAAATAATTTTAAAAACATCTATTTACCACCTCTCTAGTTGGCCTCCTTGATATTACAAGTGCTATCAAAACTTGATATTTTATTTATTAGGCTTCACTGACTAGAGAGTTACAGGATGGCGGCTAGTAATATAGTACACCTAGATGAAACACCTTTATTTGATGGCACTAATTATTCAATTTGTAAATTCCTTATGACATGTTATTCTAAGGCCAAGAGTCTTAACATATAGCGGATTGTAGATGTGGGCTTTTCTCCTTCATTAGATCATTTTGCTCCATCAACTGAGGAAGAGAAATGCTTATATCTCGACGCTCAAGCAACTAACACTTTATTTAGTGCTTTGAGTGTAAGAGTGTTTAATATAATATGCAATTTTAAGAGCGCTCATGACATGTGGACTAAAATTCAAAATGATTATGAAATGTCCACTTCAACCGATGAAGATTGTAAACAAGAATGGATGTCGGATGAGGAATGCTTAACTTCTTGCTCCGGCAATGAAGAATCCACTAGCCTCTCTACACCAACTCATTGGTTTATGGCTAAAGGTAATAAAAAGGTAAATCATGACAATAATAATGATGAATCTTTATATGATGAGTTGATGGATATGTTAGAAGTGCTCAATGAATATCTTGGGAAGGAGAAAACTAAATATAAGATTTTGAAGAAAACCATGACTCTCTTCAAAATTATTATAATGTGCTAAAAGATGAGCATGAGATTCTTCTTTCCAAAGAATACTCTAAACCCAAGGTGGATGTAGGCATTGGATGTAATTTACTAGATGATATGCCATGTATAGCTTTTATTCCTTGCACTCTATCTAAGGTGAGCAAATCTACTTCTTGTGATGATTTAATTGAAATGCCTTGTTACTTTAGTAAAGAAATTACTTTTTTTCTATGCTAGTTGAGACTAACCTTATAGAGGAAAACAAGCAACTCAAGATCCAAGTCACTAAATTGAAAAAAAGACGTGGAAAGAAGCTATAGAGGGAAGGCCTTTCTCGACAAACTCTTGAGCAATCAAAGAATGGCAAATGACAATAGAGGTATTGACTTTGTCTCCGAGAAGAAGGAGAATAGCAAGACACGGCACAATGCAAAACATACGAGGAAAGTCAGGTGTCATGATTGCAACAAGAAGGGTCATTGAGCCTCAAAGTGCCTCAACGAGATAGATGACAAGTCAATGCCATCAAGTTCCAGGACTAGCGAGTAAGGATTGGTGTCGTCAAGATCTTAGGTGAACGCCGCATGAATTAGGGGTGTGAATATTGGATAATCCAGCGCGTTGATCATGGTCATAATGGTAGCGGTCGTAGTCGTAGCGGCCGTGGTCGTAGAGTTATCTGTAGCAGTCGGAAATGCTAGACGTGTGCTCAGTCCACGCAGGATTACATTCTCCGTCTTGGTAGCGTCATGTGTGTCATGGCCTGGGTCCATGGCGTGCAAATAGTGGTGAATAATAAGGGTGGTGTAATCATCAGAGTTAGACTAAGTTTTTCTTTAAATAGAAAGCTAATACAACAGAAAATGCTACGCAGTTTACAGCAGTGCAAAATTCTTATGTTTTTGCTCTATTTTTATAGTTTTGTGTAAGATCGGATGTGGTGATTGGTCGAAATTTCTAACAAATTAACCGGGCTTGAATCTCACAGCGTCAAATCGTCGTTCTGCGATTTTTTTCTGAGGCGAACATCATACAGAAAATCGATATCCCCAAGATTCTCCTCCCCGCACGGATTTGCTGGATCTCTTGCGAATGAGACGCATATAGGGTAGACATATGGCTTATCCTCAGCTTTTTTCTTCTTGGAGTCACTGGTCAGACTTGATGGTTGTGTACTGTTTAGACGAGTGCCTATTGATTAGTACCTGAATCGTTGAGAATTAAAATTCGCTGTAGTTCTTTTAAGTGTTAGGCTGATAGTTTATGACTTAAATATTTAAATTCTGGTTGTTCGCGAGAGGTAGTATGCAGAGAAAAATAATCGCATGCGATTTTAACCGATACAGATGAACTCAGTACACTTTTTACTATAATTTTCTTATTAACACCGTCTTGAGAAAACATATCATTTTAAAACTAGGTACTGTAGACAGTACAAATATAAACCAACTATAAACCAAAAAGATCCCGACCTATATGTCAATCTATATTGGTAAACATCTTGGCTATCTTCTATCCGCTCAATATAAATCTGGGCTACTATTTTGTGCCTTAGAATTGGTACAAAACTTTTGTTAGCTGAGTCCACTCAACTTGTATATAGGTAAAAATAAGCCTATGGGTCTGTTTTTTCAGCCTCTCAAACCGGCTTTTAGCTTTTACTATAGTACCTAACTTTGAAACAAAGATTTTTTTAAGACGGGGTCTATAAATTAATTATAGTACATGTTAAAATTCCAACATCTATACAATCCAAAATCCGAAGTGAGTATCTCTTCGTAATCTCTATTGCAAACAGCTAAAATTCAAAATTTTCAACCAAAAACTATAAACCATAGCCGTATCATACAGGCTCAATATTTGTTAGGACCAGTTAGATCACAAGTAGAAAATTAAGCTAAAATGTAAAAAGATAATGTGTGTATGGTGATGAAGCATTAAGTTTACAATACTAAGTTGGATGTTGATGAGACAAACTCATGGATTTTCATCTTAAAAATGCTAGGCTTTGAAATCCTTTCATCACATGTATATTCTATTTATGAGGTGTTCAGAATGATAATAGCTTATGACTTTTTATACTGTAGCTTACTTATTTTTCACTGTAATTGAGATGACTTATTTGATGTAATTAAATTTAAAAAAATAAAAATAGAACAAATATGTTAGCCCATCACAAACAATAAAAGAAATACAGAAAAAAATAAGAAAAGACAAAAAGTAAAAAAAATAAAAAATAAAATTAAGAAATAGTAAAAACAAAAATCAGGCCATCTCTAACTTGAGCAGGGCTATATATAGTTGCCAAAATGAGATGAAAACATCTTGAGAACGCAACCATAGCTTAGATCGCGTGGATCCCAACTCGCTAAGCTCATTTTGCTAAGTTTTATCAATATATCAATTGATAGTAAAAATTAACAACATACTTTAAGAGGCTAAACATGTGAGCATCCTTATAAATAAACATGGGTAAAGACACATTTAGTGGCTAGGATGTCGAAGATTTGTCGCCCATCTACCACCCCTTCAAGCTTTCAGCCCCATAAACAGACCATGTCCGCACAGGATCCGCGACTCCCACCAGAAGCAAACGCGCCATCCACTTGTATGCGGGCCCCCAAAGAGGCAGACAGCTAGGCTCCATCGCAGCCGTGCTTTCGCCACCACCCTGCCGCCGCCGGACAAGTGGATCTCAGCTCCAGTACATCGCCGTCGCCCACCCCGATGACGTGTCCACACACTGGAGGCGTCGCGACAGCGCCCTGCCCCAAGCTTACGGTTGCTCATATGGGCTTCTCTAAGATGTCATAACCCAATACCAATACCTATTTTTTTTAAAGTAATTTTTTACTCATCTTATTTAATACGAACATTTATCTTTTTAAAATAGTTTTTTCACTCCTTTTATTTTTATTTCATTCTAAAGTTAAGTTAGAGAATCACATATATATCATATACCTCACTCGTGTCGTTCCTATCTCATATATATATCTCTTTAACTTTTCTCATCTCTCACTCCTTCTTTCTAAGAATAATTTTTTAATATTACTATTTATATTTAGCTAAAAAATATGAGTTACCACCAATAGGAACATCCCTACGTGACCACAAAGACACCCACACTCCCGCACAGTACAAACACCGACGCACGGGCCATAAATTACCGGGCCCACGTGTCTGTACAACGAAGGGAGCGGGTGGGCATGTGAGCGGCGACGCGTGGGGGCACAGGCAAGGTGGCTGTGCGGCAGTGAGCTGTCGTGGGGCCCACGTGCCGTCCGGGAGGCACACGTGGCGCGCGATGCGGCGGCCTACGCACACGTACCCCCGCCTGCGCTTTAAAGCGGATGATGGGGGCGACGTGTCGCTGCGGCGTGGGGCCCACGGGAGAGAGGGGCGGGCCCAACGGCGCAGCTTGTTGGGTGCATGCCTGCCTGCCCCTACGGGGTCGCGGAGAGCTGCCTTCTTACTTGCTGTGGGCCAGCCGAGCGGAGCCGAGCCGAGTCGGTTGGTAGCTTTGAGTTCGGTTATATTTTGGCCCCGTCTACTTCAGTTTTTTTTCAATTTCAATTTTTTTTTCACTATTCAGTAATTTATCTTTTTCTAAATTTTTTTAGATTTTTTGAACTTTTTTGTATTTTTCTTTTTTTCGTGTCCTTTGCATTGTCCGTAATAGGTTAACATATTTTTTCTATTTTTACATTTTTTAAATTTAATTATGCCCAAAAAGCTAAATCAGCTACAGTAAAAAAATCAGTTACAGTGAAATTTCAGCAAAAAATCAAAAGCCATCGCTAAAATAATCACCCCCTATTACTCCCATATACATTACTCGGCAATTTGTGGGGAATCGTACTATTAAAAAAATAGCTTTGAGTTCGGTTATATTTTTACTCCCATATACATTTAAGAATCCTCCCGTTCAAGTTTATAGGATTCTTAATGTAATTTGTGGGGAATCGTACTATAAAACTATTTTTGTGTAATTAGAACAATTGTTCTAGAATGACACTGTAAAACAGTTGCCCGCTGGTTGATGTTTCCACCCTCCCACCAAAAGCGGGTTGCACAGAATAATAATCCGGAAACGTGTCATTCCAAACTCCGCTACGCACCCTCGACACGTCACAGTCTTTAAGTCTCCACAACTGTGCAGCCAAGCCGAACCGCACCCTCTCCTTACTCTTCAAGTTCGGCTCGGCTCGGCTCGTTGGATCCAACACGTGTCCTCGTTGTCCGACATGTGGCCACCCTCCATGCGCTCGTAGTCCCATCCAACTAGCTCCCCCCATTCTCATTTCCAAATAATCGCAAGAAAAATTACTTTTTTCGGTTTAATGGAGGAACAAAGAGATTAGAGAGACACGAAGGCCTCGTCTCCTGTTTCCTCCTCTCTTCTCCTCTGCATTCCCACCTCTCTCTCTCGACAATCCCACGTCTCACAGGGAGAGATCTGATTGGTCCAATTCTGCTTGGTTTCTTGTGTCCCTGCCCACTTCCTCTCGATTTCTCTGTGCTATTCCGGGCAGTGGCCGCCGTTTCTTTGCTCATTTCTGGGTGCTGTAATGTCCTTTCCTCTGCATTTGCAGCCCGTGAATTCTATGTCGTTGCAGGAATTCGCAGCATGGGCGAGGTTTTTCTGAGGAATTTGGCGTTCTTGGAGCTTGGCCAGGTGAAAGACTACCATTTGTTGCTCGTCTCGCGCTGAATTCTTGGTTCTTGGAGAGATACTTGCTCTGAATCGGCGAGAAGGGGCTTGTTGGTGCTCTGCCATGGCGTCGAGGGATTTCTTGGGCGGGTTCGGTGGCGAGGAGGGCGCGCGGGCGGAGAGGGCGGGGAGCGTGGCCGGCGAGTCCAACGAGATCGAGCTCAGCCTGCGCCTGTCCCTGGGCGGCTGCTTCGGCGCCGACCAGGCGCGGGATGTCAAGAAGCCGCGCCTAGTGCGGTCCTCCTCCATCGTGTCCATCTGCTCGCTCCCAGGCAGCGACGACCCCGCCGCCGCATCGCCCTCGGCGGCGCCGCTGATGCGCACCAGCTCGCTGCCCACCAAGACAGAGGAGGAGCGGTGGCGCCGGCGTGAGATGCAGAGCCTGAAGCGCTTCGAGGCCAAGCGCAAGCGTCTCGAGCGGCGCAACTCCATGAACTCCGGCAGGTCTGGCGGCGGCCAGGACGACGGCCAAGAGCCGCTGTACCCTAACCCCAGTGGGTTCCAGCTCCGGCGCTCCGTCACCTCTCAGGGGAGCACCTCTTCAAGCATGCCAGAGCAAGGTATATATGCTACCATTATCTTCCATACAGCAAGAACTATTTGTTACAGTATGTTAGTAATTTCCAATGTTTTATTGCGGTTTTTGTAGTTGAATTATTCATTTATATGTGTTGGTTGCTAGTTCTTGATGATCCATGCAGGTTGGTGCCATGCCGTGTTGTTTTTTGCTTGTACAAAGTTTAGTTGGGTTCGTTAGGTAAGTGATGCATGGGCAGAGATCTAAGTGAACTAGGCTTAGTTGGGCATGGATCTTTAGCTGTGGGATTGTGATTTGGATTAGAATTCTGATGACATGGAGCAGGGATAGTGTTTTGCTGAGAAGAATCTGTTAGGTGTCGTTGTTTTCCCCTGATTATCAGCCTTATTGTTTGTCGATGCTTCTTTTTCAGTAAATTGGGAAACTTGTTTTGAGAAATTAGTAGATAGATTCTTTTGCAGTAAAAACGGAGAACTCTGTGGATAAAGATGATGCTTTTACACATCAGCTTGTTGTCTTTAGCTAGTGTTTGTTTTGATTGATGTCATTTGTGGAATTCTTTTGAGATGTGTTGTTTGTAGAGACCAGACAGTCTCTCCTTTTACAGGATGGTTCTTGCTTCCAGGTTCTCTGTCATTACGTAGCATAGAAGTATGATTGTTTAGATTAGTCATTGTACAAGCTGGTGTGTATGATTCGATTGATGATGCCTTTGCCAGTGGCACAGTTCGGTATCATCAAGTGTACTTGAAAACTTGAAATACGTCTGATGTCAAACCTATTTCATACTCGAAATACTTCCTTTCATTTGCATTGCAGCAAGGGTAGGTCCTCTTACTTGAATGACCCCTGTCAGCCTGCCTATTATGGCTTTGTTGTCGTAAATAGTGATTAGTAAATGTATCGAAATTGCGAAGAACAAATTGGGCTATGAATCTTTCTTCTCATGCTGGAATCTGAAAATGTGACAGTTTGGCCCTCTGTTTTTAATGCACAGGTGGTGGTGGTGGTGCTGAACTGAGGAGCCCATCTAGCATGAACACATCCTCTGATAATGCCAGCAATCAGAATAAATCCCTTCCCCCGACGACATCAGCCGGGAAGACGCTGAACGGGACGGAGGAGCAACCACCGTTGCGAACCCTCCGGTCCCTGACGATGCGCACGACGAGCACCGGCGACCTCCGGAAGAGCATGATGGAGGACATGCCGATGGTCTCCTCCAGGGTGGACGGCCCCAGCGGCAGGAAGATCGATGGCTTCCTGTACAAGTACAGGAAAGGGGAAGAGGTGAGGATAGTGTGCGTCTGCCACGGCAACTTCCTGACGCCGGCCGAGTTCGTGAAGCACGCCGGCGGCGGCGACGTAACGAACCCGCTCAGGCACATCGTCGTCAACCCCGCGCCGTCGGTGTTCTTGTAATCCTGAAGTCTCACGTCATTCTCTCGTCAGCAAAGGACCCGCTCCAAAATTCTAGAACACGATGGTTTCTTAATTTTTTTATTTATACTTTTGTATTGTCCGTATTAGTGTAATTTTATATTTTTTTAAAATTAATTAACCAGCCAATACAGTATTTTTCAGCCTAAAAGTTACTTCGAACGCTATCCAAGACTGCAGGCAAAATGACCACAATGTCCCTGTATGCATGATGTGGTACTCTACTCACAGGTACAATACAGGGAAACGGACGCATGACTCATCCGGGCGGTTGATTTGTGGAGAGCGCGTCGTCGCGTCTCGAAAGCGACGGTATTTTTCCGCCGAACTCGCGCGAAGGTCGCGCGACTCGCGCGTGTGTTTTCGACCACTTGACCGGTGCAAGCCTGGCTGACGGTTCGGACGAGTGCCCGGTGTAGTGGTGTCGTGTTACCGGAGAACGTCGTTGGACTAGTGCTGTCTTGCTTTGCTGCCACGCACGCTCTTGTGCTGCACGTTTCTCCTTCCGCTGTAGTACCTCAGTTCGTGCCGTGCTTCAGGGCTTGTCAATGGTGTCATCACCAAACACACTGGTACTTCATATCCATACGTACTGCTCAGCCAAACCGCACCAATCTCTCTCTCACACACAAAACACACGTAGATGCGTTTTAATGATGACTTCTAGCTTTTGGTTGAAATTTAATGTAGCTGGGTTTTTTTACTGTAACTGATTTGATTTTTTAGGCATAATTAATTTTTTTTAAAAACAATGTAAAAATAGAAGAAAAAAATATTAGCTCATTACGGACAATGCAAAGGAACACGGGAAAAAAAGAAAAATACAAAAAGCACAAAAAAATCTTTAAAAATTCAGAAAAAGATGAATTACTGAATAGTGAAAAAAAACTAAAGTTGAAAAACAAGCTGAAACGAGCGAAAGCGAAGAAAGGAGAAGGCAAAATGCAACTCTATTTGTAGAAATATCACCGTAGCTATTATTTTTTTTAAATCTAGCCTTGAATGCTTGTCTTTTTAAATTTAGCTTTTTGTGCACCACTGAGCTCAGCTGATATCTACCGAGTAAAAGAAAATTGACAGCGACTTGGAAAAAGCAACTGACAGCTCTTTTTATAGAAACATAATTATAAATATTTTTTTCAAATTTAGCCTCTAAACACTTACTTTTACAAATTTAACCTCCTCCATAGAGCTCAATAGACACCTACCGAATTAGGGAAACTCGATAGATGACATACCGAGCTACTGTAGCACAGTAGCTCGATATGAGACCTGCCGAGCCCCTCTACTCAGTTGCATGCTAGCCACACTCTGAAGCCATTAATTAGCTCTCTAATTAGCATAATGTATTTAATTAGTACTAATTATAATTAATTAGCATACTAAATTAATTATATTATATTTTATATTTTAATTAGCATTAATCACATTTAACTATTTGCAAGTATTTTATAGTGATTAAACAAATGGGCACTACTATGCGAAAACCACAGTTCATATCCACACTTCCAATATTTCTTTTAAAAATTCACTTCTAGTATTGGCGCTTTACTACTGGTACATGTAGATACTAATATGTTATTCGTGTTAGAGATATATGTATACTTTGTTATTCCCCACTGTTATGAGGGGTTCTTTGCATATTTACCACCTGTACTTTGTGTATATATACCGGCCCATTGGCCTCTTATTGAATACAAGCGCTATTTATAACATGGTATCAGAGCGTACCTAGGGTTTTCCGTGCTTGCCGCCGTCGCCGTCATCCCGCCGACGACTCCGCGTGCGCCTCCGCGTGCGCTCCCCGCCGCCCGAGGCCGTCGCGCCCCGCTCCGGCTCCCTCGCCGTCTTCCCCGACGACTCCCTCATCGCTCGTTCGGCCTCCATCGCCGCCCGAGGCCGCCTGCCGTCGCCGCCTCCACCCCGTCGCGCGCCGCCGCCTCGGCCGCTCCTCGCGCCATCGCTCCCACGCGCGCGCCGCGCCGCCGCCGCAGCCTCCTCGCAGCTGCAGCCGCCGCCCGCGCGCGCCTCGGCCGCGCAGCTCTTCGCGCGCCGCCTCCTCCGCGCCTCGCGCGCGCCGCTCCACGTGCCGCCGCCGCCAGCGCCGCCGGCCGCCGCGCCGCCGCCGCCAGCTGGCCAGCCCCACGCCGCCGCTTCCCGCGCCGCGCCTTCCCGCTGCGCGCTTCCACGCGCGCGGCCGCCGCGCCGCCCGCGCGCCTCTGCGTGTGTGCGTGCGTGTGTGCGTGTGTGTTGCTAACGGGCCGGAGGCCCGCTAATAGTTAGGGTTTCGGTTCCAAAAAAAAAACGTCGATCTAACCGCCGCGCCGCTCGCGCCGCTGTTAGACCGTTGTATTGGTCGCCGCGCCGTTCGCGCCGCCTACCAATGGGCACCGCTTCTCTCCTCGCCGCCGGTGATCTTTGATGGTGTTAATTACACCGACTTCGTGTCTCACATGCGCATTCACATGCGTGGTCTACGTCTCTGGGGCGTCCTCTCTGGTGATGTCACCTGCCCGCCTTGCCCTATTCCTCCGACGGAGCCCACGCTGTTGCATTGCCCCGACGGTAAACAAGACGCTCATCGAGGCCGCCAGATTGCGATGATGAAGCGCCTCGCCTACCAGAGGCTCGATTTCTACAAGGATCGCTCGACCACCTACACTCGGTGGTGCGATGACGACGCCGAGCCTTCTTGTCTTCATCGCCGATATCCACCTCGCCTCTCTTACGAGGTTGTGGGACTTCTTCGGCTTTCGGATGTGGACTCATCTTCGTCAGCGCTACGAGCCCTCTGGTGATGCCCTGTACCTGTCCGTGGTTCGCCAAGAGCACTCTCTTCAGCAGGGTGATGCTACTGTTGATGCCTTTTACGCTCAGAGCTCTGCCGTCTGGCGTCAGTTGGACTCTCTCCGCACCTGGCCGTCGTTCTGCTCCGTCTTTGCTGGATATACGTCTTGACTTGGAGTTTCAGCGGGTCTCGAGTTCCTTACTCGCCGCCCCGAAGTTCGAGCAAAGACGTGCTCGACTTCTTGCACGCCACCTCGTGTCACTCTCTGGAGGCTCTCACCGAGATACGCGCGAGAGGAGACTCGCTGAGTGGTACCGGTCCGATGCCACTCCTCTGCGTGCTCGCCGCTCGTCTACCGCTACATCGCTTTCTTCTTGGCCGCCACGGTGGTGGTGGCCGCCGCCGTGCGGAGGTGGCCGTCCTCACTGCTCCTCTGCGACAAGGCCGGCCACATTGAGTCCCAGTGCTATAAGAAGAGGCGGCATCTGTCACGCCGTTCTTCTCCTGCCACTAGTGCTTTTACGTCACCGTCTGCATCGACTTCTTCAGCAGTTTCTCTCACCGAGCAAGAGATAGCCAGACTTCGACGCCTGCTTGCCGCCTGTGTTCTCCTCGACAGTTCTCTGCAGTTCTGCTGCGACTCTTGAGCACCGAGAAACCACCCCTACACGATCGGTACCTCCCGTGGATTCTTGATTCTGGAGCATCTTTTCACATGACTCCTGATTCCTCCACTCTGTCTTTTATTACACCTCTTGATTCTCCCGTCGATTCTTACTGCGATGGTACATCTCTTTCGTCTCTCAGTCGAGGATCTCTTAGCAACTCATCCTTTCATGTTCCTTCATTGCTCATATTCCTCGCCTCACTATGCGACTTCTTTCTGCTGGACGATGACATCGACCTTGGTTATCAGGTCATTCTCGACTCTGACTCTTGTTGTGTTCAGGACCGCCACACGGGAGATCTGATTGGTTCTGGCCCTCGGCGTCGTGACTCACAGCGTCTCTGGGAGCTTGACTGGCTTCACCTTCCTTCCGCGCCACCATCGCCGCCGCCTCTCGCGCCGCCGCTTCGCTCTGGCTCTTTTCAGCGATGGCATCACCGTCTTGGTCATCTGTGTGGATCTCGCCTGTCATCCTTAGTTCGTCGTGGTCTTCGGGTCTGTCTCGGAGATGTGTCTTTAGACCGCCGTGGCTGTAAGTTAGGTAAACAACTTCACTTCCTTATCCTCATAGTGAGTCCGTGTCTCGGCGTCCTTTTGATCTTGTTCATTCGGATGTTTGGGGTCCGCTCCTTCGTTTGAAAGGGGTCATCGATATTATATCATATTTATAGATGATTTCTCTCGCCACACTTGGATATATTTCATGTCTTCTCGTAGTGAGGTCTTGTCTATCTATAAACAATTTGCCACTATGATCCACACACGCTTCTCCACTCCTATTCGTGTCTTTCGTGGCCGATTCTGGCGGCGAATACCTCTCTCGTTACTGCGCAGCTTCCTTGCCGAGCAGGACTCTCGCCGCCTCTTGTCCTGGTGCTCATGCTCAGAATGGTGTCGCTGAGCGCAAGTATCGTCACCTCCTTGAGACGGCTCGTACTCTGATGATCGCCGCCTCTACTCCATCTCACTTTTGGGCCGAGGTCGTTTCCATCGCCACCTATCTCATCAACATCCACCCTCTTACGCTCTTGAGTGCGATCCTCGTTGAGCGTCTCGTGGTCTTCTTCCTGACTACTCTGCCCTTCATATGTTTGGCTGCGTTTGCTACGTTCTCCTCGCCCCTTGCGAACGCACCAAACTGACCGCTCAGTCTGTTGAGTGTGTCTTTTTGGGATACAGTGCTGAGCAGAAGGGCTATCGGTGCTGGGATCCGGTTGGTCGAAGGATGCGGGTTTCTCGGGATGTGAGTTTCGATGAGTCTCGTCCATTCTACCCACGTCCTGCCTCTCCTCCGACTTCCTCTGTGGAGTCTTTGTCTTTCTTGACCTTTCCAGATACACCTATATCTGTTTTGCCCTTATCCACCTGTTCCACTGAGCCTCCACATATTCCCCCTGTGGCATCTCCGCCGTTGTCGCCGCTGTCTTTGTCTCCTACGACTCCCGTGCTCCTCCCACTACAGGACCTATCTTCTACACTCGTCGACCCCGTATTGAGGATCCTCCCGATGAGCCATTTTCTCCGATGTTCCATCTTCTTCGATGGTACATCTTCCCTGATGGGTCATCTTCTCCTCGTTACGCTCTCGCGATCGCCATCGATTCGCCTCCCGCTCGTTTTGCCCTTTTTGGTGCAGCTACTCGTGAGCCTGTCTCTCCTACGGATGTCATTACTCACCCCGAGTGGCAACTTGCCATGGCCGAGGAGATTGCTGCCTCGAGCGCATCGGTACTTGGGATCTTGTTCCTTTTCCTTCTCATTCTCGTCCCATCACGTGTAAGTGGGTTTATAAAATTAAGACTCGCTCGATGGTTCTCTTGAGCGCTATAAGGCGCGTCTTGTTGCTCGTATTTCCAGCAGAGCATGGTGTTGACTATGACGAGACTTTTGCTCTGTTGCCCACATGACCACCGCTCACACTCTTCTCTCGGTGGCTTCGCTCGCCAACGTCCTGCTTTCTCGGCTTGATGTCAAGAATGCCTTTCTTAATGGCGAATTGCGTGAGGAGGTCTACATGCATCCGCCACCGGGTATTCTGCTCTCGAGGGCATGGTCTGCCGCCGCCGCTCTCTCTATGGCCTCAAGCATGCCCCTCGTGCTTGGTTTGAGCGCTTCTCCTCGTGGTCACTGCGCCGGCTTTTCCGCTAGTGACCATGATCCTGCACTTTTGTCCACACTTCGCCTCGTGGTCGGACTCTTCTTCTTCTGTATGTTGACGATATGATCATTACGGGAGATGATTCTGAGTACATTGTCTTTGTCAAGGCTCGTCTTAGTGAGCAGTTCCTTATGTCGGATCTTGGTCCTCTTCGTTATTTCCTTGGGATTGAGGTCATTTCCACTCCAGATGGCTTCTTTATGTCCCAAGAGAAATATATTCAGAATCTTCTTGATCGCGCCTCTCTTACTGATCAGCGCACTGTTGAGACTCCCATGGAGCTCAATGTTCACCTTCGACTCTCTGATGGCGAGCCTCTTTCTGATCCGACTCGCTATCGTCACCTTGTTGGGAGTCTTGTTCACCTTGCTGTTACTCGTCCAGATATCACTTATCCAGTTCATATTCTGAGTCAGTTTGTCTCAGCTCCCACTCAAGTCCACTACAGCCACCTTCTTCGCGTTCTACGATACCTTCGTGGGACCATCTCTCGCCGTCTCTTCTTTCCTTGCTCTAGCTCACTACAGACTTCAGCCTATTCAGATGCTACTTGGGCCGATCCCCTCCGATCGCAGTCTATCTCTCACATCGTGTTTTTCTTGGTGGTTCTCTTATTGCCCGAAAACGAAGAAACAGATCGATGTGTCCCGCTCGAGTGCAGAGGTGAGTTACTGAGCGATGGCTCTCTTGACAGCAGAGATTACTTGGCTACGGTGGTTACTTGAGGATTTTGGTGTTTCACACTACACCGACTCCTCTTCACGCGACGATGACAGTGTTATTAGTATTGCTCGTGATCCCGTGAAGCATGAGCTCACCAAGCATATTGGTGTTGATGCTTCTTTCATGAGGTCTTGTGTGCATGATCAGGTGATTACTCTTCAGTATGTGCCTTCAGAGCTTCAGATAGCGGATTTCTTCACGAAGGCCCAGACTCGAGCACAGCACAGCTTCTCTCTCTCCAAACTCAGTGTTGTTGATCCACCATGAGTTTGAGGGGGGGTGTTATAGATATATGTATACTTTGTTATTCCCCACTGTTATGAGGGGTTCTTTGCATATTTACCACATGTACTTTGTGTATATATACCGGCCCATTGGCCTCATATTGAATACAAGCGCTATTCATAACAATTCGCACAAAATTAAAAGTTTTTTTGCGGGATAAAAGTTGAGCCCAAAATGTTGTTTTGTTTCTACCTTCCCCCGATGAATTTTGTTAGTTCATTAGCTTCAGTCAGCATCTCCGGTGTTAATATCGTCGAAGAAGATAATCATCTCCCACGAAACAATAAGAATTAACCTAAATTCTGTTATTATAATCCTCGCAATGCGTCCTATATATATCACTCGTCGTCGCCGCAATGCAATCTACCTAGCTACTCCCCTGTAACACCATGAAAGTACAAAATCCGGGAAAAAAAAGAAAATGTGCAGGCGCCGCAAGGTAATTACCTATCTAGAGTGCAGCGCCGCCCTCGTCGTGAGCGTCGGCGAGGCCGTCGTCGCTCATGTGCTGAGCGAGGCCGCCGTCGTGCGCCCTCGCGACGTCGCTACCGCATGCTTGGCGAGGCGGGCCATCGGCGCCGTGGCCTTGCGTCAACGCTGCATGCGTGCTCCCGGCTGGATCGTGCATGCATGGCTTGGGCAGTTAGCAGGGAGCTGCCCGTGAGCACATGCATGGCCTAGGCCATGAATGCATGCAGGAAACTGGCGCCGGCCGAATGGGTGTTCTTGATCCCAATTGATTCACATATTAATCCCATCTCTAATCTTCTCATGGGATTAGAAGGGAGTTCAGATCACCACCAGTTGGTTGGTTTGTCGTGTGACCGTGCCGCTGATCGCCTAAGCAGGCAAGTATCGCGCTGCAATTTTTCCCTAGTATCAGTCTCCTTTTTTATTACTCCTCTCCAGTAGTATGGCCTCACGCTGATTAGCACAGTCAGGGTTCATTAGTATGAACTAATTGTGGTGATTGTGAATGGTTAATAGGCAGTTGATTACTTGAACGTTGGACTACAAAATTGAGTTACTGGAACCACTAATTTAGCATAACTTGTATGGTTGGATTAGTAGTATCTGGATTATCCCTTTGTACATAGTTCTTGAGTTTCATGGTTATGTCGATTGAGCCAACTGCTGCATGCCATCCGAAGGTTAATGAGAGGTGCTAGTTGATGATTCTTAGTCAATAATTAACCACTCATTGGATTACTTTGGTCTACTGGATTTGGCTTAATAATTCAACGGCATGCACCATCTTTAATATAAATATCAACTTCCAACTCCATGTTCTGTGTCAATCACCAAAAACCATCTCTTAATGATACTTTACCGATCAACTTTATGCCTGACGTTTGTTGTAATCACCTCCTTTCCTGAACAATTGCCAATTGCTTCCATTACATATTTACTAAGATTCTCTATCTAGTCGTCATATATAGAGGTAATAATAGTATTTACCCAACAACATACGGGGAGCTGTTCAGTCTCGTTGTTTGGGAAAAATAACACCCCGTCATCAGCACTGTGGCTTGCTATGTTGCTTTGATTACTGTTTTCTTTCCAATAAAAGACTTTAGAACAGTCCATTGTGTCAAATTATTTTTTTCATTTGCTTCCGCGGGTGACATTATTGCTATGGAATTATTTATGTATTTGTGAACCATTTACAGATGCCAAATTTTATTTTTATTGGATTTTTATATTTTGTGTTTCTTTGATCGAGTACGATAATATTATACGTGATACCATATTTTTAATATGCGGGGTGCTACATCCCCCGAAGCCGGCGGTAGCAGCAGGCCACGTCGCATGAGCTAGCGCACCGGCGAAAATGACCTCCTGTTGTACGTGCTACTACTGTGATCTTGTGATCGCGCATGATGTGATGATGCTCTTGTACGTTTGATCGTGATGCGATGTTCTTGTGGTCGTGCCTGCAGGGATCGCGGCGTTGCCGGTTCTTGGATGCGTGGTGAGCGGTGGCCCGGCGCGGCCGCTAGTCGGGGGAGGAGGGGTTAGGGAGAAGAAGGCGTCTCTGCAGACGTCGCAGCCGTTCAACATCGCGCACCGGGGGTCCAACGGCGAGCTCCCCGAGGAGACGGCGGCGGCTTACATGCGCGCCATCGACGAGGGCGCCGACTTCATCGAGTCGGACATCTCGGCGACCAAGGACAGTCACCTCGTCTGCGTCCACGACATGACGCTCGACGACACCACCGACGTCGCCGACCACAAGGAGCGCCGGCCGCCGCCCCACGCTCGAGGTGCAGTGGGCTAACGTCACCGGATACTTCATCGGTAAGTCTATGCATGGCCTCAGTTTTGCTTCGCATGCATTTTTCTCCTTGGTTCGTTTGTGATGGTTCAGTGATTAATCTGCTGGAACCCGTTCTTGGTTGTTCATTTGCTTGCAGCTGACTTCACGCTGGCCGAGCTGAAGTGGCTCGTCAAGCCCCTCTTCATCCAGTCCTTCGCGCCGACGTCGCTCATCTACGCCGCCGATCTCATCGAATAGCCCAAGGTCTTCCTCATCGACGACGTCACCATCCGCACCGAGGACACCAACCAGGTGCATAACCACAAACCATTCCCGGACACCACGGCATTTCTTCGTGAACAATGCAGTCCCTGATGCGCCTGCTACTTCAATGCCGAAATGGTGCGGTCATACGACGAGATCACCTCCGACGAATACCTGGACTACATGGAGTACGTGGTCGGCGTGGGGCCACGGTGGTGCCGCCGACCAAGGACAACACGCTGGCGACACCGACGGACCTCGTCGCCATGGCGCACGCGCGGGGGCCGCAGGTGCACCCCTACACGTTCATGAACGAGAACCAGTTCCGGCACTTCCAACTTCCGGCAGGACCCCTACGCCGAGTACGACTACTGGCTCAACGACGTCGGCGTCGACGACCTCTTCACCGACTTCACCAGGAATGGACCACCAACAAGAGAGACTGACTCGTTGCATGGTTCACGTCAGCAGCTCGGTGTTCCGCTGTTCAGATAGATTTTTTGGTTCTTTTTAGACTGTGTCTGATTTCGCGTCATGGGATAAATATTTGGATTCTGTATTGGGCGATATTGCCTTCATTCCATTGGTCCATACTCTCTCTCTTATGCCTGCGGTTTCTGAGGATTGATTCTACTAACGACCAGTCAATAAAGAACCAATTAGCTGAAAATATTCAGATCCAAGTAAGTTTTGTTAGTGGTGCTAACAGAGTACCAAATTTCTGTCATATGATCCATTGATCCCCGGGCAAAAATAGTTTTGCTTGACATGACCTGAAGCAGGCAGAATTTGACTGTCCTCAAGCCTGTTTTTCTGGTGCTTGCCAACTCACTCTGAAAAAACTGTATAGGACAGCACAAGACGTACACAAGCTGACGAACTTACCGTGGATTGACTATATATAAAGTGGTAATTAAGCAGCATTTCAATCTCTCTAGTCTCTACAGACATTATATACATGACAATCCAGAGACCACTAGAAAGAACCTCTTACATTGATATTTGCGCTGAACAGCAGCGACGCGTTCAACATTGGGTCTGCATCATGAGTAAGCCCAAATGCACGGTTTGCTTGCTTTTACTGGCTACAGACTGAAACAAGTGCAGTGCAGACAGAAACTGAAACTCTTGAGGAAGATGAGCCCTTAACTTCTTCAGAAGCAAAATCCTAAACATGATCCTGTGAATGTGATGGCATGCGCTGTTTTCTCTTACTGTAAGCTAATTATGTCACATCATGTTCTTCACAATTTCTTCAATTTTTGAGATGCCAATGTTTTTTGAATGGAATTCCCAACATCGCAAAAGGAGTGTGGTGGTTTCATGATTACTCTTTCTAGCCAGAGGAGCTACAAATCAGTAACAGCAAAGATTTTGACATACTACAAACCAAAAACACAGAGGTGTCATCTGAACCAAAATTGACACAATTTTGAGACAAAGCAATTGCTTACACTAGGTAGCTACAACAACTCTAAAGAATGATTGGATTGTATGCTGTTCAATGTTTAGGGATTCGGATTCCCAGGTTTGCTATACATATATGCATGCCTACTTGCTGAAATAGTTGATTGGATGGAAACTTTGATCTCCATATACAAATTAAGAACAGAAAACAATACTGCAAATAATGGGGAAATATATACCATAACAACATCTCTAGCAGGGTGTTGTGAGATGATAAACCTGCTGAAGGTCATAACTTTTTTGAGGTATTTTCTTCATGCTAGTCTCGTATGAGATTAACATGCACTGAAGATTGTTTTGAAGGAAACAAAGGAGCACAAGTCAATCTAGAATGAAATCTTTGGAATTAAGATTGTTAATTTACATCTGTTCATCTCATCTGCAGACACATTAGTGAGCAATTCCAAGGAAAACTTTATTGTGCAAAGCTGGCATCTACAAGATAAAATGTAGTCAAACAGATGATTGGAAAAATCATCAACAGGCACAAGTTACGGCTATCTTTACCTTCTTCTACATGTTGAATATGTAAACCATGCATCCTTTATCGGTGTTCACGAATTGGAGGCTGAAGTTGCTTTAGCCGTTGAACGACCTGCTTCATGGTCGGTCGTATAGAGAGCGAATCAACAGTGCACATCACTGCTAAATGCAATGTCTCTACCAAGTCATCGTGTGGGCCGACATCCCAAAGACCATCAATGAAGAATTCACGGGCACGTCCTTGGCGAAGCAGCATGCATGCCCAAGCAACTATGTTAAACCCATTACCGTAAGGAGAAAATGATGGATCCAAGGCTTTCTTGTCTGATATTAACTCCATCAGTACAACACCATAGCTATACACATCAGCTTTATCCGAAACACGGCAAGTCATAGCATATTCTGGAGCAACATATCCAAAAGTTCCAGCTACACCAGTAGTTGCATGGGTTTCTGAAATTCCCAAGAGCCTTGCCAGTCCAAAGTCCGAGAGATAAGCATTAAAGTCAGTGTCCAACAAAATATTGCTCGGTTTCACGTCACGATGAAGGATCCGAGGAACACAAGTATCATGCAGATAAGCAAGTGCTTTTGCAACGTCCAAAGCAATCTTGTGCAGCATCTTCCAGTCTACTGGTCTCTTCAATCTCTCCTGTATAAACCTCTCAAGATTTCCACCAGGCAAGTAGTTATATATAAGAAACATTTCAGACTCACCAAGATGGTAGCCTACCAAGGTAACAAGATTGGGATGTCTTAATCTCCCCAGAGTTTTGATCTCAGCATGGAACTGTTGGACTCCTTGGAATCTTCCAACAGAGAGCCTCTTTATAGCTACCAACACTCCAGGTGAAATTTCAGCTTTGTAAGTGGCTCCGAAGCCGCCACTTCCAATGCAATTGCTTGCATTGAAACTTCCAGTTGCTCGAACAACGGTCTCGTAAGTGATCGGCACCCTGATTTCTTGGAAGATTATAACTTCTCTTCTTCCAGATGACCGAGCTAACATTCGAGGAGCGCACTTTCTTGTGTAAATAAAGAGCACGATCAGAGCAAGAAGGACTGAAACGATAGCTGTAGCTGATGTTATTGAAGCTATTTCAATTGCGTTGAATGAACTGTTTCCTCCTTGATTTTGTGGATCTGCAGGCGTTGTATCGTTGTATTCATTCGAATTTAAACCATGCCCCTGTTGAGCAGCTGATGGGACTGCCAGGGTATACATGTGACAAGATTGTAGTAAAGGATTCCCAATAACGCTATCACATCGAACTGTACTGCTATTTGTTGGCACATTACCAGACAAATTGTTGAATGACACGTTAAACATGGTAAGAGATGCCGAGTTAGCAAATTCTGAAGGAATCCTCCCAGTAAGTTTATTATTATCAAGGAGGAGAGCAGAGAGATTTGTCAAGTCAGCAAGGGCACCAGGGATCTCCCCTGCGAGGAGGTTCGAGGACAGGTCCAGAACCTTCAGAGAACGCAGCTGATTGATATCATTTGGAATAGTGCCATTTAGAAAGTTATGGCCTAAAGAGAGGCGCTCTAAATGTGGCAAGTTCTTCACCGAAGTAGGAATTTCACCACCAAGGTGGTTCCTACTCAAATCCAAGCTGATAAGATAATTCAACTGCCCGATACTTGTTGGTATCAAACCTGAAAGCTGATTACCAGCAACACCAAGAACAACAAGAGAACTGCACAATGAGCCAATCTCTACAGGAATCCCACCTGTTATCAGGTTATTGCTGACATCCACAATGAAGCCCCTTGAGCTGTTGCACTTGTTGAATAGTCCAGGTTGCAACTGACCAGCAAGATGATTTCCATCAGCCAGGAAAGCATAGGGCCCCTGCATTCCCAGCTTCTCAGCAGCAAGCGGCAAGGATGTCACTGTTCCAGTAAAATTGTTCCGGGCAAAACTATGGTAACTCGTCAAACCCGTACCCAAGATTAATGAGGATGAAAAGAAGCCAGCAAGCGCCTGATATGTGAAGAAGGAAGAATACTCTGACACCAAGTCATCAAATGGGAGCTGAGATGAAGGACAACCCTTTGAGAAGAACACTGGAATCGAGTCAGACAACCGGTTTCCACTGACATCAAATACATCCATGCAAGGCACTGGCAGTGATGGATCAACTGAACCTGTAAACTTGTTCGAGCTCAAATTCAAGAACTTCAGATGCCTACATTCCACCAGCCCCGTAGGAATCCCACCAGAGAACAAATTCTCCCCCAAATTCATCATCTCCAAGCTCTGACAAGAATTCCAATTCCCTGGCAACTCCCCCTCCAGTGTAGCCCTTGGTGCCCATAACACCCTCAGCTTCGGCAACGCAGCGACAGCATCTGGAATCCCCCCTTGGAAATAGTTGAAGTCATCGACGTCCCCATAATCCGACGAATTGAAACCACTAATCGGTGCATAAGGATTGGACAGCACAAGCAATGACAGTTCAACACAACCACCAAGCTCCGCTGGCACAGGCCCGCTCAGACTGTTCCTTGACACATCCAAAGCCCGCAAGTTCCTGAGCCGCCCAATCTCCGGCGGGATGACGTCATCCAACAGGTTGGAGGACAACAACAGCGCCTCCAGCTTGCTGCAGTTCCCCAAGCTCCGGGGGATGCCACCGACGAGGAGGTTTCCAGAGAGGTCGACGAACTGTAGGTTGCGGCACCCGGCGTGGCCGAGTTCGTCGGGGATGGCACCGCCGAGGCGGTTGGAGGCCAGCGACAGGCGCCGCAGCCGCGGAAGCGCGGCGGGCACGGTGCCGTTGAGCTGGTTGTAGGCTAGGTCCAGCGTCTCGAGCGCAACGCAGGCGAGTGACGGCGGGATCTCGCCCTGGAGGCTGTTGCCGGAGAGGTCGAGCACGAGGAGGCGGCGCAGCGACCAGATCGCGGTGGGGAGCGGGCCCGAGAGCGCGTGGGAGGGGAGCGCGAGCACGCGGAGGCCGCGCAGCGCCGCGACCGCCGGGGAGAGCGTGCCCGAGAGGCGCCGGCCGGGTGAGGAGGAGATGTTGAGCTCGACGACCTCACCAGAAACGCCGCAGGACACGCCCGTCCAGAGGCAGTGGTCGGCCGAGGCCGGGGACCAGTCGCGGAGGAGTCCACCCTCGTCGGCGGTGACGGCCGCCTTGAACCTAAGCAGGACCTCGCGCTCACCGTCGCTGGAAGCTCGAACGGAGGCGTGCGGCAGGAGCAGCAGTAGCGAGAGTAGGGTTTGGGCGGTGAGGGTGGCCATGGGAAGCGGCGGCGGCGGGTGCCGCCGTCGCATTGGGGTGGGGCAGTGGGGGAGGCCTGATACCCAAGTTCGCGGAGGAGTGCGGGAGCGAGGTGGCGGCCGGCGGCGGCGAGGGGGATAAGGTGGGGTTTTTGCGGCGGGGACCTCGGCGTGGGTGGAGATTTGCGTTTTGAGCTCTCGGGTGGCGGTGGGGGTGGCGTGGTTGCTTGGTTTGGAAGCTTGGAGCATGTGAGCGAGTTGGTCACAGTGAGTGTGGTTGGCAGGGAAGGAATCCGGTTACTGTCAAATTGCACTACGGCGCCATTGATTTTGTTTTGCCTGCTGTTCGTTGGACTAGTGTCGGCCTTTCTTTAATCTTTCCTTCTTTCTTTTTATTATTTTATCCGTATTGATTTTTGTTTCTATCTTTCATTTAAAGAATCAGAAGTTAATATAAATACATAGTTTTCCGTAGCAGCTTTCTCACTTCTCTTCCTTCTATCTCCAGGAATAAGACGATAGGTTACAGGCATATCACGTATCTCACTCCTTTCATTTCTGTCTTGTGCACTTATCTCTCTTACTTTCTTCACTGCTCGTTTTCTTCTTCTAACAATTATTTCTTCACTGCACTTATACTATCTGGACTGGTGAGTAACAATTTTTTCCTATGTGTATGGACTTATTTGGACATGAAGTGAAAGAACATTGAATGGGGGGCATCATTGATCGCTGCTCGGTTGGCATTGTTAGGGAGTGGCGTCGACCGCCGTATCCACCTGTGGGCTGGAACCCGGATGCCCATTTCCTTTTTAACGTGAATGCTAGAGCTCCCGGCTAAATTAATTACAGGGGGGGAAAAGCAACACGTCCAATGGTAAATATCACGTGTAGTACTTCTATGTTACCTTGAGCATATGACTAACTAATACACTGTTTTGGTAAAATATCAATACAACAATGAAAATCAAATACCTTCAATTGCTTAACATACTTGGATAGTGCTCATTTGAACTTGTAAATTCAGATTTTTGGTTTTTTTACTGTATTGATTGAAAATACACTATATCTACTGTTAACTTTTTCAATTATATCATCACGAATAATATAAAAGAAAAAAAACCAAAAAACCAAAAAATAATGAAATTAAAAATTAGGAGTAAAAAGCTAGGAATGAAAGCTCGTTGGAGCAGGAATTCTTCCCCTCTAACGAAGGCATTTTTTTACACAGCCTTTCAACACACTCGATGTTTTAGCGGCAAAGAAACCAAAGGCGAGCAAAACTCCCGTTCGGAAGTTCGCTGTCCTTGTAGGCTCCTTTTGAAAATAGGAGCAGTGCAGTGTACCCAGCCGCAAATTCCACGAGAAGCAGAGAGCCCGAGCGTGGCCGCGTGCAATTTCGCGAAAAGGGTGGTGTGAAATGCGAAAAGGCCCCCCCGCTTTCCTTTCCTGCCTCCACGCCCCCACGAGACGACGGCCTCTGCTTTTCACCCTCGCCTTTCACACCAACCCAAGCTCATGCACCCGCCATCCCGTCGGTCTCCGGTCCATCCGACGGCCGTAAAACGCGTGTCCCGAGCGGGTACGTCCGCGGCCGGTGCGCGCGCGCGCCTCGTTAGACTCGGTGCGCCCCCTCCCACCCGTCGCTTTCCGCGACGGGGATTCGGAATTCCGAAGGCGACGCGGCCCGAGGGCCACCGCGGCACGTACGGGTCGCGTGGGTCCCACCTGGCAGTGGGATGGGCTGCCGGTGCACGCCGGTGACGGTGAGAGAAAAGGCGGCCGCGCCGGTCGTGCTCCTCCCGGGAGGGGCTGGAGAGTGGGGCCCGGGCAGTCAACGGCAGCGAGGGGTCGGTCAAACAGCGGCCGCGGTAGTGGCGTACGCGTGGAGGATAAGGAGATACAGGGGGCGTTGGCTGGGGCCATCCCGTCTGGGTGTCGCTCGCCGACGAGAAAAAAAAGCTCGGCTTCGTCGCCTTTTTCTACGTCGCGTTGCGCCTGCGCGGTGGGTCGTCACATGCGCGCGCGAGGCCAAGGAAGGAAGGAAACGGCCGTGTGCCCACCGCAATCCATGTGCTCGATAGCCGGATTCGCGTCGCCCGATTCCTGACTGGAACAAGCACTGTAACACGGCGCGCGCGCGCGCGCTTCTCCCATCAGCGATCGATCGTGGGGGGCAGCTGCCGATCGTGGCTTTTGCGTTAGGTCGCTCGTTTTGTCGCTGGCGATGGACGAGATAAGATCGCTCTCATGACGTGCGGCGTTTGAAAATCTAGCTCGCTGTTGTTTGTCCGCTCTGGGCCGGAGAAATAAAGGAGCGCGGAGTGGTGGTGAGCAGCCACGAGCGGACGGAAAGAGATCGCCTTTTCGGAGGCATATCGAGAATAGTGCCTTTCTTTTCTTCTTGTTTTTCCACGTTGAAGTTTTCTTTAGGTGCAGAAAGATGTGCACAACCCATACGCAACATTTACACCACGCGTATTATATGTGTCTGTTTTCTATATACACAAGAAAATTATTTGGAGACTTTAAAATCTCTAAAGCGCAGGTACACACCGTCTCGCTTAACATCATGCACATGTATGTGTACGCATTTAAATTATTAGTGAACGTGCACGTCGACTCAGAGTCGAACGCGGGTGAGAGGGATACACGACGGCATCTCTAGCAACCGAGCAACACACAGTTCTCCTTCCACATCTGATGATTGGTTTGGACTGGACTTATAAGGGTGAGTTCTTTTAAACTGATAGTTTATGTCTTAAATATTTAAATTTTGTCTATTTACAAAAGGTAATACGTATAGAAAAATAGTCGTATATGATTTTGATCGGTACAATTGCAGTATATTTTTTACTATAATATTTCTATTAACCCTATCTTAAAATATATATCATTTAAGAACTAGTTAACGAGCATAAGTCAGCTTTAAGCTGGTTCGAAACCATTGGAATCTTGCTTGACGCTGCGTTTTGCTTTGGGCGGTCTGTTTGCGATCGAACGGCTGGTATTAAAGAAGGGGTAATGGGAAGTTTGGGGAATTAGTTGGGCTGTTCCTTGGCCCGGCCCAGCTAGCTCTTTCATGTTTATGGATTGCATTATCGCGTCCCTATAAACCCTTCTAAAATCCATAATATGGGTTACTGGGATATTCTTGATCAATAAGTTATGAGATATTCCTTCTTCAGAGTAACTTCTGAGATAATCCAACGGCATTTATCCACGTATGTATGTAGGATTAAAATAATGAAATCTCAAACTAAAAGCTGTAGCTTTACAAAAAAAGAAAAAAGGACAACTCCGGAATTTCTTTAGTTTTCTGTTTCAAATAGGACTAAGGTACCGTTTTGAAACGCAAGAAAAGACACGAGAATGTAATGACACATATTGTCCAACCATCTTATAGGCTCGTAAAAAAGGAATTTTGTAGGGAAACATTTCTCTCTCTTTTTTGGCGGGGAAACATTTCGTTTAAGGCCTTGTTTGGAAGCTAGGGAAAAAACTAGGGAAACAAATCTCGAGGATTCACCCCAGAGGGTAAATATTCCCACCCGGAAAAATACCGTTTCGAACATAGGGATAAAAATCTCGGGCACAAAAAAATTCAATAAAAGAGAAAAAAATGGGAAAAATTCATCCATCCAAGTTTAAAAAAATGGGAAAAATTCATCCATCCAAGTTAATTGCCTATAACATCCAGCCAAGTTAAATCATCTATAGCATTCATACATCCACTCATCATAGATGATTCAAATATAAATTAAATGACTCTTCTGCTAGTATTTCTTGCATCTATAGCATCAATCATCCAACAACTTTGTTCTCTCTTCTGCTCCTTCTACTTAGATGAAACAATCTGAAAACTGGGTACTAAAAACAAAATTCATACACAAGAATTATGTTGAAGGCATATGCATACTCATCAAAATAATAGCAGTTCCTCAAAATGAACAACCAATATCAATATGAGTAACAAATACCAATATGAGTAACAGATACTATGGTGGATTCTGTGACTATTGCAATAGAACCAATACCAATATGAGTAACAGCAGAGGAAGAGTACAAATTATGCTACCATGATTCCCATATTTGCTTCGTACTTACTAGTGCCATCTGATAACTAAAAACATGATCCACCGTAGTGGCAATTGCAAAGCTGCCCCAAGCAACTAGTGTCCCAATTCCCAAAACATGACCCCAACACTGCAACAGTACAATTTGCGCAAAACAGACTGTATTTTGGACTTTTTCCAGCAAAGGATAAATATCCCGTAGCCATGCAGATTCTGATAAGAATAATCCCGCAGGCATATCTCCGATTGCCAAATTGCATATTCTAAAATTGAGAAAAGGAAAAGAAAATTTACCTTTTGGTGACCAACCGATTCAGCGAAGCTTTAGACCTGCGAACAAAATACAAGAATATCACACTTTTTGAGCTTTTCAGACAAAAAAAATATTCAAGAAACGTTTTGCAACAACATCCATGTAATAAATATCGAAGCTGGATCTTGAGACCTCCTACCTACACACTGAGCTCAGGACTATCCCATGACTGTGGCTTTTCAGTGCCCCCACTCCTCATACAAATGAACATGGAATAGATTCTGAAGGTTACAAGAAAACAAGAGGTCACATTTTGGCGCATACATACATACATACACACACACACACACACACACACACACACACACACACACACACACACACACACATATATATATATATATATATATATATATATATATATATATATATATATATATATATAGACACACACACACACACACACAAACAATTTTCTTCAACTTCTACTATTTAAAGTGTGTCTACTACGTCTACTATTATTATCAAATTATGCCATTTGCATTATTTTTGCCCCCATGCTTCACCATTTCAAATCTAAGCCGAAACTCAAGTTTGGAACCAAAGTCCTAATTGGTGCCTACTGGAGGGCCAAGTCAAATGGGTTTGTTATCAGGTCACTGAACATATCAGCAAGTCAGGGAGCACGAAAAAATTGATAATATTAACTTGACAATATTTTCATGATTTATCATAGTGGTTTTTTGTTCGTGTATGGCATTAACCTGAACAACACTTATTAAATATGTGTATTGGAACTAAAACTTACAACAAAATTATTATAAACTCGACACTCTACATGATCAAACATGAAACGATATGGTCCTTGGTTCAGTTTCAGATGAGGTAATAAAACGAACTGAAGTCTGTACAAAGCTCAAAAACCTGGGATGAACAGGGGAAGTTTTGCACTACACAGAGCTAAAAAAGTGGCAATCATAGTTCATATCATGTTTCCAGCTTTTGAGCTTGACTTATGCACGCCTTACTTTTAATTGGCAATAACTACGGTAACTTCCACTTGTGACAATAATATGATGCTTATGCAAGCTCATGGAGGTTTTTTTGTCTCTGTGTCTAGGTGGTTAAGCTGCCCTTGCAAGCAGCATGGTACAGATGTGTACATTTCTTCCAAGTTTTTACTATTTGAATTATTTTGAGTAGTTACAGCTATATGCATTCAAGAAAAAAGATCTATTAGTTGCTAAACAGGGGAAAGTGAGTTCATCGCTATTTACACATCTAGGAAACTTGAGGTGCACGACAAATATAACATAAGCAATTACATAGCAAGGAAAACAGAAATTTGAAGACAACTTACCTATAGAGAAAATATAGCATATTGTGAATTAGCACATTGAGTTAAACATTTCTCATGCAAGATGCTAACAAGAAGTAATGATCTAGAATATGATGAACATCTCCTTTTCCTAGAGCTGTCTGGTTTAACACTCATCTAACTATTAGGACTGATAATCAATAAAAAAAGAGGCATTTTCTTAAGACAAATGTACATTGTATAATAGCTTTACCGTCACACGATCATAATAGAATTAGCTTAGATGGAAATGCAGCCATTCAAGGTTGACAGACACAAGCTCAACAATATCAACTAAACAAAGCACGTTCTAAAGCATCACACTATAATTGTGAATAGAACCCTGTTACTTTACACCTAGTTCCTGAAAGATATTTCAACCTGAAATGAAATTTAATCTTTTAATGACCAAGGGACCAACGCAACATATATAAGACAATTTACACCCTTGAATAAAAATCAACAGCAAACAACAAATCCTATTTGCAGAAACAAGCTTAGGCAAAGCAGGTCTGTCATAAAGCAGCATACAGTTTAGCAGGTCAATACAGAGCAATCAGATTCCCTAACACAGTTACTTGCAAAACTCACGACAAAATAGCCAACAAGTTCAATTGTATGACCAAGTATAATAGCAAATTCAGTCGACTGAACAGATACGTAGTGCATTGTGAGATCAGAGCAGCAATTGGACAATACCAATTAACAGCTTGGTCCACACTCTGATCGTCACCAAAAATGTCATTGCATGGAAGAAACACAACCATGTCAAGTAGATCTATATTAATAACACATGACAAAACAACAACACATGCAGAAATGAAAAGGAGAATTCTATTAACTATGTGGACTGTAGTATTGTACTAATTGCTGCTTTTACACCCTAATGAACATTCATCCTTTGATGATCACCCCCCACAACATCCTTACAAAAAATATTTAACGCAATCTCATGATGAGCTCATGATGAACATAAGAACAATAGGAGAGAGAGAGACGCACCTTCACAAGATTCTCTCCTTTCAGGTCGTGGTGGCCTCCAGGTGCTTCAGCAGCAAGGGTCCCAATGTCTGTAGCAGATCTGAGAGAACCCCTCCTCTTTTCCTTCCTTCCTAGGTACCTAGAGCAGCAGATCAGGAAGCCGACGAGAAAAAAATGCGTTAGATGCAGAACCCTAGTGTGGGAGGAGGAGGAAGAGAAGGAGTTCGCGAGACGGTAGACTTTACCGGTGAGGAGGCAGAGGCGGTCGCGAGCGAGGGAGGCGGAGGCTCTCGCGAGGCGGCGATGGGGGGCGCCGTCGCGACAGGAAGCGACGTGACGGGAAAGTTCTCCCGACGTGAGGAGCCGAGGCTTTTTTTTTCCCGTGGAAACCGTGTGATTAGGCCAGTAAATTCCCCTCACGTGGGCTTTCAAATGGGCTTTCTGGCTGCCTCGGGAAAAGGACTCCAGCCCAGGAATTCGGCGAGGATCTCGGCCGGGATAACGGTTCCCAAACTAGCTCTAAGAGAGAATAGAGAGAGACAGTTACCCTAAACTTTTCAAACCGAAAATAAACTAAGCTAAGGTTTAGGGTCTATTTGATATACAGAAACCTCATAGGAAAATAATGCAATCCCTACATAACTCGGGGAGATTTCTCATGTTCCAAGTGAGGCCTTGAATTTCTTCTAAAATTCCTTTGCAAAAATATCCTTCGAAAAAATGTAAGAAAGAAGGGTTTTCTATGGATTCTTTTTGCATATCTCCTATAATCCAAACAGCTCCATAGAAAAGTTCCTCTGAAATTCTAAAATCCCTTTGCATTTTTTCCAACCAAGCCCTTCCACATACTAGTTTTTTACATTTTCTTCCCTGCATCAGGGTTCAAGGAACACACCAGAAGAGGCCGGCTATTCAGCCTCTTCACCTAAAGCACCCCGATAGGGGTTTAAAGGAGTGTTTGGAGGGAAGCCGCCGACTGCAGCAGCAAACGCGACCACGATTCGCTCGCGTGTTTCCGAAGGTAACAAAATCCGCACCCTAGCCATCAAAATCTTAACCCTGAAGAATCTTTTTGCTTTAAATCTGTGTGAAGTTGTTCTGGATCGAGGTGTCGGCTTCAGATTCTATTTGTTGCTTTCTTGGCGCATGGTTCTTGTGGTTTCGATTAATTGCTCGTCATGTTTGCCTCTCCATCCAGTGCATTAGGTGCAAAGATTAGAAGATCCTGTGATCTTCATATTCTACTATTATTTGGATTAAAGTTGGGCTTGGGAACTAAAATAAACATAAATGTCGCTTCTGCTATATATAGATGGGGTGAAAAAAAATCCAGATTTTTTTTGGTCTGGTTGATCCTTTTGCATAAGTAATTGTGGATTTGTCTGTGGTTTCTAGCAGGGTATTTGAGCAATGACTTTCGCTAGTAGAATTGGGAATGCTCTTAGGAGAACTTCTGTGTCCTCGAATTCGTCACTACTTCAGGCAGTAAGATGCATGTCTTCTTCAAAGGTTTTTGTTGGAGGTATTTTCTAACTTCTAATGGATCATTCTCCTCTGTACTGCCGCCTTTTGATTCGAAGATACATACATGTTCTCGATGCCGTCTAATTCTAATATCATTTCTGATCGACCTGCTTTTAGGACTTTCATATGCCACAGATGACACCACTCTGAAGGATGCCTTTTCTCACTATGGGGATGTGCTTGAAGGTTGCTTGTCCAACTACTGTGACTCGTATTGTTTTGTTGGCATGTTGGCCATGTTGTTAACCCTTTCTTTCTTTTCGGATTGGATTCAGCTAAAGTCATCATTGATAGGGACTCCGGCAGGTCAAAGGGGTTTGGATTTATAACTTATACATCCAGTGAAGAAGCTGCAGCTGCCATTACTGCCATGGATGGCAAGGTGATTTTTCAATATGATGTGCCATTCATGTCTATTGTTTTGTTTTATATCCTGGGTGTCACTTATGCAAAGATAGTCATAATCTGAAAGGTTGCATTTTTCACTTGAGGAGTATCTTGTCCGTTCATATAATGCTTGCTTAATGTATTTACAAGACACTTGTCGCGCTGCAATTACCAAATTTGTTTCATTAACTTACAGCATGCAATGTAATTAAGGAATTGTTGAGTTTTTGCCTTTAATCTGAAGTGGAGTTCTGGGAAGTGGCATTACTCCACCAACTAAATGTCAAGTTTTGCTTTCTGGTTTGAAATAATGGCCAATGTCTTATTTTTTGACTATGTATCCATCAACCTGGCTAAAAGAAATACTGCATCTATTTGTGTTCTACCCAGCACAATGCCAAACTTCTTTTTGTTTCTTTGCTTAGTTCACATCATGGCTTGATAAACAAACCGGAATACCAGATATACAAGTAATGGACTTGACCCAAATATGCTAGAGTTACCAACCAGACATTAGACATTTTGTGTGACTTATGGTTGTTAATACATTCTAACTTGTAAGGAATCTTAAGCTGTTGGCCCTTCGTTTCCTAGATGCAAACATTCCAGATGTTAAGTCTCATGAACACCAATAGAGTTACCAGATCAGATCAGCCATACTTGCTGAGAGAATTCATGTTTAGAGGATAGCAGATTTTATGCAGATTGTGCCATATCCACCTTTGAGATAATTATTCCTGTAAACATTTGGAGCGTTTCTCTACTTAATTAATTTATGGGTAGGGTACTTTTCTGAGCTGTAAAAGTAAGCTGTGCGAATCTTTTGAAAATGCTGTTCTTACCATCAAAAGTTCACAACATCAGAATTGTTCTGTTCCCCTTTGATGAAAGTGGCATGTTTCTATAATATGTAGATACTTGTCATTAGCGAGTCAATTGTTTGTAAATATTGAAACGATTTCATCTGATTTAGGACCTTCAAGGACGAGCTGTAAGGGTGAACTACGCCAATGACCGTGCTGGTGGAATACGTGGAGGCGGTGGATTCGGCACTGGTGGTTATGGAAGTGGCGGGTATGGCAGTGGTGGTGGGTATGGTAGTGCTCAATATGGAAGTGGCGGTGGCGGATACTCTGGCGATGGTGGTTACAGTGGTGGAGCTGGTGGCGGTGAGTATTTTAGCATGAAGAACAATGCTGCTGCTGGCGGATATGGCAGCGGCGGAAGCTACAATACTGCTGGTAATTCTGATGGAAATGCCGGTGGCTACGGCGTCGCTGGTGGGTACAATTCCCCCAACACCTATGGTGCCGGCATGGAGCCTTTGGTGGAAAGAGGTGGCGGTTTCAGCAGTGGGCATTTTGGTGTTGCTGGTGGCAGCAATGGCGGTTACTTTGCCGGAAACGTGACTGGTGGCAGCCGCAATGGCAACCGCGACGCTGGAGGATTTGGCAGTGGCGATGCTACGGGCTTTGGAACCAGCCAGGTACAGTCCAATGGCCTAGACGACCTGCTGGGTGAAGACTTGTTCGCTGATCAGGAGGATGGCCACGCAAGCAGGAGAGCATAGGTGACGTTGCTGCAAAACATTCTGAGCCAAGGTGACGGCACTCAATGGTGCCAGTTAGAGCATATGCAAAGCTCTTTTTATTGGTAGGTTAATTATACAGTTATACTGCCTTGTTTCGCATGCTATTTTGAGCGAAGTACTATGATGCTTTTGGCAACGGTTGCAGTAATACAGTATGGTTTATTGAGAATAAAAAAACTGTTAGTTAAGCTGATAATTAGGTGAGGTTTTAAGCCTGTTCATCCCAGAGTAAGACCATGCCAAGGTCATACATGTTTTTTTAGTTATCAAGCTCATACATGTTGCGCAGGTGTCATTTAATTAAGTGTGTAATGCATACATGATCTTGCTAGTAGTGTCATTGTGCGTGTACGCACAATCGGCACAACTCAGGCACCTTATTAGCTAGAGCTAACAGCTGAGTAATGCTACGTTTATTCTCAACTATTAGGAAGATGCCACAAGCTTATTCCATAAACATAGCCGATGCACGTGGAGCACGCAGCTATACTACGCTCGTAGCAGCAGATCGAGGCCAGATGGATGGCTTAGTAGTTGAGCCCATCCTCGGGTGGCTGCTCCGGCAGCTGTGCCACCGGCACGGGTTCCGGCTCCGCTAGCTCGGTGGGCTGCGCCACCGGCGTCGGCGCGGTGGGCTCGTCGCCGTCCCAGTCCGGCCACAGTGGAGATGAGGCCGGCTGCTGGTGAGGCGCGCGGCGGCCGGGCAGGAGGTCCGGCTGAGCGACGGACGCCGGGCGCGTGTCGAGGCCGCGAGCGCACGTACGCGTACGCCGTGTCAAGGCTAGCTGAATGAAGTATGCGAAGCGATCGGGTACACGAGTACAGTAAGACGTACGCGCGCTGGCGCCGCCTGTTCGAATCGATCCGTCCGTCCATCTCATCTCTCGTCGTGCCGCGCGCGCGCGTTTGAAACAACCCAGCGCATTAGCCGTCCGATGGCCGCGTTTGCGCCCCCCCCCCCCCCGGGGGCGACCGTACAGGTTTCAGAAAGTCCAGCCACGCACGTTGTATAGGCACGTACAGACGTACCTGCTGCCGGAAGTCGCAAATGTAGCAGACTATGAGAGAAGAGATCTGTTTTTTTATATATTTGTTGTGGCTACACATCAAACGGTGGATAAAAAACTATAAAAAAAACCACAATACGATACCCACTCACAGTAGAGAGAAACATAGAGTACATATACGACACTTGATTATTACTTAAGTCATTTCTTAAAAAAATATTCTCCCTTCTTTCATGGTGCTCTAAGGTTATATTTATAGTTATGGAGAGAGTTTGTTTATATAAATATCTTATTTAGGATCTCTAATAGCAAGGCAACCATACCCTTTTTTTTTGGCATAACCATAGCGGACCTGCCATGTAATCAAACACCTGGATGGATTGCTGTGTCTTGTGCTGCTACAGTCTCATTGAGATTTGAGACTATAGGATTCCACGTCAAATCTTTCAAATTCATGGTTATGCTAAACAAGTTCCCACATTAGTCGGAGAAAGGAAAGATTTGGGATTTGTAGTACTAAGTCGAGCCTAATAACAATGTTTGGGATTTGTAGTCAAAAGAGAAAAAAAATCCTAGATTTGAGCCAGCGAAGAGGCAGAAGAGCGAATGGCAGAGCGTACTTATATATAATTGTTACTCAATACAAAAAAACACAAATCTGGAATAACATTGTTGGTTAGAGCGTATGACCAGGAGGTCGGAGATTCGAGCTCTCCTCCTAGCGTCACTTTTTTTTCTTCAACGCTATAGCTAGTGCGGCTCGCCGGCCGCCAGGCCAACCCCGCCGCCGCCTTTGCATCACGCCCTTCCACGCCACCCTCACACCGCGCGTCGTATACACGTCGTGGCACGTTCCAGGCTTCCAGCCGCCTAGTGTTCATAGCACAGGAGTACAGGACTTCAGGACCCCAGTTCCCATCTACAACCATCACAAATTCACGACTCACTCCATCGCTTGCTGCGAAAACCAACCAAGCCACGGTACTCCGCTACGCTGCTCGCCCAGGGAAAATTCTATCGGGTCAGCAATACGTTTTTAGCCAAAAAAAATTTGAATTAAAACTAAAGTTTTTGAATTTTTAGATGAATCTGAAAATTTTTTGCCTGATATAAAATTTTACTGGTCTCCGCCGATAAGGCCGACGGTAACCAGCGAAATTTCACCGAGAACATTTTCCCTGGGCTCGCCTCGCCTCCACAGAAGCATCATCACCACCACGACTACCACCACAGTAACAGCAGACAATAACAACAGCAGTAATAATATCACTGGCATAACAGGTCAACTGTCAATGACGCTGCATATATTGCAACTAGTGTTTCTCCACCCGAATTAAGTCGTATTTGGAGAGCACCAATGATCCAACCCGGTTAAAGATCCTAGGGAACTTCAGCCGGAGCCAGATCCTCCGGTTGGCAGAAAATGAAGCCTCTAAGGCTTCTCCTCCGGTCCTGGATCTACTTCACAGTTCACACGTCACAGACCTAATCATCCTTCCTTCCTACTTGCCGTACAAGACACAACGTAAAGCAGCCTTCACAGGCCTCTTGCGGCGGCGGCATTGATGTAACCGGCGGCTTCGCCCGCATCCAGCTGCTTCCCTTCCACGAGCCCCTTTATCAGAGTGGCAGAGTAGGTCTCTGATGGAGGAGATAACGGCAGCTCACCGGATTTGTACCTCTCAACATCTGATGAGGGGCATCTACAGAGGGGAAAAAAACAATTTAACGTTAAATTCAAGCAAAGTTCTTCATCTGTTTATGGGCCTGCCCTTCAAATAGTGCATTGAATTGCAGGTGGCCATTATCTAAAAAAAACTTCATGAAGACAGAGAAACTTACGTCATGGTTAGAATTGGAAGGTCATCCTCCTCCCCAAGATGAAGTACATTCGAGTACCAGCAATCCTGCAGAAGTTTGTCTGTCAAACGTGAACAATATTCCAGAATTTACGAAACTCATTAGTTGCAGAAATGGATTGAAAATAGTCCATGGATGCAGCGGTGTTAGACATTTGTCCATTCACGACAAGAAAATGGTAGTATACCTTTTTCAGTTTTTAATGTACCAAAACAAAAAAAAATTAACCGATGTTTATGATGTCAAAAGAGTTTCACATCTAAGATACCATTCCAAATTTTGTCTGAATTAGCTTGTCGGTCTCGGTGATACAAACACCTCCAAGCCCAGATGAACCTGACAGGCTGACAGACCAGAGAGGCAGGTCTTCGCATGTCCTTACCAAATGGACCACCATTAACTGTTGGTGCAAGCAGTAGCCTTGGAATTTAAAAGAAAGCCATCTGGGTAAAAGTAAAAGTGACATGTTGCCAAGGGAAAGGAAGTGGTCGGTAATGTCTTTTATCAATATGCTACTGGAACAGCAGTCGATTGGCTTTTTCAATGGCACGATATTTTCTATTTTCATTTACAGGCATATAGAAAATTGTATGCGAAAAACAAGGGTACGCTTGCGATGTGGTAAGCAGCGAATCAAACCTTAATAGGTTCAAGATGAAGAGCTTTGTTTGCAGAGACAAACTCTATTTCAGACGAGCCAATCAAAGGATAGTCAGGAGACTCAATTTTTCCATCTTCGCTATCCTCCTTCACTAAACAATTATCTTGAAATAATACATCATTGAACTGCTCAAGCCTGTTGAAAAGAATAAAGGCAAATTATGATAAGATCCAGAGCACTAACTGAAGATCGCATCCCACCCTGTCCTAATCCAAGGATCAATAACAGGTAGATGTGGTTACAGTATACATACGTTATTTTGTACATGCAGACATAAGATTTCTCATTGTAATTCATCTCAGGGTTGAGAAAAGCAACGCCACCAGTACCCCAGCAGGGGGTAGAGGATCTCCCAAAAAATAATCTATGAGGCACATGCTTCCACATGGCACCTTTTGGTGGGCTTGTGTCATGTGATCCAAAACATGATATACCATCAACCTGTCAGAGATCAAAATAAATAGCAAATTTATCACACAAAGCATACTGCTTACCAGAAAAAAATTATAATAAGGGAAACAAAGGGACCTACTGTACTCCTAAAGATTAGAATAAGAATGCTGCTTCTACAATTTTCAAAAACCGGATGAGAGACCATTTCCGATCCTTCACCGGATTTCATAAATCCTACAGCAGTATGTTAGTCGTGTATTGAGAAGTTGCAAATTAAATCCAACCCTCAATTTGTTCTAGGCAGTAATTCACTTCCCTAAGAAAAAATATATCCCCAGAAAATCATGGATATGATCAATGCCGCAACTGGCAACAAAATTCTGATGAAGGAACCTAATCTTCGTTGCATGATATATAAAGAAATTTTTTTCAACATTACCTTTCCCCCTTGAACGTAGCACAAAAACCTCGGTTTCCACATGTTTGAACCAAAGTTGGCATACCAAACATAAACTCTTGACAATACTGATCTCCAAGTAAAAGATAGATCATGTATTCTTTTAGACATCACAACAGATCCATCACTTTGTGCTTCAACTGAATCAGTTGGACTTTGTTCAACTACGCAACTTGAGGTGGTCTTTGTTGCAAGGTTGTCTTCATCAAGGTTCAACTTCAAGAGGTATTGACTTACAACATCATTAGCAACTTGAATAACATTGACAGATGAAATAGCATCAGGGAGCTCATTAACATCTTCATCATCAGACTCAGAACCAGAGGAAGAGTACAGCTGTTCATTCCCAAAAGGGGAAAACGAGAGAAAATTATTCAAGGGCATTACTATTGGATTGATCTTTCTCTATAATTTTGTCTCAGCTATACAGTAAGTCTCCATGCAGGTCACATAAATGATAAATAAAAAGTGAGATCGTTAACACAACATAATTTAAGATGCACCTCAGGACATAAGAATTCACAAAATGCACTTATCAGCATTTCTTAACGGCTCATCAAGTATGGGCTGCCAGCCAATAATATGTAGACCATCAACTTAGCTGTGTGTCGATACTCTAATATCAATCTTACGTAATATTTATTAGATTCGAGGGAAAGCTCTCAAGACTGTAATGTGAACACACAGAGTAAATACACGTGGGTTTTATCTAGGTTCGAGCCTTCTCCTGAGAGAAATAACAACTCTACGTCCTATGCAATTACTGCTATGGAAAATGCTTACAAGTGTGTACAATGCAAAGAATTACAGAATGGATCGTTCCCCATGAGGACCTATCTCTCGCACTCACCTCCCCTCTCTACACAAAACATATCCTTTATATAGCTGGTGAACTGGTAGCAGTTGCTCCTTGCCCAGGAAACATCTTGTCACTTCGGAAGTTAACCACTGGACGACGGTTAATGTCAGAGAGACATAAGAGCAGTTCGCCGTAGGACAGTTGTTGTCAAAGAGGCATGGGTGAGATCATGTGCGGCTATGGTGTATAAGCGCACGTTTAACTGCCTTATCAGACCACCCTACTACAGGAGTAGGTCAATTGCAAACTCGGACAGTCGCAATGGAACTTAACGAAATAGTCGTAGGAAAGGCTCACGACTAAGTAATGTATGAGCTAACGACTACAAAGTCGTAGCAAGACTTACGACTAAGAAATCGTAGCAGGACTTATGACTAAGTAGTCGTAGAAGGGTCTACAGAGTAACCGTAGTGAGACTTACGACTACCTTATGAAATTTCCCCGTTATCGCTAAGGGGTATATTCGAGGAATATGCTGACGTAATAAACCAGAAGATAATTTTATCCTCGTCATCTAGCCCCCGAACCTCAAGTGAAAATAACTTACACGTGCAAGCAGTAGTCATGGTTGACCGGAAGTATGGCCTTTCCGATCTTTGACTTGAAGTGCGCTTGGACAGAAAGATAATTTCACTTGAGTTGAGAAAACAGACTCCAGACGAATTCTTAAATATCCCTCATAAATCTGTCCGCCCGTTCATTTCCCGAGAAAACCGCTCAACTTTTGAGGTGGATAGCCGAAGCTTTCGATAAAAAGGCAGCATTTGGACGACCCTTCGACTTTTACCTTTGTCTTCATTCTCATTTGAGCTTTCTGCCAAACAAATCGCTCTCTACCTTCAAATCTCCTCCAGAATTCAAAACCCCTTAGTCAAGAAGAGATGGCGAAGCAAACTTCGAACTGGTCGGTGTCGGAGATGGACAACTCCAAGCTGAGGGAGCTGGAGAAGACCGAGTACATTCCGCCGTGCAAGTTCGTAAGATGGATCGAGACCTCCGGGCAACATTGGCCATCGGGAGAGATCGGCCAAATCCCAGTGTTCCAAGCGATTCGATTAGCCTGTTTGAAGTATGGTAACGACTACCTAACCGGAGACTTTCCTCTGCGTATGTGGTCTTACCCACTAAAAGGAACTCTCTAGTGTCGACTCGTTCCAAACTTTCGCTTTCAGAGCATAACAATCAACTTCAACAATGGTTCGTACAAACTAAGTAAATAGTCCGGAGCTAGGATAAGGTTACTCGTATAACTTTAAGTCTTAGCTTTAATTTTTTCTTGCAACTTTTGTTTAACAAGTACAAAAGAAACATGCATTGCAGGAAAAAAGCTTTTCGATCATCAAAGAGAAAGACCTTCATTCATTAAGAGGTAAGTTTTTACAATATTTTTACAAGGTTATGACTTTCTAGGGCGAGTCGAATTGCATTTCTTCCGACACTCTGCACCCATAAGGCTCGACTTCTTCCATCCATTGAGCCGCCTGGATGTCAGAGCAGTCGAAGTCCTCCTCGATTGCCTTAAGAGATTGACTCGGGTCATCCGCCTTGAGTTTTGCCAAGGCGTAAGTTACTGCGTTCTTGACCGCATCCCGAATGGAGTCAATCAACTCGCCCTTCAAGTTAGCCAGATGCTTCTCTAGGGCCTTGACTTGCAGACTAAGTTTACTCGCGCAATCGGTAAGGGTGTCCTCGGAAAAGACCACCTTCTCGGACCCAAACTTGCCGAGTAGACTGTTGAAGAGAATGATGTTGTCGTGAAGAGATATCTTCGCCGACTTCATCTCCTCCTCGCTGCGAGTCAAGACCTCGAGAAGCCGTTTCATTTCGGCCACTGAAGCTGAAGAGAGACAATCAATGGTCAGATAACCATACCACAAAGTCGTAGGTTTTGCTATGACAGCCCAAACTCAATAAATTAAGTCTTTACCTGAAAGTCGTACTTTAAGACTTTCAAGGTCCATCTCCGAATCCCTCTGAGTTAAGATTTCGATCATCTTAGTATTTTCATCGACCTCGATGCGTAAACTCTTCTCTTGGGCATCTATTTCTGTTAAAAGAAGGAAGTCAGGAAGTGAAAGCGGAAAAATAGAAGGGAAAGTTGTCGTAGGTTTACGACTTACTATTTAGCTTTTCTTCCAAAGATTTGTTCCTGGAAATGGCTAGCACTTGGACAACCTTGAGATCGGCAACTTTCTTCTTTAGCTTTTGCGTCTCGAGTTTTTCACTCTCGAGCGCAGCTGTCAGGAATTTTACGTCGCTCCTAAGATAGGAAATATCGGTGGTTAGTATAAGAAAGATAGTCGAACAAGTCAAAACAGGCTTTGATTCCAAAAAAAAAAAAACTTACCATGCTTCAGCTTGCTTGGAGAGTCTTGCGTTCTCTTCACGCAAGAACGTTAGCTGCCTGTGGTACTCGGCCACAGTAGCCATGTTCTCTAAGGATCTCTGCATTCAAAGAATCCATGAGACACTAGCAAAAACTCAGGATACAAGACCAAGTGCATGGTACTTACGTTCATCTCCCTTCGAGAGAAAGTCTCGAGAACATGCGAGGGGTCGCAGAGCTGGTTGATCTCATCGACCCTTTTCCACCACACCTCCTCGAGACGGCTGTTGTCGAAAATCTGCCCCCGATGGGGCAGGTCTCTCGGGTGTGGAGCATCGGGACGATCGAACAAGCCCCTCGCTGTAAAAGGAGAATTAAATTGAGAGGAGAAGAACTTGGGAGGTCTACCCTCTTCCCATGTGTTACCTTCTTGAGGAATGTCTTCGACGACCTCCTCAGGAAGTGCTCCTCTCTCCTCGGTCCAAGCGCAGTTCTAGTCAAAAAGCCATGATTTCGGTCAACTTTGACTACCACTTACACGTGTAAGTCATTTTTACTTGAGGTTCGGGGGCTAGATGACGAGGATAAAATAATCCTCTCATTTATTACGTCATCATATTCCTCGAATATACCCCTTAAAGGGAGAAAATTCATCAGGTAGTCACAAGTCTCACCGTGACCACTCTGCAGACCTTACTACGACTTCCTAGTCGTAGAATTCTCCTACGGTCATTTGGTTAAGTCCAACTGTCCAAGTTAGCAACTAACCCACTCCCGTAGTTGGACGGTCTAACAAAGGCAGTTAAGCGTGCACTTATATACCATAACTGCACATAATCTCATCTCCGTCTCTCTGATGACAACCGTACTACAGCGAACCACTCCTACGTCTCTCTGACATCAACTGTCGTCTAGCGGTTAACTCCTAAATCAACAAGACGCATCTTGGGCAAGGAGCAACAGCTACCTGTTCGCCAGTTATATAAGGGATAGGTTTTGTAGAGAGGGGGCACAAAGTGTAAGTGATAGGACCCAGTGGGGTGTAATCCATTCTGTAATTCCTTGCACTGTAAACCATTTCCATAGCAAAAAGAGTACATGACGTAGGGTTGTTATTCTTTCAGGAGAAGACCTGAACCTGTATAAAATCTACGTGTCTCCTTTCTGTGTGTCTATTTACATAGCCTTGAGAGCTTTCCCCCGAATCCAATAAATATTACGTAAGATCGATACTAGAGCATCGACCATTTCGTGAACCCTACTCTAATATCAATCTTACATAATATTTATTGGATTCAGGAGAAAACTCTCAAGGCTGTAATGTGAACACACAGAGTAAAGACACGCGGATTTTATCCAGGTTCGGGTCTTCTCCTGAGAGAATAACAACCCTATATCCTGTACAATTACTATTATAGAAAATGCTTACAAGTGTGTACAGTGCAAGGAATTACAGAATGGATCGTTCCCCACTGGGACCTATCTCTCGCACTCGCCTCCCCTCTCTACGCAAAACATATCTTTTATATAGCTGGCGAACCAGTGGCAGTTGCTCCTTGCTTAGGAGACATCTTGTCGCTTCGGGAGTTAACTGCTAGACGACGATTAATGTCAGAGAGAAGTGGGAGCAGTTCGTCGTAGAACAGTTGCTGTCAAAGAGACGTGAGTGAGATCATGTGCGGTTATGATGTATAAGCGCACGTTTAACTGCCTTGTTAGACCACCCTACTACGGGAGTAGGTCAGTTGCTAACTCAGACAGTCGCAATGGAACTTAACCAATTAGTCGTAGGAAATACCCACGACTAAGTAATCGTATGAGCTTACGATTAGGAAATCGTAGCAGGACTTACAACTAGGAAGTCGTAGAAGGACCTACGGAGTAACCGTAGCGAGACTTACGATTACCTTATGAAATTTCTCTCTTATTGCTAAGGGGTATATTTGAGGAATATGCTGACGTAATAAACTAGAAGATAATTTTATCCTTGTCACTGTGTAACACAGTTGACACAAATCATGAACATGCATTCATCTTTAGAGTTGAGCTACAATGTGCTACTGCATTAAAACCCTGGAACAAAAAGTAATTTCCCATTAAGAATGAGGTGTGCAAGCTACAATTACTGTTATGACGAAGAGGGTGTCAAGGTTCCCGGCTAACATAACTTCATCTGGAGCTAAGCGATGCAAATCTCTTACATCAGAGCACAATTCATCAATCTGATTTTAGACCAAACAGACCCCAAGTTCAAGTATCCAAGATATGAAATTCAGAAAGAGAATTTTACCTCGATTTGTGAGGGCTTACTCCTCAGTGATACATTCTCTGGCAGCTTACTACTCAAAATAGGCCAGCATGTCTTTAATTCATCGCGTACCTGGTCAGAGTGTGTGTGTGTTGGGGGGGGGGGGGGGGAACATGATCTCAGATATCCACAGTAAGAAGGGAATTTGACAGCAATCGTACATGCAGACCATTACCGCTTGTATAACTCTCCATGTAGATTCGAACGGTTGCATCTCTGGAGAGTTACATGTGAATTTGTCTCCCAACAAAACTTTCGCACAAGAAAAAACTGAATTTGCTATGGATCTAAGGTTATAACCTCCTTCAAGGGCCATCACTATCCTTCCTTGAGCAAAACCTAACAGCTGCACGAGGTTTTGCATACAGATAAACATGCAATGATTTTTTTTTTTTTTTTGAAAGTTGCTTTTGTATATGCTTTACATGATAAGCATAAGTGTTGATCAGCTCAGTTGAGAAGTCCACAAAATATCAGAGGAGATATTAAGTAACTGGAAGAAATAAAATGAAAAATCTTCTAACAGGTAACAGCAGAGCATGGCAACAAAAAGAAATGACTGAAGCAAAAGGTGCAGACATTACTGCCTTAAACAACTTTGATACATTTAGTCAATTCCAGCTTATCTGAACTCTTTTAAAATGTCAGGCATGATCAATTTTTCTTTGAAGGACAGGAGAATGCAAGATAAGGTGAAAATCTAATTAAATGTCGTTTTTCACAAATGCATACCTTTGTTAGTAGCAGGGAATATCCATTTGGAGTGATGCAGCAACCGCCAAGAGGATCACCCAGTGCTTCCCAAAATATCAGAGTAGAGAAAAAAATTCAAAACCAGTGAACAGTAAGATGATATGATCTAGTACATGAGATACACCAGAAGTTTAGCTTCTATTATCATGTAGTAGCAGTTTAATACAACAAACAGTCAGAGAATTTTCCAAATTTCTTCAGTGAAGAACTCATATATTATTCCACAACAAAATCAGGTATATAAGCAGCATCTACAAAATCAGGTTTATAAGCTGTACCACTCCAAGCAGTGCTCAGCTAGCCCATAGAATAAATATTGAGAAACTACATGCTGTCAGTATATATAAGCAGCTAACCTTCACGAAAATGTTGCGTTGATTTAATTAAATGTTTGGTTGAAGCAAAAAACTGGTAAGCTAATAGCATAAAAAAGTTTATTTTCCGGCTGTATACCTGCATCAAACCCAGCAGACACCAATATTATATCAGGATCAAATGCTTCAGCGACGGGAATCAGTACATGGTCCCATGCAGCAATATAATCTGCGTCACCACATTTTCCATGCTCCCAGGGCACATTAATGTTGTACCCTTTACCAGCTCCTTCCCCAATGAAACAGTGAGATGCATCCCCTTCAGCAGGGTAGAAGCTTCCATAATCAAATCTACAGAAGAAACATTGGAACAATGGATAGTAAATTTAAGACTTCATTAACTTGGCCACAGCAAACATACGCTAAAATGAATAGGTTCTCATCAGAGAACCGATTGATTATGTTGACTGCACCAGTGCATCTGCTCCATCTTTGCCACAGGACCAAAACAAAACAAGTAATCTTTACTCTATGAAAAGATCAACAAAAATAGCACATGACCACAAACCACAAAGCTTATCTTCTATAAGCACACAAATGGCAACAACAATCCTAATTTGTAAGTTTGAAATATAATATCAGTAGAACTGGTTGGATAGTTCAAGGAGAGGCCTTTACTGCATATGGCAAGTTACAAACTTACAATTTGTATATCAATCCTAAGCAATCACCTAGACTTAAACCCAAAGCAGTTAGAAAAGTATCTTACCTCAGGTATTACACTACAGGTAATATAAGGAATTGATTATTGGGTGGGTTCTTTTAGGTTGTGGTTATGCCTTTTGGTTTAAATTTTTAAATTTTGATTATTCGTGAGATAGTACGGAGAATGAGATACCTATGTGCGATTTTGGCCGCTATAAATAAAGTCAGAACAGTATCTACTATAATCGACTTGTAGATCCCACTTTGAAAAGACGCTCTATTTAAAAGCTAGTTATTGTAGAAAAGCAAACTTTAAGCTCAAAAGAACCCACCCAATTTTATTATCTAGGCAGAATCAAGGGCAAGTGGGTAACAATTCAAATGGCTAATTGTGTAATCATGCTACAGTGATGGGAACAGATACTTGATCCAATATTAACTAGATTTAGTGTGGATTTGCAAAGAATAATGCCAAAATGGCCATGAAGCAGAAGATAGGAATAAATCTTAAGTATTCAAGAGTTTTGGATTTTTCCATTGACCAAGTAACCATCAGGTTAATGGGTTCCTTGGCACATTACTTAGAAACTAGGCTCAAGCACTTAAATTTTGTTGTACTACCCAAGTGACTCTACGAGCAGTGTGTCATTTAGAAATAGATATTCTTAGGGTAGAAAAAAATGTATTGATTTTTTTCATATTCTGCTAATACCATGCAAATAATAAATAGAGTTCTTAAATTTCTCTAACAACTGCAAGTAGCCAATGTTTGCAGGGAAAAGAAAACATGTTTGGCATACTACAGTCATTCAAAGAGCAGTAAACCTTCAAAATGGAGGCAACAATACTGGCGTAACTCTAAAGTCTAAACAAAACTAGCAAAATCAATGTCAAGGTGCTGCCATACCTGTGAACTGAAAAGAACAATACACGAGGGTCACTATAAAACATCTTCTGTGTGCCATTTCCATGATGAACATCCCAATCGACAATCAATATCTTCTTGATACCTAAATCAGGCTGCAATAGAATAGACAAATTTGGAAAGCGAATTCATCTTCTCATTAAATCACATCGTAACAAATTATGATACATGTTCCTATATAGAAAGTGATGAACAAAAATAGCAGTGTAGCACGATTTGATCTTAACAGAAAAATCAAGAGGGAAGTTTCACATACGCACCCTCTCATTTAAGAGATAATTAGCTGCAATTGCCACATTGTTGAAGAGGCAAAATCCCATTGCCTCATTATGTTCTGCATGGTGGCCTGGAGGTCTGACTAGAGCAATAGCAGAACTTAACTCACCAGCAGCAACCTTCTCAGCAACCTACTTGTCAAACAAGTCATTTTTTCAGCAATCAGACTCAGATGGAGACAGAACCACTGCAGAAAAGTAGGAAATGTATTTATGCAATGCGGGAAATGTACATGCCAAATTACCTCGATGACAGAACCAGCTGCAAGAAAAGCAGACTCTGAGGATCCCTTGTTGAAGTAAATGGAATTGAATTTCCTAGCGATCTTGTTTCGACGGGAATCATATCCCTTCGAGCTGATATTCCTCATCAGCTTGATATGGTTCTGGCTATGGACAGAAGCTATATACCTGTCCTCGGCTTCCTTTGCCATCATGACCACACACCTGGAAGAGACTTATGTTACAGTACAACCACAGAACTTTGGCTTGCAAAGCCATAAAGTTAAGCTAATCAAAGCAATGTGCAAAATGGATAGCACATAAGCTCTAATGCTAATGTGAAAGCTTAACTTTAGTAGCATCAAAGTTACTGTACACAAGCAAGAGCTTCACTACCCGAAATTGCACAGGTACCATGACTCTATTCTTTTCAACGCTGCAGTTCGTACAAAATTTGAACCTGTTACGCTCTGATAACCCTTCTTATGCATAGCAGCCCTCGGATCGGATCAATGTTTGTGAGATGAATCTTGTAGAGATAACCAAAATAACGACATTGAAGTAACCACGATGAGAGAGAAAAGATTTAACGACGCCGACCACAAATTCCTTAAGCACAACCTCAAAAGAATACAAGGATTGTCGCTGTTTCACAACACTCTCGAATCTTTTAAGACCCTCGGATCCTTGCTCCATACAAAAATATAGTGCTAAAGAATAACCTCGCATCTAATCCTCTCGTAAACCTCTACTTTGGATGAGTGGTTTCTTTGCTTTGTTGCTTGGTTACTTAGGTTTTCCGTGACCACCCCTTATGACTTTATATAGTCCCCCTAGCCCTCCTACTTAAAAGAAAGTAGCAATCCTAATACTATTAGGGTACATCTAGGTCTCCTTATAGAGTTATAGTACATTTTTCCAAATCATACAAGACTAAGATATGAGTCACCGTGCTCAACAGAACCAATGTATGACGAATATCTCTTTTCCTCCCCTTTCTCAGGCACTTTTAGCATTTTGGGCATTTCAAATAATGAAGACCTAAGCTTACGGTTAGAATCATGGACACCAACTTTTTTGAGGCCAGTTTGTGCAAATCCTAGGTCAAGTAGATCCAAATGGGCATGGCTACAAGATCATCAGGGGTAAAGCAAGTACAATGAAAGGGTACGCTGCGGCTCGCCTATCAGGCAATTCGACGGAACCGTGAGCAAACGAAGCCAGCACGCCTCATTGATCCCAAGCAAAATCGCGCTGTTCTAACGAGGCAGTAGTGAGTGGCGGGTACCTGGATGCGACGTCCTCGGCGGCGAGCTTGCGCCAGATGGCGCGCAGCCTCTCGGGATTCTCCGGGTGGTCCTCCCCGTCCGGCGTCGCGTGCGCGCACATCCTCTCGTCGTACAGCAGCCCCACCCGGGGCGCCACCGCCGCCGCCATCCTGCACCGGCGATCGCCTCCCTCACGCGGCGGAGGGACCGGACCGAAGGCCGAAAGGGGCGAGACGAGTCGGAAGTGGAGCGGAGAAGAGAGAGGTGTCCGCCGCGAGACGACTGGCGTCTGGACTAGGACTGGACTGGCGGCTCCGCTCCGATCGGTCTTTTTGCGTGCGTGCGTGTGTCAGCGCTGGGTCCCACCTGGAAGCGAGGAGCTCCGGGCTTCCTACGAGACTTCGAATTCGCGTAGCGGCTAACAATTGAGGGGGCCCAACACTTACTGATTGTTAAAGTGCCCGTAGCGAAGCTGGGCCCATGTATCCTTTCCGTCTCTGTGTGTTTCTCTCTTTTTTTTCAGGGGCCGGCTCCGTGTATTTCTCTACTTTGCAGATTGCATGCTATGGAAATCCTGCATTTCGAATTTGAAAGCTTGAAGCTCCAACTTAGAGCAATGATCAAATGGATACTGCATTGGCCAAGCTAGAATACTGCATCAATTCATCGACACTCAATGAAGACGGCGATGGGTTCAAAGATTTTGTGAACGAATCCTGCTGGACCCCGCTCGACCGACACATATGGTTATAGCAACGCAGCCTTTGATGTGAGTGTCGTAATACCTGGATTACATATGATACGAGATCAATTATTTATGTTGATAATGGTTTTGATGCTACAAGTGAACTAAGTAGTATATATTTGCGCGTTACATTCTTTAATTAACCTCCTTTCCTCGCTTTAGCATTAATTCTTGCGTCACATTTGAATGAACCATATTTCTAAGAAAACTACTCTTTCCGATCTTTTTTATTTTACATGATTGACTTTTTATGGTCTTCGACAGCGCCACCTTATAACACTTCATATTAAGATATACTAAAAACTATAATATTATAAAAGTATTTTAAATGATAATTTCAATAATATAGTTTACACGTAGTTATATAGTTTAAACGTATCAGTTGTCAAACTTTAAAAAATTCGACGGCATAAATTAAGTACTAATTTCACTTTTTGCTGTCAGGATCAAGCAAATCGACAAACAACAACCGTCTTAAGAATTACTGTCACCAAATAGAAGCACTACTACCACCACAATTGCCACTCCATGCATGATCAATACTTCTTGCCATGTTGAAATATCATCGCAGGCTTATGTATCCTCCAAGACCCTCTCCAAGGAGCTATACAGAAGCACAACGACTCCGAGGCCACAGCGTTCGAGGTCGTCGTCTTACTGTGCGGCCTCGTCGGAGGGGACACCCTCCTGCAGTACATTTCTGAAGTTACAGCAATGGCCTGAAGTTACAGCAATATGAGACAGTATTATGAAGCAGGTAAAGAATAAATAGTAAAAGCAACAATAGAAAGCACACAAAAATTACTTAGGAGTACTTTATTAGAGAACTAACAGATACTGAAATAAACATTTGAAATATAGAATTGGTCCACTTCTAACCAAATAAGAGTAAATATGAAAACATAAATAGTGACAAGCCACAGGCTGAAAACTCGAGTGCTCCCACCCATCATGTTGCTATCACTCCACTGGCCTTTTATCTGAGAATAAAAAGAGTAAGCGTGAGATTTAGACATATCAACAAGTACCCCCAACAATGGTCGTAGGCAAAGTGTGTAAAGGACAAGTAATGCAAGCAAGTAATTGACACATGTTCATTGCAATGAAACTTGGTTACCGGAACCACCGATGAGGATTAGTGATAGAGGTAACAAGTATGGTGAAATTAAAGGCAATTGTGACTTAGCAAGTTATAGCGATGGCATTGGCGATTACTTCTCGCATACCTGTTTATACGAGAATAGTTAGGCATGTCACTGTTTTCGATTGTATAACTGCAGACGAAGTGTAATATCATAAGTAACAAAAGCGTACGTCTCCTATACGTTACTGGGCGGGTAGTAATATTCCCTATATGTGGGTAACCCCAGGTCAGGTAACCGTTGTGTTATTAACAGATAATATGGTGAGAGATTGGAGTAACTATGGAAAAATCAGGGTAAGACTACGATAAGTGAAAGAATTAACTAAGGTTGGAAGCGAAAAGTATAATTTCTGATATAGGGTGATGTTGAATGATATTATGGTATTGGAAACTCGGAATTATCCTAAAAGGGATATTAAAGCATAACACACACAAGGGTTGTCAACTATCCAAGTTTTATTACATGACAAGTCATTATTAGTCAGATTAGCAGATATTATAAATATAAATCCAACATAGCTCACAAACAATATCATACAGGTAACAGATCAGGTCATTAGGAACTAAAACATAGCAGCCTTAATGCTAACAAAGTACTAGTGGCTAAACCTAAGTTAAACATATCCCTAAGCTACCCCTATTAATAATTGAAGTATTAATTCAAATTCACTATTTAAGCATACATAATAGAACATCATAATAGAGCATTTAATAAGCGTAAAACCTGCGCGAATACGTGATTCGACCGTGCCCTTGACCGGCCAAACCACGACAGCTCTGCGTAATGATCGGCCACTGCCGTCGCCGGCCATCGCCACCATCGTGCCGCCACGTCCGCCTCCACTTGCGCCATGCACGCGTGCCGCGTTGGCCACCTTGTCGTGCTGCCAGCGCCGGCGACGCCTACGCTGCCACCACGGCTGTCGCCTCCTCCGAGTCTCATGGCCGCCGCCACGCGCGCGCCGCACGCTCGGCTGGCCTCGCGCCGACCGGCACCGCCACTGTCGGCCAAGGCCCTGGCCAGCCCCTCACTGGGAGAGAGATTGGGAGAGGAGGCAACCCAATAAAAAGATGGTGACAGCGGCTGCACGGAGAAAAAAGCTTGTCTCTTTTATTGAGCCTTTAACCTAGATTAGGACTAATTAAGGTTTAATGATCCCTTTTAGAAAATTATGAGGGCGCTACAATTCTGGTAATTGATAGCCCTAGCTAGCGAGTTACTTCGATACATTATGTGTCCATGTTCTTGTTCTTGTGCTTGTCACTTATATCAGTATATCTGTGTACTCGGACCATCGATGTTGAATGCGAACTACAGAATAGAACACGCTTTAGACTACCATAAATATTAGCATGACCAGTTTTTTTGCCAACTAATTACAACCTATAAAAGTTCTTTACCTGAAATCTTAACCAGGAGCTCTGCTCTTCGATTAAAAAGAAACAGAAGGGCAGAGAGAATATAGCGAGCCAAAAGGAAGGCCCAAAAGTGACGGCGAAACAGGGAGGGGCTTTACAACAAAGCGCGTATTGGTAGTCTCGTTTAACGTGCATAGACGGCATAATTTGGAGCCTTCAGAACCGCCGGCCTGACGAGTGACGAGCCAGGTGTGGCCGGCCGGTCTGGTTTGTGGAGCATACATAGGATACAATTAGTTAGCCCGGAAGACTTGCAGGAGCACATGGTTAGACGGGACATGTTTTACTTACAATTTTTTCTAAATAAATAAATAATATAATTTTTTATTATTTTTGAAAGCGGCTTCAAAACAATCTTTTCAAAACTAACTTATCAGTATTCGGTTTATTCACATAAACACTTATGCTAAAATAAAAAACTATCCGAAAAGAACCGGACGGCAATCAGCCGCCCAGCAAATTAATCACCATGACCGGATCCGATCCACCTGGACTGCGACTCAGAGCCGACCACACGAGCCAAGAGGCCACTTTTCGCGGATCACTAGATTAATAAACTTATCAGTGCTTGCGGATAGACATGCAAGCACTCCAGTAGTGGAATTGGAGCAGAAATTATTAGCTGCTTTACATCTATTATATTAGTGGTGCCTTCTGACCGGTCCCTGATTTCCTTTGTTGACTAGTAGTAGTGCTACTCCAGTTTACACATACTCTGGCCATTGCAGCTGAGGAGTAGCTCTCCAAGACGATCGCGTCCTGATGATCCGTGATCTGAATTTTCTGATGATTTCATGACCAGGTCATGCTTGATCCGACCAATCCAATCTGTTGGCAGGCAATGACATATTGACACCCCAAACTTCCCATTTGTTGCCGGGACTGGCTGCTTAATGACCAGCTGATGGAGCGGGAGATCGTGCGCGAGTCTCATTAGAAACGCAGAAGACCTCTGTTGTAGTAGTAGTAGTAGTCAGGGAATAAAATTTCCCGAAATTTCGGTGGTCATCAACGAAAACCGGTCATACCAGTGAGATCGGTAAGAGAAACGAGACAGGGTTTTTCGATTGTAGGCCCATATTTTAAATAAAATTCATTTATATATGAAAATATGTTAGATTCTAACTTTATTTTCATCCCTATTTCATGTATATGTAGTTTATCTCCACAACTATCCATAGTTTTTCTCAAAATTCAAAAAAATTCACAAAAATCGCATTTAAATTTTATTTTTGGTCAATTTTTTTAAAAAAAAGTTCGAAAACTACCGTCGAGAGCGGTAAAATTTTTCGCTCGGTAACGTAAACCCTGGTAGTAGTCTGGATGGTGCCTGCCTGCACTGAACCATCAGCTGGTGGCAGCTAAAAGCAACCACGCGTGATGCGGGCAGCACAGGGGCATTCTCGTACCTTCGCACGTCTCGATAATTGCTAGCCGATGATAAATCAAGAGTACAGCTACTCCACAAGTTGCATGTACTGATGCAGTAGTAGTTCTACGTTTTTGGAGGCACTAGCGGACATTTAGTGTGCACTGGACTGGGCGAGAAGAGAGGAGAGATGAGCAGGGTGTGCGTCACCGGAGCTGCCGGTTACATTGCGACCTGGCTTGTCAAGAAGCTGCTGGAGAGAGGATGCGTCGTCCATGCCACCTTGAGGGATCTTGGTACTCTCTCTCTCTCTCTCTCTCTCTCTCATGCCAGCATGACATGAATGATGGGTCGCAGGGGATGAGAAGAAGACGGAGCTGCTGAGGGGGCTGCCCGGCGCGGCGGAGCGGCTGGAGCTGTTCCAAGCGGACATCTACGACGCCGCCACCTTCGAGCCGGCGATCAGCGGCTGCGAGTTCGTCTTCCTCGTCGCCACCCCGCTGCTGCACGACCCCGGCAGCACCAAGGTACGCGACCAATCGCGCACGAACCGAATTTTTTTTACCGGCTACAGCTTCGGCATACTCGTCAGTCGTCCCATCAATTCACTACGTGCGTTGTTTAATCTGTTGAGTTCGTTCGTTCGTCCGCTTCCTCTTTTGATATTTACTAGTTCACGATGGCAGATTAGGATACGTCTGGAACGTTGAAATTTCACGGAAATCAGTTTATCTCTGTAAATAAATACAGCCGGTAAGATGTAAGACACTTCCTTTATTTTTGAATGCAAAAAATCTCGTAATAATCATTAAAAAAATCTAAAAATTATCATATTAATCGAGAAAAAAATATAAACATCCCCACTAATTATTTTGCTGAGACCAAATTATAACGGTGTAAATTAATCATATATATATATTAGAGTTGTATAGTAAATATAATTATATTTTAATTATAAATAGTATGATTATATATCAAAGATAGTTATATTATAATATCAAACCATATAATTGTACAAATAATTCTACTAATTTCGTACAAACATGTATTCTAAACATGACCTCTGCGGCCGTAGGTCTTCTTTCTGACACTACCCGGCCGTTTTAATTACAATAGTATTTACGCATCGATCCAAGGCCCTGTGTTAGAATAAGCGGCCATACAGACGCTGCACACCGATGAGAAATCATGTGCTCTGTTCCTGATTTGCGGCCTCGTCGCTTGGTTCGTTGTAGCATTTGCTTCTATTTCTCGGAAGTTGTCTAGCTAAATAGTTATAAAAATTTTCAAAAAATTGTGTAGACATAATATGACACAATAAAGAATTCTGTAAATTTGTAAAAAAAACATGATGTATATAAAGAAAAACAAAAGGACAAATTTCAGTGATTAATATATTTTCTTTTTATTTTAGATTTACTTTTTAGTAGAACTTTATTGTTTCTTCATGTGAAGATCGAATTTCGATTTAGAATTTTTTAACATGGTAGACTTGTTTTGTATTAATATTGAAATATTTTTTTTTGGAATTTTTCATGACCATCTAAACTAGTTTTTGGGGATAGGTGTATAGATAACTCAAAATTGGCTTGGAGCACACGATATTTTCTCTTGCCATCCAGTGGCCTTGCGCGCAGTTTTGTCTTGCACGGACGTCGCAGTTTCAAAAGAGCGATGGGCAACAGCAACTGGCGTTCGGCCGGCTTCAAAACTACTGTAGCAATTTTATCTTCAAATATTTTTTTTTGATATTTTTATTTTTTATTTTTTTGTATTCCTTTGTATTGTCTATAATAGTCTATCATACTATTTTTATTTTTATATTTTATAAAATTTAATTATATCTAATAAACTAATTTAATTACAGTAAAAATTAAATAAATTATAATTAAATTTTAACCAGAAATCACGCTAGCTCCGCCGCCGACCGACCACTTCGGTTTGCGGGCTCAGAAAAATAGTTGGTAAAACACGTAACTTTGCACGGACAATACTCAGGATAAACCTGTAGAATTGACTCTTGATTGATAATGGAGCAGTTTAATTGTGACGTGACCACTCCATGGCACGGCGCGTTTGTCTTGCTACTCTAGCATGCATTTCCAGATTTGGACTTTTCCTACCTCATGCATGGAATATCGTAGTGATTTCCAGTGGACAGTTTCATTTTTTCTAGAAAGCAAAGGCAAGAGGATCTGTAAGATTGTGCTGACCTAGCTAATTGATCATGCGTGATCTCTGTCCGGTGTCTACCCATTTTTTCTAGCATTATCTCCCTGTCCAAGAGAGTACAACGAACAAGGCATGTTTGACCAGAAGATACGAATGGCTTCTGTTAATGTTGCATACATCATGCAGCTTCTTGATGTTTGTTTTTAGCATGACTTTTCTTTAACCCAACATCACGGTGAGGATTCAAACATGTGGCCTATTGCGGTTGTTGAAGCGTGTTGAACTTTAGACATATGACTGCAGCTTAATTTGACAGGATGAATTATGCTTACAGTCCCAGCCTATCTATATTTTAGCTGGTGAAGTTTGTTTGTGTCAACAACATGATTGACTTAATATGGTCCCAGAGCATCCTAAACACTTCATTAGTTTGTCCATACTGTCACTTTCTTCAACTCCCAGTACTGCGCGTTCGCGTAGAAACCTTCTCACTGCAACGGTAGACTGATTATGGAGATCGATCGGTTCCGCAGTACAAGAACACCACCGAAGCGATCGTAGACGCGACGCGCGTCATCCTGCAACAGTGCGAGCGGTCCAAGACGGTGAGGCGCGTCATCCACACGGCCTCGGTCACGGCCGCCTCGCCACTGAAGGAGGACGGCGACGGGTACAAGGACTTCACCAACGAATCCTGCTGGACGCCGCTCAACCTCTCCTACGGTTACAGCAACGTTCACCTGGACGTAAGCATCCACTAGCTAGTAACCAACGGACTGCCGATTGCCACGCAATGCTAGTAACGATGCTGATGAATTTTGCAGGCGTACGTGTCGTCCAAGAGCCTGTCCGAGAAGGAGCTGCTGAGCTACAACGAGTCCAAGGACAGGGCGTTCGAGGTCGTCACCCTGACGTGCGCGCTCGTCGGCGGCGACACCGTCCAGCCCTACCTCTGGAGCAGCCTCCCGGTGGTCCTGGCGCCGCTCACCGGCCACGGGATCCACCACAACTCCCTCAAGTTCATGCAGGCTTTGCTGGGCTCCGTGCCGCTGGCGCACATCGAGGACGTCTGCGAGGCGCACGTCTTCTGCATGGAGCGGCCGTCCATCGCCGGCCGCTTCCTCTGCGCCGCCGGGTACCCCAACATGCAGGACTACGTCGACCGCTTCGCCGCCAAGTACCCGGAGCACAAGATACTGCTCAAAGAGTACGTAATCAGGTTCTTATTCATGTTCTTGATTAATTTGTGCCGTGTTTTGCTACGATGAATGCATGGTTGATCTTGTGTGTTACTTTCTGTGGTGATTTTGTAGGGTGGTAGGAGAGGGAGTGAGGGTGCAGGCTGATACAAACAAGCTTGTGGATCTGGGGTTCAAGTACAAGTATGGGGTGGAGGAGACGCTGGACTGCAGTGTGGAATGCGCCAAGAGATTGGGAGAGCTCTGATTTAAATTTAGCCAAGCGTAGACCGGTGCCGGCAATCAAAATCTGAAATTTGAATTTTTCTGGATCTTCTGATAAAATCAAACCCAACTAAACCAAAGTATCAATTATTCACTATAAATATATGCTAGACCTTTAGGGGGTGATCGGAATAGCGATAGCTTTTAGCTTTTGGCTGAAAAAATACTGTAGCTAGCTGAAAAAACACTGTAACTAAGTTAGTGGATAGTGTAGTGAATAGTGAAAAAAAAGCTAAAGCTAGAAGCTGAAGCCGAGAAAAGCCGAAACGATCATAGTACATGCTTAGTAGTCTATGGGTGTATCGTGTGTATATTGGTTTGCAACGAGCCATGACAGGTGTAGCGCGACCTCATGCATCCCTTCTCGTGTATGACTAAACGCTAACTTTCACCGTCATCACTGGTTGATGCCTCACCGTAATGATGATATTGTCTTCACGTATCTAGCATTATTGTAATTTTTTTTCAATTTTAGTCACTTAGCATCTTCTTTATAATAATATCTTTCTTTCCTAGCTCATAAGACATGACACATGGTACGTGTTACCTATCACATCCTCATTGCTCGGTGGACAGACTAACTCACGACAGGCGGGATGAGCTCGGTAGACACGAGTCCCACTAGCTTGCGGAGCTCCCATGGCCCAGCAGATGTTGCCGAGCAGCACTGGCAACAAATTAGATATTGGTCTGCTAAAAGCGAGCGTGTTTCGCTTGTCCATCTTTATAGTCAAAACACACCCCGAAACGCTTCTTCTGGTCACAAATTAGAGCATGTCGGACGTAGCCAGCAGGACGCTGCCGAGCACTGCAAGTCAACAGCACCTGCCGAGCCAGGCCGGTGAGCCCGTTGGCTTCTGCGCCCGTGCCTCGTTTGCCGCGTGCTATTCGGTCTATTAAGCAGGGGTCCGATCGCGACATTTGGCATATATCATCTATCGTATTTTTTAAGTTTAGGCAAAGAGTTATTTTTTAAAAAACAGATTATGAGGCTAAAATTAGGGGGGAAAAAATCTTGTTCTAGTGTCAGATACGTAAAGACTTCGAATTTCGCTTCAGTCTGTTAAGTCGTAATAAAATACTGTGCGGTGGACAAACGAAAGAGAGCTGACGTATTCCTTTTTGCTTTCTTTTGGACCGAGGACGAGGGCGCTTGCTTGCTGCAAGTTGCGAGTTGGTTTCGCTTGGCCGGGTAAAAAGAAAGGGATGGTTGCACGAAGGTTCTTGTATTCTTTATCTTTTAAAGCATGGAAGGGGATGGGCAACGGTGTGGCGACACGGCAATGGCGCATCGGCCTACGGCGGTGTGGCAGGCCCCGACGGTGGCGTAGCAGCTAGGCACGATAGCGATGCAGTGGCGGCCATGGCAGTGGTGGCGGCTGGAGCGACAATATGACCGTTTTTTACAATCATGTGGTTCAGCTGGTCGGGGGCTCGACCGAAGCACGATTTGCGCATGATTACATTAGCGTCGGCCGTGGAGCGCGGTTCGCTTAGCCGATTCATGTTTCGCACAACATTTGTGACAAATCATGTAGTGGGTCGTGGCTCGCATGACCGAACAGCAAGTCGCATGGCTGAACGACGATTCATACGATGACAGCTTAGCGGACACAAACTTTTCCAGGTAATTGCATTTTCGTCCATTCTTTCCGTAGGTTATCTCAGCTTTGATCTAATCTATCACTATTTACCTTGTAGGTTTGCACGCATTTGTTGAGAGAATGTTCGGGTAGTTGTGCACCTCTGTTTCCTTGTGCAGCTAGTCCACTGAGCGTGCTTAAGGTAAGTATCTTGCGGGACTGCCTATGTGGTAGGTGGGTAGGACCTGCCGCCAGCAGCAATCATCACTGGTCTCTTATGTTTGACATCGTTGTTGCGGTGCTATCAACCTATTACGGTGAGGTGGTGCTGGGGGTGACACATGTAGTCTCTCTATTCTTCGCGCTTGAGAAAGGATTTATTTTTTTGCAAATTTGTATGTCACAAGACTAGATTTGAGAAAACTTGACGCTATAGGGCCAAACAATAAAAAAACTTCAACTCTCCTCCCCGCGCGGTGATCTCATTATATATAGGAAAAGAAATACTTCTTATAGTCTCAATAGAAAAGTACAAAATATTATCATATTTCCTATAAAAAAAAGGAAAAAATAGCCACAACAACGACTATGATTGGATCAACCTATAAAAATACGCTTTATTTAGGCGAACTCTTACATGGTGTGTGGATTGGGGGTCCACTGAAAATTTTAGTGTAGTCCAACGACCTGCAGACGTTCTAACCCTCTTTTCTCATCTCGGCCAAGCGAAGCTCAGCTATTGTTTCTTTAATCTTAGGGCATCTCCAATGGTCTGAGTCAGCTGGCTATTTGCATGTACACATCAGCATAAATCCTATGTGGAGGAAAGAGAGTATGCAAAAAAAATCGAGCCGGCTCTTCCTTAAGCACTAGGCTATAACAGAAACGAGGCGATCTCTATAAATGACTGTGTGTGCATGTAAGTATCAAATAGCTATCCTTATAGACAGTCCTTTGTATGCTAGCTATTTGGTTGATGATGTGGAAGTCTCCTAGTTAGTTGCTAGCTAGGACCATTGGAGATGCCCTTAGGCTCTTAGCCCGTTTCCCCTCACTCTCAGAAAAGCGCCGTTGTCGACAGCTGCATGGCGAGCACAGCGAGCAGATGGGTCCAGGTTTAGAAATCCAATATGCTATGCCTAAATGCTTGACAGATAGAAATGGGTAGGGGTGAAAACGGATCGGATAGTTTCCGACCGATTCGGACGAATACGGATACGGATTGTGTTGGATCGGATTTTTTTCGGATAATTCTCGGATCGGATATGGATACGGATTTTTTTTATCGGATACGGATACGAATACGGTAAGCCTAGTATCCGTCGAATACGGATACGGATACGGATAATCCGGATAAAACGGAACCGGATATCCGGATTTTCTAGAATCTCCCCATTTTCTTATTTCCAAAATTCGAATAAAATCCAAAAGGCTCTAAAAATAGCAATTAAATCTCAAAAATTCACCAAAAATACCAGAAAAATCCTTAAGACCTGAGGAACACAAATAAAGTATTTTTATCTCATGTTAAAGTTTAATTTAATTATATTAAATTATTTTAAATTCTAAAAATTTATTTTAAGCTTGATTTAATTCCAAAAAAATTATTTTTAAAAATAGGGCTTTATAAACTCTAAAAAATCAGGATGTTACAAACTATTTACGTATTTTCGTTAATTTTAGATGTATAGTTTAAGGGGTTTTCATGTTCCGATAAATATTCGTAACCGTATTCGTTTCGATTCGTGTTCGATCCGTATCTGTATTCGATATTATTCGTATTTGTATTCGTATTCGAGTTATCCGTATCCGAAAAAAAATATGAAAACAAATATGGTAGATGTAATATCCATCCGTATCCGATCCGTTTTCACCCCTAGAAATGGGATTAGATATGCCTAAATGCTTTACAGATAGAAATGGGATTAGATTTGCAGTCAAAATATGCAAAACAACAAAGATTTGTATGGTGGTAAATAAGCCAATCACAGAAATACTATCAATATATCTTAAGCTAGCAATCACTATTCAATCACTATTTCTTATACTAATAAATCGCAACTAAAAGCCACTAAAAAGTCTGTTATTTTGAGCTGCAGTTTGTAGTTTTGAGTATGACTTATTAGTTTGCTAAATAGTAATTACTAAAAAAACTAAAATAAAAAATCATTGAAAAGTAAAAAAAACTGGACCACTGCCCAAAAGAATAGGACGAAACCTCTTATTTCACACTTTTGTCGTTGGGCGGACAGGCGGCGAGGCATGGCCGACCGCATGGGCAGCGGGCTGTCGGGTGCGGTTGAGGAAGGAGACGGAAGTGTGGGGCTGGAGTCGAAGAAAAAATTTGAAGGGCACGGCTCCAAACAAACGGACGCCCGACGAATCGGATAGGTTGCCTCACCCCGCATGTGGCCTCCCCGCGATCCACTTCCGATGCGGCCTGCTTGCCAGGTTGGGCCGGCCTGAGCCCACAAGCTGCCGCGGCCGACGGAAACCCGACCCCGCTAGGGCAGACGCTTCCTTCGTCGGAGGCACACTGGACCGAGCCGCTCATCTCATCAGACCCTGCTGGGCCGCCTACACGCCACATCCCACGTTGCTGCCGCACTGCCGCCGTTGCCGCGACCGGGCCGGCACGAACGAATGGTTCGCACCGGGCGGGCAGCGCCCCCTGCCGCGCGCCCGCACCACTGCTCGCCCGCGCGCCTGCTTCTGCGCGCAATTACTACCCCTCCTGAGCTGGGCGAGCCCTGTCCGGTGGTACGCGCCCGCAGACACCACGTGCGCCTGCGCGGAACGACCGGAGAAAGATGCGGCATGGCACATTGGCACGCCGTGCCTCCATTATCACGCTCTTGTACAGCTCACTCCAATCACTCCGTGGCACTCACACAGATCACTCGTGAAGCAGTTCGGCTTAGCTGCACCGGGGACGCTTTCGTACGACGTCACCGCTCCGTGGGGGCCTGCAGGTGCATGTAACATCCGTTGAGAATCTGCGATACGCTAGGCAACAAGCTGTGACAGGAAGACGGAACCCACTTGGAAGAAGATTACGAGAAATGGACGATCGGTTCGGTGTTGCCTTGACGCGCCACATTACCTAACGGCTAGCATAACACTATCGAGGAACGCACTACCACGCTTCAAACCATGAGAACGATGCATTCATAAGCTCGAAGCTATGATAGTTGTGGGACTATATGGAGGTCACCTTGTTATTGTGATAAGCAATCGATTTTTGGTTTAGAGAGTTCGCGAAGTTTGAGTTTAGTTTTTGATAGTTTGCAAATTTGTTAGATTTTCTGGACGATCTGTAGACCTAGCGGTCTGACTGGCTAGATGTGGTGGTTTGATTGACCAGGGCTGACAATTTGACCGATTGTGCAGTGATGCTTGGGGCTTTTGGAATTTTGAGTTATGACAAGAGTTTGGTTTGATCTAGAGCGTTGCATATGTGTTGTATGGTGTATTTATGGACTAACGTTGGTTAATTTATGAAGAACTTGTGTCTAAAAATGATTGTTTGGTCTATTGTTGTGCAGGTGATGATCAGCGACTCGTTCGTCGATGGCTGGCGCCGTCCGTGGGAAGAAGGCACCAAATCCTTAGAGTTCTTGATTCAACAATCCTCATCCTTCTCTGTTCCCCTATTATCATCGCTCATGCGATCATGATAGAGACTTAGGAGAACTAGTTCGACTTGGTAAACTATGCTGACCTCGATATGAACACATGCATCTGCCCTCTGGAACATGATGTGTTGCCATCATCTCTTCCATTCCAGACTCGCAGCTCACTGAGAACGATGAGATCGATCGAATGGAAGAAGATTTGTTGTCTCTATTAGTGGCCCTCTTAGAGGAATTGGTTGTTCCGACTAGATTCCTCAAGTGCCTCTACAAGTCCGATGCTTCTTACCGACAAAAACGACAATAAAAGTTCAACGCCATAATCCGAGGATCAGTGTACTCTCGATACGGTCATGGGTGACCGCTATTCACTGACAGCTCCTACCTATTTCGAGAGCCGACTGACACCTGGTCACGGTGTCGATGAAGTTACCATTGCCAAAAGGTCAGATGAAGATGATAACACTCAGCATCCGATCAGCAACCATTGTTTATTCTAGTCTGACCGCCAAAAACCTAGAGGTCTGACTGGTGTTACTGTTCATTCCAGTGTGACCGGTTTTGGATAGAGGTACGACCGGTTTTTGTTTGAGGTCTGACTAGTGAGAATTTGGATTTCCGAGTTTTTGCATTTCTTTGCTTAGGGTATTGACAAAGTTATGAATTTGTGTTTCCGCTGTATATTATTGTTGATATTTGGACGAAGATTTTAAAAGAATCATTCACCCTGCTCTGACTCGCCGTTCTCCGTCCTACCGTAGCAACGTCCCAGCTGTTCGCTCGGATCACCCTGCATTCGCCCAAGCTAATCTGAGCCATCTGCTGCTAACAAACAGCTTGACAGCTCAATTTTGCAAGTTTCGGAGCTACATGACAATGAGAATACAAGCCACCAACAGGGATAAAGAAATTGACGATAAGTTGATAACAAGACTACGATGGCATTGTCCCAACAACATTCTCATTCCAACAAACCTACTGGCTTCCCTAGATTTACAGGATGAAAAGAGAAGAGGACAAAAACAAAAGAAAATGCGAGAGTCCTTGCATGGAAGAGACAGCCATCCTACCCAATTACGAGGTACAGAACATGCGGTAGTCATAAAAGGAACACAAAAGCACCCCAACAACGCATACCCATTGACACCAAACAAGAAGCAGGCACTGGATGGTTTTTGGACGGGATGACACCTTCAGATGGATTAGGTCTTTCTTCCTTTCTCCATAGACCACAACACTCCTGCAACAAGCTTGTTTACTGGAACGGTTTCTTTCTACCGGCAAATAGGAGTAGGTGTTGCTTCTAGGATAGTACTTCACGCGAACGCCATGAACGAGAGGAGCACGGCGAGGAAGGCGGCCGGCCCAGCCCTTGGAGGCAAGCCAGCAGTAGCGGTGTCCATGCTGCTGCTGCCTGTGCCTGTTGGTCCTAGGCCACCCAGCCCGGTGCCGGTAGTCCCGGTGGCAGTGCCCATTCCCATGCCAGTGCCAGTGGTTGTGCCGGTACCAGTGCCGGGCGTGAAGGTTCCTGGGGTTGCTCCCCCCATTGTGCCTCCAGTGGTCGGCGTGGTGGATGTTCCAACAGCACTGCATAAAGAAAGGAAAAGTAACTGGCTGTGGAGTAATTTTGATTCGAGAGTATGCTGCAGCACTTGGTATCTAATGAACAAAATCTCTATCTTGTTACTCACGGTGAGATGATGATTTCCCCAATATTTAAATACAGTTAGACATGGTATAAAAAATCAGTTATCCTTAATTCCGGTATTTTCGTTCACCTAAAAAAATCAATTATTGTCATAATCAGATTTATCCCAACTTGCAAAGTATCTCAGCGTCGTATATACGCTCATCATTTATTCAGGTATACGCTATACCCCCCCTGCAATCAGCCAATAACCACACAGAAGTGTTGTATCTCCAAACATACAAATGCAAGTTTGGAATGCCATAAGTATGCATTTTGGATATTATCGCAGGAATGAAGAGTGGTTCCTCTTAAGGGCTAGTGTTGCTTCACCTAGAGAAGTATGGCTACCATTCAAAAAGAAAGAAATGAAAATAAGATGGAAAGACTTCGTATCAAATGGTGACGCAGACCTGGCTCTTTGGTGTAGTATTTTTCAAAACAGCATAGCTCGGGATACTAGCGTAACAAAAATGCAAGGAAGGTGATCAGAAAAAACTTGCTTATAGCGGTAAGTTGGGAACACATCAATTTCAGCTCAACAGAATTGATGGCTATTCGAGTATCAGTTATTACTCAAGGCAGTCGGTTGCATTCCAAAAAACCTTCTGGTTCAACACGACGCACAATGTTTCACTGTGGTACCGGTTCTCGACATGCAACATATGAAACACGAATCGGTCCCTCAGTGGTACTTCATGATGCGCCTGTTTGATGCGGCTTTTAGTTTTTGCTATAGTACCTAACTTTCAAACAAGGTATTTTTTAAGACATAGTTTATAAGTTTATTTTAGTATACGTTAAAAGCCTAACATCTATACCAGCCAAAATCGCAAGCGAGTATCTCTCTCTGTAATATCTACCACGAACAGTCAAAATTCAAAAATTTCAACCAAAAATTATAAGCCGCAGCCATAAAGAATATGCCCTATAGTCAATTCAAGTGAAGAGGCTAATATGCACCTTGCACTTGCGGGGTAAGAGCAGCCAGAGGAACCTGCAAACGAGCAAGAACATAGTTACATAATAGATAATACAAGAAACAAATATACCTCTAAGAAAATAATGAAAATGACACAACGTTGTCATCTCCCACTCCAGAATATTTTTTTGTATACTTAAAAGTAAAATGCATTTTCAAGTCAATTTTCAACATCCTTCTGGCTTAAAAATCAATTGCCAGTGACACCTAAGAATTAATAAAATTCTTCGATTTCTTAACTTTATTTAGTCAAACTCATCCACGCCAACAGACATTTCTAGGCACGAAGCTTGGCCCTTGAACAACACACTAGATTAACATTTGAGTTAAGGTGGCACGATAAAGCAAGTTCAAAAAAATATAACGCGAGACGAGGTGAATCTTGATTCCACTAGCCACGCAGTCCTTTTTCACATTTTCTAATCCTAATCGTCAGAACATCTCTAATCCAGCAACGGCCAAAGGCACCGCGCACAGCTTGCAGCCAAGCGCATGCATTTGCTTAATGACAACCAGTAGATTCCTGAACTAGAACAGAGGGGTAAACTAAGCAGTGGATATGTTACTTGGGTCGACGGTGGTGAGGGTGGCGGTGCCGGTGAAGTCGCAGGTGGCGCCAGTCGCTCTGTTCCTCTGGAAGTAGCTGTTGGCCGCCCAGGAGCAGTGCGCGGCGACGGTGTTGGGGTTGTAGCACGCCCCCTGCTCATGGACGTAGGTACAGTCGGCCCCTGCTCCGCATGCGTAGTCGATGGTCTTCTGCAGCGCGGCCTGAGGCAAATCCGACCTGCACACGCACCAATCTAGCCAAGAACACAAGGAACATTTAGCACTAAAGATTAGTAAAGGAAAGCTTAGGGGAAAAAAGCTGTGCTTTTATGTCAGTTTCTTGATGTGCATGTCACGAAATGCGCGGACGAAAGGGGTGGCTAAGGAGATGTGACGAAGGCAGCAAGAAGGATGAGTGATGTTTGCACAGAAAGAAAAGAGAGAACGCCAACTTTTCCATTCGCACTGTGCTAACGGAATTTTTACTTTTTTTACATAAGTTTGGTGGCATTTTGCTTATAAAAAGGGGGGAAATGGATTTCTTTTTTTTGGGAAATCCACTTGAGTGAGAGGAACACATCTATAGGACGAAAGAAGAGATCTCCTGTCCTTGTTATTGCTTATTGCTCTTGAGCAATTTTCTTCAAAATAGAAGAACAGCTGGAGCTAGGCATATGACTACCATCTGACATAACAAGGTAGGAAAAGGAAAGACGGGGCAAAAATCAACGAGAACTCCAAATATCAAACTTCACGAACAAAAAAGAGGAGACTTTGCAGTCATTATGTTAGACAAAACCCAAAAAAATCTAACGAAAGGGAAAGAAAGGTTAGAAAAAGACCGGAGCCCACCTGAAGCAACGAGAGGGGAGGAGAGGAGAAGCAGCGCAGCCACCACTAGCGCCTCCATGACAGCTGCCCCGAGCACGCGAGAGAATGAGAGAACTCTACGAGACTCGCAGGCTTTGAGAGGGGGAGCAGGAACAGAGATTCTTTGGGCTGTGGACTCCAAGGTGGCTTGGCCTTGTTCCTCGTCTAGAGAGAGACGGAGATGAGACGATGAGAGAGAGAGAGGGAGTGGCTCGAGCTCGAAGACGAGCAGCAGCAGCAGCAGGCCAGGCCGCCAGGGACTTTGCTTCGGTGTGCGTGGTGCGCGTGGATTTTTGATCTGCCACGGGCGCCTACTACGAGTTTATTAACTCTTTTTTCTTTTTTCTTTTTCGTCAACGGTTGCGACCTCTGGGAGACTGGGCCGCGCCCATCCCCACCGTCGCTTTGCTGCCTTTTGCGGTTTTGCGTCCTGCCCTCCGCATTCTCCTGCCCACCGCAGCGAAACGCCGGCATATTTCGTGCGGTAATTGTTTTTGCTTTTCATGCGTGCAACTTCGCAAAAAAGAAAAAAAAAGAGAGCTTTGGTTTCTCGTGTGGGTTACGCCCTTCTGTTCGGAAACTTTGTAACAAGGAAAATTGCGAAGCTTTCTTACGGTTGTTGTTTCGGTATTTTTGATGTCATGATCGCTACGATTAGTGTAAAGTTCTGTGGTTCAGAGAGTAACGCGCATTTATTCGTGGGCAGATTATTTCATAAATTATGCATAGGTGATTCAGGTAGTGTTTACATTCACAAAGACGGATATTCACGTAGACATAATGTTGCAGAGTATTAAATCCGTAGTACACAGCAGAGACGTCATATCACTTAAGCCATCATATTTCAGACCTGGCATTGTCGTAGATTATCTTTGTACAGTTTTTTCCATGCTTTTCAATTTTCATCTGTCGTTTTAGGATTGTTGTTTGTACTTAGTAAATGTGAACTATTAGATCTGAAATAAACGGATGAGATTAGAACTGCACGGGCAGTTTTACTCTCCTGAACACTGGGCCTTCACCAGTTCACCTCTTCGTCTATTGTGCTCGAGTGGCTCTACTTGAGCTCATCTATGCTATAAATTCACATGCATGCATGATCATGCTTAGATATGTACTCTAGACATCATATATACGTGAATACATGCACAATTTCTATTTGCAGCAAATGTCACATCTAATTTGAGCACAGACCTCATGTGGTAGTACACTAGTACTCCCATGGTATCATTGCCTTCAGTGAAAAAATCCACACTAGCCCTTTTTTAGCGAAAGAAGCCATCAGAGTAAAAGAAGAAGAAGAAAGAAGCATGCATGCGGTCTCTAAGGAGGAATTTCGGTTTAGTCCCCTTCCGTTCAGCTTATATCTTATATTTTATAATTTTTTCAAGTAAATAAATGAATGGGCTTCTTCTTCGTTTTTTCAAATCAACTTTTTAAAATAGTATTTTCAAAACAACTTATCGACATTTAATTTATTTGTATAAATACTCACACTAAATTAAAAACCACTCGGAAAGAATACACCCATTATTTTCGGTTGGTGTGTTGATAGGGCCCACAGGGCCAGAAGCCCAACAGACACCACCCCTGTCTCGGTCCCCTTCGCAATAACCACATAGGTCCGACAAGACCAGGTAAACATTCCACTGTAACAATCGCACGCCTGAAATCTTTTCTAGCCATTTTTTTTTTTGGGGAAGGGAAGCACAACAGAAATTTGTTTAAGAAAAAAAATCAAAGCTACTGCTAGGAGATTGCACACTCCCAGTTTTTTTTTTACTCCTGGAGGCCGGCAAATCTTTTGTCCGCGTTTTCAAACAGGGCCTTTAAAAGTGATTTTGTTTTTCCACAAATGCTTGTGTTCCCCTCAAATCTCTAAAAGCAAAACAAAAGCAAGAGTTCATCGTATATATGGCTCAGTAGCACAATTTATTTTCGAATCTAGCCTTCTCGCGCTCGAAATTGCAAATTTAGTCCTCTCCGTGACCACAGCAACAACATGTGACATGTGTCACCTACCGCTTTGCCTACTGCGTCAGGAGGTGGGTGCTACGGTGCCTTGCTCCAGCGCAATAGGTGACGAATGAGCGCGATAGGCGATGGACCTCACAGGTCTGCCATGTCGCTCGAGCTCGATACCAACCTGACATAGTACACATGCTCAACACCAAATCCAAATCCTATCACGCTGAGTGGGCTTAGCATCAACTCCTGCCGAGCTAGTATTATTCAGTAGGTTCCTACCGAGGTTCACCGGCTCGGTAGCTTGGTGTCACTTTCTATTGCGGTGGGGCAGCGCGACAGTTGCCACGTATTGTTTGTCATTGCGTTGCTACTGTGGTTACAAAGAAAACTAGATTTATAATTTTATGCACATAGGTATCATATTTGCAAAAAAAGAATGCTATAATACCTGATGTGCGACGGCTTTCAACAGTAAAACCCTGCAAGTAGGTTCTCAGAAAAAAAAACCCCCTGCGAGTAGACCCACGGACTGGTTGACAATTACACGCCCAATTCAATCATACACATTGCATTGGCCTACCCACGAATCGACGCTAGCAAGCTGACGACGTTCCAAACCGACCTTTGCACGTGAAGTTACAACGACACATCACCCGACGCTAGCACCGGAGCCTGCGCTCGCTTGCTCACACCGGTGGGTATACTGGTACGCCTTCAAGTTGCAAATGATGAAACTCCTTTTGACCCGAGATTGGATTCTTCATCAATCGTGCGGGGCTTGATTGGTAGGTGGGTGGGCTACGGGACTACAATATGCTGCCGCCGCTGCCGCGAGTGGACTCTCGAATCATTGTGCCGTGTGCCATTATCGTGCATGTTCCGCGGTCCGGACGAGCTAGCCTGCTTTTATTTATGCTCGAACATCGAAAAAGATGTCGCCAAACCCGTGCATTTTTCTACTGTGATAGCATGCGATTCGGCTGCTTTAGCTAATGCGGTTTAATATTGGGCGTGTTGGGTTTACAGTTTCGGCTTCACTTATATTTATTAAAATCACATGTAAGTATTTTTATACTATTTCTTATAGATAGTTTGAATTTATAATTTTAAATTAAAAATCATAAGTCATAATTCGAAATAACTCACCAATTATTATCCTTGATTGATGAAATCATACCGGGTCAATTTTAGGCAGAGCTTTGGAGTTTGGACACGAGTAAAATCAATCGCCACGATGTGTAGTGGAGCGCACGTACGGCAGGGCTGAATCTCCCTATTTTTTGCTCCGATTCTGTAGCTAGACGACTGAGTACCAAAGTTCGAGGATAACCAACAGTACATTGCAATTTCAAGTTAGATCTAGGTGCCCCCTGACAGTAGTCAACCAAAGCTTGGCGGAGCTGGTCAGAACTTTGCATTTTTTCTCTCTCTAAGACCTGATCGTTTTGACTTTTTTCGATTTCAACTTCTAACTTCAGCTTTTTTTTCACTATTTACTACACTATCTACTAACTTAGTTACAGTGTTTTTTCAGTCAGCTACAGTGTTTTTTCAGCCAAAAGTCAAAAGCCATCGCTATTCCGATCACCCCCTAAGCCGGGATCGAATCCTGGTTGGGCGCTGCACGCTCTCGCGCCGTTTGGAACAAGCAAATGTTCCCCAATTCTGCAGGAATTAGAGGATTTTAGATAGACAATGATTTATAACTTTTTTACTATAACTACTTTATTTTTTATTGTAGTAATAAAATTAAAAAATAAATTAACATATTACAAACAATGCGAAAGAATACGAAAAAAAGAAAAGGCAAAAAAACTAAAAAAGTCAAAAAAAAAAGAAAAGGACAAAATTAAAAAATAGTAAAAGAAAAGCTAGAAACCAAAAGTTATCGCTAACTTGAGCGGAGCCGTTTAGGCCATAGACTAAATTACTGATATTCCAAACAAGGCCTAATAAAAGTGCGAAGTGACTCCATACTTTTCCTCACTATAACAGCTTGCATTAATCTTGATGTATTTAAAGGGTAAATAGATAGAATTACCCCTTACATATACATCAATAGTAATGCAATTCACTGTACAGTGTATTTTGTTTACTTTGTTTTCCTTCTGGTCGTGTAAGTATATTTCCCAAACATTTTCAAAGAAGAAATGAAGCTTAGCTGCTTCTCCTAGCTATCGGCCGCAAACAGGTACGAGCTCGAACTGTTGGTCAGTTGCTGCGGTTGGAGAGGACAGTGGGACGTCGAGCTCTACTTTTGAGCCTGCAAAGCTCACCAGATCTCGCATGCCCATGGGGCTGCATGCTCCACTTGTCTTAAACCGTTGAGCTCATCGCTGCTGTTTCTAGCACGGAAACGAATCACAAATGTGCAGAGTTCACCACACTTTGCTGCTCATTACTAGCAAGTCGCAGTGAAGAAGCCCCCAAGGTTGGTGCCAACTTCACTTTAGTAGTACTTGACATGATTAGAGTTGGTAGTGGCACATGACATGATGGACTTATCTTTTTAGTGCCTTTTGATTTATATTCTCTTAGTAATTATTATTTATTAGACTAATAAATCATAGCAAAAAATTATAAACCGCAGCGTAAAAAAATAGACCTGATAGATACACCAAGGGCTTTTTTTGGAGAGCATCAAGGCCTAATTCGAGGTGTGCAGCCATCTTGCATAATCCTTATGCACCTAAGTACTTGTTCTAAATAGCGATGGCTTTTGATTTTTAAAAGTTAAAAGTCGTTTGGATCACGTTGATTTTTTAACATGTTTTTTTTCCTGTTTCCTTTTTTTCCTTTTGCAGTACTTATGGAGGTATAACGATCTTTTTATTTTTTTTTCTATTTTTCTTTAATTAAATGCCTAAAAACGTTAGCAGCTACTTAATCCTATTTTAGCCAAAACATGCAATAAAAAACCACAACATGACCTAAATTGGACCAGGGTTTGGAGTCTGGGTCGAAATGCTTTTAATTTTTGTGCGATCATCCCCTCATTGATTACAGTCCGTCTAAAATATAAAAGTAGATTATCGTTCATTTTAGCTTAAAGCTAGTTTCTACTTCTGATTTCTTTTTTTCACTATTCAGTAATTTCGTCTTTCTCTCTCTTTTTTTTAATTTTTGGGCTTTTTGCATTCTAGGTCGAAATGCTTTTAATTTTTGTGCGATCATCCCCTCGTCGACTACAGTTCATCTAAAATATAAAAGTAGATTACTGCTCATTTCAACTTAAAACTAGTTTCTGTTTCTGACTTCTTTTTTTCACTATTAAGTAATTTCATCTTTTTTTAGACTTTTTCCCCTTTTTTCTCATATTCCCTTGTATTATCTGTGATGGGCTAACATGTTTTTTTGTAATTTTTTTAAATTTAATTATACTAAATAAGCTAACTCAGTTATAGCAAAAAATAAGCCAGTTACAGTAAAAAAAATCATAAGCCAACGTTATTTTGAATGCCCCTAAATAGATAGTAATTCGTCTGAAGTTTATTGGAACATCGCATACTTTTGGTGTACATATTGCATCGTATGATCACAAAATATAAGTCATTATATAGTCCGCGCTGGTCAAACATTTTTCTGTTTTCGCCGTCCCTTTATGCAATGTGTTCAGTTAGTCACATGGCGTTGCAATTGCTAGTTTCAGTGTGCAAGTAGCATATAATTTTGTGATTTGTAACGAAGTATTATGATAGAAATTAGTGATTGAAGCTGTACGAGACCGTACCACTGCCAAATCAAACTATATTAACGATTGGAGTAACACTAGCAGTCAAATTGAGGCTGAGCTTGAGATGAGGCACTACTGCTCAAGTGTTTCGGAAGATTTGAGATATGAGAATTGGGACTCGAGACTTCGTGAGGGAGATCAGGTCTAAATGGTGGAATAATTGGAGGGGTTTGTTGCAAAATGGTTAAGTCTTCCTCGTGTCCCCCGAACATCTAGTTACTGCAACCGGGTCCCACAAACCCCAAAACCCTAACCAATAAACTCACCATTCGAACTCCCAAAACCCTTCTCCGACCCTTCCCGCCGCCGCCACATCCACCACCACCTCCTCCCCCGGTCCGCCGACACCGCCATGGACTCCAGAGGCGCCTCCGACCAGTCGCGCCAGGTGCGCGTGCGCTTCGTGACGACCTCTCCCGCATGGGCCTCTCCGAGATCGTCAACCGCCGCCTCCTCGCCGGTGAGCATCCCCGCACCCTAGCCCCGACCTCGCTAGAACGAAACGACCCGCGGATTTTCTGAATTATCACCTCCGTTTCGCAGCCGATCCGGACCACCAGGCGCAGCCCTTCGACTTCCTCGTGGACGGCGAGCTCGTTCGGTTGCCCCTCCAGCAGTTCCTCCTCGCCAAGGGCATCTCTGCGGTACGATTTTGTGTTCGATGGTTTGGTTTTTGGGAGATATTGCTGTGCTGTGGACGTGTTTGTGAAATTATGTTGGAATTTGGTGTGAACGTTTTGCAGGAGAGGGTGCTTGAGCTCGAGTATGTGAAAGCCGTGGCACCGAGGAAGCAGGAACCCTGCCCGCATGATGACTGGGTTAGTGCTGTTGATGGATCAAATCCAAGGTATGATTTTTGTCTGATGAGGATGTAGGTGGTCAATCAAGCCTTGTTATTGAATAGTGATGCACAAACCTTTAACTGTCGAAGTAACTGGCCAGTAATTAAAATATTATTTCTCTTTTATTTACAATATTTTGTGTATTGGTTAGATGTCTTGGGCTTGAGTTTTTGATTTGAGGATATGCCTTATTTGGATAGAAGAGGTTAGATGATGCAAAAAATTTGATTTTGGCTAAGGTCAGAGTTATGGGTGACTGTTTGTAAAAAAATGAGTTATAGGTTGTACTTCAGCTGTCAGACGGTTTGGGATGGGGATCACGGGACGTCTGCTGGCATACATAGCTCTCAGGAAATTTTACTCAACAGTTGTTTTGATATGGCCATAAAACGGTTTTTAATTTTTGCTACAGTATCTAACTTTCAAACGGAGTATTTTTTTTAAAATGGAGTCTACAAGTTAATTATAGTACATGTTAAAAGCTCAACATCTATACCATCCAAAATCGCAAGCAAATATCTCTCTCTGTAATCTCTGCCGCAAACAGTTAAAATTTAAAAATTTCAGCCAAAATCCAAAAGTCACAGCCAAAAAGAACAGACCCACTGTCTAGAGTACGTGACATTGGCTTCTATTGTAGCACCAGGGCATAGTTGTGATTAGGAAGGAATACAGAGGGATGATAGCATTCAGACTTGAAACCAAGCGACATAAATAGAGGGAAAATTCAAGGGATGATAGCATTCAGACTTGAACCCAAGCGACAGAAATATAGGGCAAATTCGAGGGATGATAACCCTCATACTTGAACCCAAGCGACGGAAATAGAGGCCAAATTCAGACTCTTATATGCTGTTGTGTAATTGTGTTCAGGCTGTTTCGAAGAACTTGGTTTTGTGACTTTGTCCATGTATGAATTTTGCTAAATAAATGCTTGTTGTCCGATCTGTTCTTGAGAACATGCTTCAAGCAAATAATCTGATGTAAATGTTATGCAGCACCAGCGGCCGGCCGCTTCTGGAAAAGAAGCCCGCGCGCGCCGCGCCGCCTCCAATATCGTTGGTCGCTTGTGGCCGCTACACGAGTTTCAGGTCCCCCCCCGTGCGCGCGAGCTGTTCCGACGTCTCAACTCAGCGCCTCTTAGCCGCCGGCGCAGGCCGCGCGCGAAATCGGTATGTGCTAACTTCAGTACAGTCCTCCCTGCGCGGCCAGGCGGCTTGTAGCCGAAATTTAACGAGCCACTCTGTTTAGACCTTGGACTTCGGACATTACTGACCGCGTGACCAGCAATAGGTGAGTGTACGCGTACGTGTTTGCTGAAGCTTGTGGTTATCCGAGGATAATACCACAACGTAATCTGACACAGGCATAGCATAGCGTAGCATTTTTGTTTTTTGTTTTGGGTACTGAATAATTCTGACATATATGAGAGCAATGCACACTTGTGTTCTCACTCTTGTCCGAACTCTGAACTATGAAATCACAACGAAACAACCACCAAATATCCGTAACAAATAAACTAATGAATCATAACAATGTGACCAAAGAAGCGCAACAAATTAACACCAAACTGCAACAGATGGGATAAGCCACTCAAGAATTCCCAAGTTTTTCAGTGTACTTCCTACGAGCCGGTGGCCTTAGTCCTTTCGAACATGCCATCACAGATTCAGAACTAATTTAACAGGTTATCGATCTGATCGGAGGACAGTACGCACAGGGGCAGGGCAGATCAGAGCATGCATGCATGTAACGCTAGTCTGCAACCACCCCTTTGCATTGTGCGCTAGCTCCAACCAAATCATCAGCGAATCACAGACCAAAAAGGCCGGATCGGATCACGCAAACGCACCGGAACAAACCAACCGCAGAAATACTCAGATCACCAACCAAGTTCCGAGCGCTCGACGTGCCCCTCTACAACATGCAGACACGAACAATCCTTAACCTGACGTCCTATAAAACCACTCTGCTCATCCCTTCCTTCCCATCGATCCCACGATATCAAACACTTTTGATCTCTTTCTCTGAGTACATACAACAAAACGATCATACTCACGCGCACCATCCGACATGGTCTCCAAGAACACCGTTTCCTCGCTTCTCTGGCTCGCCCGCCGCGCTGCTCCTCTTCTGCATGATCAGCACGAGCAGCTAGCGCGGCTAGGAGCCTCGAGGAGGCGGCGCCCGAGGAGGAGCACCCGGCCGTGCACGAGCCGCCGCCGTTGCCCAAGGTCGAGTTGCCGCCGTTCCCGGAAGTGCATCTGCCACCGAAGCCCCAGTTGCCGCCGTTCCCGGAAGGCGAGCTGCCGAAGGTGGAGCTGCCAACGAAGCCCGAGATTCCCAGCATCCCGGAGTTCCACTTTCCGGAGCCAGAGGCCAAGCCATGATCCGGGTTACAACCAGCCGTGCTGGTTGCTGGTGCATGTATACGTGTTCTGTTGTGGTTTGCCCATGTATACGTATTGTATGAATTGTTTCGTGAGCGCAGCATGTATTAATGCTAGCCGTTTGTGGTTAATTTTCAGTACGTGTGTTTGCCGAGTTAATTCGACGTTGTTGTTTGAGTGGTGCCGTGATGGCTATTGTACATGCACGATGCATGTACGCAGAGAAGTTTCTGTGTTACATTAATACAGCTGAGTATTTGGCTGATTAATTTAGAGAAAATCTAAAGAACGGTGTATATCGTTCGCAGCCAAAGTGACGGAATAGGACGTTGCATGTACGTACGCAACACCTTCCTTCCCAAACCTCCTCCTCATATCTCTCTCTCTCCCTAATCCAATCCAGTGCAGCGGCGATTTGGTGAGCAATGAGGACGACCGATTCGGTGTGGGAAGGCGTGGTGACGATGTAGCAAGTGATCCAGCCCAGCGAGAGCGGTAGCCCCTAGCTCGTGCATCAGCGAGGGGGAGGCGATGTTCAGTGAGGGGCTCGGCGTCTATGAGCTAGAAGGTGGATCTGCTCCATACCCGTGGTGAAAGAATTGTATACCAGCGATGTATTCCCCGTCGAGGATGGCAGTGACGAGGACGTTCCCCTATCCCGTATACCTGTTTCCCGTTGGAGACCCGAATAATTGTATACCATACCATTTATCTCATATGATACGTTATTAATATCTTATAAATCCTAAATTGATAAATAAACACTTGTTTGAATTATGTGATACATCTATTGTATATTTATTATGGTGAATTTATGTAATTTTTATTGATCTAATTATCATATTATTGTTGATTGTAATTATTTGTATAATCTAAATGGTCACTTATTATCGGGGAATGGGTCACCATCAGGGCCCGTTCCCTATCAGGGATGGGAAACGAGAGGAATTCTTCTCTGGGCATGTTATCGGGGTGGGGGTGGGGAACGGGGGAAGAATCGGGGACGGGGACGTTTTGCCACTCCTCGATGGGAAATGTCCCTATTGCCATCTCTACATTGGCCAGCCCGTGTACAGTGACCCAAGGTGATTCCTGGGCAGCAACACTCCTCGGGAAGCATGTCTTTGGGAAGAGCACGGACCCAACTTGGCAATCCGATGTTGGCGAGTCCAAGTCTATCCCCTAATGGTCAACGGACAGCAAATTACCATCCCAAGCCTGCTCCAATGCTAAGGTATCATAATATTGTGTCAACACATTGTAGGCTACCGGAGGAATCGTTGACTCGAGGCTGCGTATTGACCCCTTCTATAAGTTGTTGCATCGGCTCAGATGGACGATTGACGCCCACCCAGATTGACAAGGGGCTACTGTTGCGGAGGGTCTCCATACTACCTCGGGCCCATGATCACCTCAGAGCGACGGCACCCGTTAGAAGGTTTATCCAAGCCAAGTCCACAAGTCAACCTCGACGAGGTTCACAAGACCAACCTCAGCAAGGTCAGTGAGACCAACCTCGACGAGGTTTGTGAGACCAATCTCGGCGAGGTACGTAAGATCAATCTCGGAGAGGGGCTGGAGCCAACCGCGGACAGAGTCTGAAGTTAGCCACAAATCAACCCTGGAGTCTTGGACGTGGCAAGATGAGGCTGGAGAAAAATTCACAACCTCATATTTGATTATATCTATTTTCTTTTTAGAACACTGTTGCAACACATAAACATCTTACGGGTTAAACTTTACAAAAGGCTCTTCTGAGTACGTGGGATCCAGGCACTCCAGATGCTTGCGTTGAAGAATACGGCAAATAAATGATTGACGCTTGATCGAATGACGTGAAGTAGGTCTGATTATGCGAAAAAAAAAATCATTTCACAAGAAATCTCCGAAAAACAAGATTCAACGTGCCCAGCCAATGTTCTTTTCCACTCCCTCTCCTCCCCAGCGGAGGCCGCGTTCTCTCGCCTGGCCCAAGCTCCTCAAGAACGTTAGCGTCCTGCGGCCTCACGGGCAAGCTGTCGGCGCCGACTCAGAAAACATCGTCTCATCTAAGCATCGTCATCCCGGGGGCAATGCCTTGATTGCACGTCACAGATCGACAAGTACACGAGGCAAGGCACGCCATAAACCACTTTTTTTACTCTTGCAACGATCGATCTGCGTGCTGATCTCGCGAAAGCAACACATGCGTGTTTCATTAGTCCCTTGTGCACCTAATGCTATCGGCAACTTTTATCTGACAATGCACGGCACGGTGACCGCGTAGCGAACCATCCTGGTCATGGATCTCGCTTAGCAATTTCCAACCCGAGCTATCACACGGACAAGCACTAGACGTACGCTAATTAAACTAGTTTCACAAAAACGCGCAGGTGAACTGCCAGCCACTCGCTAACCACCTTGCCATTAGCTCCGATGAGCCCTTGGCTCCTATAAATACCTCGCCTCGCCTTGCCTTCTCCTCACCCAGCACAAAGAACTGTTCCGAGTTGTAGGCCATGGCTTCCCCGATCACCATGTCCTCCCTTGTCTTCCTTGTCTCGCTGCTGCTCTCGTGCAGCGGCATGAGCAATGCGGCGCGGAACCTGGAGGAGTACCCGCCGGCACCGCATGACCTCCCAAAGCCCGATTTGCCACCAGTGCCCAAACCTGACGTGCCGTCGCAGCCGGATCTTCCGCCGTTGCCCAAACCCGATGTGCCACCGAAGCCCGATCTTCCACCGTTGCCCAAACCCGATGATGTGCCACCAAAGCCCGATCTTCCACCATTGCCCAAACCCGATGTGCCACCGAGACCCGATCTTCCACCATTGCCCAAACCCGATGACATTCCACAGAAGCCCGACATTCCACCGTTGCCTAAACCCGATGATGTGCCACCGAAGCCCGATGTCCCACCGTTGCCCAAACCCGATGTGCCACCGAGGCCCGATTTTCCACCATTGCCCAAACCCGATGACATTCCACAGAAGCCCAACATTCCACCATTGCCTAAACCCGATGATGTGCCACCGAAGCCCGATCTTCCACCGTTGCCTAAACCCGATGATGTGCAACCGAAGCCCGATCTTCCACCGTTGCCCAAACCCGATTGTGTGCCATCGAAGCCTGATCTTCCACCATTACCTAAACCCGATGATGCGCCACCGAAGCCTGATCTTCCACCGTTGCCTAAACCCGATGATGTGCCACCAAAGCCCGATGTCCCACCGTTACCCAAACCCGATGTGCCACCGAGACCCGATCTTCCACCATTGCCCAAACCCGATGACATTCCACAGAAGCCCGACATTCCACCGTTGCCTAAACCCGATGATATGCCACCGAAGCCTGATGTCCCACCGTTGCCTAAACCCGACGACATGCCACCAAAGCCCGACATTCCACCGTTGCCCAAACCCAATGATGTGCCACCGAAGCCTGATCTTCCACCATCGCCCAAACCCGATGTGCCACCAAAGCCTGATGCCCCGCCATGCCACGAGCTACCGCCACTGCCAAAGCCTGATGAGAAGCCGCCGAAGCCAGATCTACCGTCAGTGCCGAAACCTGATGAGATGCCACCAATGCCAGAGTTGCCGCCGCTGCCGATAGGTGAGTTTCCACAAAAGCCACAGGAGCTGCCGCCACTCCCGACAGGTGAGCGTCCGCCGAAGCCGGAGGCCGAGCTGCCACCAAAGCCAGAGGAGCCACCGAAGCCGGAACTGCCGCCGCTGCCGAAAGTCGATGTGCCGCCGAAGCCCGAGATACCGGTGATTCCTGAGGTGCACCTCCCGGAGCCTGCAGAGCCAAAACCATGATTAATTAACGACTGAGGATTACATGCATACTGATATGGCGCTGTACATATTGTTCTACTCCATGTTGCTATGTATCTTGTGTTTGGCATGCATGCATGTTATGTTTGGGTGTTTGTATCTGTGTCCACGACGTGCATGCCATGCCATCCGTGATCAATGTATGTACTTGCTGAGATTGTTGCTGTGAGCTCACATCTCTGTCTTGAGAGTGTGAGATCATACCTATATCTAATAAATGGATTCGATTCGTGTGTTTATATATATACCTACATTTGCCAGTTGTTACGCCTTTGCTCTGATCGTCATGTATAATGTTGATCGATTCACTGAATTCATGAGCAGACAGATATCCTACATCGTCTTCCTGTTTTTTTTTTCAGAACTCCCGTTGTCGTCATGTGTTTCGCAATAGTTGAACATGGACTGAAAGCGAATGATGAGATCTTTGCTTCCCGAGCACTTTCGATACTCCTCTCTGTGCGAACTTCGCTCAGTATAGCCATATCTGATAAGAGTTCTAATCAATTAGATCCGGACCTGAAACCAGCATTGAATAACTAGCTCTATTTACAACTACTGCTTGCTGTTGCTGGTATTTGCAAGGGGGCTACGGGATTGAAAACTGTCACAGTTAATTGTTGATTAATGATTCATTTAGAGAAGCGCATGACAATTTAATGGCTTGTTTAGTTAATCCCCTCTGAAACAAATTTAGCTAGCTTCATGTGAGAGTTTCCAGATAACGCATCAGGTGCAAAACTTGCAGTGTGTTGAATTACTAGTACTATGTAGTGTGAGTGATTAATTAGTGGGACTTTTTAAAAGTCCTGTGACTTCTCTATTAGCATTACAGTACAAAGTAAGATCAAACTTTCCAAACAGATTGTCAAGAAAATAACACCAATCAATTGGGAATACATAGTCTTGTCACATTTGGAATATACTGGTAGCTTGTAATTAACAGGGAAGTTTTTTTTTCAGTTTTGTAACACGCAAGTAGATAATGGCACGGTTGAATTAACAGGGAAGTAGTAAGCTAGAGAGCTTGTAGCACGTACGGAAGTACAGGTAATGGCACGGTTGTGCCGCACGCTCCATCTTCCACAAGTCCGGTAACGTCGAGCCTATCAACCACAAGTCCACAACCAAATTAACATGCAAGAAAAGAAATTAAGCGCCTACTACATCAACAATAAACAAGCGATCGTTTTCAGCTCGACTTGCACAACCGAACAACTACCTTGCCGATATATATATTTCACACCTCTTTCGCTATCTGTGCGCTGGTGTTGCTGACAAAAACCCTTGATGTTTGCATTCACCGTGCGCCGGTGACCTAACACCGGTACTACGCTCCTACACGAACGCGCACTCGATCACCAACCCTGATAGGCACCACTTTCAGGAGATCAACCAGATCACTTAAGCCTCAACAATTCACACGCAACCAGATTAGCCGCAGTCGAGAGCAAGCTGCTAATAGGGTACCGAAAACGACCATAACCTACCACCAAGCTGAGCTACCGAAGAACTAGGAGTTTATCTGCTCCAAACAGTTTCAGTTTCTAGTTTATTTTGGTTTTCGGCTTGTTTAAGTCAGAATCTACTTGGAACACGTTAGCTTCTAATTTCAGTTTATTTTAGCTGTTTGGGTTTTCTTGGCTTTTTTGCCTTTTGCAGTTTTCCTCTCTTATTCCTTTGCGTTACTTATGACGATATAACTTTTTTAATTTTTCTTTATTTTTTCTCAAAAAAAAAACTATCAGACGCTACAGTACAATTTTAACCATAAACCACAATCAGAAGCATAAGTCGTAAGTTAGTTGGAGCAGAGCCAAAACACATTCACAGTTTCAGTGTATGAGAAAAGCCTTTTACCTCTTTAAGTGGATATCCTTCAATCTAATCGGTTGCCCATTTTTTCTTGAGATTCCCACCATTTTATCTCATGCTACACACACATACATATATATACATATATATAATACTATTTGATGGTTACGCCTAGAATAAGCACGCGATCATAACCAACCCAATCAGCCGATCGCCCCACCATCCCACCTCACGGACAATTAGTAGCATTTGTTAATTATGATAAAGTTACTATTATATACATATCAAATTATCATCTGTAATTCATGAAATTACTTACAGTTCTTACACGCGTTAGGCCTGCACGCCTCCTCCCCCCTTCGCAAGTGGTACCACATGGCATTTTTTCTGGTATTTAGTGGGGTTGTTTGGTAAAATCACCATCTCATACACAAAAAAAGTTATCATTTATAATTCATAAATTTACATATAAACCACACCAGAAAGCTAGGTCGTGCGCACGGTCAGTGACCCGTGCTTAGCGTGCCCGCACGCGCTCGTTAGCTAACCGTGTATATATATGTGTGTAGCGTTCTTTATCTCCAATAGAAAGTACCCTTAAAAATAATTACTCGCTAGAACCACTTGATGATTGTCCGTCCTTCACCCCTTCTCATAGAAAAGGTCGCGCCAATGTGTGAGCCTTCCGTGCTCGTATTCTCCCCACATCCTTCGGCCGTCCTCTCTTATGTGTAGCCCAGCTTCTCTCCTAGGACCGTCTCGTCGGTTTCTCCCGCTACTTCTCTCTCCTAAATTTCTTGCAACAGCTTCCATAATCTCCCCTGTTGCAGGTCGTCGTGCTGCAATTGAATCGCCCACACCGCACGCTTGTTCTCCTTCCGCCGCAACAAGTGCCGGCGACGGGGAGGTGGAGGATTTGAGACGGCGCATGTCAGGGCGGAGTATTTATGCTTTTGTTGATTCTTAATTTGTCCGATGCATGTGTTGGTCAGTACTATCTGTACATGGCGCGTCTGGGATATGCACAATGCATACGGTACCATTACAATGAGGTGTTTTCCGGTGGACTTCAAATGAAGAAGGCCGGCCTGCACGCCTAGCGGGCTAGAGGGAAATTAACAATGACAGGCCCGACTTCCATGATAGCCTGCCGTGAGTGCCCTTGCCACAGTTTAGTTCAGAAGCAATCACAGCCAGGAAAAAAATACTTACTTTAATCAATCCTTTTTTATTAAAACAAGCAGAAAAATGCACTAAAAGCAAATTTGCTCAATACCATCGCAATTATTCGCGAGCTGTAAAATACCATTGCAAAGGAACCGAGCTTACCGATGCCATCGCAAACACAAAAAACTATTGAGAATGCCTTCACCGTTAACTTTTTCTTCCATTTGCTCTAACCTCCTTTTTAGATTAGACAAAAAATTATAAATAACACTTTTGCCCTTTCTGTCCTCTCTTTCTCATCCACCCTCCCTCTCAGCCTCTCTCTCTCTCTCGTCTCTCACCTCACAACGGAGAAGTTGAACAGGAACACTGGGGGAGATATAATGAAACGGATCTAGCGGCCAGAGATTAGAAAGATGTCGGTTCTAGTTCGAGAGGTGAGGGCGGTGTACTCCGGCGACCAATTGGACCTCGAGAGTGAGGACAAAGTGGAGATGTACCTCGCTCCGATGAGGCGAGAGCTGGTGGAGAGGACAAGGAGCGACCAAATCTACGCTTGCTGGCTGACGGGCCACCAGATCCAAGTACTCCGACCAACTCCACATCTCGATCCGGAGGGCCAGAGCCAACGGAGATGGCCTAGGACCCATCCAACACCATGTGTGAAACATCGTTCGGCTGAGCGAACAACGTTCGTCCACGTGAATGGCACCCCACTGCGTGTAGGGTTGGAAAAAAGCTCGTTAATGAGGCTCGTTGGCTCGATTTAAAATTGTTTCAATTACACTCGATAATTAGTTAAACATTGAAAGAGTTGATTTCGGATGAAATTAAATTTTTCTTTGGCTCGGCTCGGCTTGGCTCGTTAGCTCGATTCTAAAAATAATTGCAAACTATCAATAAAATGATATTAAATCAAACTATGTCAATTTTAGAAAAAGCTCGATAAAGCGACGAGCTGGCTCGATATCCACCCCTAACCGCGTGAATCAACAAAAACCACGTGCGAACACGTGATTCTGCTGTGCAACCGACCGGCCGACCACGTGGCTGTGAAAAAGAAATGGTCACGGCCGCTCTGGCCACCACTGTTGCCGCCGGCTGGCTGCCGCTGCTTGTGTCGCGCCGCCGCTTGCCATGGCCACACCGCCCCCCCGGTCGCTCGGCCCCTGCACCACCCGACACCACCTGGCTGCCACAACCATGTGCTGCCCATGCGCCGTTCCTCTGCCGGCTGTGCCGTCGTCGCCGCCACTACCACCGGCCGCTCGGCCTCCACCGGCCAAGGCCCTAGACCGGCTCCTCAATGGAAGAGAGAGCGAGAGAGACTTGAGGAGAAAAAGAAAGAGGATGGCGGCTAGTTGGGGAAAAAGGCCTGCCCCTTTTTAATTAGCCCTTAAACCTAGGTTAGAGCTAATTAGGGTTTGCTTAAATGGCCCCTTCTAAAATATCAAGGTGCTACAGTCACCTATTGTCGTGCTCATGGAAATGGTCACAGGTTCAAGTTCGAATTAGTACTAAAAATTCTATAAATTATTGATGGTTGTTGTGTGTTCATGGAGATTATGTGTATTCTTGTATAAGAAAAATTCAAAACTAACGATGTAAGAACTCTTCTTAACTCATTTGTAAAAGGGTATTTTAGATATTCATCATTGGACCCAATAACCCAACCCAAGAATACGTCATACTATCAAACAGGCTGATTTGGCTTAAAAACAGACTGCTAACATACTGCTTAAGCCAAAAAGCCAAGCTTTAAGCTAAAAAGCCTAAGCTCAAACAAAAGAACTTAGTTATCTAGTTTTAAGTCTATTTGATAGGTCGGTTATGACTAGTCTTATAAATAAGCTTGCATGTAACATACTTGTACCATCCAGTAAGGAATAGAAGCAGTTCAATGGAAGTTCATGAGTGAATAGCTTTCATCTGCAGTACTACTACTCCACTCAATCACTCATCATAGTTCTTACTTCCTTTGAGTGTTAAATCCCAACAGGCGAGGCCCTGCAGGTCTGGGCTGCAGGCGCAGTCGTCGTGATCCATGCGGCGCAGGAGCTGGTGGTGCTGCGCGCGGAAGCCGGCGCTCGCCGTCGTGGCAGGCTCAATCGGCGGCTCTCGCTCATAGTAACTGACCATGTAATTCATGATCATGATTAACTTGGTGGTAGCTAGGCCTTGGTGCGTGGATGGATCGCGTCGCTCGCGCGAGAAGATGCTAACAAGAGCTGGGATATGATGTCGATTTCCTTCTTTCTTTGGAAGTGTTTTCTTTTTGTTTTTAACATTCATTTCATGCAAAGTTTGTTAGGAAGTTTTTCTTTTATTCTGAAGCCATTTTGCAAATGTAATAATATAGGATATATGACTTCCTATGGTACTCTTGTGCTTTCCTCGGACAGGACCTCCATTTTGCACGAATAGTCTCGTAAACTCTATCCTATCTAGTACTGCAAGTGAAAGTCTACTGCCTTGGTTGACAATCTACTAATGTGGCATGAAGAGTTGGAGCCCCAGAACTCATTGCTTTAATCCTGTTTGTATCTAACTTGTTCTATATTTCAACTGAAGATTTGGAAGAAATTTCCGCTGAATTATGCCAATCCAACTTGTTTTTTTTTTGTATTATTACAAGTCAGTAGTACACTAAAAGTTGTAAATTGTTGATTCATAATGGATCAATGCCACTGATTCACTGTGATGACAATATGATAATAGACTGAATCAATTTTTTTAATTTTTTAGTTGTATTCAAAATTTCTAATTCTTCCTGCATAGTTCTGTTTTTTTCGATTTTTCTAAATTTTTTGAATGGTCGGAATTTGTTTCCCCGGTGGAGAATTTACCCCCACTGATGCAGAGGATTGCTTGTGCCCGTAAAATCTCCTCGGGGGTGTTGGCCCACTGGGAATTTACCCCCTCACCTCCCAAACAAGGTCTAAATTGGTTCCGAGTTCTTTCCCGGTGATCTGTATTTGTTCCTTACCGCTGTTAGACAAACTCCTCTATAGCCTTATCTATACCGTATCTTAGTCTGAAAAAAAACATCACATGCACCTACATGAAAAAGAAAGCCTTGAAAAAAATGTCACGACAGTGGCCATTTTCAACTCTCTTTAGAACTACCCAAACCAAACATTTCGTCAGCATAGGTTTCACACACTGTTGAGCTGTTGTCCCTCAGACTCTGATCGTTTCGGTTTTTTTTATTTCAGCTTCTAGCTTCAGCTTTTTTTTCACTATTCACTACACTAATACTAATTCAGCTACAGTAAAATTTCAACCAGCTACAGTAAAAATTCAATCAGAAACCAAAAACCATCGCAAAATTTCAGATGCACGGTCTTACGTACCTTGCATTATCCGCTAGCCTAACAGCAGGAGATATGTAGCACACGTGTGCACTCTAAAACCAGACACAGGTGGTGGTGCATTCACCAACCAGATCATTCGGGTCTCAATATTCCCAACTAATCAAGCCACTCATAGCTAGACATCATCAGAGATCGATCACACGCGGATCAAATTAAACAACCACCGAAATGCAGATGACCAAACAGAAAGAAGTGGCTCTCACTGATACACATATAGATCAGGAGTACAATACATCGTCCACTATGGTTTCCAAGGGCTCCTTGTCCTCCGTTCTCTTCCTCATGGCGCTGCTGCTTTTGTGCAGTTCCATCAGCAGTGCGGCACGGTATCTGGGGGAGGAGACTGCGCCTAATTGGCTAATATTTTTTAAAACAATTTCTTCTATATTTGATAAAATTCATACTAAACAAGTTTTTAAAATCGGTTTGATAATTTTTCCGAGGGGCCGACACAACCGATATTTTTGATAATTGGTCGATATCAAAATCATGCCTGTGACACCAGATGAGCCTACTAGGCTCCGCCCCTATCTCTCCCTCCACACACAATGTGTGTGTGTGGCGAATGCTGGCCATGTGACAGCTATAGTAAAATTGAAAAAAAAACCACAATTACATGTAGATATATACCATTTTACAGCTAGATGAAACCACTTATACTGTACTGATGACTTTACTGGACATATCATTAGAGTTTAGTACCACACCTGCCATGATGCATGTTGGCCATGTGATGACAGTAAAATTCGAAACCACAGTTACATCCAGATACATACCATTTTATAGCTAGATGACACTGCTTATATTGTACTGACATATTTACTAAATAAGTCATTAGATTTTACTGCCACACCTAGCAGTGGTGCATGCAGGTCATGTGATGGCGGCAGTGAAATTGGTAAACCACACTTACCTCCAGATACATACCATTTTACAGCTAGATGAAACTGCTTATAATGTAATGACAAATTTACTAGACACGTCGTTAAAATTTACTGACACACATTTCTAGGGTACCCTCTCATACATGCCTGCCCTCGAGAACCCAATCTGACCGCCATGCCACAGCTGGTCAGACCGCCCAACACTGATCTGACCGTTGGTTTCACCTTTTGACCCATGGTGGTCAAACCGCCGACCAATGATCGATCTGACTGTACTCCGAGCCCACATGCGCCATACGTCATATGCCCACGCCCCTAATCCGTACGTGCCCGTGTATCCGTGAGGATCGGCACTGATACCATTTGTAATGCCCTAGGGTCCAAATCGGCTCAGGCCTAAACCCATTATGGATAAGCCACGCACACGTAACAACCTGCTTGCGCTTTCGTCCTCGCTTCCTGTAAAACGGTTAACCGAAGGTTATTACTAATGATGCCTATAAGTTTATATGTTAGTGCTTCTCATGCTAAACTAGCAATGTGAGACTAATCCACACCTTCATATACACACACATGAGCCATTATTGGCCTAATTTCACACGGGCAAGGTGTCACAGTTGGCTCCTTTTTCTATCATTTTAATAATGTAATGACACATGTACCATAGTTTATAGGGAATCCTAATGTAGTGTTCGGAATGGCGATGGTTTATAGTTTTTTACTGTAACTGACTGATTTTTTACTGTAGCTGAGTTGGCTTATTTGGCATAATTAAATTTAAAAAAATAGAAAAATAGAAAAAACATGTTAGTGTATCACGGGCAATGCAAAGGAATACGGAAAAAAAGAAAACACAAAAAAACCAAAAAACAAAAAATAAATAGGAAAAAAAGCAAAAGCCCAACGCCAACGCCGACGCCAGCATCCACTGACGCTGAGCGCGGCCTTAAGTTTGCTCGTGTTGGTTTTATATGCACTTGAGAGGATCTATATTACAAATTGTCCTTTTCTCCTACTTTACACGAGCCTTTGAAAAATTCATGCCATTTTATATTTTTAATTCATCAAAGAATTGGATACTATTTTACTGTCCATTTCTAAGTTAGTTTGGGTACTTTCCTTAGGGGTTATCTGGACCTCAAGTTTTAGCAAAAATAAATTTTGGTTAAACTAAGGGTGTGTTCTTTTGGACTAAGGTTTATGGCTGTGGTCCATGCACACGTAACAACGTGCTTACGCTTTCGTCCTCACTTCGCGTAAAATGGTTAACAGAAGGTTATTACTAATGGTACCTATGAGTTTATATGTTGGTGCTTCTCATGCTAAACTAGTAATGTGGGATTTATCTACACCTTCATGTACACACACACACATGGGCTATTATGGGCCTAATTTCACAAGGGTAAGGTGTCACAAGTGGCTTCTTTTTCTATCGTTTTAATAAAATAATCACACATGTACCATAGTCTATAGGGAATCCTAAGGTAGTGTTCGGAATGGCGATGGTTTATAGTTTTTTTACTGTAGTTGGCTGATTTTTTACCGTAACTGAGTTGACTTATTTGGTATAATTAAATTTTAAAAAATAAAAAATAGGAAAAAAACATGTTAGTGTATCACGGGCAATACAAAGAAATACGGGAAAAAAAGAAAACATAAAAAAAGAAAACACAAAAAAACAAAAAATGAATAGGAAAAAAGCAAAAACCCAACGCCAACGCCAGCATCCACTGACGCTGAGCGCGGCCTTAAGTTTGCTCGTGTTGGTTTTATATGCACTTGAGTGGATCTATATTACAAATTGTCCTTTTCTCCTACTTTACACGAGCCTTTGAAAAATTCATGCCATTTTATATTTTTAATTCATCAAAGAATTGGATACTATTTTACTGTCCATTTCTAAGTTAGTTTGGGTACTTTCCTTAGGGGTTATCTGTATCTCAAGTTTTAGCAAAAATAAATTTTGGTTAAACTAAGTGTGTGTTCTTTTGGACTAAGGTTTATGGCTGTGGTCCATGCACACGTAACAACGTGCTTGCGCTTTCGTCCTCGCTTCGCGCAAAATGGTTAACCGAAGGTTATTACTAATGGTGCCTATGAGTTTATATGTTAGTGTTTCTCATGCTAAACTAGTAATGTGGGATTAATCTACACCTTCATGTACATACACACATGGACTATTATGGGCCTAATTTCACACAGGTAAGGTGTCATAGGTGGCTTCTTTTTCTATCATTTTAATAAAATAATCACATATGTACCATAGTCTATAGGGAATCCTAAGGTAGTGTTTGGAATGGCGACGGTTTATAGTTTTTTTTTACTGTAGTTGACTGATTTTTTACCGTAGCTGAGTTGGCTTATTTGGTATAATTAAATTTAAAAAATAAAAAAAATAGAAAAAACATGTTAGTGTATCACGGGCAATGCAAAGAAATACGGGGAAAAATAAAACACAGAAAAAACCAAAAAAACAAAAAATAGAAAAAAAAACAAAAAATGAATAGGAAAAAAAGCAAAAGCCCAACGCCAACACCAACGTCCACTGACGCTGAGCGCGGCCTTAAGTCTCGTGTTGGTTTTATATGCACTTGAGAGGATCTATATTACAAATTGTCCTTTTCTCCTACTCTACACGAGCCTTTGAAAAATTCATGCCATTTTATATTTTTAATTCATCAAAAAATTGGATACTATTTTACTGTCCATTTCTAAGTTAGTTTGGGTACTTTCCTTAGTGGTTATTTGGATCTCAAGTTTTAGCAAAAAATAAATTTTGGTTAAACTAAGGGTGTGTTCTTTTGGACTAAGATTTGTGGCTGTGGTTTTTAAATTCGAGTCTTTTTACAACTTTGACCGCATATATACATCAAAATATTTAGATTTATCATATAAAAATTATACTAATAGATTTGTCATCAAAAGTATTTCTATGTCATTATATTTTTTTAAACAAATTTGTCTAGCATACAATCGGAAAAGTAATGGTCAAATGGGTGTTCACGTCAATGCCCAAAACAAAAGTTGAAAAGAACGGACGGTTAGTGCAACAAGCTATAAAGGTATAACAGATCAAATAGTAATTCTGTAAAAGGCTTTTACATTTTCCTAAAGATGATCTTAAACCATTTAATTAAGAAACTAAGAGGCTCTCAGCTATCAGGTTTGGCACGCGGTTGTCCTACTGAAGATCCACCCATGGTGTGGACTCTATACTAGCGAATAAAGGGTTAACTAGCGTAGGTTGTCTGAAAAATAGCCTTACCAGCTTCGCAAGCAACGCGCCGTGGGCAGTTTCACGGCAGAGTGGTCGTTTTCAGCTAGATTTAGAACCAGGACCGCATATATACAGCTCAACTTACCATGCGTTTGTTCTTCGACACGTATGCACGGCCTTAATTTGCGTTTTCCGGTGACCAAACAACAAAAGGATACTCAAGTCTCAATGCTCCCACCTACTTGAACAGTACACAAGCAGAGAGGCCAAATTAAACAACCACCGAGATGCAGACGAACCGCCATGCACCAAACAGCACGCATCGGGTTTCAGTTCGCCGTGCTATAAATACCAGGCTTCTCTTCTTCTCTCCTGGACATCGCAGAAGAGAACAGGCTAGCTCTCCAGTTGACACACGTAGCTAGGTCTCAGCTTCAAAACATTTCGCACATGGCTTCCAAGAACACCGTGGCCTCGCTTGCCTTCCTCATGGCGCTGCTGCTCTCGTGCAGTGGGCTGAGCAGCGCGGCACGGTACCTCGAGGAGACGGCGCCACCCAAGGAGGAGTATCCACCGCATCCCACCGTGCCGGAGGTGCCGAAGCCCAAACCGCCGCCGCACCCCACCGTACCGGAGATGCCGAAGCCCGAACTACCGCCGCACCCCACCGCGCCGGAGCTGCCAAAGCCCGAACTGCCGCCGCACCCCACCGTGCCGGAGGTGCCGAAGCCCGAACTGCCGCCGCACCCCACCGTGCCGGAGCTGCCGAAGCCTGAACTGCCACCACACCCCACCGTGCCGGAGCTGCCGCCGCACCCCACCGTGCCTGAGCTGCCGAAGCCCGAACTGCCACCACACCCCACCGTGCCGGAGGTGCCAAAGCCCGAACAGCCGCACCCAGTCGTGCCAGAGGTGCCGAAGTCGCCCGAGCTCCCGCACCCGGCCGTGCCGGAGGTGCCAAAGCCCGAACTCCCGCATCCGGCCGTGCCGGAGGTGCCGAAGCATGAGCTGCCACCATTGCCCAAAGCCGAGCTGCCACCAAAGCCCGAGCTGCCGCCCAAGCCTGAGGTCCACTACCCGGAGCCTGAGGCCAAGCCATGATGCGGACTATACGTCCGTATATAGTACGTCACAGTGATCGATCTAAACTAAATATGTGCTGTGTATACTGTGATGATGTGTGCCTGCGGTCCTGTTCGCGATAGCTAGTAGTTGTTATTAGCTATGACCGTGATGTTTTCTAGTACTGCTGTGTTCTTTGATGATCCATGTATATCTATGTGTTATGTTTGGATTCGTGCATAAATGAATAAAAGAGTTGTAGTCTGCATTATTATATGCTTGAGTGTTAGTATGTGCTCTGGTCTTTCTTAAGGCTTAAAACTGTTTTAAGATTAGTGCTCGTTTTCATAAAGCTGTTTAAGAATGGATTATGAGTAGGGTGTAAACGGAGCGGATAATTTCCGTAGAATGAATACGGAATGGGTAAATGGGTATCCGATGCTATCTGTGCCCGACTCCGAGGAAAAAATACAGAATAGGATACGGAATGAGTGATATCTGTCTGTATATATCCGTATGTCAGTAAATCTGTTGTGATCTCACTTAGAAACAAGATAATAGATAGCCGGATTATTGCATCTAAACAGGTTGAGGGATGCTGAGCGCTTTTTCTTTGATATCTCGGTGATTAGTTTCTCCGTGTTCACTCCGATTGCATCTTTACAATTCAATGTCCTATGTAGGAGTGCAAAAGAAGCGGATAATTTATGTCTGGCCAACCATCTAAAGCTTATAGAGTGAATACGGAATGGAGAAATGGGTATCCAGTATTACTCGTGTTCAACTCCGACTACGAGAAGAAAATATGGAATAGGATACATGATGAGCGATATCGTTCGTATCCGCTCCGATTGCACCCTTAATTATGAGAGTATATATATGTCTCAAAATTTCAGGTTTAAATTTAGCAATATATGTGAAAATGGTACTTTTTGTGTACAACAAACTTCTGCTGTTTTCAGGGAGGTCTATACTTAAATTGTCCATTGATTTACTGCTCAGTTCCTTGAGCCCCCAAGAAAGGTCATGGCATCGAGAGGGCCAGATATTATTATTTGGCTGTCCATTCTTAAGTTGGTTAATTTTGAGTACTCCCTTTAAAGCCTGATTTTTTAAAACAACTGAAAACCGTCAGTGAAGCTATCTAAAAACATAACAGATCGAATAGTTCTGTATGATGTTTCTGTAATTTTCTGAAAGAAAACGATTGATCTCAACTCATTGTCTCAACTAAGACTACCATGGTAACTGATGCAGCTAGCACCTGGTTTGTCCCAGTGCAGACCCATATCTGCTATTGCATATTTCTCAATTCTCATATCTTTTTTCTTTCCTTGAGTTTCATCTTTTTCATATCCTTAGTTGTTCCTTTTATAAGTACAACTGATCTATGAACTTTCTATTATTTTTCAAATTAAGTGCATGAAATTATGGTAGCAGTGAGCCAAGAATATATGGCATGGTAAACAGTTTTAGTACGTCAGCAGTGGCATCTGTTTTCCTCAACATGACACATTATTTTAGAGGTCATAGAGTACAACATCAATGTTCTGCAAGCTAATTTTACTCTTCAATCGAAGGACTATATATAACTCATAAATATGAAATGAATAGTGTCTACAATCTAGGTTATAGGAATATATAAGGATCGGTAAAGTTTCCTGAATGACATTTCTTTTCCATCTTTGTGCTCTATCCAACAAGCGTCTAAAAGCTGATTTATACTAGAATTAGGCTATTTTTATACTAAAATTAGCAACACTTTAGCTTTCTAGTATGAACTTTGCATCTTATGTTCCAAGCTTCCTGCAACATTTTGCATTGACTGTAGACATCAGGATTAATCGCTAAAACAACTCGTTTTTTCTTTTCACTTTGGTAACATTTCTCATCTGGCCCAGCAGCTAGCTGTACCCTGCTATAAAGTTTCGCAATAACTTTGAACCCATGTAGGTATGTTGCAATCATCGCATATTTGGAGGTGCTGGGAATAGCATGGCTAATCATTTCAATCTTGATGTTCACATTCCTGCACTCTCTCCGGAGAGATTACAGCTTGTGGGCGTTGAACCACGTCAGGGGAATCTTGTGCAGTGGTTGATGGAGGAACATTTGCAGCAATTACGGGTGATTTCCATATTTGGTTTTGGTGGTTTGGGCAAGACAACTCTTGCTATGACAACATACCAAAGTATATCTGCAATAAGTGGACGTTTTCAATGTCAAGCTTTTGTAACTGTGTCCCAAAGGTTTGATGTCAAGGTGCTGATGAGAGACATTCTTCTACAAACTGTTCAGCCAATTTATCAACAAGGTTGTCATTCGTCAGCAGGAGCTGGTGAAGCATCCCTGGAAGACCCGCTCAAAGGGATGGAAGCATGGGATGTTGGACAACTTGCAAGCATGCTGAGGCAGCAACTGGAAAACAAGAGATATCTCATTGTTCTTGATGATATTTCGAGCTTAGCTGCATGGGAAGGTATTCGATTTTCTCTGCCTAACTCAAATAATGGTAGCAGAATACTGGTTACTACACGAATCAAAGCTGTAGCACATACTTGTTTTTCTCATGAGTATGACCGAGCTTACGAAATCGAACCTCTCACTGATTGGGAATCCAGAGACTTATTTTTCAAAAGAATATTTGGTAGTGCAGTTGATTGTCCTCAGAACTTAAAGGAAAATTCATCAAAGATCCTGGGAAAATGCGGGGGGTATACCCTTAGCCATATGTCAGTATAGCAGGCCTCTCGGCCAGCAAGCCAGTGCACAGTAAAGATCAGTAGCGGAAGATTTGTACCCCTTTTGGTTCAGAGCTTGAAAACAGTCCGTCACGTGAGAGATTGAAGCAAATACTTGAGCTTAGCTATAATGATCTTCCTTACCACTTGAAAACTTGTTTATTATATTTAAGCATTTACCCTGAGGACCATAATATCAGAAGGAAAAGTATACTGAGACGATGTGTAGCAGAACGCTTTGTGACTGATAGGCGTGGGCTAAGTGTGTTTGAGGTGGCAGAAATCTACTTTGATGAATTCATTAACCGAAGCGTAGTTCAGCCAGTGGACATGAGCTTTACTGGGTTCATGATGTGATGTTGGAGATCACAGTGTCAAAGTCAATTGAAGAGAATTTTGTAACTCTTGTAGGTGAACAGCACACTTCAGTTCCACAAGAGAGGATTCGGAGGCTATCTGTTCATAGTGGAACTGCAAAAGATATCGCCACAGTGTTATCCCATGTCCGGTCATTGAGCGTATTCGAAGATGGAGAAATATTAGAGTTTGGCTGGATGAAACTAATGAGAGTATTAGACCTAGAAGGCTGTGAAGTTCTGAGAAACCGAGATCTCAAAAACGTGTGCAGGCTGTTTCAGTTGGAGTATCTTAAGTCTCAGGAAAAACAGGTGTTATGGAACTCCCTCCACAAACAGGAAACCTGCAGAAGTTGGAGACACTGGGTATAAGGCAAACAGGCATAAAGCATTTGCCTTCTGGCATTACCAATCTAAACCGTTTAGCAAACTTGCTTGGTGGGCGAAGATCTTATAGCTACAATGGCTTGTGGCCTATTTCCAAGTTCTTGGGGTACATGTCCCTAACAAACTTGGCAATTTGGTTTGTCTTACAACACTGACACAGATAGAAATCAGTCTACTTCCTGTTACATGAGTGATCTGGGGAAATTATCTCAATTGAGGAAGCTAGGAGTAATGATGTTTATTGATGATGACAACAACTGGGCATCCCTGATCTCTGCACTTGAGAAGCTAAGCGGCAGCTTGTGCTCTCTATTACTTTGGCTACCTGATGGCAGGATCAATTTTTATTCTCTCGATTCATTATCAACTTCCGAGGAGGGTTAGGAAAACTAACTGGGTGGTTCCCTTTGCTTTCCAATCTCACCGAGTTGACCCTTCGTGCAACCGAACTAAGTTCCAAGGAAGACCTGAAGGTGCTTGCACGGTTGCCTAGCCTGCTCTACCTTAGGTTGCATCGCAGTGCGTTCACTGGGACAAAATTTACAGCTTCAGCATAAGACTTCCTATGTCTTAAACTGCTCGTTACTCATCTTGCCGTGTTTGAAGCTTTGAATGTGAGGATTGAAGAAGGGACCCTACCTAAGCTTGAGAAGCTAGAGCTGTCTCTGTTTGAGGAAGCTTCCATTCAAGAGCTCTCTGATATCAAGTTTCTTCCGAATCTTAAGGAGGTATTCGTCTGTACATGTCCAGGAAATACCATGGAGGACATTGTGCGCCCTCTGATGGTTGAAGCTGAGAACAACCTGGGCCAACCCACTGTCACTCTCATGGCAAACCAATGGATAGCTGAGAAGTCAAGGTACCGCAATGTGAATGTACTGGACCAGTTTATATAGATACATTTTGTTGTGGGCTGAATTCTGTAGCTGATGGCGCACCCGACTTGAGGTCAAATATTACGGATCACTTAAAACATTTTTGTACTTTTTTTCTTCTCTATGGATATTAAGCCCTTTTTTGGTACGTAACCTAACGAAAATTGATGGAATATTGGATGATGGTGCATTTCAACATATAGAAATAGCAAGTACTAGAATGCTCCGTTTGTTAAACAAAAGGAAATGCAAGTACACACGCCATCGGTAGGGATTAGGGAGCCACAGCCCATCGCACCATGCGGGCTCCTCAAACCATTGAGAGTGCCTACTGGTCTCCTGGATCATGAATGCTTACTTGCATACCTGATTACCGGTAAGGGCACTGCTGAACTGATATTTACATGGATGAAGCTATCGATCGAAGTACGTGTAAACAGACAATCTTTGCACTGTTACTACCTTCAGCAAACAAACCTGGTTTCCAATTCAATGTACTACCTTCATTAACTACGCATTTCAATTTGAGAAGCAACTCAAGACACCGGGAAAAAATCCCTACAGAATTGACACAGTTAATATGACTTCCTGACCAAAAGAACGAAAGAATACAAGAGTAGTGCAGAAGGCTAGAATTAACATCCTCTGATTGTGGAATATAGTGCTTTGGGCAGGCAGACAAATGTATTAGGACCTTATTCTGAAATCCTAACATGAAAATCCTGTGCGGTTTTGCTAACAAAAACATAGCTTGGGATACTGAATGATAATTAGAAAAATTGATACAAAGAAGTATTATTTACAGACTACAGCCTCCGTGCTCTTCAAGTACCAGCAAACCGTACACGTTGTGCCTACTAGGATGGAAAGAACACTGGCATCATCAAAATCAACTGGCAAAACAAAACCAGCAAGCAAAGCATAATCAGCAGAATGAATCAGCTAGTGCATAAAAATAGCGGCCATTGCTGGTATGATGAAATAAAAAGCAATGGTTGAATTCAGAAAAGGTTGGCGCATACTTACTGCTTCAATACTCGGCACTGTATTCAATGTTATAGAGCAACTCCCTACGACCGTCACCACCCATTCGGTAGTTGAACTGTTTAGACAGGGATTGCACTTTCTCGTCACTATCAGAGTCCGATTCACGGGAGCAGCGTCTTCGGACCTTCTTAAGCATCTCCTTTGAAGGAGTAAAGCCCGCATCAACCTGAACCAAACATGGTTTGAGAAAATACAGATGGACAAGAGAAGGGTAAGTTCAACTGACCATCTCATCGATTACAGCAAGAGCAGCTTTTGGATCTCGCTTTACAAGATGTGTGTCGACGAGTAGGGAGTATGTTGTTGCATTTGGCTTAACACCAAGGCTAACTAAATGCTGGAAGACGTTACAAGCTTCCTCTGTCTGTGCAACACAAAAGGGCATCACAGATTGAAGGGATTGTTACCCAAGTGGCAAACAGAAAAGCCGAAAGAGGTCGTAAAAAAGATCAAGGAAACATAATAGGCAATAATAATACCCTTTTCAGCTTTCCAAATGCATACAACAGGGCATTGTACGAATGTATGTCAGGTGTAAGTCTGAACTTTTCCTTTATTGCCTCAAAAGTTTCATATGCTCGCTCAAGATCCCAAATGTTTGCACATCCTAATATAACACAGTTAAGAGCAGCAACAGATTTGTATGGTGGATCTGCGGAACTCAGATTCTCCAATTGAACATACACCTGCGGATAGGAGCCTACAGTGTTAGGGTATTCCATTATACTTTGTGAAAGAAAAGCATAACAGGGCAATAAAATGATCGTCCAAGAATACCAAGTCAGCTTCACAAAGATCATGCAGTTATAAACATAATCACACAAACGCAGAGACTTAATAACCATGTTGAGAATTCTGATTTTACAAGAGCAACTTTCAAGTCTCAATAGGAAAGTGGGTCACAGACAAAAATGCTAACTTATTATTTAAGCACATGCTATTGTAAGTTTGTAACAGCAAGGAACTGAACTGCAGAAGGCTACCATTGTACTGTCATTGGAGAACAAAAGGCACAGTTCACCACAAATACTACAGTAGTACTGTTAACCAAGGAAAAAATTAACATAGAAGAAATAGCACATTGAATTTTTATATCAAAAATGGAAACAAATAGCCTACATAAACTCTCAGCAAAGAAACATGTAAGCTATGCCACAGCATAGAAAATGGATGCAACCATGTCACTAATAGGACTATGCATGCATAAGTTTTCATTATTAGCATATAGTAGATAATTTTCTTAAAAAATGGTATCCCTCTAAGCATTTTGTGTCTCAAACTCAATCCATTACAGATAGCAAGTCTAAGTGAATCTACCGAGTCCAGTGTGGTGAAGCCGTCCTTGCAGCAAGCAACAACAAGTGGTCGCAAGGAAGTAAATGGTGAGAAGAGCTCCATATCAATATCCTCAGAGTTCGCATAGGCATTTTCAAATTCACGAAGGGTCCCAAAAGCTCGTTGAAGTTGACCAATTGACGAATGAGCATAAATCTTGGCAAGATATGTCTCTGGAGTGGGTGCTCTTTTCTGGCGCAAGGATTTCCGTAGTATCGACCAAGCAGCGTTCAATAGGTCAGTGCTATAAGTTCTACCAGCAGCACTTAAAGCTGAGAGTACTAAACCTTCATCAACTGAAAGGTGAAGAGGAGGTGTAGCATGCTCACCACGAGCAATCCATCTCGCAAGAAATTCCAAAGCAAAAAGAGCTAGCCTGCTATTGTTAGCTTCAAAAGCAGCTTCTGCTATGTCAATGCACCAGGACCATTGTGGACACAACACTTTGTTCTTATCTGTAGCCTGAAATAAACCAATTGCACCATCATAAACATGGCAGCCAAATTATTCTAAAGTTGGACTACATACATACACACACACATACATACATACATACATATGTGTGTGTGTGCGCGCATGTGCGTGTGTGTGAAAGCCCTATTCCAAAAGAACAAATATCAAAGGCCCATCGGTATAACCCACAAACCACTAATGATTGAGACCATCTGCAATATCGGAATCCCAAATAACATACACACACTAGATTAACCATCCTAAAGAATAAGTACCTTGCACTTCTCTATGACTGATGCCAATGTGTCCAATCTCCCAGATCTTACACATGCTCGGACATAATCAGCAAAAACAGTTGAAGATATCATGTAGCCTGATTTAAGCATCAAATCCAAATATTTCAAAGCTGAGTCAACACGGTTCTGTCTAATCAGCAGGCCTACAACCAAATTGTAGGATTCATCATCTGGTAAAGTTCCTGTTTGCAGCATCCTGATTTCAACAGATAGACAATCATTTTCAAAGTCAAATGTATTGCAGTGGAGTCTCACACGAAACTATACTGACCTTAAAACAACATATTTTGGTAGAAACGAGCGTACGAACTATTGGCATACTAAACACATAGGGAAAAAAACATAAGCACTTAAGAAGAATAGTAGAAATCAATATTCAATACAACACATAAACAATTTTTTTTAACATTAACCTTTGTCAGCAAACTTGGTAGTCTGCACAATTGGTTTAAAAGTACTTACACCTGTTCAAAATATAAGTTCCTAAATGTTATAGCACAAATATCATAGGCACTTCTTAGTTCTTAAGGTACAACCTCACTATGTACAATACAAGTTCAGGATGCAAAGTTGATCAATCATCAGAGGTGACACGATAATGTAGATTTTGTCTCCGAGCGAAGCAAATCTCACACAATGTCATCAACGATCTCCACACATCCAGCTCAAGCTAATGTTCACAATATTTCTGATTTGCCCTGTCCTATAAATTTTTGCTAAACTACTTGCGATACTGTAGTTGACTCCTATACAGGCATATCACAATTCACAACATATATCAGCCAATGAAATGGCAATACTCTCACACCCAAAACAAGAAAACCCACCGTTCGACGAGCTTCTCCGCGCCTTCGGACTCCTGGGCGGTGACCATGCTCTTGAGGACGAGGTTGTGCGAGGCCGTATTGGGCGTGACGTCGAACTCGCGCATCTGCTCGGCGAGATCGAGCATCTCGTGCGGCAGGGCCCCCGCCATGAGGTTGGCACGGAGGTAGTGGTTGAAGAGATCGACGTCCGGGCGGTTGGGCTTGCCCGTGGCGGCGTCGAGCGACCTGACCCAGAACTCGAAGAGCTGCTTCATGTCCTCCCACCGCTGCTCCGCCATCCACTCCGCGAAGGTCTCCTTGAGCTCCGCGGCGCCGAGGGTGGCGGAGAAGGCGGCCATGCGGTGGTGCGCCGCGAAGGGGCTGGCAGCGACGACGGCGGGGAGGAGGGAGGAGGGAGGGTTGGATGCGGCGGGGTTGCGCCAGTTGTCTCCGTAGAAGGGGCTGCCGGAGCTGGGGTTCGGGGGGAGCGGGGCGGCGGAGGGGGCGGATGGGGGCGGGGAGAGCTCTGGTTGCTGGGGGAGCGCGCGGGAGGAGGAGATCCCGGCGCGGAGGAGGAGGGGGAGAGGCGCCGGGGGCTTGCAGTGGCGGCGGAGGAGGAGCGAGGTGGCCGCCGCCGCCGCAGCCATGGTGACGACGCGAGGGGAGGTTTGGGTTAGGGTTTTCGTTGGGCGGGAGGAGTGGCGTTGTGGAGAAGACGGCTGAGATCACAATCATCAGATCAGATGGGCGGGGGCGATGGAAAGGAGAAGAGGAGCGGAGCGGAGCGCCCGTGCTCAGCGTAGGAGGGTGGTTTCGTAATTTTGCCCTGTTTTAGGTCGGTGTCCCATCCCATGATTCACGGATGCTGATCCTCTGCGTTACATGGGTGCCTGGGTGGGCATTAGCTTCCACCGTTCATCCAAAATGGATGGCTGAGCTTCTGCTGGCCATATTTTTATTAGAAAGATTGTGAAGCAGCGGTGTCCTGCACATCTTCTTCCTTCTTTCACACAAAGAGAACACTCGTAACTCCAATTCCGTACGTTGTTCGGGTTGTCCCACCCCTGCCGACGACCTTCACCGCAGCCTCATTCGCCGTGGCTTCCATTTTGAGTTCAGCCATCATTACTTGGGCCTCCGTCGGAGACGAAGGTTCCATTCAATCTTCATAAATACCCTGGAGGCTGCGGACCATGAGAGGAGGTATCGTGAGCTTCTATTAGCTTTTAAAAGTTATTTTTTATTATAAATAATTTTTCTAAAGTATCTAATTTTTAAATAAAGTGTTTTTTCAAAGTGAAATTTACTAATCAATTATAGTATATAATGTATAGACTTCATTTATATCGGTTAAAATCATACACAATTATCTCTCTATAAGTTTCTCTATAAGCTATTACTATTTATAAAAAGCTAATATAAACGGATCCCAAATTACATTGAAGCCTCAGAAATGACTTTGTGCACTAACAAAATTGATGGATACACGAATGACTAAAACATAGATCTTACGAGCCAAAACAAAGGTAGAGCCTCTTCTTTTCAGCTTTTTAAAAGTTGTTTATCAATTTTTCTACAGTAACTAACTTTCAAATTATCTTTTAAGGTGAGGTCTACAAGTTAATTGTAGTATACATTGTAGCAACTTTATTTATATCGACCAAAACCACATGAGAGTTTCTATTACTCCATACTCTCTCACGAATAGCCTAAAAATCATAAGCCGTAGCAGAAAACTATAAGCCAAAACAAAAAAAATAGACCTATAAGCACACCAACATCTCTATCATCATTGCTACTATATGTCATATCTTCACATTTAGGTGAAAATATTGAAGTATAAGTGAATTATCCATTTTTTTCTCATCAGATTAAGCTTTTAAGTGAATTGCCTGAAGCATGCAACTAATATGGTATTAAAGTCAAGAGATTATGAGTTCAAGACCCGATTGATGCAATTAAAAAATTAATTGCCGCTCAAGTATAAATGAGTTGTTCGTCTTTTTTTATTAACGTAAGTTTTTGGATGAACTAATGTTGTATATACTAATAGAAAAACGTTAAGAAATTAGACTCTTCATTTGTATAATTTAGTGGGAAATAAGGCCAAATGAATGATGGAGCGGAGAGAAGCAGAGGAGTGTGCACGGTCAAGTTCATCGGCTCTGATTTTTCCCCGATCTAAGTCCCAATGTGGTTCTCACTTTCTATTGAAAGTAAGGGCAAAGAAGTCTCAACCATCCATTTTAGGTGAACGGCCTAGATTGGAGCTAATGCCACCCGTGCATTAGTAACTACTAATGCAGAGGATTTGCATCCAAACCACACTGCTTTTTTTATAGTGAGTACAATAAAAACACACACATACATATAACACCACATACACCACACACCTACGTGGGTATGTTCAATGCACATGCTTGAAGCGAGACGAAGACCCAAGAGTCTCATAGAGCGTAGGCACACACTTAACCACTCAAAGCACTCACATACACGTGTACTTACGAGCACTATTCACATAAACAACATCCAAGAGTACTGTTTATATGAAGAGTACCTATGGAAAATGGGGTGACCACGGCTCGATGCTAGGCAACTGGGGGTGCACGACCACTCCCTTTGCCAACTAAGCCAAGCTCAATCCCCCCAAACCACACTTCTTTTGATCCTAGATAAATTGGGTGGATCAGAAATAACTCTATTAAGATGAAATAGAAACTTTTCTGAAATAGAAACTTTTCATCATTATAGCGGCACGCTGACAGTGTTGTTGCCACCAAATGTTGGTGATAGTGGTGAATTCTTTTTTACTGTGGTTTATGATTTATGGCTACAATTTATAGTTTTTAACTCTAGCGTGAATATTTGTGTGAATGAACCAGCTATGGCGAGACTAATTCTGCAACTACCGCTGAGTTTCAATTGTGTGTTGATACATTACAGTTTCTTTCATGTCATACTAGAGTAGCTCATTGCCCACTTTGCTACAACATTTTTTTCAACGTCTTCATTGCCAACTGTCTTTCAAGCAAACGGTTTCTCAAATCTTTCCGGAGAAAACGTAGCTTCAGAGTTTTTTTTTTTTTTGAAAAAGGGACTTCAGAGTTGCATTATTATCCTCGTTTAAACGACAATCTTCATCATCCCATGTAAAAACATAATAATGTAAGCTTGAAACTGCTCGGAATTGACATAGACATATAGTAGTACTAAGGGGTGTTTGGATTAGCTTTTGTTGATGATTTTTAACTATAATTTATAATTTTTGATTGATAATAAATAATGATGACTGAAAAAAGTAATCTTTACAAGAAGAGGACGAGCAGTGTAAAAAATAAGGAAGAGATACGTGTGCATGATAAAAACAAGAGAAGTGAGATAGATGATGCATCCATAACATTTGTCTTATCTTCAGAGCAAGACAGTAGCGAGAGAAGTGAAGAATTCACTTTAAAAAACTAAATGTTTGTATTGATTGATAGCTTTTCTAAATAAAAATCAGTACGAACATGACCTAACCGTAGTATTCGGCTTGGCCGCGAATTCAAGAACCAGACTTCGGTTCAACGTCTCCAAATTTCTACTTCATGCCAAAAAAAAAAAAAAAAAATCTTTTGCCGCTGCCACCATATTCAATATCTTGCTTTTTTTGCGAACATATATTCGATATGTTGCTGATCAGTTTGCATATCTCTCGAACTAAAATCCTTCTACAAAGCACATCATCTTATGATTTCATACGTGTTTCTTCCGCAAAATAGAACACAGTTACATTCTCAGTTGAGCAGATACAGGAGCTCAGCAGATTTTTTTTTTTTACCAAGGTGTATCAGAGAAGTGCTTCCGTGGTGCAGAACTTTACTACAATAAAAACAGATTAAATCTTCTCTTAATCTCAGCACTCAGAATTGCTTCCCCTCTATTGAAGAATTTCCAATAAAATATAACTTCGGGGAACCGTACGAGATACACATAATCTAGGCTATATGGGCTCCTTGCAGTATATTTGGTTACACAAAGGTACCTACGAGTACAGGGAAGAAAGTTAAAATGCTAAATACCAACAAGATAGAACTTCAGACGATGTAAACAGAAACCACGCATCGTTATGAGCAGAAACTAGAACTCATGATGACGGCGGCACATAGCCTCAAACAACAAAACCATATCCACAGCAGCTCGCCAAGCCCCCAAATCAGAAAATGTGAGCCACAATCATCAAAACAAAGGGCAAGTATGAGTAACTTACAAGGTGCAAGATGAGCAAACCATTCAATATCAGTCCTTGCACCGACTAAATGAATCTTGAAGAATATTGATATCCAAATTGCGGCCTGTGGCAAAATAAAGATTTATGACTGGTTTACAAGTAGCTGATGCTTAACTACTGAGTTTTGAAATATACCTATGACAACTATCTTGTTCATGCGAGATTCTGTCTCTGACCATTCTCGAGCCGGTAAAACCTCATAGACTTCCCTCACTGCCTGCATAAGGGGAAAAACAGGCTTCAGTAGTGACAATCTGTGCAACAACAGTCACATTTACCCAACTGCAAAGCACAATTTTCTAGTGATTGGTTTGTATATAGGGGGATAGGATGGAATTTGCTTGATAACTTTAGCTTATCATGTAGACCTGTAATGTATGAACTTGATCTGAGTTGTGGATATGTAAAATCCCTTTACAACGATATATATCAATATCAGACTTCCTTTCCCAAAGAAGATCCTCAAGCCATGATTCCACCTGTAAAAACAAATTGCATCAGACAAATATGTAAAACTGACAATTGGAGATTGAGCATTAATTGGCTCATGAACTGAGAAACCTAGGACATGTATTAAGGCGTAGATACTGGACTATTAAATATCCTTTTCTAATATATAGGAGTGAGTTTTACATATCATTTTTTTTTCTCGAACACGTAGGAGAGCTGCGTATCATTATATTAAGAAGAAAGAGAGTCAAACAGACATTTAATAGTCCAGCAAACATATCATTTAGTCCAGCAGACAGAGGAAGTATGGAGCATTTTATTTTTACATGTCTCAATAAAAGATTATCTTCAAAATCACTAATTAAAATACATCTATCTCAACACATGGGAGCTTAAAAGAAGCAATACGAGTCAAATAGTGTTTCCAAAATTGTTGCTGCAACATCAACCAGGAAGGAGTGTTACAAAATTCATAAACTGGAATATCTTCGGAGTACAGATCTTACAATTACTTGTTCCATGGAACTTCTTAAAAGCACCTATGTAGTATGAAATGAGGCTGCCACATATTGTGGAATAGTAAATGAAACAGGTAGACAAACTTTCAAGTTCTAACAAAACTATGGAGTGTGTACAGAAGAGATCAACCTGACATTATAATTATCAAAGTATCCCAAAACTGCAGCTGTCAACCTGACATCCTAGAATAACAAATCTCTTTCCAATCTCCAATAGTAAGTCCATGTGTTTAAGATGAATGAATAAATATTTTATTCGATCTTTCTTAAAATTGTCCAATAGAAATGTTTTCTAGATTGCATCTGCATTACATAAATTGTGCTGATGTGGTTCATTTTAAGGAGAGAAAGTACCTTAGCCAAGGAAACTGGATCCTGCTCATAAATGCACAAGGTAGAAATACTGTTGTCATGACGACGATTAGGTGGTACTGATTTACTGTACTCCAGAAGTTCTTGCAGTTGTGATGAATTCTAGGGGGAAATACATTTTTAAAAAAAGTCAAGAGTCAAATCCCCGAATTAAGGTGTTCAAATTTTGTTGAGCACAAGGAGCCGTAGCTAGCAATAACTACAAAGAAGTACCAAAAGGCAGTAAGCAAGTAAAGCTTTCGTATCTGGAATTTTGGTTGGTCCCCTGGATAGGAAGTTGACAGTTCTATCAACATTCTCAGTGTGGTTCACTTCAAAAGAAATTTACTGATCCGCACATCAATGTACACGTATTCATTAAAAAGGACAACGAATTAATTTTCTGTTGATTTTTCATTTCGATTCTTACAATTCAGACCCTATAAGAATAGTGTTGATGAGTGGTTTAACATTTTAACACCCTAAAGGGTACATGAAGTATTAGGAAGGATAGGTTATATATTTCAATTTACAGGAATAATTGCTAGTTAGCATGAGCATATAGATGCCCAGAAAAACATTTCACTGACTTATTGGTTAGCCATATTTTTAAGAACTTCAAGCTAAATGAATCTATCTTTTGCTGATAAGCTTATGGCTATAGAGTTCAAATGATCTTTTGTTTTGGACGCATTTATTGGTAAGACTTACCAACGGCAGCGGCATCTTGCAGTCACGGCAACGGGAGGTTGCAGCAGGGAAAGTATTGCTGGCAAGGAAGGTATTGTTGGATATGGAACAGTGTCAGCGGAGGGATCTGTTGATTCGGCAGAAGATAAGTCTAATAAGTAGTTTCCTCTCTAAGATATTATTGTTAGGGTACTATTAGTTGCTTTCCTAAATATGTTATCCCTTCCTTTAGAATTCTGGGCGCCTACTCTATAAAGGCTGCCATTGTTTCTTAGCTAGAGATCAATCAATAAAATAACAAGTTATTCAACCGGTTGGTTACAGATCAGAGCCTCCATTAGGAGGGCGATCCAGTGCTTCCTTGGCCTGCTATCTTCTACCATAACATCTTGGTATCAGAGACAACGTTCCTAAGGCCATCATGGACGACGCTAAGTCCTTCATAGACATCAACAAACAATTGGTGCAGATTTTCCAGGTAGTGAGCGGCCACCAGGAGAAACTCGATAAACAAGAGAAGCGCCTTGCACCTGGATCTAGTCGCCAGCTGAGGAGAACAGTAGCAGATGAAGAGGAGTACGAGGAAGGCGCCAGCGAGGCACGTGGCAACAGCGGTTATGGAGTGCCACGCTTTCACAAGCTGGCCTTCCCAATGTTTGATGACAAGGAGGACCCCCTGCCATGGTTGAATCGTTGTGAGCAATTTTTTCGGGGCAACGTACGATGGAAGAGGAGAAAGTTTGGTTGGCGTCCTATCACATGACCGAGATGGCACAACAATGGTACTATCGCTTGTAGCAGAGCAATGACATTCCCACTTAGCCTTGCTTCGTCGAGTATGTAAATCTTCGCTTTAGGCCTCCCATACAAAACAATCAGTTGGGAGAACTTATCTAACTTCGCTACACAGGCACCATTGAAGAATTTCAGGATCAATTCCTCTCTCTTCTTTGCCGGTGCGATGAGATGATTGAGAAGCAATAGGTGCAATTTTTCACGGCTGGTCTTCGCAACCCCTTGCAGACCAACGTGGAATTGCATAATCCGTCAACCCTTGAGGTGGCCAGCCAGCCATGAGCCTGACACGGGCATACGCCAACAGGTTGACGGTGGATGACATGGAGGAGTCCAAACCGGTCTTTAAACCGGTGGGTTTCCCTCTACCGGCGGCCCATGTCTGCAGCTCATCTTCGATCATGCCAGCCACACCCAAGGGCAGGCCGACACCAATACCATAGCTAGCACTAGCCGCAACACCAACTAAGAACCCAGTCTCACGATTTCATCATCTCACTGCTGAGGAGATGGCGGAGCAACGTCTCAAGGGCTTGTGCTTCATTCCTTTGGATGGTTACAACATTGTGCTGCGTGCAATGGCTTCACACACTGGGGCTGATCCTCTGGGACTTCGACAAGCTCGTCATGTCGATTATACTATTAGTTGCTTTCCTAAATATGTTATCCCTTCCTTTAGAATTCTGGGCGCCTACTCTATAAAGGCTGCCATTGTTTCTTAGCTAGAGATCAATCAATAATACAACTAGTTATTCAACCGGTTGGTTACAAATCTGAGCCTCCATTAGGAGGGCGATCCAGTGCCTCCCTGGCCTGCTATCTTCCACCATAACACCTTCTGAGAATAACTATCTGAGTTTGCAGAGATCAGGTATAACACTATACATCTAAATAACTTAGTTCCCATATGTTGGCATGGCTAGAATTAGTTTCCATGCATTAGCATGATTAGAATTGAAATCGTACTTAATAAAACAATTGTTTAGCAATCAACAATTCAAGATTTCTTTGCGCTGAATAGAAAGAAGAAATAGCTGAATGTAAGTTCTTAACTAGCTTACTGACCTTGGCACCATATGCTTGCTGGCCAAATACTTTATTTAAGTCAACCTGACACCGTACAGACCGCACCACTGTAACAAGAGCATTGACTTCATGAATCTGCCTTTCCAAATCCTCGAGATCGTCTTTTACTAAGTCAATTTTATTCAATATCACAACATCCTGTTACATAGGATTTTAACACTTGTTAGTTATAGTTGTTTGGACTTCACCAAACATGATGAATTTCAGCCTCAGCAGAATCAACAAAAGGAATTCCAAATTCGAAGCAAAGACCCCACCCCCCCCCCCCACCCAACACACACACACAAAAGGAAAACATGAATGATAGAAACCAGAGAACATTGAGGACAAGTTACCGCAAATGCAATTTGATGAAATGCTTCAGGGAATGAAGAAGAGTTTTTGTGCTCATCAATTTGCAGCCTGAAGTTTTTTGCATCAATAACCTGTGGACAAGCAGTAAAAAAATAGTCCAATACAATGCGGTATTTTCAATTGTGATCTAAATAGACAGACACATTCCAAAACAAAAATTGTAACAAAAAATGTAAGATATTATAAGACTAAGGGCCTGTTCTTTTTGGCTGCGGCTGATGACTTTTGGCTGCGGCTAATGGTTTTTTGGCTGTTTGCGACAGAGATTGTGGAAAGAGAGATACTCGCTTGCGATTTTTGATAGTACAGATATTAGTTTTTTAACGTGTACTACAATTAACTTGTATACACCATCTTAAAAAAATATTCCGTTTAAAAGTTAGTTACTGTAGCAAAAGCCAAAAGCGGCTTTTAGAAGCCGTAAAGAACAGGTCCTAAGAAGGAGAAAGGAGAAAGAACACAACAAGGGTATGCTATGCATGTGATTAGCAACAGTGTTTTTCATTCTGAAAAATGATGATTGACAGCTGTGGCAACAAAAAAAAAGGTTGAACTAACCGTAATGATAGAGTCTAGCCTAATTGATGACTCCAATTGATCATCTAGCCAAAGAATAGAAACAAGTGGTGCAGGATCAGCCAATCCAGTTGTCTCAAGTAAGATGTGATCCATTCTGCAGCACATAGAATGACTCCGAAAAATTAGGACAATTAACTTCAATTTACATCATCATAATTTATAAGGCATTACTATCAAATCCAACCTCTGATATTCTCGAAAAAAAACTACTTCTGATGAAAAGTGTTGTTGAAGATGACCCATTAGACATTTTTGAATCAGTACACAGCATAAACAGAAGAGCGCATCAAAGTATTAAACTAAAATTCTAGTATTTCAGGTAGGACTAAACAGGCAACCAGCCATCTTTAGCAACAACAAAAAAATGGTCCCCTGTTCATGAATAAGCAGGATATACATAGTTTTGAGCTAAAACAGAATATCAATATCAAGTCAGAACATGTCAGCATCAGCACATTAAAAGGTACAGAGAATCAGAGAACAAACAAGTTATAATAGTAGGGCACATACTTATAGGATCCTGTATTGTATGTAAAGTATCCACACATAGATAGGAATATATGTATTTACCTATCCTTTCTCTGCACAAGCCGCTCAAGTGCTTGAACCAGGCTGTGTTTTACAGTGCAACAAACACATCCATTTGCCAGCTCCACCCATTCCTCAACAAGTGCACCACCTTGCCCCTCGTTGATCATTGCCCTCTCAACTCCAATTTCCTCTCCGAACTCATTTAGTATTACTGCAATTTTCTTCCCATGTCGTGCACTCAAAATGTAGTTTACTAACTGAAAGTTGTAAGTTCAGAGAGCAACTGTTAACCCGTAGAATTCCAATTATCTAAACTAAAATTTGTCTGATACATTTAACCCGTAGAATTCCAATTATCTAAAGTAAAAACTGTCTGATAAATTTTACACAACACTCTGTCAATAAGTACAACTGTACAAGTACAACTAGGAGACATGCTAAGGTGAGATGCACTATAAATTACGTCAACAAAACCTGAATTGCAAATGACAAACTTAGAGGAACTGTAGGGATGATGGTAGACTTACTGAATTACTCATCCCGGTAGGGCCAAGATAGATGAAACTAGGATTCAATTTGGTGACTGGTGAGATTAGAGGTGTCCTATCAGTACTACTTTGCATAGCGGATATAGAGTAGCAGGCGACATATCTCTGATCCTATGTAGCACCATGATGCTGACACGCCTACTTCTCCAAGCCCAGCCGGCGGAGGGAGCAGAGATTGGGGGGTGGTTAGGGCACGGAGGAAAATCTCACCGTGGACTTGCCGGCGCCGAGGTAGCCGGTGATGACGGTGACGCCGACTGGCGATGCGGGGGCTGCGGCGGCGGAGGAAGTGGGCACCGGAGGAGACAGCGTATGCGGCGGGAGCTCAACGGCGAGGGGAGGGCAGTCGCTGTCGTCCTCCATGGCCGCCGCCGAGAGACGAGAAAAGGGCAAGGTCGAGAGCTGACGAGTGGTTAGGTGTCAAGTTTACGTTTTGGGTTTTGGGCTTTTGGCTCGTGTGTGTGTGTGTGAGATGCAATGTTAGCGAGCATAGAAACATTTTTTTCCACTAAATTCTCACCTGTCCGATCTACATCCGACGGTCTCGATCAACCCAACATGTACTGCTGTCCGCTTAGGCGCTTACCCATTGTAGGCCCCTTTTGGAGGGAATTTTTCCAGAATCTTGCAAAATTGAAACTATTCACTGTGCAATTCTTTCCAAACAAGCCTTATTGGTTATTGTGTATGTATAGCCACCACGACATCTTGATTCGTGCCACTTGCCATAGCCTAAATAAAAATGATCCATTATTTTGTATTCTACCCCTACATATTCTAGAACAAAAAAGAAACATATACTCCTCTGTTGTCAAATATTCCACGCTTTTTACCAAAAAGAAATATTTTTCGTCTCCTTCAAATGGACACTAGCCTAGCATTATTTGTCCATAGAGCATGCTCGTGAAGAACAATAAAAAAATATAGGTAAACTTTCTTTTTCCTACAAAGGTCATAGATGATGCGCCTGAGTCAAAATGTCTTCCCAACATTAGGCTCATGGGACCAAATCCAAAGAATTATTTCGAAGACGGAGACATGCAGGGTGAGCCATGCACTTCATAATTCATTTGTGGGCCAACATGACGGGCTCACTACCCCAGAGGCCCAGACAACTACAAGAACCTGGACGGGGTGTATGTAGCTGATGGTGCAGGTAGGGTCTCAGTAAATGGACCCCTTCAATGGCCATCTTGACCTGAAAATTTGCAGTACTAAGTTCTCCTAGTCTCATGTTTTTCGTTTTTTTTTCTCGTATTCATTTGCATCATCCGCTCTAGATTAATATGCCATTTTTATTTTTATATTTTTTTAAATTTAATTATACCCAATAAACCAACTCAGCTACAGTGTTTTTCAATCAGCTACAGTGTTTTTTTCAGCAAAAGCCAAAAGATATCGCTATTCCGATCACCACCTAAAGAGGTCATTGGGATGGATGATTAGGAGAGCTGTGTAATTGGCTGTCATGGCATTAAGCAAAGTTTCGAATGCCAAGAAGAGCGCATTTCTTTTTCGCAAAAACGCAAAAAGCGTGCGCTTCATTCAATAAAAAGAGGAAGATATCACTGTTCAGAATTCCGTTTTCGTGTAATACCCCACCCATCATCTGGGCCTAGAGTGCTACCATTATTGCATAATATTACCATTTTTAACAACTGCTAACTGTTTTAAGTAAACACTACTTTTATTCATAATATAGTGATCGCTTACACCATATCATTTTAAGCAACTATTCTAGTATTCTAGTGAAGTTTAAACATAATAACAAAAGCTAATATGTAAAGTGTTGCTGGTACGTAGAATTATTCCTATGCTACTCCCGCCCATGTATGACGTTCTTAGCAGTCACCTAAAAAAATGAACAAAGTAAGAGTGAACCCGAATATTCAATAAGCACACAATAGACGATGACAGTGATGTCTGCGTAGCAGTTCAGTTGGTCCCTTCTCTTGCCGTCTTGGTCGGCCGCGCCCCTAGCTTCTCCTCCTTTTCTTCTCTTACACCTGTGTTCCTCTCCTGCAGTCTCTCTCTCTCTCTCTTCTTGCTCCCTTTCTTATGGTGTGGATGGCTTCAATGGGTTTTTGGTGGCTGTGCTTGCCTCTGGTTTGGTTTTGTAGATGGGCTCTGGTTGTTCACTATCTTGGCAGAGAAAAAGGGAATGCAGTGGCTTGTGGGGGAGAAATGAGGTGGCAATGTGTTTGCTTGGCTTATAAGTGGGGAGGTTACGGCTGACCTCCTCCTACCCCTATTTAGCATTGGTCGGTTATATGCCTTAAGGGCATTTTGGTCTAAAAGGTAAGCTTGTACTGCTTGGGGTCCTTCTACTACGGCAGGTAAGGATGGAATTTTTTGCCGGATGATGAAAACCCAAAACGCGAGATGGTGCCGACTGTTCCTGGACAGTCTGGGAGCCTCAGTGAGCGCTAATTCATTCGGCATTTTTAAAGTCGAATGGGTTCTGACGGCAAAACATTTTATTTTCTTTTATTCTCTCTTAGATTGTTTCATTTCTCACTTTTCTTCTCTTTTGTATTCTAGTGGTATTACATTTCGAGCCAGGGTAAGAGGTCAAGAAGAGCGCATTTCCATGCAGTGTCCCATGAGTGTAGGACTACTATCAATTTGTGGTTGTATGGAATCCTTCCTTCGAAGTTCCAACTGGATGTTCAGAAAATACAGGTAATAGAAATAGAATTGACATTGTTTGATGCCGATTTATAACTTTGAACTTTATTTTTTACTTGACAGATGCTAGTGGGGAACCCTTTGCTTCTAATGTCAGAATTTACTTCCTTTTATGTGAGAGATGTACGAATCCTATTTGCTGGGCGTTCCAGTTATTCTTTTTACCAATCTTTCTCTCCGCAGTCGAGAGTGATGTATTTCCCTCAAAGCGACTAGTGATTTTGATCTATACTTTGTCATCTGCATAATTGCAGTACGGGTACGAGGAAATAAGTTGGGGGTAACAACATTGCATGCCAAATATTTCGCAGTGTGCCTTTGGTGAGTGATGAGATACATTCGATTTATTTTCTCCTAATGATGCAATCATCAAGCGGTCGTGAACTATGAACTTTGCACTCTGCTTCTCTGTGAGGTTTAGGTACCTTAGATTTTCCAGCACCCTAAGAAGAGTGCAGCACTGCAGCCTGAAAGATTCCTCAGGTAAGCTAAAAGAACTTGTATTGTATGTACTAAGAAGCCGAAGACTCACTGCATAAACTTCTCTGCGACAATTTCTGGGGGGGAAAAAGGCTACCAAACATGATCCAGGACACTTCTTGGTTCGAACACTACGGCAGAAATGGCAACTATAAGTATATGACGTATAATGCACGGACGTTGACATGCAAGTTCTGCTATTTTCTTTCTAAGTTGACTAGTTTGTTTATACGATCCTAGTCTCTTGTGCTATGTGGAGTTTCTCCCCTGTTCCTATTTAGGAGCCAGTATAGGATGCCTACATTATTAAAAACTTGTGATGTTGGTGGTCAGGTTCTAAGTAGATGTTAGCATAGTAATGGAGCATGGTTTTGGAATAAGGATATCCTTACCTAGTACAATGGCCAAATGTTTTCATTGTTTTTGTTTGTTTTTTCGCTTCATTCTGCTATATCTTAGTTTACAAAGCTTCTTCATGTTCCCCAACTATATATAAATAAACTTCTATTTATTTAATCATCCCAATGACAATGTACTAAAAGCAAGTAGCATGCATGAGATGATGTTGATGAGAGTCACATTTGCTACTGAGGTACTGCTATGATTGTCACATTTTGAGGGCATGGAAAAGCTTCAGCTTTTTTTCTCTGTGAAGAGTAACCCCCAAGCTTGGCTGGTATGATCTTGCTCACTAACTAATCAACTCTTCCAATTATTACATTCTTGAATTCACATATGGTGGACTCTTCCTTTACTTCTTCTGCTAGTTCAGTCTCCTCTAATAATGTGCCAAGTTATTAGCACCTTTGACACCTCTGTTAGGCCATGAAAAATCCACCAGAAAGTCAAATTGGTTAGCTAAAATTGATGGCATGCTTAAGTTAGCGGTTGCCTACTACCTGGTCACAAATACCCATTTAGGGCTCCCTATCTTTCAGAGCCCTTTCTTGTCTAATTTTAGCAACACTGTACTGATCACTGAAGCAGGCAGGCAGGCAGATCTGGATCTGTGCTGACTGCCAAAGAAAGATTGGTTAAGTGGTTACAAGGCAACAAGAGCAATGGCTTCTGCTGAAGTGGTGAGAGGTGTTCGGTTGGTTAAGCCGCACACATTTGTGGGAACCACAAATAGAAGTTGCCTGCACACCTGACCTCTCACGGTCTCATGGCTTCTTTCATGGAGTTTCTTTTTATTGTTTTCTGCAAGGAAGTTATTTCCCATAGATCTTTGTTCCTTTACATGTATATCTTTCTCACAAGTTGGAGTGTGACCTGAGCCTTTGGCTAGATGCAAAAGTTTGTGACAGCTCATTTCTCTCTAGACTTTGGCTTGTGGTGCCTGCTATTCCAAGGATGTGATGGACTGCTAGTTCTGAACTTAAAAAAACAGTAGCATTATTCCAGGGACATTGTTGCTGATCAAGGATCATGTTGTTTGGTTTGGAGTGAAATTGAAGCTGCAATGTAACCCATTACGGGATGGATGTTCAGAAAAGACCTCGCTGATTGGGGCCTTCAGTTCAAGTCAGAGCAACTGGAGGCTAACAAGGGATTGGCACATGCAAAGCTACTGGCAATTACTGGAAAGTTAGGTAAAGTGTGTCTGTAACTCTGTATCCATACTCTCTGAAAGGAAAATTGCATAGATCCTATTCCGAAAGCTTTCAGACTAAGAAGTTTGCTCATGACTGACATCAGGAACTCTGTGGTCTGTCTTATACTATAACTATTGTTAAGTCAATGGAAGTTAATCACTTCATATATCTTAACTCAGTAAATCGGTTAATTATGCCTTCTTGTGCCCTTTTGCCAATGATATTCCGGAACAGTTCTTGCAAGCAGTAACAAGACAGTTGGTCAGCACCATAAACCTTGGCTTGAAGCACATCAACTATCCCAACTTCAGTCCGCAGATTTTAGTTTCTTTATTCTCAGGCCACAAACTGATTGGTTCTGCTAGATAATTGTGGTCAATTCGGGCCATCATCCAATCTTAGCACCATAAAGAAACCAGAAACTTTGCCTGATTTGTGGGTTACCAACATCGAGAGCTCCACCAAACAGGACGGAGCAGAAGGCCAGCACAAGATTGTGGTCCCATCTGATTGGCATTGATAAAAAGAGGTGCTTGGAGATGGTCATCAGCCATCACACCTATTTAATTCGCCGTCTCAAAATTCTTGACTATCAAGCATACATTGCAATTTTTGCTTGCCTTTTGGCAATTAACCTTCTCAACTCTGCTAAGAGCTAGTACATGATAGCCAATACATATCATATGGACCTACAAAAAAACATTGTTTTGCAAGGCAGTTTACTGGATTCAAGCAAGGAATATGCTATATTGCACACGATGTGACCTGAAGATAAAAATGTGTCCAACTAATAACAACTCCGGCTCAAACAAGAAAAGAATCAAGACTCCGATGTGCGACGGCCTGCAGGCTGCAGTTAACTCTGTGCTTTGTTGGATAGTAGAATTTTGCAGGAGCTACAGCAAGTTCCCCTCACAGAGAGACCACCTTGGTGTCCTGTGTGTCTCCCAACGCAAATCAGTTCAACAAAGGTGGGCAAGAAAGAGACATGAACAGCACAATGTTTGTGTGAGCTGTCTGTGCCTGTCTCTCCCTCTAGAGAGAGAGAGAGAGAGGGAGAGAGGGAGAGGGAGGGAGGGAAAGATGGCATGATTAGTTTTATCTTTAGCGAGGAAAACATAAGCTAGCTAGCTGCCTGCAGGCTTGCTAAAGCAACAAACAGAGGAGGGTGAGAGGGAGAAAAAGACACCGGAATGGTGAGTGAGAAGACTTGTCCTGTGTTCTGGTGGACAAGTGAACAACCCCTGCATTGATACCACATGCCATCACACACACACACACACACGCATGCATGCTAAATCCTTTTTCTTTAGTACCGGCTATTTCTGCATAAAGATTTGGTTGTTCCACTGTACTAATCCATCATTTCATCACTAGGTTGCAGCTTCTAATCATCCATCAGTCTATTCTCCCCCTTGCTTGCTTGCTGATCTCCCCTTTTAGTTGGCTCAAATAGTTCTACCCCCTGCTTGCACAATGCATTCTTTATGCACAATTGCACATTGCATCGTTATGTTGCCTCAGAGAGAGAGAGAGAGAGAGAGAGAGAGGGAGGGGGAGAGAGAGATTGGGGTCCAATGCTCTTGTTGTGCTTGCTTTATCTCGACAATGTCGCTTACAGCCACCAACCAATAGCACGACAATACTGCTGTACTAAGCTTGCAGCAACTGAAGCAATTGGTTACTTTGAGGCAGCAACTAAGCTGCTTCTGCCTCCCACAAGGCAGATCTCAGATTAATGCAGCAAAAGTAGGAGCAGAGCAAAGGTTAGCATGCATTGACCCACAAAATTCACGGGGATCAGTTACTCCTACATGGATAGCAGCTAACAGCAAGCAGATGGCAAAGTTAAAAAAATAACACTATGGCCAGTAAAAACAACAGCTTTTGAGTTAATCTTAGAAGCCAATAATTGATTCAACTCAGATGCTAAGCTCTGTGAGCTCAGATTATCATAGGATTATTAATTTAGTCCCTTCAAATAAGAGAAAATCTAAAGAAAATGTAAAAAATTTGATAGACTGAACTCTTAATTTTCCTCGAAGATTTTATCCCCTTGAGCTTGGAGCTTGAAAAGAATGAAATGAATTGAATCTGTACACATCCCCATTGATCACCTCGATTTGAGGATCAAGCTTGGCTCAGCACGGCGCGACCAAGCTTCAAGCATCCTCTGATGCAGCCGGCGGGAAGTTGAGATCAAGAAACCCCGCGATTGCCACGGAGTGCTCCTCCTCCTGCTCCGCATTGCCGCTGGCGCTGCCGTAGAGTTCGCCGTCGTCGGAGCTCGCGCCGGCCATCACGTGCGATCGCTTGTGCCCGCCGAGAGCCTGCCCCGACGCGAACACCCTGAAGCAGACCGGGCACTCGAACTTCTCCACCGCCCGTGCCGCTGACTTCTTGGCACCAATGCCGACGGCCAATGAGTCCGGCGAAGCCGACGGGGACAGCGTTCTGAACGAGGTGTACGTCTCGACGCTCGGCTCCGGCTCGGGGGCGGCGGCGGGGGCCGGGGCGACCTTGGGGGCGCTGCAGCTGGTGTTGATCCGCTTGTGGCTCGCGCGGTGGCCGCCGAGTGCCTGGTAGGAGCTGAACACCCTGCCGCACCCGGGGCACTCGTACCGGGTGCGCTTCGTCGGCACGACCTCGCATTGCTTCTTCGGCGAGCTGGAATTGGGAGTGTAATAGCTAGTCCTTCGCTTCTTGCTCTTGCCGACGTCGATGCCGGAGCCGTTCTTGATCTTGGCGTAGCCGTACTGGAGCAGAGCTGAATCGTCGTCGGAGTTGTAAGCATACCCGTTTCTTGGGAGGTACGCCTGCTTCGCCGTCGTCTTCTTGTGCTCCTCCTTCCCCGAAGGCTCCTCCTTGGCCGGCGAGTTCCACAGGCCGGTGTCGCGCGAGAGCATTAGGAGGCAGAGCGCGACGTCCTCCTGCTCCTTCTCGAACCCACTCAGCACCGGCGGCGGAGCGGGCGCCGGGGCCGCCACGCGCATCGATCGGCGCCTCCGCCTCGGCGGCGCGGCAATCACAGTCACGGCCGCTGGCACCGGCGGCTCCGTCGGCGCCACCATCTCCTCCTCCTCGGAAAAGAACTCCTCTTCCACGTCCACGTCCTCCTCGTCGTGATTCCTCGCGCTGGATGCATGGCACCTCATGTGCCCGAACAGCGACCGCCACGATAAGAACAGTTTCCCGCACTCCCGGCACGCCTTGTGCTCGCCATCACCACCACCATCCTCCTCCTCCTCGTCGGCGAAGTCAGACAGCCGCCGCGTCTTCTTGGGGTTCTCCCTCAACCCGTAACCAACCACGACATGGGAGCTCCGCTCACAGTTCACGGAAACACGCTTCAGCTCGTCGTCGGCGTCGACCTTCGCCACCGCCTCGCCGAGCGAGATATGCGACCGCATGTGCCCGCCGAGCGAGCGGCCGCACGAGAACCCCTTCCCGCACACCTTACACATGTGCATCGCCGCAGCAGCAAGCTCCTCCACGGCATCCATGTTCAAGAAGCTGGAATTCAGGATCTAGGAATCAAGAAACCGACCTGGAGGCGATCAGGAAGCGATGGGGAGGAGGATCTGAGGCAGCCGTCGCGAGCATTGGAGATCTGTGAGGAAGGAGCAAGCTTGAGGCGAGCGAGAGCAGAGAGCTAAAGGAGTAGAGGGGAGGAAAGGTAGGGTGGTGTGGTTAAGCAGATGGCGAAGCTAGCGGAGGTTGTGATCTGCGCTGCGCGGAGGTTTTGCTGGGGCGATGGGTGCGGTTGGGGTGGGGGGATCCATGCATGGAAGCAAAGTTAAAAACTGACAGGAGAGAGAAATCACATGGGCCGGATGGAGAGAGAATGGGTTCCTTTAGAGAGAGAAAGAGCCTCCAACATGGAGGCCGCCACCTCGGCGTTTGACGACGCGTCTAGTCCACGAGGACGATGCTGACGATATATATACGGGAGTGCTATACAACGTTTACTGTTTATTAGAGGAAAATTAGTTAAATTTTATACCGTTCTATTTTGTGTCAATATTCATGCTCCCACCCACCTCTATCTCCATCTCTGGTGAAAATCTAGTGTGGTTTCCTATTGTCTTCTTCTCCGATGGCCGTCGCCATCTACGACTTTAACGGAGGCGTCGAGTTAGCGTTGGGATTCATCGGTAGTCACCCAGCTTAGAGGATGGTAGAGTGGCGACAAACTGCCAGTGCGTCAAGGCAGCGTGGCGCTGCCTCGACTGCGGGATTGAAGGAGGGTGGTGGAGGTAGGTTGGCAGGGAAGAGAAGACCAAGAGAATATTAGAAGGTGGCAACGGATCCAATGACAGTAGCCACTGGAAACGAGTAAGTAGATGGGGTGAGGAAGATGAAGGTCGACGACAGCATCGATGAGGAAGGAGGAAGCAGACAGTAGTGATAGAGACAAAGACGAGTGTGGCGGAGGTGGATGACGATAGAGGGGCGAGAGGCTCGTCGATATAGCTAGGGGGGGGCTCAGGAGGCAAGATTTTGGTGGCGTTGTGAGATGAGATATCAGGAGGCACAATGAGGGGATCTGGGAATAAAAGTAGTAGTCATGGGAGGGGAACATGGACTGATCCAACGGTCCAAAAAGTTGCCGATTTTTATAAAGAACAATTGGACGACGAGTGTGCAGACCCTATTATGGTGCTATGTTTATCAGTCAAAGATTTTCTTGCGCAATAGTAGCTATATACGGTGATTGTAGCATTGTGGCATATACTATGGCCTCCTTTTTTATCTTTTGTCTTTTTCAGAAGTCAAAATAAATAAGATAAATTCTTTAAAAAGATTATTTCAATAATTTTCTGAGTTTAAAACCGTATGCATCATTTGCTTTCCTTTGTAGATACAACGACGTAAGAGATTTTTGCTTTCCCTTTGTAGATACAACGACGTAAGAGATTTTATTGGAAGCATCAGTGGATGCGTCATGGTTCCAAAGATGGGATTTGTGACGCCCAATTCTGAGAGGTGAAGCGGAGAGAGGAGAACCGCCAGCACGCATAAAAGTCAGCCATTGCCACATGTGTCATGGATGCAATCACCGTGATTTTCTTTTGGACATTAGCTGCACGTTGCGCCTGGATTCTGGTGTACTTTGTTACTCCTTCGTATCGTGCGCGTGAGGAGAATCGCCGGCTGGGAAGAAGTCAGATCACGAGAGAAATGTCCGGGGCGGCTAGCAATTAACCCACGTTTAATTCTTTCTTTTTGCTGATGCAAAGGGCAAAGCCGTTCGTGGTTTCTTTTGTTAATCCAGTCTGTCAATTTTTATTCACTTATTACGGCAGATGTGGCTACTACCATCATTCATCAATGACCAAATCCATCGAGCATTACAAGAGTAAGAAATGAAAGTTTCCTCTCTGCCGCTCGCTGCCCTGCTCAGCTGGCCAAGGGGCTGTCAACTTGCCAGTTTGCTTCGAGGCCACGGCTGTACGTTCGTGCGTGCTCTGTCAAACGCGCCATGATGCGGCCCTTGTTAGCAGCGCCTGCCTCGTGCCGCGCGCACTGACGCACGCGGGCTCGTCGGTTGGCCGCGCGCCCTGCGCGGGTCGCACGACGGGCGTCCTGGCCCGGCCGGCCATCCGCCGATCGACTGCGCCGCAGGCCGTGCGCTGCCCGCCTCGGCACGGCGACCGGCGCGCACGGGGGTTCGGTTCCGCGCGGCGCGGCGCGTGCCAATACGCCATACACACGCGTCGATCGATCTCGCGCGCGGACGCTGAACTCCGCGGCGCTTACTGCTTCCCACGGAAATTAGCCGGCGAATGCACAGGAACCGCACGTACGCGCGCTAGCATCTTCCGAGCGAGCGAGCGTGGAGCGCATCCACGGCCGAATCGTGCGGGCTGGCTCTACGCCTACGCGCTTAGCCTTCTTGACACGCGCGCGCGGAACTGGCGATGAGCAAGTGACTGGTTCAATCGAGTCGTTGGAACATCCATCTTTGTGCAGGTGCCGCTCACGCACCAACCTCTCTCTCCCCCATCTGGTGTGTCGTGTGCCGTCGGGTTCCCTGTACTTCACCCCCCCAGCACCTTTGCTTTGCTTTGCTTATCGGGATCTGCTTATCTTGCGTAGCTACTGCCGGCTTTTCCTTCGGCACGCACACATGGCAGTCAATCAAGGCGATTCTTCAACGTTTTAGGAACCTCATCAGAAAGACTATTGTTTCTCCCCTCATCGGGAAATTAGCTAATTTCCGTAACAAGTGTTTCAGTAAGACAACTACTGAAAACCTCATCAGAAATACTATTGCTTTTGTGGCCTTGATGCAAGCAGATGGCTTTCAAGCCTTAAACTTTCAACACCTCGAGCTTCCCTTCTCTGAGGAAGAGGTTCTCAAGGCAATCCCTGCCGATAAAGCCCTGGGGCAGACAGGTTCACGACATTCTATGGTGATTTACATTCTCCTCACTTTGGTTTTTCTAGATTAGGCAGTTAAAGAAATCAACAAGAAACATGATGCATTCCTTTGGACTGGGGAGACCTTGATCAAGACAGTGAAGTGCCCTGTAAGTTTGCAACAAACCTGTAAGCCTTACATGTTTGGATGACTAGCCATTGTGGATCTCAGACTTGCTAGTATAGCATTCCGAACTCGTTGGGAATCGCTGGCGTGCACTGCACCAAATCGCCCGTGGCATAATGTCCGAGTGTCGAAAGATGTGGCAACCGAAAGTTTGTTCTATGCATCTACTTCCACCCAGATAGGGGATGGCTCTTCCACCCTATTTTGGACTGACAAGTGGCTATAAGGAAAATGTCTATGGGAGTTAACTCCACCTATTTGGGCAAAGGTGAAGATATCTTGTAAGAAGTGAACCTTGGTTAGGGATACGCCCCAAAACCGTAGGTGGATCTCTGACCTGCGCGGCCCTTTACCATTCATGCCAGTCGTGACTTCCTCAAGCTATGCTCATTGCTAAGCCAAGTGCAATTGCAATTGGGGGTAAGAGATGTCATGCTTTGGCGTTGGACAGCGGATGGCAAATACTCTGCCAAACCAGCATATGCCACCCTGTGTCAGGGTTCGACACTTTTCCCGTGTGCTAAAGAGCTGTGGAAAAATGCATCGCGTTTGAAAGCTAAGTTGTTCATTTGGTTGGCCCTCGAATACCGAGTTTGGACCTCCTCACAGATGAGAAAACATAATATTGCAGCTCCTGCTAATTGCATTCTCTGTGAACAGCAAGAAGAGATGATTGGCCACCTGCTTGTCAATTGTCCGGTCGCCAAGCAACTTTGGCACATCATCTTCTCTTGGTTGTCACTCTGCAGCCCCTACCCCTTCACTCAGCAAACTCTCCAGGACCAATGGACAGCCATCAGGGAACTGGCACCCAACTCCAAGCGCAAAGGAGTAGACTCCCTAGTGATTCTGTTGGTATAGATGATTTGGAAGGAAATGAACAGGATCTGGCATAACCAAGGAAGGTTAGACTTGGAGGAGCTTTCCAATTGCACCAAGCACGAATTCTTCTCTTGGTCGGCTCTGCGCAAGTCCAAGCTGGCCGATTTGCTTTTAGGTCCCTGGGCAATGCTCTCTTCCAATCGCTTCGCGTTTTACTCGGTTGTAATTTTTGTTCCAGTCGCTTCTGTCTTCTTGTAATTTCTGCTTTCAGCTTTTCCGCCCTTAAAGTCTTGTTGACAACTTTCCCTGGACCAAAAATTGGATTGTGAATAGTGCTGTCTTCCTCTTCTTATTGAATGAAACACACAACTTTTGCGTTTTCGCGAAAAAAAGACTATTGCTTCTCCCCTCATCGGGAAGCTCATAAGAGGAGTTCCATTTATCATGGACATACATATATTCAGCAGTTAGTAATTACTGCAGTGAACTTTCTGATGCAAGCCTGCAAGGGATGAAGCAAACCATACAACATGGACAGTAATTACTGCAGTGAACTTTCTGATGCAAGCCTGCAAGGGATGAAGCAAACCATACAACATGGACAAACAATGTCACAGTGAAGAAACAGGTGGACCAATGTGTCCTTCTGCCCATATTTGTGAGGCATTCAGGACAAGTACTATCTAGCTAATAAGATGCATTCGTGAATGCAACTGATTAACAGAAGGCAGTGCATTAGCTGAGTAGCACAAGGGAGTCCATAACCCATAAGAATGTTTTTGCAGGTAGGGAATAAAAACACTTCAGTAAGAATGCTTTTGCAGGTAGGGAATAAAAACACTTCAGCACTGGATGTGCAAGTGTAGTACTGCACATGTTCTAACAGAAGGCAGTACTAAAGTCTTTTGTCCTCATCTTTTCTATCAAGTGCACAGATCAAAATAGGTTCATATGAACCTAGGTTCCTGTGCTTAAAAAAAGGAGAGAAGAAAAACATACGTTCATAACATACGCATCATGAACTCATACAATGAAAATTTTGAACTTATGCAATGAAAAATTTGAGTTGCGCGAACCTTGCAATGAAAAACTTATGCAAGAAACGGTTCAATTTCTATAAGAATCGAAAAGAATTCACGCGTTCCAGGCGAGCCTTAATTATGGCATAGGTTGAAGCTCACTTCAAATCATGGCTCGCGGCGACATAATACTACTTTTCTCTTCGGTGGCCAGCGTAGCGACGAAGCCACATCCACCTCAATTCCTTAGAAGACGACGCAGTTGCAGGCTTGCAGCCACGGGACTGGGAACCGATCTTTCGCTCGTCGGGGGTCAGTCGGCGTTAGCCGGCAGCCGCACCTCGCAGGTGAGCTGTCTGGGAGGGAAACTCCGAACGTTGGATGCATTTTAAACGGGTAGTGCTGTATTTAATGGATAAACAGTAGATAATAGGGTGCTTCGGGAAGATTATAGAGGGACTATCCGAAGTTTGAGAACTATAGAGATAGAATGTATAAGGTATATACACAGATAAGTGGTCTATTGCATAGTCATTTCTCTAAAAAATGAATCTCTCTGCTTCATGATCTCCTCATAATGTCCTGAGTCATATATTTATAATCATAGAGAAGTTGTTTATATAAATATCTTTATCAGAGTCTATAATTATAGGAATAAACATGTTATTTCTTCTGTAACAATCTTTTTAGACTAGCTACATGATTACATGCTTAATGGCCCGACTAGACCAAGTTGAGAGCCACTCCTCCGACATGTAGGATCTCTCTTAGGGCATATACAATAGTCTATTTTACTAGTAAATTATTTCTCTAATTATTTTATACTATTTTTATTATAACTTTTTGCCAAATACCCTTTACTATTGCTTTGATTTGTATACTCTAAATCATCTTTTGTATAAAAAATAATATATTATATTTTTATATAGAATTTTACTAGTTTAATATAGCTAAAAAAAACAGTCGAGACTACTACACTTTACTTAGCAGACACAATTTCAGCTGCACCTGCGGTCGTTCCCAGTTCGCTCTTCTTCCTCCGCATTACCTCATCGTTCCCCTTCCCTTCCATCCGACGTTCTCCGGCGGCGGAGCCCCAACCCGCGTGCCACCGTCGTCCTACGCCCGGACTGAACCGGACTGGTGGTTGATGGCGTTTTCCCTCTCCCAATGGCCGGATGCTAGCGTGTAGTGGAGATCCATCCGGACTTGGATTGCTTTATTCTTTTGTTGGTAAGGAACCCTAGCTTTCCTTGATGGACTGTTCTAGGAGTTAGAATCATTTCTTTGCTGTGGCTGTGAGCAATCAAATCCAAATGTTTCTTTCTATCCATTCAGTTACTCGCGGATTGTTCTAATCTCTAATTCATCCATCCATGGTTCGATTAGGTTATTCTTCAGCGCGAAAGATCGTTCTCGATCGATCTCGATTGACTCCATTGGACTTGGTACCCAAGATGCGGGTGCGGTTTGTTTTCCAAGAATTTTGGGGGTTCAACTGAACCATGCCCCACGTCAAGTCCACCACTGCAAGTGGGTGTTCACAAGTTTGGGATATCTCTTTCTTGCACCTGCTGTTCCCAAAGTTCCTTCCTTTCTTTCTGAATGAGATGGTGTGCTGAGTTCATTTGGCTCGGGAGGCCTAAACCTGCCCATTTTTTCTCCCTCAGCAAATGCTTGCCAATTGCTGTAGCCGAGGTGTTAGTGAACCTGAAAGGTGAGTTTGCCTGATTCGCAACTGGATTGTCGTGTTCTTCCCTGTTTGGCTTTTAAATAAACAGATGGGCAAATTTGCACTTAGTGGTTGTTTGTTTCGACTTCTTCTGGTCACCTCAAGAGCAACATCTTTTAATATGACAAAGGGCCATCGACTGCTGTATTGTGTCCATTAGTGTAACTGAATCTATTTGTAGTAGGTACACAATATTTTTTAGGACGCGGTTTTTATATGCTTTAGGTAAAATTCCAATTTCCACTTTGCTGGTTTGTTTGCCGTGGTAATGACTATTGCCTAGGATATTTGATTGCCAGCCACTAGTTTTGATATGGTGTTGTAGTAACAAATTTGCTCGATAACGTAGGGTACTAGATGCAGTTCTTAGTCTTTGCTTATTCTGCAGATGTCTAGTAGCTCCAATGGCCACTATCCGGCTAATGGTGCAAAGGTTCTGCCGAAAAGAGAGAAGAATAATCAAGAGGTACCTACGGTTTGAACATGTTTCCCATGATTTTTTTCTACTACAGATTACATATTATTAAAACAATAATTTCCCTGATGATATTGATGGTAGGATTCTTCTTTCTCACTGATAATTCTGATACTGGTTTCCATTCCCCTACATATTAATGATTGATGTATGCAAGGCAAAATTGTTGGTTTGATAAAAAGTTTTGGAAGATATTCCGTCTTCCTTAGCAGTTGCTTGTTCTTTCCCATGCCTTTTTCTTCTCTGCTTTTGTCCATATTTACTTATTTGTTCACATTATCACTGCTGTACTGGCATGTCATGATACATATTGAGCTTTAGTTACATTGTCGTTTTGTATTTGGTTTAGATCTAATAGTCATTTGTATGATAATGGATTTAAGCATTCCACATGGCGGCATAATGATAATATGATATTGTTGAAACATATTCAGAGTAACAAATCCCTATTGCCTCCACCTTGCTCTTTCCTTTCCCAAGTCAAGTAGCAATGCAGGTATCTGCCTTTGTGTAGCTTCATGAGCTAGGAACAAGTTAGCAGTTCCTATTCTGAGACCTGGTTATTTGTTCAGCAAATGCAGAGTATTGTCTTGGACATTCCACCTGCCATCTGTATCAGCCTATCACAGAAAAGTAGGGTGTTCTTTTAATTCAATACTTTTTGATAGAAGCTTCATAAAAAGTAATGAGAACATGTAACAAGAACAAAACCAAATAATTAAATTATAAGCTTACTATGTCATCGATAGATTTTTCTGGGCCTTGATATAGTGGAGTCATTTCAGTTTGAATTAATACTATAGAATATGATCATGTAATGTTTTCAGATGTTTCACATCTTCTCTGAATAATGAAACATAATGAAGTGCTGTGTTATTAATTTGTTGAACACTTTCATTGAGTTCATGGTTTGTTAATGCAGAAAATACACCCCGACAAAAATGCAGCTTCTAGGGCCTGTCAGAAGGACAGGCAATATATTGAGAAACTGGAAAAAGAGCTGAGGAATTGCTATCAGGAAATTGGTATGTTGTAGAAATAGTTCTATTTCTCGTTGGTCTGGCTATTGTTAACATGGTTACTTAAGCAGTCTCTGCTGATTGCAAATGCAGACTATTTGCGGGATCAGTTAAATATCCGGAATGTTGAAGCGAACATCATGGGAGAGCATATTCACAGGTTTGAACTGAAGCTAACTGAACTTGAGAAGTTCCCTGAAAGAGTGAGAGTTATGGACAATGAGCTGATACGGTCTGATTCTCAGTGCTGGCTTCTGATGGAAGAACTCCGATGTAAAGAAGAGGAGCTGCAAAAGGCAGTCTTACAAATAGACAAGCTTGAAAACGCAGCTTTAGATTCCCAATGTGAAATAGAGAGCTTAAAACTTGATGTGACCACACTTGAGCAGAGACTATTTGATGCTGAGAGCTTTGGCCAGCATGCTGCCGAGCAAAAAGCTAGAATGGATAAACAATTGAAAGAATATGAGCTCCAGATGCAAGTGGTACATAAGACTATTGATCATCTTGGACTTGAGAATAAACAACTGAAAGAGTTGTTGCCTAGAAGAGCTCCTCAACGATGCCCTTCTACAGCTGGGGAGCAACTAGACAAAACATTGGAGAATGATGGTCATGCAGACTATGAAAGGGATAACACAATTCTTGAAAAGATGGCAAATCAAAATAAAGAATCTGAACTTCTAATTGAGCAGCTCAAGGTCAGAGTTTGTTTACCACATGCACTTCAGCGCTTTGTCATAAACCCTTAGTTTGGACAAGTGCCATCTATACACTCAAAACACGTTTGAAAAAAATTATTCTAAACATATGCAGCTATAGTGTGTGAGTTACATTACAAGTTGGATAAATTAATTGATCTATACATTTTGTTGATTCTGATCTGAACATAACTTTCCTATTTCTGGTGTGTAATTTAAGTGGTGTTCTATTTTTAGGAAGAACTTCGAGAACAAAAACTGAAGGCGAAAGAGGACGCAGAAGATCTCACTCAAGAAATGGCTGAACTGAGGTACCAGATAACTGGCATGCTTGAGGAAGAATACAAGCGTCGATCTTGCATTGAGCAGGCAGCTATTCAACAAATTCAGGACCTGGAGGCTCAGGTAGTGAAATAGATATTTTTCCCGGACTGTGTTAACTGGACCTGAAAATATAATTGCAGTGATTTTGAGGATATGCACTCCCCTAAGTCAAGTTCCAGGATGTGTTACTTAATGTCTCACTGACATATGGACCCGACTAACATGTGGGTCCAAGGTTCACATGTCAATGAGACATAGGAGTGGCATATCCGAAAAATCCCTAGCTGAAATTGTTGCTCCATGATTTAAAATTTGAATTTAAATACATAATAACGAATGAAATAGACACATTGCCTTGGTCTTTGTTGTCATGTTTGGTGTTTGTTTTACATTTGTGTTCCTGATGTTCTAAAACAGGTCTCCAAAGAGCAGAGGAAACTGAACGGAGCACTAAGGCGACTGCAGGAATCTCATGAATTAGCCAACACACAAGCTATGGAGATTAAGAAATTGAAGGATGCTTTAGGGGTATGTGCATGTAGGTGATAGCATCGTAGCATCCCATCCTACATGAATTACTCTTTACAGTAATCTCCTACTTGATATTAGTCGTTTCATGGTACTGATACGCTTTGCACGCACATTCATTGTAGAGGTTTAATTCCGCAGTGAACCTTGGGACAGTTTGCAGATCTTGCTCTTGCGGGTTTTGTGCAATGTTGCTAGAGTTGTCCAATTGCTCAATTGAAGGATCAGTTGGTGTCGGATCTTCCAATGTTAATGACGTTGGTGAGAATTCACAGAACCAAGCGCTACTAGAGTGGCGTCCTGATGAAGCTTCAGATGGTGACGCCGGCTAGAATCTAGAATGCTAGATAGCACATGCACTCGCAGCCGTTGTAGATAATTCTTTGTACCATTGTTGTCTGTAAATGCATATGCATGTGTAACCTTAGTTAGTTAGCTGTTCTATTTCGCAGATTACTTTTCTAGCTTTCACTGGGAGTAAAGCTCCGATGGCAGTGGAACTTCATGTTTGCAATGAAAATTTAAGCTTGCAAGTATGTGCCATTCACGCAGTGGGTTGTTGAATGGCTTTAAACTTCTGGCTTCTAGAAGGCATAAGCTATTAGGAACGTGTCAGTTTTTTAATTTTAGTTTTTTCCGTTTTTTTTGTTCTTTTATTCTTTATATTGTTTCAAAAGATATAGTGGTGTTTTTTTAAATTTTATTTTATTTTTGACTCAGAAAAACTAATAATTATAACTAAAAGTTTACGGTAAAAATTAAAAGCCACGATTTAAGCCATTTGGAGCACTACTCGCTAAATCAGAATGCCATGTGCGTTCCCCCTCATATAATGCTAGTTGAACATGCGTCCGAACAAATTTGTTTTTAGAACAAATTAAGCAGTTTGGGTTCAAATTAACTATGCCCTACGAATCTAAACAAATCAACAATCAGTTGCTATTGGAGGATCATGGTGCGGAGCACGGGCGCACGGCGTAGGCCATAGAAGTTTCCCTAGAGCATGACGCCGACTAAGCAGGCAGTTGTACATTCGGAGGATTTACGTGGCAAGAACAAGGTCATTCGCAACTGTCTACAGGAAGGGGACATCGTCGTCTTGCTCTTGGCTCCAGTTCTGCCGTCCAAGAAGAAGGCGGTGGCCGAGCACCGCACCCAAAAATAATCGCGCTCCTCTTCTCTGGTTCGATCGATTCCTCCTTCCCTCCAACTCATCTTAGCTCTCCTCCTCCAGGTTGCGGCTTGTTCTACGCCGAGTGCGGAATTGAGACGGAACGAAGCGGAATGAGGACACCATCTTTGGTATGATTGTGATTAGTGTTGTTCTTGTGGCGTCAATTGGACATCGTCAAACGTAGGGCGTGTTCTTTTGTCCTTCGGCTTAATGGCTGCGGTTTTGGTTTTTAGGCTGTTGATGGGAGAGAGTACGAAGTAACAGAAACTCACGTTTAGATATAAATGAAATAATTAACTTGTAAATTCTATTTTGAAAAGACACTCTGTTTGAAAGTTAGTTACTGTAGAAAAGCTGAAATCAGCTTTTAGAAGTTGAAAAGAAGAGGTCCGTAGTCCATGGGGGAAGTCTTGATAGGATATCAATATGTGTTTGTTTGTTCAAATTTATGTTCTTGGACTAGAAATTTCACGAGTAATCGTGAATTTCGATCTCTCAAGATATGGTCACTTTTAAGGATTTTGCAGGGATTGTATTATGCAATCTCACAAGGCAAGTCGATCTTGTGCAATGGTTAGTTCGATTATAACTGTGCTGCTTAAAATCACTGTAGAACAAAACCATTAATTCCCGAAAATACACTATAGGTGGTTTGCAGGAACGCCCTAAAAAAAAGTAAAAACTGCTTAATCTTGACATACGCACTTATCCTGAACCATCAAAATGTCCGTAGATGAATTTTGAGCATGCTTACCATTTTTTTGGCGATACTAGTTCCGGAATGGACTGATAATCACCCGCAAAGCTGAAATTCAGATGGTTTGAGCAACTGTTGTGGACCACGAATGTGGTTTCCAAATGTTACAGTTGAAATGGGTAAAAAAGCTGTAGTTATCACGGGGAAAAATGCAAGCTGTACTTTCTTTTAATTGTATGCACTATATATCCAAAATGAGTAGCAAGATATCTTGTAGGGCCTTCTGCACTTTGCACATGGAATATGTGTTTTATTCAGTAACTTTCTGTGCTAAATCTATATCTAAGTTCACTGGTTTTGCTTATTATTTCTCTTAGCATGTTTTTGCTCTTGCTGTTTCATAGATTTCATAGATGTTTTCTTAGTTTCAGATTTTCAGCTTTCTAACATTTCTGTCATTATGATTAGATGTGGAATTCGCCACTTTTATCGTCAGTAACTACAGTCCTGAATTTCCCGCTCAATATGGCTTCTGCCATGAGCGATGGGCGACGGACGATTTTTTCACTGTAGCGTGCACAGTGCGCGCTACAGTGAAATTTTTTTTTCGTTTTTTTCTTTTTTCCCGTATTCTTTTGCATCGTCCGCTCTAGATTAACGTGCCGTTTTTATTTTTATATTTTTTAAATTTAATTATACTCAATAAACCAACTCGATTCTGATGTTTTTCACCACTCTGGTGTTTTTTCAGCAAAAGCTAAAAACCATCGCTATTCCGATCACCCCCTTAGTACAATAGGAAAAATGCCTGCATCAAGAGCCGCAAAGCCTGCTTCCTCAAACAAATCCCTTCAACTCTGATTCAGATTCTGAATTTACCTCCAAACCTGCGAAAACATCATCTTCCTATTCAGTTGATCCTGGTGCCAAGAGCCGATAAACATACAAGAATGCGTTGCATGATTCAGGCGGGTTTGACAACCAATTTGTGCAAGAACTGGAAAGCTATGCTGCATACAAGGCCGAGGAGACTACTCAGAAAGTGAATGACTGCCTTTGGCTTGCTGAAAACATTAGGGAAGATGCTACAAACACTCTAATCACCTTGCATAAGCAGGGTGAACAGATAAATAGGACCCATGGAACAGCTGCAAACATTGATCAGGACCTTAGCAGGGTAAGCTCAAAGCTGTTGGTTCCATACTTCTATTCGCCTTCTCTGTTGATTATTAAACATAATTGTACTTGTGCAGACACATTGGTGTGATACATTGAAAAGTCCAAGCTCTGTGGACACGGTACGAATTCGGATCAACTTTCAATGGTACTGGTTAGCACGTAGGGTTTAAATATCTTGCCTCTACATATATTAGTACGCAGTCACGTAGACACACACACACATGTATCAGTTAATTTTTTTTATAATTTTGGGAGAAATAAATTGTGGTTTTACACCATCAATTTTGCTGCTTCCATCCATTGGTTGTAAAGACTTTTATGCACGAATGCCCAAAAATATGATTTCCTTACTATTGGAATTCTCATGTTTCAATTCTTTATTACTATTCAAAAAAAGAAATTGGTGGTCTTATTGGTAGTTCATTTGCCATCCCACTACCATCTCATAGAAAACTGACATCGACAGATTGACCCCAGCCAGCACCCCCTCCCTCATAAACCAACCCTCTCTCTCGTGAACCATCCCTGGCTCTGCCCCTCCCTCCCTCTCTCTCTCTCACCCCCTCCCCGCCCCTCCCTCACACGACGGCTATCCTTCGCCCCAACCATCCACACGCCGTTGCTGCTCGACCCTTTCTCAACCGTCGTCCGTTCGTCTAGTTGGTGGTGGTGGTGATGCATCTCTATTCCACCTCCCCATTCCACCCTAAACTCCAGGCCAACAAGGGGAGGAAGACGCTTCATCTGCTGTCCCCCGTCATGCAACCATTGGATCCGTCCTCCGTCGACCGTCCCCTGTAGTGCAACTGTTGGATCCGCCCTTCATCGGCTGTCCCCTCAGTGTAGCCATTGGATCCGGCCTCCCGCTGTCGTCCCCACACATCTACTATCGGATTCACCCTGAGCTAGCCGTCATCGATCATAATGTTTGGAGATGCGGAAGTAGATGGCAACGTTATGGATTTGGCGAGCGGTGGCATTAGGGGTGGCGGCAACACTGTGGGTGGTGGTGGATGGAGGACAAGAGCTATGGTGGCGCAAGGGTTTAAAGGTATGGTGGTGAGATGTGGAGGATGAGTGTCTACGGGGAAACGACAGGGGTGATAAGCAGAAGTAGGACCTGGCCCTTGCCGACGTTGGTGGTGCAAAAGAAGGGGCAAGGATGAGAAGCAAACCGGTATGTCTCCAACCATACTGCAAGCACACTACGATGACAAGTGACCTCCGCCTCCACCCCTCATGTGCATCTCCTCTTGTCAGCCTCATCCTCCTCGGTCCATCCTCAGCCATGTCTTGTCTTCTTCACCCCCCGCATGGTGATTTGTTAGCTGGATTTGTCGGTCAGCCAAGTGCCATTGTTTTGTCCCCATATCTACTTTTTTGGGTACCTAAATCTGTTTTGTGTGCAGAATTGTGATTCAATTGATAAATGTATTATTAGATGCATCGTGTCCAAACATGGGAACCAACGACCTTGGCCTCCATTTCGCATGTGCACCTCCTCCCGTCAAGATATGGCGCTACCAGCCCTACCTCCTCCCATAAGCCTCATCCTCCTTGGTCCATCCTCATCCATGTCTTGTCTTCTTCACCCCCACGCGGTGATTTGCCGGCTGGTTGAGCGCCATTTTTTTTATCCTCGATCTATTTTTGGGGTACCTAGATATGTTTTTGTTTGTAGAATTGTAATTTGATTAATAAATGCATTTTTAGATACATCGTGTCCAAACATGGGAATATAGATGTCTAGCTTGTGGTTACAAATATATTGCTACTTCATGCTAATTTTTACCACGAACTGATAGAGATGTCAAATGTTAGATGCATCTGTTGCTAGTTCATGCTATGTTTTTTTGTAAATGCCTCATTAATGGAAAAAATGTAGATGGCTAGTGCTTTTGTTATGCAGCTACAAATGAGTTGTAGGTTGAAACATTGATACATGTTCTTGATGCTGACCGATGGAGCTGCAATTAAGATGCTTGGTAAGGCTTGATAATTTGTAGATGAAGCCTTGGCTGAGAAAAATTAGTCTTTTCGTAAGTTTGCTTGTGTATTGTCAGAGATAGCAATTATCAGTGCTCCTTCCATTTGTTATGTTGGTAGGAATAATGGTAGCTAGATTTGGCAAGTGAAGTGTATCTGGCACACAAGTGAAGTGTATAATAAGTTCATAACTTAATTCTTTAGATTGATGGTAACAATATGACAATTTCTTGCCAAATTTCCTTTTTAACTATGACATGTGTCATACGCATGCATATGAAAGAGAAAATAAATCTAAATACATCAAAGGCACAATCCTGGTAATAAATTAGTTCACTTAGCAATCATGAATACTAATATCATAGCTATTATGCAAAAAAAACTTTGTGGATAATGATGGAGATATTTATCAACTAAAAACTTGGCAAAGACAATTGGTATGCATTTTACTTGCTTTTGTGTTCATAACTTGCACCTTACATGACGCCTTACATCCACCAGCCATGTGTATGTAGTGGGATTCTTTTATCTGACTATGCTTACTGTTGTTTTGACTCTCTCAATCTTTAGACCAACAAATTTCATGGCACATTTATGTAAAAGCCTTTGATTCCTTCTATTTTTCATTTGACCTTATATAGTGCTACTATAAATTAGCACAACACTACACATTATAGAATCCTAAAGTGCTTTACAATAGATACTTTATTATTCAGCGTCAGCATTTAGATCTGAAATACTCTTCCATAGGCTTCACATCTAGATTTCTTGGTGTTTGGAAATACTTAAGCGATGGCATGCTACAAGATTTTTTGTTGTTGTAATGACATGTTAACTAGAATTTTTCCTATTGTAACGACATGTTAACTGGATTTTTTTTCTGTTGTAGCAACATGTTAACTGGATTTTTTCCCTATTGTAATGACATGTAACTAGATTTTTTCTGTTATATGCTTGCAGTGAGGTTGGAGACATACTGGGGTTTTGTTTTGCATGCAGCTTGTTGGTGTTGGTGGTGCACATTCATGTTTACAACAATTTGTTTATAGGCTCCTAGCCGCATTGACTTCTCTTGTTCAAGCCAACTTTAGGTTTTATCCACATTGATCGCACCAACATTTTGAAACATATAAAAAGGTAAAACAATCAAATAAGCATATAATAATTATTTAAAGTGAGTGTAATTGATGGAAGATGGTCATAATCTTTACTATTTTAAAAGTAGAAGTTGGTGGTCTTGGTTTATCTACCATCCCACCCCTCCTCTCTAAAAGTTTTACACTGACGCATGGGCCCTTTCATGTGTGATTTCTCCTTACGCCGCGCGTCACCATGTGGGCCAGCTTTTCTCTCGCGATTCCTTCTCTTCCCCTCCATTCCAAACAAGCTACATAAAACAAATATCTTAACAACCCCAACCAACTCATCTTATCTCTAGCTATATCTAGGACTACATCCAATTTGAGTTTGGCTGGCATATGCTGCTCACCATGACATAGTGATGCCACCATTGCTCACGGATCAAGAGCCTTGTGATGGCGTTGCCATTGTTGCGAACGTCGGTGAACTCAAAGCCGCAATGGCATTACAGACTCCCAACGAAGTTATCTAGCTGGACGACATTGAGAGTGAGCTAGTCAATGAGGAAGTTGAGTTGGTCGCCCACGCGGTCAACTTGTTTGATGCTGATCTAGATGAACAACACCTTCACGCTTACGCCCTCCAGTTGGTAGGCCGACCAGGGCCAAGCGATCTCTGTGATGCGGTGGCTGTATCGGAGCATGTACATGTCGTTGACGTGGAACACGCAAATCTCATCGTCCCAAATTTTTGACTGGTTAAAAAAATTCAGGAGCCACGAATAGATTGAGAAATTTATCTGTGGTCTATCATAAGCTTTTAATGTATTCAATATATATGGACAATGAAAAAAATGTGTTGTACATGGTGCGATCTTGTGGGCAGCGTTGTGGCCTCATAGGTGGGTGGCAAAGCAGGCCGCGAGGAGGCGGCGACATGTTGGGAGGTACCGAGGGGCCAGTTCGGGCACACTCAGCCCACTAATCTAGGGTTGTGAGTGTATGCCAGGGTGTGGGTAAGACGGCTAGCAGTGTGATCAGAAGAGCGAGCAGCACAACCAGGAGTGTCAGTGGTGGAGGAGCGACACTAGTTGGGGCGAAGTTCAGCCAAGCACAGCAACAAAGCCGAAGGTATGCAGTAGGCTGAGTCTTACGATGACGATCGAACTCATTGACATAATATTTTTTTATAGCAAAGCACAGGCATTGAACTAATAGACTTTTATGCATGAATGCACAAAAATATGTTTTCCTTACTGCAAATCTTCTTTGCAATTCCCGTGTTCCAATTAGGCCTTGCCTTGGAGCGAAAAGCGCAAAGATTGGTTAATCATAATGCTTCTATGCTTTCTCTCCAATAAGAATAGTATTAATATCAAAGCACATGAATATGTAAGTAGTATTTATTCATTATTTATTATACTTTAAAAATTATACAAAATCACTATTAAAAAAGCATAAAACACCTCTCATTAGCGGTAGATTCGGATGGTAGACCCGTGGAGTAGTGCTTAATTAACAGAACCTACTAACTAGGGAGCTAATTTTAAATTCACCCACCGTTTCGATTCTTATTTGAGTACCTACAAATCTGCCAAAAAAAAAGAAGGTGGTTATAGCTAACAAAAAAAAAAGGAGGCCAAATATATTGCTAGTTGTTGCCATATTGCAGTACTAATTGCTGGGCCTAACAAAGATTAACAGCAGGAATCACATGATTTGGCCAACCGCCCGTGGCTAAACACCAGAGTATGATTCCAGCAAACCTGTACGTGGATTATCGATTATTTCTGTATATCCAGGGGCGAAACTTAATGAAGGCCAACATGGGCTATGGAGCCCCTTCAATTTTGCAGGTCTTTGAAGAAGATAATTCCTTATGAAATTCATTCACTTTTGAGTATTGGTTCCTAGTTGATTTATGGCTAAGGCTAAGCTTCGCCACTGTGTACATCTTCCACTGTAATTTGCAGGATTTGAAAGAACACAGCAAAAATGTGTAACAAGAAAAACGAAAAACTGAAGTAGGCTTTGTGAGAATACCCTTTTGCCATCGAGAAACGTAATCGGACATGACGTTTTCAGGAATGCCCAGTGCTTTCACTATTCAGTGACGGGCCATTATTTTTCGTAGACTCCTCCCTCTCGCACCCTCCTCCTGCTCCCCCGTTACTCTCCCTCCCGCGGGCGGCGGCAGATCGCGCGGGGCGGCGGCGTCAACGGCGGTGGCTCGCGGGCTCGACCTCGTCCCGCGGGCGACAGGGCGCCAGCCGCGCCGCAGCTGTCAGGCGCGGCGGCGGGCTCCTCTGGCGCCGGTGGCTTCTCGAGCCAGGCGCGCCGGCGCCGCGACTCCTCGGTGCCGTCCCACAGCGCGATGCTTTGACAGGTGATGAGGCTTTATGTGCAAAGGAATGCAGGGAGTTTTTCCCGTGGGTTTAGGCTATTGTTTTGATTCCTGCGAATTGTCTTGATTGCTGCGAAATGTGTAGGCAACGGAATGATTCCTATGGAATTTGGATCCCATTCCCGACGTTCCTAACACCTAAAACAGGAAAATCCCATTCTCTCTCTCTCTCTCTCTCTCTCTCCCGAATCTTACAAATTTCTGTCAAGAAATCCCTCGCGGAGCAGCCACCCCCGACCTTTTAGCAGAAAAGGAATTTGTATCCGGAATGTCCATCCTTTGGCCTAATTGTTCGGTCCATACTGATGGGTGGTAGATGGCAGTGAGGGAAAGATGTTTCTATTGGAATTTAAATTGAAACTGCAATTTCGAAGAGAAGCTTTGAAGGGATCTGGTTCTAAATCTGACTGTATTACTCCTAATTTCGTTTCAATTTCTTTGAAAATGTTGGAATGTTTTTGTTTAATTCTTTTTGTATTGTATGGAGATCATCGATGTCAAAAGACTGTTTTTTTGGTTTATTTTTTTTTATCTTTTATGGTGAATTTGTATGTTAGGGTTTTGGTGTGGCCTTTCGGTATCGATAGTATTTTTCAACAAAGGCACTTGGCTCGATCACCAAGCAATTGTCTTAAAAAATCTTCTACTTTTGTAATCCTTTTTTGAATACACATGAAATAATTTAGCTGGAACATTTTCTTTGCAGCAGGAATGGTTTAGTGTGGAATATTTGTCTGAAAAGAAGGAATGCCGTAAGAATCCACTGAGGATTGGTTGGCTGTTATGGAGAATGATCATGTAGATGTGGATGATCTGGGATCAGGGTGGCTTGAAGTGAAAAAGGTTAGGCTATTCTTGTACATGTCTAGCTCTGTTCAATTCTAATTCCATAGAATGGTTGAATTTGTCTGCACTATATCTTCGTACAATCACCATGTTGATAAATGTAAGGCTATGGCCTTAAGTGGCACAAGTTTGATTCATTCTTCTAACCGTACCCTTTAATTCTGGACATAACAATTGGGAGGCTTTCAGCGTAGAATATTTCTAGTTTTCTACCTCGTGTGTGGTCATGTCCAGACAGGCAAACACAAAAGCTTTGCCAAGAGTGTCAATAATTAAAATTTTCCCTGGTTAACAATTAAAGTAGAGAAATACACCAAGATTGAATCTAGCAAATGTGCTGGTGTGGAGACTCTGTGCTATATGCTTAACAAAAGGATGCATTATCCATTGACAAATTTTTGCCATATTCCATTGTGGATAGGATGACAACAAAGTCAATTCTAGTGATTTGCATGTTTATCCATGCGCACTGTAGCAGAGGATCTGCTGTAGCAATTGCCCCTGATTGTTTGTCTGTGATCCAACGGCTAGGATTGGCCGAAAGGCACAGCTACAGTGCCTCTGCCTTTGTTATAGCAAAGGCAGAGGATACGCTACCTATCTTGCAAGTACATAGTCTTCTATAACCAAGATAAGCCCTGGAAATAGGTCTAAGCTGCTTCAAGGTTATTGGCTCTTCCAAAAGTATTTTTTTATTGTCCAATATCAAGATAGCACCACAATTTAAAATTTTGTGCTTTTGTATTTTCTTTTATTGTGTGTGTCAAGCTTAATCATGTTTTCTTATGGTTCTGTATTATTGTGGGACAACTCTTACTGCGGTTTTTCTTAACTTGATATAATTCCATTTGACAGAAACATCGATCCAGCTCAAAATTCACATTGCAGAGGTCTTCAGGAAGTTCCAGTCATAAAACTCCAAACTTGTCATCACAGTCTCAGACCAACTATAGCAGTGATAGTTCAAGATGGTGTGACAGGCCGCAATGCCCACTTCAGAGCACAAATGTTAATGTTAGGATTGATGAATTGGGTAGTAGAGAAACAACCAAAGTTCATCATGATGAAGGTGTTGATGTATGTGCTAGTAACCTGAAGATTGGCTTCAGTGCTTCAGCCTCAGAACATGTAGTCAAAAACCCTGAAGAACTGCCGTTGGCTGAAGAAACAAGTGAAACTCCCAAAACTGGTAAGATTGATCACATAGATCCTTCAGGGCCTCATGAATCCTCCAACTGTTCAAGTGGTCTTCCAAAATCTGCAGAAGTTTTAGATCATGTCAAAGACCCTCCGAAGACAGAGCCCGTAGGGGTTTTACCCAACACATCTGTCAAGTTTGGAGATTTTGATGAAGTCCCAGGACTAGCATTACCCTCAGACGCACACATGGATAATAATTCTTCTAGAAAGCACACGCACGATGAAGAGGCAACACAATTCAAAAATGAATCAAAAGATGAAAGTAAACTTAAAGTTGAGATGAATTCCTGTAAAATAGTTGATGAGACATCTCCTATTATTATTCAAGGAGCGGAGACACCCAGTGAAAATAAGATAAGTCCATTGGATACATATGAAATACCAGATAGTCCTTTGGATGTTAGTGGTTCAACTGCCTTGGCTGATTCTGTCTCCCTGTCCTGCTCAAATAACGATCTCGAAGTTCTAGTGACATCTTCGTCTGTTGCTTCCACAGAAAGTCAAACGGTACTTCATGACCATGCACCAGCCTCTGCAGATTTTGGAGGTGAAACTGCTGAGAGCAAAGAAAGATTCAGGCAGAGGCTTTGGTGTTTTCTTTTTGAGAATCTGAATAGGGCTGTGGATGAACTGTATCTCCTCTGTGAATTAGAATGTGACATGGAGCAAATTAATGAATCCATGCTTGTTCTTGAAGAAGCTATATCCGATTTTCAAGAACTGAAATCCAGGGCAGAGCATTTTGATAACACCAAAAAGTCTCCTGGTGTACCAAAGGAGGGGATGCCAATGACTGTGAAAGCCGACCATCGGAGACCTCATACCTTGTCCTGGGAGGTCTGTGTTCTCACCAGTCTGTCCAGATAACTTCTCGTGGTTAATTTTCATATTACACCTTCTAATTTGATCTGTAAAATTGTGAAATTTGCTTATGTGATTGCTGCCTAGCATTTCGTTTCTGTTTTTCGAAGTTCTTCCGCATCATTTTATAATTTATTGAACAGCTAGTTGCGTGCACATAGTATTCTCCTCCTTGCACCAACTTATATACATGAATAATTGAACAAGCACCTGCACTGTGATGAGTTACTGGACTGGGGACTCTTAAGGAATTAATAGCTGCTAATATTTTTTTCCCTTTTCTTCCTTCTTTAACACACTTTTCCTGGAATAAAACTCTACTGTGTTATGGTGCTAAAAAAAATCTTGTTTGATATATCATATATGCAGGTCAGACGGATGACAAGTTCACCACACAGGCAAGAGATATTATCTTCATCTCTAGAGGCCTTCCAGAGAATCCAATTGGAACTGGCACACAAGCAGGCTGGTATAACAGCAGAGAGCTTTGCATCGAGCTCTTCTGGAGAAGTTTCAGGTGGCTCCTCAAAGTTGACTACAGCATCAGCAACTGTTGGGAATATCAGTTTGAAAGTGGAGAGTCAGGTGAAACTTTCTGATGGCAGTGAGAAAAAGATTATTGGAGAGAGACAAAGCAAGGATGCATTCAAGTCAGGTAGATCACTTCCACAAAGTATGCCTTCATTTTATGCAAAGAGTAGAAGAGGGGCACTAGAACCAATCTCTGAGATTGAGAAGCTCACTTTTAAGAGGGAAAAGGAATTGTCAGAAAACAAATTTGACAGGCTCAAGTCAACAGATATTGTGAAAAAGTGTACAGTCCATCTTGAAAAGGAGAAGCAAAATACAGCACCATGGAAGTCAATGGATGCCTGGAAGGAGAAAAGAAACTGGGAAGATATACTGAAATCTCCTGTTCGGAGTTCTCGTGTCTCTCATTCCCCTGGTGTTGGCAGAAAAGTTACAGAGCGTGCCCGTGTTCTACATGACAAGTTAATGTCTCCTGAAAAGAAGAAAAGAAGTGCTTTGGATATGAAAAGAGAAGCAGAAGAAAAGCATGCACGAGCTTTGCGAATCAGGAGTCAACTAGAAAGTGAGAGAGTTCAGAGGCTACAACGTACCTCTGAAAAGTTAAACCGTGTCAATGAATGGCAGGCTGTGCGCAGCTCAAAACTACGAGAAGTAATGAAGGCACGCCATCAACGTGGTGAATCTCGTCATGAAGCATATCTTGCTCAAGTTGCGAAAAGAGCTGGTGATGAGAGTACTAAGGTCAGTGAGGTCCGTTTTATTACATCACTGAATGAAGAAAATAAGAAATTCTTGCTGAGGCAGAAACTTCATGATTCTGAAATGCGGAGAGCTGAAAAGCTACAGGTGATCAAAATAAAGCAGAAGGAGGACACTGCAAGGGAAGAGGCCGTATTGGAACGAAGAAAGTTGCTTGAAGCTGAGAAGATGCAGCGCCTTGCTGAAATACAGCGTAAGAAAGAAGAAGCTATAGTCAGAAGAGAAGAGGAGCGCAAAGCATCTAGTGCTGCACGGGAAGCGAGGGCTGCAGAGCAGCAACGAAGAAAAGAGATAAGAGCAAAGGCACAACAAGAGGAAGCCGAACTTTTAGCACAAAAATTAGCAGAAAAGCTCCGTGAAAGTGAGCATCGCCGGAAATATTACCTTGAACAAATACGTGAGAGAGCTTCAATGGATTTTAGGGATCAGCCTTCACCTTTTCAGCGACGCTTTCCAAGTAAAGATAGCCAAAACCGTTCTATTTCAGCTAATAGCGGTGACGATTCACAAATAATAGGCACTGCCAGCACTGCAGAATCTATAGTTAAATCATCTAATGCCACACAGATGAAACGAAGGATTAAAAAGATTCGTCAGAGATTAATGGCTCTCAAGCATGAATTTGTTGAGCCACTGATATGTGAAAATACAGGAATCGCTCACAGGGCTGCTCTAGGAGCTGCCAAAGCTAAGTTAAGTAGGTGGCTTCAGGACCTGCAAAGACTTCGTCAGGCTAGAAAAGAAGGTGCTGCGAGTATTGGTTTAATTGTTGGTGACATGACAAAGGTACTTCTTATTCATTACATATTGCACTGTTTTAACAAAGATGATTACTAATAGCACTTTCTGTTTATTTTGGCACAGTATTTAGAAGGAAAGGATCTCGAACTACATGCTTCTCGACAAGTTGGTTTGCTTGATTTCATTGCATCTGCTTTACCTGCTTCTCATACTTCAAGGCCTGGAGCTTGTCAAGTCACTGTCTACCTTCTACGCCTGTTGAGTGTGTTGCTCTCACTTCCAGCTAATCGATCTTATTTTCTAGTACAAAATCTTTTACCTCCGAGTATTCCCATGCTATCTTCATCACTAGAGAATTACATTAAGGTGGCAGCTTCACACTCTGGAAGTTCAAATCTTCCATCAAGCAAAACTTCAACTGAGAACATGGAGTCAGTAGGTGAAGTGTTAGATGGCTTTTTATGGACTGTGACCGTGATTGTTGGTCACGAATATCTCAATGGTGAACAACTCCAAATGCAGGGGGGTTTGATAGAACTGATTGTGGCTTATCAAATAATCCATCGTCTGCGAGATCTTTTTGCCCTTTATGATAGGCCCCAGGTGGAAGGATCTCCACTCCCATCATCCATACTATTTGGTCTCAATCTTTTGGCTGTCTTAACATCTAAACCTGGAAATTTCTCTACCATTGATTGGGAGTCCTGCAAATGCAGAACTCTAGGTGGTAATCTATTTCAAGAATACGAATATCTTAGTTCACAAGACATAGGCGTAGGGAACCAGTTGATGGCACCAGACCAGTCTGGAGATGTCAAATTGCCATCTACCAAGTTTGATCTTTTGAAATGTGATGACTGTGCGTCTAGTGAACTGGTTGAAGAAAATAAGTCCTCTGAACAACATGAATTGAACATTCCAGGGGACAGAAGATTGGTTGATGAAGCTAGAAAAGACTTGTCAGGCCTCTCTGCTGTCCTGAATAACTCAGGGTCCATGTCAGAAATACAATCGTCTGATTTGGGAGATACAGTAGAGCAGCATTCTGAAATTCCCAGTCAGAGAGATGAAAATAGCACTGTGGATGGTTGCCATGAAGGAAGAAATGTGAATAACGTATGTACGGTTTTGAATGACAGTCCTGGAAAAAGCAATGAAATAAACCTAAAACAACCTGTAGTGCTTGTACTTTCTGCCATGGCTGAGACAGGCCTTGTTAGTCTGCCCTCACTTTTGACAGCTGTGTTGCTCCAGGCAAACAACAGATCGTCTTCAGAACAGGTTTGCCTTTCTGCTTGTATCAAGGTGCAACATTGCTGTTTGTTTGAGAAAAGTTTGTTATGTTATCTCCAAACTCAATTACTCTCTAGACCTTAAGAGTCACTTTTATCAGATTGCAGTTGGAATCTTTAAAGAAGTCACACATTCATTTGGATATATAACATTGAAGATATCTCAGTTTCAAAACAGTGTGCATTTCTGTTCTTATATACAACATATATGCCAAAAGGACATTGCGCATGTAAACTTGCTGTTCACTGGCATACTATTATTTCTTAAGATTTCAGTAGCATGTAAGGAGAAAACTTGACTTCTGAGTTCTGACACCATATAAATCTGTCTTTTGTATCTAGCTGGGCAATTTAGATGCTTCTTGCATTGATTTCTGTTGATTTTTTCTTGCTAGAAAAATGACAACTAAATTTTCAGGCTTCAGCAATTCTTCCGTCAAATTTTGAAGAAGTAGCCACCGGTGTATTGAAAGTTCTGAACAATATGGCTTGTTTGGATATCACCCTTCTGCAGTGCATGCTGGTAAGCAGTTGTATCCAAGGTTGGATATTATTGTTATTGGCTGCTTGCCCATTCTTTTGCATGTATCATTTAGCTGTGAGTTGATGAATTTCAGCACTGCAACAAATGTAGTCTAGGATGGCATGCCAAAAATGCTTAAACTATACGAGGTGTCAGTAGACAATTAGTCATCAGTAAAGGTCTGATGCAGAATTTGCTTCCTGGCAAGCTGACTATTCTAATATGGGAATCCTGTAGATCTTTATAGTCTGTTTTTTCACCTACGTAAGATTGTACTTGTTATGAATTCTTTTCAGGCTAGATCTGATCTAAAGATGGAATTCTTCCATTTGATCAGCTTCCTTCTGAGTCATTGCATGAATAAATGGAGAGTACCAAACGATCAGGTAATGTACAGGCTATTCCATTTACAAACATGAGTTTGTGTGTTCTCAGCATGATGTATCTATGATGAAGTATTGATTTTTGTTGAAATAGATTGATTGCCTTAAGTATCATACTAGTTATTTTCAGGTTTCCAAGTTCTTTTTTTTGTGTTTAAATCAATTCTTCCTTGGCTGATAGTAGCAAGTTGCATCTGGATTTCATTTATTCTGGAGTTCAATTTTTTGGAGAGTACATTATTACTTGTACTGACTAGGCTGTGGTTTCTTTGTCATTGGAGGCATTAGAATAATAAAGTGGATATCTCTAGTTATTGTCAATAATTAATGCAGGCAACCAGCTCTTGTCCTTGAACCGCAATCTTAATGGGTATTCACACACACTTCTTGAAATACTGTTGAAAATGGTGTAATTTCTAACCAGAACAGTTTTCATTCTACCAAGCATTTTAGAACACGGCTATGGGCACGGAACAAATTTCTTGCACAGGCATACAGTACTATTTTTATGCTTGACAGTTAGCTAGGACGTTTTCTTTTTTAAAAAAGGGCCTTTATGTTTTAGTTTTACAATATCTATTTTGTACTGTTCTATTCTGTCTACCCAGTGGGAGGTACCCGTGTACCACAGTGGAGACAGACAAGTATTAGGCAAACATATGTGCATAATTCTGGTTATAAGAGCGAGTGCTCTTTTTTTCAGGTCGGTTTACTGCTTCTAGAATCTCTGCTACTTCTGGGCTATTTTTCTTTGTTCCATGCTGGTAATCAAGCAGTTCTTCGGTGGGGAAAGAGTCCCACCATACTTCACAAGGTAATTAATTGTTTGTGTAGCCATGTTTCTCTCTTAGTTTCAAAAGACTGTTGGGCAAATCTGATAGGTTGAAAAACAGGTGTGCGACCTGCCTTTTGTTTTCTTCAGCGACCCTGAGTTGATGCCCATCTTAGCTGCTGCTCTTATTGCCGTTTGTTATGGTTGTGATCAAAACAGAAGCGTGGTACAGCAAGAAATAAGCACAGATATGCTTCGGTCGTTGTTCAAGTCCTTTAGAACGTCAGGGCTGACTTCTTCGGATTCCATTGCTGCAGATGGTTCCGGAACTAAAAATTCCAGTGACAGCACACAGATCTTACTGGATACCAGAAACTCACAAGGTGACATCTCAATAAGGTCAAGCCGCAAAAGTGCACGGCCAGCTTTAGGAAAAGGCGTTCCTGGAGGCATCAGATTAAGCAGAAATAAGGGTCAAAGGGATGGTAGAGGAACAAGAACTGCTGATGATGAGCCTCTGAAGCAAAGGGCTGGAGAAGCTTCATCTACTTTTATGTTGCATAGAAAAATCCCAGCTTCTTTCTTGGACAGAGCCGAAGAGTTCTTCTGTAGTGGATCATAATACAACACTGAATAGAACAAGCTGACCAGGCCTCTAGAACAAGCTACTGAATTCCGTTTTTTGCGAAGATGGTGCTTCAGAGTTCAGACTAATATACGACTAAGCAAACGACACATTAGTTGGATGGGAGGTGATGATTCTGGAATTTTGACTATAGATTTGGAGAAGGGTATGGCCATTTTCACTAGGCTGGTTCGAGGTTACTTGACCCTTTTTTTGGTCAAATCCTAGGGGCTAGGGATATAACGAGATCATAAGTTGTCATGTAGAGAATAAGGTTGTGATGCGGTGTTATGTGTGCCTCGCCTGAATGCTTGATCGTTCTCCAAAGAATTGTACAGAAAAAAACTGTCAATTGTAATATGAAAATCTGGCGCCACCACAGCGAAGAAAAAACTGTCATTAATTTACTCCAATCAGCTGCAACTTGCGGGTTGCTACCTGGTCATGATCGTCCTCGTGTTATGGTGTACTGTTGTTTGCGGAAAGTTTACTTAAAATCACGCAAGGTGCTACTTTGCACTAAATTATAACTCATGGATTCTTAGCACAGTTCCTCAACTTGCAATGTTTTTCTTGAGATGGTGTGTAAATATTGCATGCACTTGGATTTTAGAAACCAGTAAAATACCCATGCTTTGCTATGGACGTCGAGTCAAAGCTTCGATGTGACTCACGCCGTAATTTGTATTGAAATTAGAGATTTTTTAGTGAGGTAGAAGGGAATGATCAATTTGAGGTTTTGGACAAGGACGACAGAAATTTGGGAGATGGCAGCTTGGGGGGTGGAGCCATGTCGAGGCTGTTTTTACAATGGCGTCACAAAGCTCGAGCATGGACGCGGTTGCAATTGTGTCACTCGATTGAGGTCGCTGCCGCATGGGAGCTCATAATTGCCCTTGCTCCAACGTTGTCGCTGTAAGCCGACATGCCGCACATCAGATCTCGTCGTCGACCTTGGCCTCATCGCAAGAGGACTAGTTGTTGGCTGAGCAAAGAAAGAGAAAGAGGATAACGTGGGAGGGGTAGAGGCTGTTGTTAGATATATAAATAGATTAGAGTCTAGGAGGGTTATTTGCATATTTACCTATACACTTTGTATAGGCCTTTTAGGCCTCTTTGCAATACAAGCCTCATTACAACATAGCACCAGAGCTAGTCTTCCCACCCTCCTTCCCTTCCCGCTTCTCGCCGCCGCTGCCTCAGCTCAAGCCGAAGCCGCCGCCGTCAGGTCCTCCCGCTTGTAGGATCAAGGATAACCGACTAGAGGGGGGGTGAATAGGAGGTTTTAAAATTCTTAGCTAAAATTAACAATTAATGGCAAGATGATTTCTAAGCACAAAAGCTAAGTGAAAGCAATCCTACACACTTCAAACAATTCTAAGTAATTAACAATAAGCGAGGAGTGATAAAAAACAATTGCTATAATAAACAATGAACAAACACAATTTGACACACGATGTTTTTACCGTGGTATCGGAAACTTTCCGGTTTCTATTAGTCCACGTTGAGGTTAGCCCGGATGAATCGGACCGGCTCCACGAATTAAGCCGAAACACATCGATCACTATTGGAAGCTCTTCCTCCGCTCCGGAGATGGTGAGCTCCAACCACTCACAATTCGGCACAGGCTTCTTCACAATTTTCTTTGAAGAAGTCACCGGCAATCAACCTTCCCGCCGTCTAGGTGCCGGCAAGCACCAAAAGAATGAATCGTTGATTCCACTTGATGGCGTGCAAGTGCAATTGGATCAACTAGAATGAATGCAATTGAAAACTCTCTACAAACTCAAAAACAATGCTCAAGAGAGAAAAGAGAGTGTAGTGAATGCTCTAGGGCTCAAATGTAGTCAATGGAACTTCAGCAGCCTGTCCAAGTGCAGGTGGGGGGTATTTATACCCTCACCAACCAAAACTAGCCGTTGGATAAAATTAATCCTGAAAAATTAGGGAAATCGATACTACCACTGTACAAAGTGCGGTACTACCGATTTACACTGTAGCGCACAGTAACGGCTATGTTAGAAGCGACAGAACTAGCCGTTGGATTTTAGTGCGGTACTACTGCCGTTGAGAATGCGGTACTACCGCACTCCGGTCGAACCGCTGTTCTAATATCGGTACTACCGATTTTTGAGAGGTTAAGTACCTTTTGGGGAGCTCTCTGGAAAAAACGTTCCATACATCGGTACTACCGCGGTACCATGCGGTACTACCGCACTGCGGTACTACCGCCGTTCATATTTCGGTATTACCGATTTTTAAGAGATGAAGTCCCCAAAATGAGTGCTCTCTGGAAAAAACATACCGCAAATAAATCGGTACTACCGTGGTGCGGTAGTACCGCCGTTTATACGCCGGTACTACCGGGTGGGTGCGGTTGTACCGATATTTCTGAGAGTGCACAATTAGTTTTCAAACTTATTTTCAAATGCATGCATGATTCTAGATTGATCCAATATGTACACAAGCATGCTGTCAAGTTACTTTCAATGATCTCTCTTAATAGTACAACATCTAACCTATAATCCGGTCTTACAACTTTCTCCAAAGACCGGTAAAAATGAAAAACGATCCTATATTTTATTGTACCTTTGTTTTAATCTTTCTTGATGCCGAGATTCCATGCAGCTTGTCCTTGTTTAACTTCCATATGAGACTTTGTCTATATAACCTCAGCACACATGTTAGTCCTATATTCATAAATAGTCATCAATTATCAAAACAAAGATTTCGGGGGCGTAGATGCTTTCACCGCTGCCAAATCCGGCCTCCCCATCGCCGGATCCGGCCTCCCCACCGATGGATCAGCAACATCCCTTCTCGCCTGGCGCCACCGTGCCTCCCGGTTGTCGCCTCCCACGCCCTGTCGCCAGCCTCCTGCATACCACCTCCTGCGCCAAGCATCCTGGCCGCCCCTCTCAGCTGGCGCCTCCCACGCTGACCATCCCGGTCGCGCCTCCAGGCTGTGCCGCTACGCCGCTGCCCGCCTCTGGCTAGCTCGCCCCAGCCTCTTCCCGCATCAAGCCCCACCGCCTGATGCCACCGATTCGTCGGCCACCTCCTCCCAGCTGTCTATCGCCCTGGCCCTGACCTCGCCACCTTGGAAGGCGGCCACCTCTTTCTGGCCTGCCTCCCAGACGCCTTCTCCCAGCTGCCGCGCCCACTGCTTTAGATGGCTACCACCGGTGGCTCCCTTACCATCTCGCTCTCCTTGGTTCGTTTCGACGGGACGAACTTCTGGGAGTGGGCTGTTCATCTGAGGATTCTCCGCAACAGCCAGCGTCTATGGGGTCATCTCATTGGTGAGCACCCCTGTCAACCTCGGTCGAAGCTGCTTGTTCCGCCCGCTCTACCTGCTAGTGCAGATTAGGCGGCCCAGGAGGAGGCTACTGCTACACTGGAGGGGGCTCTAGAGCTCTACCAATCTGAGCTGCACACTTACGAGCGATGGTAGGAGGCCAAGGCTAGTGCTATCGCTATCTTGGTGGGTAGCATGACCGTGGCCATCTCCATAGATGTGGCGGAGCTGCCGATGACACAGCTTATGCGGAAGCGCCTTCGAGCTCACTATTAGCCGACGAGTGATGCTATGTATCTTTCAGTGTTCCACCAGGCGCACTCTCTTCAGTAGCTTGATGCCACCATCGATAACTTATACCAGCAGATGTCTACGGTGTGGCGTCAGCTTGATTCTCTAGGGTCGGACATCTACCGCACCTGCCTCTGTTATGTGCGGCTTCATGCTCACCAGGAGACTTACCATCTCTACAAGTTCCTGATGCGTCTCCGACTTGAGTTCGAGCCTGTGCGGCTCAGCTCTTGACTCGTCACCCATGCCTGATGGCTACTATCTCTCCCAAGAGCGTTACATTTAGGATATTTTTACTCGTGCTTGTCTTATTGATCAACGTGTGGTGGTACTCCTATAGAGCTTGTTGCTCAACTTTGGCCTACCGATGGTAAGCCTCTTGAGGATCTCACTCACTATCGCCATCTTGTTGAATAGACATATATACTTCTTGGAATCCAACTACAGTCAAGACTCAAGAGCAAGCAAGGAAGAACCTGAAGGACTACAATGCAGAAAATGCGGTCAGAGATAAGATTGGTACTTCACAATTATTCAGGGTCAAATGAAATTTATACACTAGAACAACGCAATAATTGCAATACCAGGTTTCACATCAACAAAAACAAGAAAGATACATTAACTCACTCTTGAAATGAAACTCTGAATTAGTACCAAGATGAATAATTAACTCTGAATTTTGTAGGCTGTAAAGCCTTACTTGAAACAATAATTCTCTATGCATACGCACTACCCACAATAGTCATACACAGAACAGGAACAATTGCATTATGCAAATCCTCATGCAATATGCTCACCTGGAGAGTCTTACCAAGCCCCATCTCATCTGCAATAAGGCAGCGCCCACGCCTTTGAAGCCCAATCTCACGCCTTCAAGTTGAAAGGGTACGAGTGCATCTTGTAAGTGCTGTGGCAACTTTGTCAGAAGCTCGTCAACTTCTTCATCAGAAGCCCAGTTTTTGTCGAGATTCTGAACAACATTCCTTGTTCTATAAGGTATATCTTGTACGACAATTCCAGGCAACTTCTTCAAGCATTTTAACACCAGGTCATAGTCCACGAGCTTAAAGACAGAAGAACGATGGCTGCTTTGACTTTGTGTCGTAGAGAATGGTACAGCCTAACAGTATCAACATTAAGGGGGAAAGAGGTGAGTTTTGATTCTAGACCAAAAGGCTTATCATCCAAGAAAAGGGACTAAAAATAGATTAAATTAAATGCCACGAGAGACTGAGAGAGGTTTGTGTTTTCTATGCTTGACCTTCAAATATTATTCAATCCCTAGAACAATGTTACTCTAAATTGTATATCATCCGCAGCATAATGCCTTTTCCCATTTTTTGCATATAGCCATCATGTGTGTCAAAGCTCTCTAGAATGTGACATGATCACCATTTATATTGTGAACAAAAATCAGTGGCATGGTCATTATTATTGATTAAAAAAGTGAAATAAAATATAGAATGAAATATTAGTTGCAGCACTTCATATCAAATACTCAGTAGTCAGTAGGCACTAGCAATTGTCCATATCAGCGAGTAACCGGCAAAGAACCCAAATCAAAGAACGTTTATTTATCAGACACTAAAGAAGGACAAAGAACCACCAAATTCTTGGACCGGTTCAGACACGTCGAATCAAAGAACAAATACTTATCAACACCCAAAATATCATATTTTTGCCAAGAAGCACGAAAAAAACACCAAAATCTTGTGAAGAAACGCTTAAAGGCATCCAATAAAACACCGAATTCCTCAAACAGGAAACAGCTCATCAAGAAAGAACCGAATTCCTAAGCAGAGCCTACGGCTACATTGGTAAAAGATGCATACATTAGACAAGGAATCAAGAATGGATGGACCGTACCGAAGCGACGCAGTCCTGGGCGGTGCAGAGGCACTCGGCATCCCCGGGGAAGGCCGCGCCCTCCGCGGGCCCCACCGCCACCGAGAACTCGTCCGGGCTGTTACGGCTGTACACCTCCAGCACCACCTGGAACCCCACAGGAGGCTGCGGCGGCGGTGGAGGAAGGGTATGAGGCGGCGGCGGTGGACGAGGCAGAGGCGGAGCAGCGGATCAATTGTTGGGCACTTGGCGACTGGCGAGCCTCCACGCGGTGGAGGCGGAGGCGGCGGCAGCCTCCGCGGCGCGCTGCGCTTCTCGAGAGCGGCGATGCGGTTGGCCTCGATGCGGCGGCGGCTGCTCCTCCGTGAGCTCCATGGGCTACTCCTACACTAGGGTCGTGGGACCGGCATGGGGTTCTGCGAGCCGCGTGCGTTGGGGTTCGGGAAACGAGCGGGCATTAGGAGTTGGGACGAAGAGGGCGGGAGGAGGAGAGGCTCCGGAGTCCGGAGAAGATACATTGGGCCGAGCCCTTCGTAGTGTTTTATGGTCCGTATTAGATTCTACCTCAGCTTAAAAAAAAACCAAAAATCAATACGAATATCTGATTTTTTAAAATAATCTCTCCACTCCTCACTATCGTCTCAATTCAGAGATAAAGAACCTATTTTTTCAGCTTCTCAAAATAGCTTTTAGCTTTTGCTACAGTATTTAACTTTCAAACGAAGTATTTTTTTAAAATAGAGTCTCCACGTTAAAAACCCAATATCTGTACCATCCAAAATCGCAAACAAGTATCTCTTTCCGTAATCTCTATCGTAAACAGCTAAAATTAAAAAATTTCAACCAAAAATCATAAACCGCAGCAAAAAAGAACAGGCCCAAAATAAAAGCTTATAGATACATCATACACCCTACTCCTTTTGCTTCCGTCATGCAATCTCTCACTTATTCTTTCCACCGCACATTCTCTTTATCTAAAAGTCATTTCTTTCAGTCATTACTATTTATTTTTAACTAAAAATCATCAGTAAAAATCAAATACAAACGCCCCAAGTCCCAAACATGTACTACAAATGACAACGTCAACTACAAACATACCCTGATTCAGTATCCAAATTCGTAGAGCATATGAGCACACAAAAATAATGCAACTAGGAGCAGCACATGAATATGTAATGCACATGAGCACCAATGTAATGTGTCTCATTAAGCTAAACGCCATGTTACATGTTGTGGACATGTTCGACAAGGCAGGAGGTTGGTGTCTCGATTACAATAACCACAAGCAATGAGGTATCAATAAATAAGGGAAAGACCATGTTAAAATAGCCTTTTCATCTAATCTGATGCAAAGCAACAGGAAGAACGACACTGCAGTTAGATGCGAATCCAGCGGCGCATTCTTGACGCCCTGCAGATCTGCCATGCCCACGACTTCTCACTGTGAGTCACAACCAAAGATTCAGCTACATACGGCCTGGACTTCAATCTTGCAATCCTGTCAACAGAACATATTTCTTCACATAAGATAAAAATATTCGCGTTCCCAGATGGGGCCGATTATGGTCCCTGGGGAACAGAGCTACTCTGGTTGAACTGCATTTTGCAACTCTGTTCATGCTCAAAAAAGAAATCAAACCTGAATACATCTCCGGATTTTTGCTACATTGCATCGTCGCTATAGTAAATTGAATTTTGCAGTTCTGTTGCTATAAGTTTGTTCTATTAACTATAGTGCAAGTGGATAGAGCAAGAAAACTAGCGCATCACATATTAACAAGGCATCAGCAATGCAGTTCTTCCTATGAATTTTCGCAAATAAAAATTAGAGGAAAAACTGGCTGGATAACATGACTGCTCTAAAATAAACCAATGGCTCTAGATTTACGATAGGAAACATTTTTGTCTGGCTGATCCAGATTTACAGCAACACATTCGACCAAAGAAAATTCAAAAGATCAGAAACATCAATAGTTTTGCTTCTCTTTTGATCTTTGAGGACCACAAACAGGAAGTCAAGTATTGGATAGGTGAGATTTGGAGATGTCCACAAGTGCTCTACCTTCCTCCAAAAACTTATGTGTTGTCTTTTCTGACATGGTCACATGGATATAGTTATCAATCCTTGGTGGATAATTACAAAAACCAAAGTAGTTTAAATTATGGTTGAACAAAATGTAGACAAGAAAATAAAATCTGAAAGAAGTATCATTTGATATACTGTTCCAACAAGTGTTCGCTGATTCTTTTGGAGTTTCAGGAAGTAAAAACCACGTATTGGCTGAGCCACACATATGCAAGATCTAAATTCAGCAGCACTAAGCATGTAACACCTTAACAGTTGACATACACAACAGATGTATTGCACACCAATCATTCTATGTACATTCAGACATGTCTGCTCATGAAAATTGATATTTGTGAACAGATTAAAGAACTAATCTACCAGCATGAACAAACATGGAAAATGCCTAGCTTCCATCTTAAAGAATTTTATATGCTTATCTTCACAAGTAATCAATCAGAAAATCAAACTTTACAATTAAATTATCCAATAAAGATAACACTAAGTTGTACTTAGCAATTTAACTAAAGGCAGCAACGAGTAAAACATAACATACGATTACCTGATTCGAGTTCCTGATGATTACTCCTCTGTTGCCTCCTCAGAATCCGAGAGAGGTAGCAGGGTACCAACTCCAATAACATGTCCATTCAAGCATACAAAAAACTCCACAGAATCATCGTAAGCACCCAGCCTGGCGGAAGCACTGCTCGGCATCATATTTGCCTGCAGCATGCTCCATAGCTTAGCCTTACAGTAGGGACACACCTCCCTTGGATGGAACTTCACCCGCTTCTCAATCAGCATCCTCTTGACCCTTGAAGTGGCGAACGACTTAAAGATGCCTCGGAAAAAACCCAAGTCACCTTCTTCCCCCTGATCAAGATGTTCGCATGGATCTGACACATACAAGACATCCGTCCTACACTGCAGAGGCAGGAAACTCTTGCCTGCAGTCCTTGAAAAGCGTGTCCTGAACACAAAATGACCCGGGACATGGATGTTGTTGAACAGGCCCCCTTCTGGGCAGCCATTGCAATAGATGAGCAGCTTCCCAAGCGCCTTCCAGTTCCCATCAACAATGTGGCTGCCTCCTGAATGCAAATCCAGCATCATCCTCGGCGCCCTGGCATGGCAGAATTCCTTCCACAGCACCTGTTTGGCGATCTCTTCGAACCACTTGCACACGCACGAGAGGACGGCGATCAGCCTGGGGTTCCAGTTCATGTGGCGGAAGACGAGGAACAGTGCATCCTCGCTGAGGTGGCCCTTGACACAAATGCAGCTCGACGAGTGCATGCAGCGGTGCTGCTTCACCACCAACACCATTTCCACTTGTCCTGCAATCAAATCACTCCAGCAACAATGCCCACTTCCTCATACCCCCTTCAATCCTGTTTCACATTAGTAGTTCAGTTCCATGCAGAGCAATTGATTACTACCAGTCTACCATTACTACGACAAATCAACCAACACCCCGTTTGGCTCCCAAGAAATGAATTTGATTCATTAAAATGGATTCAACTTCATATTCTAGTACAATTAGAATTTGATTAAAGCGAATTACAAATCCATTTTTTCTGTCTGGCTGCCTTTTGGAAATTGGAATCAGAAAATTCTCTATCACTCCCAAATCAGCATCGAAGACGCAACCCCAGACAAAATTTAACATCATGAGTTAATCTGTAAAAATCCTAACGAACAATCCCCATTAAGAAGCCAACTCCAGGTATAAATCATCGAATCCAGCACAAAAGTAAACCCTTGGGAGCTGAATTACACAGGTGACCTTATAACTAATCGTTTTGACACACGACAGTTCTAATAGACCGACGCCGTAATTTAGCTGCCATAATGAGTAAACTTTACAGGGAAAAGTACACAACTAAATCGCCACGAAAAACAACCAAACCTGTCGCTAAAATTCAAATGGCACGAAGTACTTCGTGGCCTTTTCGTTCAGGCATCTCATAAACCAAACACTCGACTAGTACACGAGACAAAAATTACTCCCAGAAACAAGCTCAAATCAACAGCGTCACATGCTTCCTAGATCCTATCCCAAGAAGGACTCAATCCAAAAACAGCAGGAAACAAAGTGACCAAATTTTATCCACCAAAGCTCCCCAATGCAGCAAAAGAAACCGAAACCGCAGCTAATCCAACAAATGCCAGTTCAAACAACGCACAAGACCGAGAAAAATCCCCCCAAAACTCCACCTTACCGCACCAAATTCGAAGCGCGCAACCGAACCTGCAGCCCAAGATCGAATCTTTACCTCCTCCTAGGTCCCAGCCCCCCAATCGGCCCGCCCCAGGCGGCGAGATCGAGCTGCCGAGCCGACACGGCAAGCGGAGGCGCGGGCGGGGAGGCGAGGCGAGGCGAGGCGGAAGCGGAACTGCGAACGACGGGAGGAAGCAACCGGAAGAGGCGTGGAAAGAAATTTACGGGAGTGCCCCTCGGCCAGTCGACGTCCGACCGGGTGATGAGGCCATTATTGGCGGCTTGCGACTGGGAGGGGCATTTCGGGAAGGTTCTTTTCTATGGCAAATGATGGGTTTGGCCCTAACGCAGCTTTTTTTTTTTGGGCTAACGTACCTAATATTAATAAATATTTTAAAAAAACTATTTTGATAAATTATTTTTATAAAAAAATATCGTATTTATTTGTTCGAAAATGTTATAAGCCATAAATTAAAAAAGAAAGTCCTATTTATTTTTTGGTTTATGGTTTTTGAATTCTGGTTATTCGTGAGAGATAATACGCAAAGAGAAATAGTTCGTTTGCGATTTTGACTGATACAGTTAAACTCAGTACAGTGTTTACTAAAATCTACCTGTAGACTTCGTTTTCAAAAGTCGTATTATTAAAAATTTAGTTACTGTAATAAAAAGATAAAAAAGTCTGAACCCACTTAATAACTCCAGATGGGACCGCCTCGGGAAAAGGAGATTTTTTTCTATTATTAAATCGGGCAAGAGATGGTACGGCCTGATTTCTTCCCTGCTAACGACAACAACCTGTACTAAGCATTTTTGGCATGAGCTAAGGTAAGATATATAGGAGTATTAATAAAGTACTATAAGACATATCGCCTAACTATTGTTTTCGAATGGTGGCTGTCTAGACATCGATCATAGGCATTTTGTTGAAAAAAAGTCACTTAGATCTCCTTTGAAACTATGGAATTCGACAATAATTTCAGAGGATTTGTACTTACTCTTATTTCTATCAAATTGCTATAAAATCCCTAAATTTCAAACATAACTTCAAAAACTCTAAAACTATCTCTTCTCTCTCTTCCTCACTCTGACCCTCCATCCTCACCCTACCCCGCATCACCACCACCATTGATCCGCGCAGCTTGATGCTGGCGCTCTGCTGTTGCTACCGTCGAATGGCTGCTCGTAAACCTTGAAGCTACAAAAATGTGTAGGTGATTAGTTAAAGTGTAAACTTTTAACTGATATTCGGAGAGAAATTATCGGATGATAATAGGCAAAAATTCATTTTCTAATTACATCATTCAAATCTCAAAAAAGCCACCATTCGTACGGCTAACTAAACAAAACTCGTCTTCATACAAACCTCATGCAACCATGATACTTGCAGTGCAAACAATTGGCCTTAACTCGCGTCATCTTATCTGTGTCATGCCCCGACCAGACGATCATGTCCACATTGTCCATCGAGCTAATTAAGGCTCAGTTCAATTTGTCTTTTTTATCGTTTTTAACTTTTGATTAAAATAATATTATAGCAGTTGTTAGCTGTTTTCGAGACATTCAATTAAAGAAAATAAAGAGAAAAGAGAAAACACTATAATATCTTCTCGGACAATAGAAAGGAAAAACACGTTGTAAAATCAATGTCATTGATTCAAACAGTTTTTAGTTTCTAAAATTAGAAATTAAAAACTGTTTAAAATAGGACCTAAATTGGGCTTACACGGCCTTACCTTCCAGTGGTCACCAAGAATGGTTACTGGTTGGCTCGATAAACAAATACTTTGCGACTTTTGCGGAATTACCAAGCGGAAAAAGAACATTAACTGGACAATAGGGACATATTTCGAGAGATACCCCACGACAAGTTGCTCGCAAGCAAGCAAGCACCCACTTGGAGTAGCTCAGCCAACTTGCACTTGTGCCACATCACAGCTCACAAAAGCGCCCCTGGTCAATTGCTTTTGTGCACAGCGTTGTGCGTCATCTTACCCAGTTGCACACGCTGCAGCGAAATTAATAAACAGAAGTGCTATACAACATTTGTATGATTTTTAGAGAGAAACCAGTCGGATTTTTTATCTTTAGATATGCGCGAAGATTTATTTTTGTCTTCTCCACTGGTGACTTCCACCTCTCCGGCGACGCCACCGTATTCGTTGCTAGCAACCTGTGGAATTAGGACTTGGGTTCACTCGAGCCCTCTGATCTTAGAGGGAGGCCGGGGCGGCGGCGGACTGGCGATGGGAGGTAGAGATGGTTGGTGGCAAGGCGATGGTGGCTTCACCTCGGCTGCAGCTGAGGAGGTTGGTGGTAGGCAAGGTCGGCGGCGGGACGCGAGGATCGGAGTGGCTGTTAGGAAGTGGTGGGTGGTGGTGACGGATCGGCGATGATAGCAGGGAAGAACAGTGGGGCAGGGGCGCTGGAGGCTGGTGGGGACGATGGGGAAAAGGATAGCGGCAGGGGAGGATGATTTGAGGGAAGGGGAGGACAGAGTTGGGGAGAGGAGGTCGGGGCAGGGGGAGGTGATAGGCGGCGGGGCTCGCCGGCGTCGGAGGCGAGGCGGAGGGAGGCAGCGCGGGGGCGGTAGCGGTGGGGGAGGTGCTTGGTGGCGACGCCTCTTGGCGGATTGTGCGGCGGCTGAGAGCCTAGGAGAGATGGGTTAAGGGTTAGGGTTGGTTAAATATGATTTGAGTGGGTGGATATGAGACGTTGGATCGACATTAGATGGTCTAAGAATCTGATTAATTTTTACTGAAAAATAGTCAAATAATGTATGAACAGACCCATTAATAAATGACAGTAGTGGTGACTAGTACGCATGTGCGAGCATACCAGATCATCGGCCTTTCATGGCTGCATTGCGAGGGCATTTGAAAAGTTTTTTGGTTCCGCTCTAAATGATTTCGGCTTCTAATTTTTGGCGTCTTAATTTAGTTTTTTTTTTCACTTTTTAGGGTATTTTCACTTTTTTTCTTTTTCATCTTATTCCTTTGCATTGTTGTGATGATATAAAAATTTTTTATTAAATTTAATTATACAGAAAAAAGCTAACAACATTACGGTATATTTTCAGCCTCTACAATGAAAAAAAAGAAAGAAAACTGGGCTTATAAACCCTTTGGAGCACTAACTTTGACTGCGGCCTATTAGTTTAATAAAAAGTAGTTATTAAAATAAGTTAAAAGTTATTAAAAAGCTAAAAAGAATAGGATATTTATCTTTCAGCTTTTTACTTCTAGATGTTGAGAGCTGAAGTGAATCAAACACTATGGCTCTGGAAGAAGACGGGGCGGCGAGCTCGTCTGCTCGGGGCACACGGTCCAGCCAAGCCCACGAGGCCACCACCGCACGGCGCCTCTCCCTCCACGTGAGAGAGAAACCTCCTCTCTCGAGTCTCGCCTGCCACACCTATGCTCGGCCCAAAGCTCGCGGCACCCCCGCCTTGCAGGGTACATAAGCCCCAATTAACAGGCATTGGGCGGGCCATTTCGTCCGCCGTTGGATTGTTCCTTCCCCGACGAGAGCCGTTGGATGAGATCTGATATTTTGGACGAAGCACGTTTCGAGGTGGCTGCTATCCACGCAGCCATTACACGCGCACCGTGCGCCTAAAGATTGGCCGCGCGCGCGCATGGACTCGAGCAGCCAAGGCATCCAACGGCGGGGGAGCGAATGGATCGAGCACGCGGCGCCGGCGTGCCGAGTTCAGCCGCCGAAGTGCAGTGCAGGCAGGCTCCAACCTGAGGCGATCCAAGGCGGCTTTATTCTGCCGATATGCAGGGTTCCCCGGCACGCGCGCGTCCGTCCGGATAAAACCGCACTGTGTGCTTAGTTAGCAAAGGACGTCTGTTCAGGCTCTACTTTGCTGCACCTTGGTCGATCCCCACGCTCCTCCGCGCCATCAAGTTCTCCACCCCACGCCTCCGACGGTGCCACCTGCGATGCCTTCCGCCGCCTCCTCACCCTCGTGTCCAAGCCCCACTCCCACATATGCAAGTGTAGTATCTCATGTATCAATATAAAATATTACTATGTAACATCATCACTAAAGTAAAAAATTAATTAATAAAAGCAGCAGTAGAAATCGTAGTAAAATTAAAACTTTAAAAGTACTTTATTAGAAAACCAGCGGAAATTGAAATAAATGTTTAAAACATGAGATCGGTCCACTTTTAACCAAATAAAAAGTAAATAAGAAAATATTAATAGTAGTAAGCAACGGTACTGAAAACTCAAGTGCTCCCACCCATGCATGTTGCAATCACTCCATGTTAAAAATAGACCCACAAAATAAGACATATTTTCTTAATTCCAAAGCATGTAAGGTTTAATACCTTATTGCTAAACCAAGATAGGGAAGATCAATTTATAAGGTGAAATCCATGCCATTCCGTGAATTATAGATGTGGATGGCATGAGGATAACAGGTAATTACAAGTGAGTAAATGGCTGGTTAAATATGTTAGTTACCAGTAGGTAAATGATTGTTTTATTTAATCATATCGATTATCGTATATATATATATATATATATATATATATATATATATATATATATATATATATATGTATGTATGTATATGCTCGAGACGTCTAAAGCATACGGCTAACAATCTCTCTGTCTCTATTCTCTTTCTCCTTGTGCTGTTATGCGACACCGTTTGAAACTCGTCGACTCCTTTTCCCGACGTGTATCGTGAAGAAGGAGCGAGATCTCTCGAGCCGTTCTTCGCCGTAAAGACCGCATGGGCGACAATAAGGTTTCGGCGCAGCACATCTGTGATCGCCACCGCATCGCGTCATCTACATTCTGCACTACATCAAACGTGCGCTGCTTTTTGTTGTTCATCAAACCTAACAGTAAGTCGTTCGCGCGTTCGATCGACTTTGTTACTGTAATATTTTTCTGTTTTCTTTTTTGAAGTACAATGAGTAGCCTGCTATTAGTTATGTGTTTTGCATTACTAGTTTATTGTATTTGTCTCCTAGTAAAAGTTGAAATTAAAATATTATCTACATTTCCAACACTATACTGGTCTTTTACCAGAGATTGAAAAGTGCAAGTGTGAAATTTGAAAATCTCAGTAAGAACCCAGCAACAGTCGTAACATGGTGAGTAAAGGACAAGTAATGTAAGCAAGTAATTGACACATATTATTTGCAATGAAATTAGGTGACTGGAAACACTAGTAATAATCAGAGATAGAGATAATAGGAACCGTGAAAATAAGGTTATTTGTTATATAGCAAGTTATGGCAATAGCACTGATGATCACTTCCGACATACCCAGTTATATGAGAATAGTTAGACATATTATTGTTCTTGACTGTATAACCACAAACGGGATGTAATATCTTGAATAACGAAAATTTACAGCCCCCGCACGTTACTAGGTAGGTGAAAATATCCTTTATATGTGGGTAACCCCAAATCAGGTAACTGTTATATTATTATCAAATTATAAAGAGTAAACTTAAAAAAATAAGAAAGACTAAGATAAAGTTATGAAAAATGAAAAGCCTTGCGCCAACCCCCAACGAGACAACCCCCAACAAGAGAAGGAGAGAGATTGGAAAAAGAGAGAGATTGAATGAGATGGGAGAGAGATATACGTTGGAGTACCAATTTGAGGGGAAAAGGCTAATTGAAATAATAGATAGATCCTATTTTTCAGGGTGTTACAATAAACCCCCATCTTACTCCCTGAATCTCCTATGCTAATTCCCAATCCCCCAAATCATAGCATGCTAATCTCGTCTCACCTTTGTGCGCAGGTGTAGCTCCTCGCCGTCACCATCGCCGATGATCTTTTCATGTGTTCCAAGCTCTTTTGCTCCCTCCTCGCCGATGCGCTCGACAAATTCTTCCCGCGCGCCATTGGCTTCCGCCGTGCACATCTGCTCCCACTGCCTCCTCCGCGACGCTCTGCAAGGCCGCCGTCCAGGCGCTCGAGCGATAGCACCGCCCGTTCGGCGCGCACTACCGCCAACTCTGGCTTGCCATTGAGTATCTCAAGAAGTTCACCTGCATCTTGTTCCCTGGCCTCCGTATCACCGTTGAGGCTGGGGGGACCACAAGGGATGGTAGGACGAGCATGACCGAGTGTAGATGTGTGGTATGTTCGATTCAGCCGAAACTGTTTCTCGTAGCCGGACGTTTGATTCGGTTTCCGACTTCTGAAAACCAGAAGGCGGAAGCCGAATCTGTTTCAAACATCACCTAAATAAGCTAGCCTAAAGCTTTCCTCCAATCCGATCAGCTTCTCAACTCCAATCCAATCCAATTACGAGCCCAAACCAAAGTCTTCACCCTTTTCCCACTAATTAAACCGCTCTAGTGTTTGCAGGAACAGATCTTTTTATCGACCTGCTAGATCATATGCTCGTAGCATTGCGCAGTGGTAGAACTTAAACGCAAGCTGGAATCGTGTTTTAATCCATGCATTTGCATATACCAATGATTAATTCATCGCCAACGTGTTTGGTGCAGCGCCCGGTGTTTCGTCTGCGGACGGCGGGCTGGAAGTAAACCACGACTGGCTTGCCGTTGAGCTCTCCATATCGACAAAAAACGCTTGTTGTCTTGTCCTAATCGGTCACCCACAAGGACCACCAACAAATAGAGCTGTATGCACTGAACACGCTGATGAGATATATTTATATTGGCTATGGCGGATGATTTTTAGCTGAAAATGAATAGTAATGATTGAAAAAAGTGGTTTTTTGAAAAAATGATAAGCAGCAAAGAAAGTGAGAAAGAGATACATACACGAAACAGGAGCGAGAGGAGTGAGTTACAAGATGCGTTTGTGATTTTTACTTTATCTCTGAAATAAGATAAGAGCAAGAGAAAGCTGTTTTAAAAACTGAGTATTTATATTAAATTTCTCTGAAAAAAAACTAGAAACAGAAAGTAATATCAACAGCCACTCGCCAACTCACGGTGCTCACTTGCTAATGTGAACCTCGGTGAGCAACAAGCCATCAAAGCTAACAGGCGAAAAAGGTCTACTCGCACTTATGGAAGACGACAAGCTAGAGTACAATCTAAGACTACCAAATGCCAATGACGCAGATAAAAGGAGATGCCGTACTCTCAGCAAACATTCCCTTTTTTAAAAGGAGGAAAACAGACCTAGACTCAGTATTAGCAATACAATATAGTAAAAATATAAACCCATCAGCTTTATCAAAACCAAAAGACAAAGATCACAAACTCATCCGAGACTTTTAGTCTCACTAGTTTGATCGTTGGCCAGAGGGCGATTGGACCGTTTGGCTTGGTAGATCAGATCTCAAGGACAGTCTAACCATTTTATGAACAGAAGCAAAAACAACACTATTCACGATCAAGAAAAAGGCTAACTCCTAAACCACTGATTCCAACAAGATAGAACTTTATACAAACCATCTCTAGGATGTAGGAACCTATTTCAATTATTGATTGTGAATATCATAGCCAAAGTTCTGGCATTTATCCAAAACAAGAAAGGTCACACCAAAACCGTGTAAAAGAGGAAAACTTTGATTTACACTTGCTCGTGAGTGTGTGATAACCTTGAATGTGTTCTCATATGTTATAGTAAGCTAGATCACGACACAAAAATAAGAAGAGACGAGAGAAACCAAAAACACCTCAAGCAGTCAAGAAAATCAAAAAAAAGAATACAAGAGGGACAAGATAACCAAGTTTACTCTTTCGTTACCGCAAAGGGATGAATGATTACAGCTACTCCACACTTTGGAAGATAGAGCGAGCACACACATAAAAAACTCACAACACAAGAAAACTTAAATCTCACAAGAGCACACACATAAAAAACTCACAACATAAGAAAACTTAAATCTCACAAGAGCACACACATAAAAAACTCACAACAAAAGAAAACTTAAACCTAACTCCCTCTTATCTAGCTCAAGAGATATTTTCTCTTAACACACATAAGGGTTTATATAGTGGAAGCTCTTTACCTCAAACATAGCCCTAATAACCAACCCACACTTAGTGGATATAACCATTTACAAGTGAGAAAACTCGGTAATCCACACACAAATGGATTCTACACTTACACATTTGCACATTTTTCAAAGCGTAACTTCCTTATTGCTACAATAACTTGATAAGACGCTTCATCCTCTATGCCATGACATTATCCACCTTAGGCTATCGCTGCGGTTTTACAAGCCGCCTCATAGTTTTACAAGCCGCCTCCCTATCTGGTATTGGACAATTTATGCAATTGCCACCCATCGGTTTCCACTATGCTTCTCCTCAAAGCAAATTTCAATATGAAGTCCGTGTTGCCCAATGGCTTGCCACCAAGCTTATATACCTCCGACCTCCTCCTGAATTGTCTTCACTTGAAATAGCCTAAGTACAATAGCACATCACAGGCATACGCTTGCCTTATCATGATCATTGTCTTTCTCTTGTACTCTTTTGCTTGAGATGTAGCCTCACTCAAACTTACGTGACCCTCTATGGCCTCAGGCTCCTCCCCTAACCTTTGTCTTGCCCTTGACCATCAACGATCACCAAGTGTCTTGTAGATTAAAGAACAAATAATCGTCCTGAGCACAAGTGATATGCACTTGACACTCATTAGCAAATATTACATGACACTTCCAGCTATGATTAACATTTTGCATGGATTTCCGCCATGGCCAACACTTGTATGGACTTCCAAAAAACTCATAAAGTAACAACACAACTGAAATAAAACTCAGCTCAATTAACTCAGTAAAGGTTGGTCTGACCGCCACCCAATGATCGGTTAGACCGTCCCAGACAACCCTAGTCAAATCCCAATAATAGGGGATCGGTTTAATCGCTGGCCCAACGTGGGTCAGACCTCCCCAGTCTGACCACAGACCATATGCCAAATTGCTTAAGAGCACCAAAAAAACACACTTTTTGAAACTTCGATTAATCTCTATCTAGTTTTAGCTCAGAACTCTAAATTGAATGACACAACTCACACAAACTTACACAAGTGTTTGGCGTCCAAACTCTAAAAGGTCACATGGCCAGTCAAACCACCGATACCAGCCCGGTCAAACCGCTTAACTCCTAACAGCAACTTCGAAAGCTGAAAAATTTCAAAACTAAACCACGACTTCAATAAACATATGTATCAAAGTTAAATACACGTCGCATTCATAAGATGACCTCCTGCACTAGGTGTCACACGAGAAACCTCCCCTTTCTCTCTTCATCAAATAGATGTAGTACGTACTAAGGGTTCGCTCATTTCGGTTTCAGATTCTGGTTTCTAGTTCACTATTTCTTAATTTCGTTTTTTTCTAACTTTTTGATTTTTTTTAGGTTTTTTACCTTTCTTTTTTGTGTATTCCTTTGCATTGTTTGTGATGGGCTAATTTGTTTTTATTTTTTTAATTTAATTACATCAAAAAACGATCAGTAACTATAGTGTAAAATAAATAGCTATAATAAAAAAGCCATAAATCTAAGGCGAACTTAGTGGCTCACCTGCGTCACACCCCCTCGTCGTCACCGTCTCGTGCTGCAGCCCCCTGTTCCGCTTGTCCCCATTGGGGGTGTTGCTCCATCTCACCACGTTCCTTTTGACATCCGTTGCCATTGTGCTCTTTTGGATCGTCATGAAGGGGCAAGTCTAGCACCCCTACAGCGTGATCGGGCGATCCGCCAAGCAGGCTTCTGGTGGCGGCTCGCTGCTGCCCCGATGCATCATCGAGTCTACGGTGTCGAGCTAGACACAACGTTGATAGAGCACATTCTCGTCAGCGATGATCTCAAGTTGTTCGTCATCGAGAAACTTCTGAACATCGATGCCATGTTGACGGACTCACTTATCGTCTCCCACGGCGGGTTAGCCGGAGGGTCCTCCGTTCGGGAGATCCGAAGCAGCCACCTCGGTTTATGATGGTTCCGCCGCTGGCTTCCATTCCGGACTCCGGAGGGATTGACGAAGAATGCAGTTAAAAGACGGAGGACAGTGATAAGAGTGAGTTCTCGTTTCAGAGGTTGGACTTTTAACTAGGGAGTTAGCATGAGCATACGTCCTATCTTATCAAGTATTTCAATACGTAAGCTCGTAATAATCACTACCACTACTGCTGTTTGAACTGCTGCCGTTGCCTTGTGTTGTTTGGAATGTCTAATCGTACTTGATAAGAGACGACAAAGTGCGACATAACGTACGGTAAATGCACAGGTTAAATGCTGGCACATAACACTGTCAGTAAGCATCCCTCGTAGGTCGTAGCCTTCCTTCAAACGGTTTTAATTTTTATTTTTTACTTAAATATTTTTAAAAATTAAAAATTATTTAAAATACATCAACTTTTAATTTTAGTTTTTTGCCTTTTTTATTTTTGTTTTTTCTTACTATTGTCTATGAAGGTATAATAGTATTTTTTTATTTTTATTTATTTTCTTTTAATTGAATCATTTTAAAAAGCTAACAATCACAACAGAACAATTTTAGTTTTAAACCAAAAGCCACAGTGATAAACCGAAGCTTTTAGCCGGTTGAGGAAGCCCCATAGTTCGGCCATGTCTAGTGTGTTCGAGCTGATACAGTGATACGTGGCCCCTTATTATTATTGGTTAGATTCGAGTCCACAAGGTGATTCTTTTCGATTGTGATTTACGATTTTGTTTTTAATACGAGTGTTTGTATGAATGAACTAAATGTTGATAAGTCGTTCGAAAATGATTTTCTAATAAATTGCTTTAGAACAATAATAGAGAAATTATTCTATTATTTTTTAAAAAATATAAATTATAAATCATAAACTAAAAAGTATTACACCTATCTTGGCATCAGAAAATTTTTTTTAGCGTTGCCCCCTCGAACGTTTGGCTCCGGGTGAGAGAGGATAACAACCCCCTCCGTGACGTAACATTCTAAAGAAGAAAACAAAACAGTAGTATCTCTCGCTAATTCTCTCTCATCATCAAACAGACATATCACGTCCAAAATTATTTATGTCCTTGTCCAGTTTTCTTTGCTTTCCTTGGCTTCTTGTGTTCAGCTTTCTCTACGTCCTGCTGGCTTCATGTGTTGTTGGCTTCTTGTGCTCAGTTTTCTCGGGGTGTTGCGTTAATTTATGATTTTTTTATTATAGTAAATTTATTTTTTTATTATATTTAAGTGTATAGTTAAATTTAAAAAATAAAAAGTAAAAAAATATTAACCTACCATAGATAATATAAAAAATATAGAAAAAAAGAACAGGACAAAAAAAAGCCAGCCTTTGACGCAGGCCACTGCCGCTGAGCGGGGCCGTACGTCCTGTGTGTACTGTGCATGTCTGCAGCTTTCTTTATGCAGACTTGAGCTGTACCACACCAGTACTTCAGTGTGTAGTAGGAAGGTAATCCCCACCAAGGAAATGGCATCAAAGAGATTATCCGCCATTATCTTCATCAACCCGATGCCCTCTGAATCTGTGATAATCTTTCTTCTCATGGCCTCAGCCAAGGGACAATTTATGTGATACTCCTATCTGGAAGATGATGCGTCTTGAACTGTTTATATATATATATATATATATATATATATATATATAGTTTTTTTAAAAAAATTGTCTCCGAACACCCTTTTTGGCAAGAATAGCATAGTCCTTAAGCTCGGTAGGCTATAAGTGAAAACTCCATTAAATTAATTTTAGTGATTAATAACAAATCTAAATGTGAGACTAACTCGTTTATTGAGTATTATATTGCTTAGTTTCATTTCAATGAAAAAGTAAAAAACATATATGTATACATGTTTGTTTGAGGACTTAAATGAATATCATGGTAAGGAGAGATCAAAATTCAAAATCTTGAAGAAAGAGTTTTTTCTCTCAAAAATTTTTATGATGAGCTAAAAGAAGCTCATGAGACTCTCCTTCTCAAGAATCTCATCAAGTCCAAGGTGAATATAGGTATATATGTTATTTACTAGATGATATGCTATGTATAGCTCTTAACCATTGTATTTTATCTAAGGTTAGTATATCAACCTCTTATGATGATTTACTTGACATGACTTGTTGCTAAAAAATAGACACTTGTATTTCTTCCATGTTTTATGATACTAACTTTGTAGAGGAAAGTAAAGAGCTCAAGGCCCAAGTCACAAAATTGAAGAATGATTTGGAAAGAAACTACAAAGGGAAGGACTCTCTTGATAAACTTTTGAGCAATCAAATAAAGTCAAATGACAAGGAAGGTATTAGTTCATCTCCAAGTAGAAAGAAATAGCAAGACAAGGCATAATGTAAGACACACAAAGAATGTTAAGTACCTTGGTTGCAACAAGAATGATCACTTTGCCTCGGTGTGCCATAATAAGATAAATGACAAGCAAATATCATCAAAGAAGAGGTAAATCGGTAATAAGACAAGAAGACAAAGCATGGAAAAAAGGGTCAAATTTGGTACAATTGCTTGGAAAAGAGACATTTTAATAAGAATTGTTCCAAATGTATCACTCCTAAGCTGACTCTTTTCAATAATGATTATTTTCTTAGGAATGATCGAAATGACAATGTATTTGCTAGGAATATTAGTTTACATAAATTTATAACTATGGTTGTACCGAAATGCGCTTAAATGCTTCATAGGTACTTGGAAAGGTATTAGAGGCTTGACTCATTCATGAAGATGTGAACTCCACCATGTGCGAAAATGGAGCCAAGAATAAGGATGATTTTGTCACATCATGAACTAATGCTATCTCAGTAACAAGTATCTATATTGAAATATCTAGCCATTTGCCTTGTATAAGTTGTATTACATGAAATATTAAAAAAGGTGTTCTTGCTCTTATTCTAAAATTTCATTATTGTAATCATGAGCAAGATGGTTATGACATATTAAGTAGGAGTGCTAAATCATAGTCATGTATATCACATCCCTAAATGTGCCCAAATTGATTAAGTGTTACTATTGATTTTCAAAATTAAGTCATTTAGCGAAAACTCAAAAATTTAAACTATTAGTATATCTTTGAAAATCTAGTTGAAAAATATATACAAATGCATTTAAAAAGATTTCGCTTTAGAAAAATTTACATTAAGTAAAACTGAGTTTCTAACCCCAAAACTAAAATTCTAGTATCTTGTTTTAGCTTTAAACTCAAAAATTGGCCTAAATCAATTCTAAAAAAAAATTTTAAAAATGTTCAGTACAAAAAACCTAGAGCTGGCTTTTTCAAATATTATTGGTATTCAAAGATTTTCCAAAAGGTCAACCAAACAAAAATTACTTGGTTTTTAAACTCATCCAAATCTAAAGTCGGCTTAAGTGGTCATAATCTAGCACCTAAATGAGTTTTATCAATTGAGCCAAAATTATTAACATACATTGTCTCATAAGGGTATTTCAAACTCATACATGCAAATGGATGCTAAAAACACCCTCACATGCTCATTTTGGCAATCTTGAAGAAATTTATTGAAAATGAGCTTGTTTTAAAAAAATTGAAAGCATAATTTGTTCTATCTTCAAAAGAGTTTTAATTTTGATATATAGTTGGAAATGCTTCAAAAGTGGTTTGCATTTCTTTGTGAAGAATTTTAGAGCAAATTACAATATGGTATCTAACTTCTCCTCAAAATTTCAATGCTCGACGTGCATTCTATTGCACCCTGGTGCGACCGCATCTCCTCAGTGGTTTGACCGGTGCCCAGCGATCTAATCGCATATATGCCGCTGGTTTGATTGAACCTAGAGAGACTTGGGCGATTTGTCCAAAATTGTTGATTTCTAATCCCTCAAGTATTCTCTTTACTTTTAAAAGTCAAGTTAATCTTTGTTATCCTTAGTAGCTAAACTCAAGTACTTTGACTCCATATACCATTTTGTTCTTATTGTGATACTTTTATCATAAAAATGATATTCTCTCTAGAAGTGATAGAACTTTTGATAATCTTGACCTTGGCATGAGATTTATCTTTGTCTTTACAAGTGGTATCATCTTTTTCCTTCAAGTGGTATCTACTTTCCTTCCTTACTGAGCAAAATCTTTCTTTGACCAAGCTCTCCGATATGTGGTATGTCCTCAAGTGGTATCTCTCACAGGTGGAAAAATAAGTGGTATCCCCTACAAGTGGTATCTTCTGGATTTGGTTACTCCCAAGTGATTGCCTAATCTTAAGTGGCAGTTATTGAAGATATCTCAAGTAGTATCAAGTGGCTTACAAATAATCTACAAGTGGTACCTTCATCATCCAAGTGAAATCTAAAATTGATGTTCACAGGTGGATTTCAAACCTTCAAGAGAAAATCAAGTGCCCAAACCAACTTTGTGTTTACATGGGATATTGTTGTCCATACAAGTAGTATCAAGTTTCCACAATGGAATCGATTAATCTTGGTATAAATAAAATAGAGCATGCAAATCAATCTATTTATCTCCATGACAATAAATAAACAACAACATGGTAATTTCGATTATGAAATTATTGTGCATAATAATGTGAGCAAAACATATATTATTAGCCTTTCAGAAACATACCTCCAGAGCCATTTGCTTATCTTGCTTGAAATTTTGTAAGCAACGCCCCACTACAGTTGTGCAATAGAGAGATTCACTTGCAAAATCAATACACATACGGCAAGCAAAAACAGAATAACATAATAGGATGGGCAGAATAATGCAAAAAGATTTTTTTCTCTAGGTAGCTATGAACATACTAACCCATTTCGATAGTACCACATATCACCCATGTTTCCCATAATTTCTATGAGAGATAATTCATAAGGCAGCTACGAATTTACATGGGTCAATTTTTACATGGATAAATACGTACTGAGCTTCACATTGACCTTAGCATCAATTTTTAACTTAATCGCCATTCATGAATCACGCCCTTTGCGATAGTACCAAGAAATTACCTTGTTCTGATCCAAATCTTGCATGGGAGTATCTCATCAAGTAATCGTAGCATCTTATGATTGACCAAATACCTCGCACACACAAACTAAGAAGGAATAAAGTAAAAGTGGTATCTATACCCATCCCAACATAGGAATGTTTACCCTAAATAGGCTGTTCTTGATTAGCAAGTGCCATGACACAAAATGAGGAGTATAGAGACGAGGAGCGTGTACGCATGTCACCTCGAGCAGGTGCTTGAGCATGATGGTCCTCCCGGGGAACTCCGGCATGCCCATGTGATTCGTGCTCCCTATCAGAGGGGATTAAGGGTGCAGAGAGGCCGAGAACTGTGGATTTGGGCAAGTTGCAGGTAGGTTTGAGGTTACCCTAGTAGAAGACGCGACGGTAATCCCAGACGAAGCCGACGAGGTGGGCGTCGTAGGCAAACCTGGGGTTCCATACCAGGGAGCCGTACCCGAACACCCAATCGCCATGCCTCTATGGCTCGCCGACTCCCTCTTTCTCTCGGTTGCTCTGGTGGAATAGAATGGCCTATCTCACCGGTGACATGGGAGCTCTCCATCCGCCAAATCCATCTCACCAGCGACGAGGAGCCAAACCCTAGGATAAGGCAAGGAAGTGGCGGTGGTGGCTTCAGCGTCGCTCCGGACATGATAGTACGGCTAGTCCTCCCTGACCAACAGGTGAGCACCAACGACAACGACGACGGAGGATGGGAGGAGGCGACGATGGGGAGCAACACCGATTCAGACTTCAGGCGATGGGGGTGACGGCCGACGGGGATTACCCTCGATTAAAATGCGGGTGTGTGCCCCGTTGGACTTTGTGGGCCGGTCTGCTTTAAGATACTACATTTTGATGGGTTTTCACGGATGGATAAGTGGGTTAGTTTTGCAGGGCGGACTAACGGCATAGCGGACAGGCCCGCTCCACTTTCACCCCTGCCCGTGCCTGCTACTGGGAGCTTGATGGTTAATGTAATCTTTGATGTCCAACAGCGTAACAAACTCGATAATACTATTAATCTGTTTAAAAGGACGCTTCTAGTTGTTTTTCCGAGTCATTTATCGAGTGTGGTAGTTCTGTCTGTGTTTCGTGGTGAATGCGTGCCCGGTTGGTTTCACCTGCATCACCTAGTTGCTTATGTGGAAGATGATGCATCATTGAAATTTAGGGGAAGGGGGTGTCTCACTGTTTCGATGGATACTACTGTTTGTCACATTGGTTGGCCACAGTGGCAAGTCATACTTTGTGTGTGTGTATGTCTCTCTCTCTATATATAAATGCCTTTTACACTTAGGTGTAATTACACCTATCTCTAATATACCATCTAAACAAACTATGCACTTAGTATGAGCTTTTTTTTTTAGAGAGAGGACTTATTATGAGCAAATAAGCACTAATGAATAGTCTGATTTAAGAGCCCATTTGCAAGAAAAGAAAAGTAAGTTGTAGTTACATGGCCAGTTTTCCAAAAGAAAAGTAAGTTGTGGTTCGATGGTCCATTTGCAAGAAAAAGTAGGTTGCCGTTCCATGGGCCCTGCATGCGCGGTGCACTGTATAATCTGATTTAAAGAGCCGTGGCCCAAACTGCGTTCACGTCTTGTGGGCTTCTGGCTCGCTCTTAAGCTCCCGCACCGCCTTACGTGCAACACCGCCGTCGACAAAAGTAGGCTAAGAACGACAGTGAAATGAGCTTCGGTAATTTAATGGTTTCAAAAATAACCAGCAGTGTGATCCACGCATTTATACAGCTATATTTATTTTAAAGTTTGTACTATTAAATATATATATAACTTAGAATGCTTGAAAATATGTTTATGTATCTTGTTGCCTATTTCAATTTTTAAGGCATCATAAACATTGAAAATAACATCAGAATCTTTAAGAAAAATACAACTTGAGAAACGTAATTGAAGTATGAGTTTTGATGAAAGAAAATTATTATGCATGATAAGTTATTGGGATTTTAGCAACATCTCTTTATTATGCATAGATTATATAGCTGCATACCCTCATTCTTTATCTATTAATTACTCTTTTTCCAAAATATATGCGTGCACATATACCTCTATTTAATCTAAGTAGTATCTTGTTCACACATACACTGATACACCATGACTGACCTATATTGAACTTATCTTCCCTCGCATGCTGATTACCTACCAAACCATATGTTTTTTATCTTTTCTCGCCACCACAACTTTTTACTTCTATCTCCAACAAAAAGTCTAATTTTTGATGATCTCTCTCAGCTATTACCCCAATGCAATACTTTACTATATAGTTATCTTCTACTTCTCTCTAGTTATTATTAAATATTGATCGTTATGACATCAAACACGCATAACGTGCAATCGTCGTCGATCCTTGCCAGGAACATCCGTCATGCTCTCTCCGATGACCTTAAGCTTATTTCTACGGCTGCACCATCTCTACTCTAAACTCTTTACTCCTTTGTTTATGTACGTCCGTGCTTCTATTTGTACAAATGCATACATGTATAGACACATACATGATGTTATTCATATTCGATGTCCTCTTCTCTTGTATCGGATGCTCGACATTGGACAACTCAACGTTGTGACTTTCTCACTAACCACGATGATCTCTCATCTTCACAGTTGCCAACATGTCTACTTTAGTCAATGTCTAACGATATAGAGAATCTTCTTGCCATCGCCATTGCCGGTGACGCCACACGCCTCACTAGCGATGGCACGCTTTTAGTTACACAATGCCTCCATATCGTCCATATCTCATCTTTAATGTAAAAACTTTATCTCCACTTTGCCAGGGTTTTCCTATTATTGAGCTTCTTTGGCCATTGATTTTTTCAACAATACTGATACTCATCACTCATCGTCGCTTTTTAGACTCTAGATTTTTTTCAACAGCTCTAACGATTAGTGCATCGTCACCTTGGCTAATTCTTGTTTAGTTTTATTCTAAATTATATTTATTTAGGGATAATCGAATTGGTAATTTTATTTTATTTTTACTCCAAATTTCATTTATAGTTATTGGAGTTTGTATACAAATCTAAATGCTAATTTTATTTAATTTATTTTAGAGTTTAGTTATTCAAGGATTTTACTATGGAATTCGTATGGAAATAAATTTATCAATTTTTTTACTATGAGTTTTAGCTATTTTCTGTTAGAATTCATATACAAATCTAATTTATTTTTTCTTTAACTTTTATTCTAAAATACAACTATTTAGGGTTTTACTTTGGAATCCGTATCGAAATCAAAATGCTAATTTATTTTATTTTTTATTTCGAATTTTGGTTATTTTTTGTTGGGATTTGTATATAAATCCAATTGTTAATTTTTATTCCAAATTGCATTTATTTAGGGATTTTATTTACAAATTTGTATGAAAATTAAATTACTAATTTATTTTAATTTTCATTCCAAATTTTGGATATATTTTGGATTGTACTTCCACTATTTTTTAATCTAGACTGTTATAATATAGACGTGTCTCGATCGATGGTAATGTAGGAATTTATAACCCTTAAGAACGAAGGTAATGACTCATTTTTCTATTGCTTTAGTAGTAGTAGCAGCAGTAGAAGGGTGAACTTCGCTAATCTCCATAGCCTACGATATGATAGCCCTGCAATCTCGAAAAGCCTTCTCTCGTGGGAGGCTACGTACTGCACGAAACGGGCTAAGTAAGATGTCTGCTTCTGCTAGAGCTCGATCGACCGCCTCTCTTCTACTTCGATCCCAACCCAAAACCTCTGCGCGCGAACGATCAATTCCTTGCAAGCAAGCAGATCGACGAACACGCTGGGCGCGCGCGCGCCAGTGATCTCACCGTGTCTTGGCGTATGCAAGGCTACCGCCGCGCCGTCCTTGACCATCCCTTGACCTCTACCTCGTCTCGTATCGCCCAATGATCACACGTACGCGCGCGCGCCGCGGCTGGCCTTGCTGTCCCGCCCGTTCATGGCGTCTTTCGCGCTTTGACACCGAGGCGGCCGGCGTGCATCAACCAAAAGCATGTGCCGCTGATTGCGACGACGGGGAAGGAACAAGAGACGGAGATCACTGCAGCCGCGTCCCTTTGTCATGTACCTAAGCTGCACATGATCATCCAGGCTCCCAACGGCGCCATGCATGCATGTGTTCACATACAAATCCTATATGCTAACTACTAATCATTGGTCGCTCCTTAAATATGGTTTCGGCTCGCTTGTTAGGGCATCTTTTAACGTACTGAATCGACGTCGGTTCAAAGACTAGCCATGTGAGGATCCAGGGAACTGATCATTTTTTTTCTCAATGTACAGATTGTAGCATCCCACATATCAATATGAGATACTACTATGGAACGCTATCTACAAAGCAAGGTATAAGTAAAAGCAACAATAGAAATCACAATGAATTAAGACCTTATTAGCGCTCTATTAAAGAACCAGCAGAAGTTAAAATAAATGTTTAAAACATAGGACCGGTCCGCTTTTAACCAAATAAAGAGTAATGACAAAACATAAATAGTAGTAATCTACGGTGCTGAAAACTCGAGTGCTCCAACCCATACATGTTGCAATCACTCCACTAACCTTTTGCCTGAGAATGGAAAGATCGAGTATGAGATTTGAAAATATCAGCAACTACCCAACAACGATTGCAACAAGATAAGTAAAGATCAAGTAACTCTAACAAGTAATTGACACAGATAAATGCAACGAAACTAGGTTATTGGAAACACTGAAACGGATCAGAGATAGAGGTGACAAAAAAAATAGAAAAAAGAGTAATTGTTATATAGCAAATTATGATAATAGCACTGACGATTACTTTTCACATATTCAGTTATACGAGAATAATCAGGCACGTCGTTGTCTCGATTGTATAACCATAGACGGGGTACAATATCCTGAGTAACAAAAGTGTACGACCCACGTATATTACTAGATGAGTGGAAGTCTTTTCTATATGTGGGTAATTCTAAGCTAGGTAACTGTTACATTATAGGCAGATTATCTGGTATGAATTTAAGGGAACTAAGGAATGATGAAGATAAAGCTATCACAAGTGAAAGGATTCACTGTGGTTGGAAATGGAAAGCATAATTCCTGATATGAGGGCAGTATGGAATGATGATAAGGTGATAGTGACCTAGGAATTATTCTAAAAGGAGTATCATAACATAGCTCGCATAAGGATTGTCAACCATTCAAGTTTTATTACGTGATGATTGATTATTAGTCAGATTAATAGATATTAAATATATAAATCCGTCATGACTCACATACAACATCATACATGCAGTGGATTATGATATCAAGGGACATAAAATATAGCAACCCTAATACTAAAAGAGTGCTAATGGTTTAAACCTAAATGGATGTAGGTTCATATGCTACCCCCATTAATGATTAAAGCATCAATTCTAGATCACTCATTAAAGCATAAATTCTAGAACATTATAACTGAGCATTCTAATAAGTCTAAAAGCATATAACACCGGATAACTTAGAACATCATAGTGTGAATATTATGTTAACAGTTCTATGACCAAGCAAGCATTATGATATAATAATTGTACTCGGTCTTAGTGGTGATAATAAATATGGAACAGGTGATATGCGAAACGGAGAAGTTAACGTCTGCGAGGTATTTGCCTTGAGCACGTTCGGTGGACTCGCTGCACGAAGGATTTGATGTACGCAATTGCCCGAACATTCCCTCAAAGACTGCGTGTGAACCTACAATGTGAAACAGAAGTAAATCAGATACGGCCTAGCTAGGATTGACGAGAGACGACAAAAGATTCGCTTGATAAGAAGAAATAGGTTCGCTAGTCTCTTCTGGTGTGTAAATTGCTGTTCGGCTGAGCGAACCGTTCAAACACCCAGCCGAACCACATTCCGTTGCACATGCTAACAGTTCTATGCACAAAACGTGATTCGACTGTACCCCCGTACAGACGAACCATGTCGGCGTGCGAACCATGAGCGACGATGTTGAGCAGCGGCGACGTGCGAATTGCAAGGACGGCAACGGGACTAACAGTTGAGTCCTCAAGATTTGTTTATAATTCTCTTGGCATCGACTCATAATTAAGTTGGGTTCGGTTCCAAGAGAATTTTTGTTATCATTGATCGTCCCAATGTATTGAATCCATCCATTCTCCCCTCTCATTCTTTGGACCGGCTAAAACAGCACATTGTGGATGGCCTTATGCGCTGTGCATGATTGCAACCAACCACGCGTGAATCGATCCGACAATCATCCCGTCTCCATCTTCTCGGATCTAAACAAACCATATACCATTAATTAGGCAATCAATTGCTCATGTATATACTATGCTATGTAGAACATGAGTATAGTTCATAGAAGATGCTGTCCTTAGGGCTCCGTGCCAGGCATAAGCTACCAGGTGACAAGGAAAGATTGCACGTGCCGATGGTGCACGTCGCGGCCAGTGTAATTTCTCACCGAATTTTGTCTGCGTTTGATCTAGGGGGCCGGAGAATATATATTACACTCTGTTCACGTCGACCTTTAGCCTAATTTAATCTCTGCATTACGTCTCACGCTCTCACCTAACCTGAAAGAAGACCGGCCGGTAGTTCGGAGCAAGTCAAAGCACGGAGTTGAATTGAGCCCGGGTGATTGCTGGATGAACACCCCTAGTTTGTACGGATGGATGGATGGATGCGTGCGTGCGTGGATGAATTTCCGCTTGACGTGCATCTTGCAAGTGATTTCCTGGCTTTTCCTTTCGTGCGCGCGGATTTTTTGGGCTGATGGGGATTGAGAGCGACCGGCAGTGCGTGCGTGCGCATGTAACAGCTGCACAGGTCAAACGAAAAAACAGTGAAAACCATGCAAATCAATGTGGAAATATAGCTCTGCTATGGTTTTGTAAGCGCCAGTGCCGTAGGTAGGATAAAAAAATTTATGAGATCAATTTATTTAAAATCTTTAAAATTATGTAAATTACTATAAAATTATCAATAGAAATAGATACATTTTTATAAAAACCTGTGGAGTCAATTGACCCCGCAAAATGGTAAGCATATGGAAATTTGAAATTCCTGAGAAAATAAGGGGTATGATACTCTGATAGAGTAGTGTTTTTATATTTTTCTCTCCAATAAGAGCAGTACTAGTATCAAAGCACACGAAGAGATAAGCAACATCTATTCACTATTTATCATGCTTTAAAGATTATACAAATCACTATTTAGGAAAGATCCAATCCGTAGCAAGAAGCAGGAAGCACGGGACATAATTCCCTCAAATCGATTTCTTATGAGCAATGGAAGTGTAGAATTTACTTGCTTCACTTCAACATCTGAGAAAATATTCATCGAAGAAAAAACATCTGAGAAAAGATGTCCAAGTACGACCCATCACCCATGCGTTTGACGTTACCAACAAACAAAAAAAAATTAACTTGGCGCTTAAGCCACGGAGCAACAATTTATCGCATGACGTAACCCCGGATCTTTGACTCTATCATCACTGCGCAAATAAACCTGCATAAAATTCACAAATCGATAGTTTATCACTAGAAAAAACCCATGCATGACATGAGCTCTTAGCCGTGGCTTTGGCGATACCGAATGACCAATAGCATGACGTCATGGCTACGACTTACGAACAATATCCATCCATGCATATCTCGAAGGTGCCGAATAATATAAATAAACAGGTTCAGATGAGAAAGGAGTAAGAACCTTTGTACTAAAATTTCACTTAGGAATCGTTTCGTTAGTGGTGGCCAATTCTAAAGCATTCACAGGGAGGTCGGTCTTGGCGGTAGCTTTGACTCCTACTCGTGGAGGCTGATCAGGACTTCCAAATTACGAAACACATGCATGGTGCAACCAAAAGCGACGCACGCATCGATCCTAGCAGACAAACCAAGCTCCCGTTTATACTCAACCACGTTTTAACAACTAAAAGATATTGCAACTCGAACTAATTATCAGAGCTAGCTAAAAATTGCACTGCACGTATCTTAAAGTAGTACAAAGCGTCTGCCACACCCATAGGTTTTTTTAAGATAGATTTCTATCTTCAGTCTACTTTACAATCTGTTCAAGTCCATCAACAGACCGAGCTAAGCGTGTCTGGACCAGCCCGATGCAGTCTGAACTCTCTCCGTGTTGTGTCTAAGTCGAAGGATAGATACGTGAGCCGTACGATACGATAACTTATTCAGACTAGCTGTGTCTGATCTAGTAGAACCCTACCTTATTTAGATATGTAGTGCGGTGCTGTGTCATGCCGAACGGTCCATATAACCTGGTCTGGTGTGAACACTGAACACCGACAGGTTGCGAGCCATGCACCGGGCACCTCCCTTTCGCTTTGCATCCAGACATTCCCCGCCATTCAATTTTGTCGGAGCACAGCGCGCCCCCACTGGCCACTAGCTTTTTCAACCGCATCACACACGTCATCACGTCTAGTCTAGAAGTTCACGCGCGGCTGCTCCGCGAGCGCACGCGCACGCCCAGCACACGCGGAGACGTGCGTGCCGTTCTCCCCTTCTTAACTCAAAGTTATTTCAGTAGTTACTTGCAGGAGCAATCTACGTGTCGTTCAAATCTAATCCAAATAAATTCAAACACGAGGATTTCGTAGGACAAAAAAGACCATCCATTGGTGATTTCTACGGAATTCATGTGGGAACCGTCAAGTCTGGACGAGGCCACGGCGGTTTCTGCTCGATACGATAGGCACATCAGTGGTAAGCCAGCAGTTTTGCAATTGAATACCCCCACTACTTGAGGTTTAACAATTGTTGTAGCTGTCCAATTCGATCCACCCAGTCTTCTTTTTCTGTGTTCTCGTTATGTACGATATGGTGACAGATCCGGGCCTTAAATAGGAGGAAAATTCAAACACCACAACACAAGTAAGCCAAGTCAGCACGAACAATTAACAAGGTTTGAAGCCCTAATCCAACAGCAGTAGTGAGTACCACTTGTAAGCGCAGGAATTCAAAAGGCCGGACGGAAAACAGCGACGGCCATTAGTCGGTTCAACTCACCGCCCACATGTGGCTTAAGTCTTAAATAACCTGTGATTTTATTATCAAAGCCTAGATCTTTCTTAGCTTGCTTCATCTCTGAAAGAGCGAGACAAGCAGAGAGAGTAGCCAAGAAACAGAGGCGGAGATGAGGCGGCACCCCAACCCGTCGTCGTCGTCGTAGCTTCCCTTCTCGTCTAGGATTCTTCCATGATTCAGGAAGGCAGGCCATGTCTCTCCTGCTCCTCGAATTCCTCTGTTTACTCCTCGTCGCAGGTGGGATTCCTCTGTTCTGTTCTTGGTATGTGAGTTGAATTGCGCATGTAGTTTGACGGAATTTTGTCGCCTTGAAGGTGACGTGGTGCTGATAGGCGCGCAGAGCGGCGGCGGCGACAAGGAGGTGCTCGTCGAGCTCAAGCGGTTCCTGCGGGCGAACAACAGGTTCAACCGCGGCGCATATGACGCGTGGCCGGAGTCGGAGCCGTCGCCGTGCGGATGGAGCGGCGTGGTGTGCGACCCGGCCGGCCGCGTCACGTCGCTGAACTTGTCCAGCTCGAGCATCTCCGGCTCGGCGTTCGGTAACTTCTCGCGGCTCTCGGCGCTCACCTGGCTCGACCTCTCCGACAACAGCATCACCGGTGAGCTCCCCGCCGCCGACCTCAACCAATGCCGCGGCCTCGCGTACCTCAACCTCTCCCACAACCTCATCTGCGGGCCGCTGGACCTCTCCGCCGACCAGTCGCGGCTCGACGTGTCGGGGAACCGGCTCGAGGGCAGCGTCGCGGCCAACTTCCCGGCCATATGCGCCGACCTCGCCGTGTTCAACGTGTCCACCAACAAGCTTACCGGGAACATCACCGCTCTGTTCGACGGCTGCACCAAGCTCGAGTACGTCGACCTTAGCTCGAACAACTTCACCGGCGAGCTTTGGCCGGGCATCGCAAGGTTCAGGCAGTTCAGCGCCGCCGAGAACAATCTCACCGGGAGTGTCCCGTCGATCACGTTTCCGGCCGACGGTTGCAAGCTCCAGTCCTTAGACCTCTCCGCGAACCAGTTACTCGGAAACTTCACGGATTCCGTCGCGAAGTGCGCTAATTTGACGTACTTGTCGCTGTGGGGGAATAATTTCACCGGGATGATACCTGCAGGAATCGGAGAGCTCGCCGTTCTCGAGACGCTGATTCTTGGGAACAACGGGTTCGACCGCAAGATACCGCCGGAGCTGACGAACTGCTCGAGGCTACAATTCTTGGACATCAGCAACAACGCATTTGGAGGGGATGTGCAAGAAATCTTTGGCAAGTTTGTGAACTTGAGGTATCTTGTGCTGCATCACAACAACTACACCGGCGGCATCGTCACCTCCGGCGTGCTCCGGCTGCCGCAGCTCGCCAGGCTCGACCTCAGCTTCAACGAGTTATCCGGCGAGCTCCCTCCGCAGGTGGCCGACATGAAGAAACTCAAATACCTGATGCTCGACCAGAACAACTTCTCCGGTGGGATACCGCCGGCGTACGGCCGGCTCGCCGAGCTCCAGGCGCTGGACCTATCTAATAACAAGCTCTCACGCGGGATCCCGGCGAGCATCGGGAACCTTACGTCGCTCCTCTGGCTGATGCTCGCCGGGAACCAGCTCTCGGGCGAGATACCGCCGGAGATCGGCAACTGCACCAGCTTGCTCTGGCTGAACCTGGCCGACAACCGGTTGACCGGGAAGATCCCGCCGGAGATGGCACAGATGGGGAGGAACCCCAATCCAACCTTCGCCAAGAACCGGGACGATTCGAACGTGCTCGCTGGCTCCGGCGAGTGCCAGGCCATGAAACGGTGGATCCCGGCGAGCTATCCCCCGTTCAGCTTCGTCTACGAGGTCATGACTCGGGAGAACTGCCGAAGCATATGGGACCGCATCCTCAAGGGCTACGGAATCGTTCCGATTTGCACCAACTCGTCGTCGCCGGTGCGGTCCAACACGATCTCCGGGTACGTACAGCTGTCCGGGAACTTGCTTTCCGGAGAGATACCTTCGCAAATCGGCGCAATGCGGAACCTCAGCTTGCTCCACCTCGACGGCAACCGGCTCACGGGCAGCCTGCCGCCGGAGATCGGCCAGCTCCCGCTCGTCGTGCTCAACATCTCAAGAAACACCATTTCGGGTCCAATTCCGTCGGAGATCGGCCACATTTTGTGCCTTGAGATTATGGACTTGTCCTTCAACAATTTCTCCGGTGAGCTCCCGTTGAGCCTGAGCCAGCTCACCGCGCTGACCAAGTTCAACGTGTCATACAACCCGCTTCTCTCCGGCAATGTCCCCACCACTGGCCAATTCGGCACCTTCGATGAGCGGTCCTTTCTCGGCAACCCGCACATAAAATTGCATCAGAGTCGAGCTGCCAATAAGCAGCCACCACCGGAAGCAGCAGATGTTTCTGCGGTTAGAAGACGAGGGACGTCTCCAAGAATGATCGTCGTGTGGTTCTTTCTCTCTCTCATCATCACCTTCATCGCAGGCATCGTCGTGTTCGTCATGGCCAACCTGCACGCCAGGTTCCCGGTGGACCAGGACCCGGACTCATTCTCCTGTGAGAACCCCAAGTGCGGCGGCAACGACAAGTGTGCGTCCCAAATGTCGACGTCGTCGTTGCCATTCGGGTCGTCGTCGGCGACCGGCTGCTCCTCCTCAACGGAGGGGGTGAAGGTGTTCCGGCTTGACAAGACGGCGTTCACCTACCGAGACATCGTGGTGGCCACCGACAACTTCTCCGACGACCGCGTGATTGGACAGGGCGGCTACGGCGTGGTGTACCGCGGCATGCTGCCCGACGGGCGCGTCGTGGCGGTCAAGAAGCTCACCAGGCTACGCGACAGCGAGGACGATGACCCCGGCAGTGACGGCGAGCGTGAATTTCGCGCCGAGATGGAGGTGCTTTCCCACCGGGAGGGCTTCATGTGGCCACACCCGAACCTCGTCACGCTCTACGGGTGGTGCCTTTCCAGCTCGGCCAAGGTACTGGTGTACGAGTACCTCGAGGGCGGCAACCTAGAGGCGCTCATCGGCGACCGCGCAGCGTTCGGGTGGGGGCGGCGGCTGGACGCAGCCATTGGCGTGGCGCGGGCGCTCGTGTGCTTGCACCATGAGTGCCGCCCCGCCGTGGTGCACCGCGACGTGAAGGCCAGCAACGTGCTCCTCGACCGTGACGGGCAGGCCAAGGTGACGGACTTCGGGCTGGCCAGGGTGGTCTATCCTGGCGACACCCACGTCAGCACGATGGTGGCCGGCACGGTGGGGTACGTAGCGCCGGAGTACGGGCAGACGTGGCGGGCGACGACCAAGGGCGACGTGTACAGCTACGGCGTGCTCCTGATGGAGCTCGCCACGGGCCGGCGTGCCGTGGACGGCGGCGAGGAGGAATGCCTGGTCGAGTGGGGGCGGAGGATGGCCAAGGAGGGCTGGAAGGTGAGGCAGCAACTGGAGGAGACGAGCGCGGTGTTTTGGGAGCTCCTCATGCTCGGCATGTGGTGCACCACTGACACGCCGCAGGATCGGCCAGACATGCTGGACGTGCTCGCCGCGCTGCTCGACATTGCTGAGAACGGCCACACGAGCCGTAGATATTGTAAACCCAATTGAACTCACATAGGTTTAAGGTTACAAGCAAACAATCTTTCTTTACAAAAATCTTTGTTGTTTAGTTAGTTTAGTTTATTTGCCGTTAAATTCTTGATGTGAATAACACAAGCAGAAGAAATCGGTACAAAGAAGAAAGTTTGTATTTGTCCACAGTACATCTGTTCTTGTATAGGCGAAACAGTATCATTGTACATTCGTCGTGCAAACGAGAAGCTTTGCTTTTTTCCATGTCATGCAATGCGAAGCAACCTAAAGTCTTCTGATGTTACAACTTGTAAATGCTAGAAGCCTAGAAGCAGTGGTAACGCCGGGAACAGTACGATCGTACGCACATGAAGTGATGGCAATGACGTCTCTGCTCACACGGCACTCCAAGGGATACGGTCAAAGATCAGACAGCAAGTGGTCAATAGGTTTCAATCCCTATTTCTGTGCACATGATATCTGATTTTTTTTAGGAAAAGGAACTGAACGTGACATATATCTTGGAAAAGGAAAATGAGTTTTTTTTACGGTCCTTAAAACTTTTACGACCGTACATATCTGTAGATCCAAATCCAATAGATGATAGTTGCATGGTACTTAGAGGTTCCTCGTGATCTAGCACAAGCTTAAGCAAGATCAGTACCGTTTACAAGGGGTATGTATGTCATCGTGTGTTGTATATTTTTCAAACACATGTTGCTCTCAATTCTTCCACAGTTTCCAGTGCAATCACTCTCCCCATTTGATTTTGTTCCTCGTCTTGCCATGCCTAATTGTTGGAACTCATGAACATGATCGCAATGTCCATAGATTTGGCGTTTTAGCCTTGTTCATGTCTTCACAACGGTGTTGTCGCTGCCGATTGTAATACTTAATTACTAAAAATTATATTATGAAATAGAAAAGAAAAGGCAACATGATTTTTTTTTCTGTTTCGAAGGATCTAAGAACTGATTAGTTTTTTTGTCCTTACTTAGTTGATTATCACCTCAATCCATACACGATAAAGCCATTTAGCCAATAAGATTGGAGAGATTCACCATTCATCAACAACAGCACAAGCTGCAAAATTTTAGTCTATGATCTCAGCAAAAATAGAGATTATGATTGTTGTTCTCCTTGCTGGAGTGGCCAGACCAATCTAATTGGATGGGGAGTGGAAAGAGTTGTTTAATAAGCACATTGAACAAGGAGTAGTTTAATTCGATACATGTCCTTAGTGTGAAAATATTGCCCAAGTTTACCCTTAAGTAATTAGGACTAAGATGTGCATGGTACCCTATCTTAGGAGATACCGGTACCTGGTGGCCTTTACAGAACAGCACAGGCCGTTGGTACAGCATAGATACATACATCCTCCACGGGCATACATGGGAGACCAAAGTTGACATAAAGCTCATGAAATCATGATCCAGGCCGGCAGCAATGATCATCGAGTAGCTTGAATCAAACCCTTAAGGAGCACTACTACACTACTCCAACCGGAGAAAGCGTGCACGGTAGACCCGCTTGCTTTTGAACCCTTCGCCTTTTCTGCCACCTCGCTTTCGAACCCTCGATCCCCGTCTCCTTTCATTTTTACTGTCCTCCTCCACAATAACAACGCATGCTTATCCCCGTGTCGACAAGGCCCATACATAACGCATGTCTACGCGCGAGTCTATGTATCTAATCTCTGTCAAGTAAACAGAAACAAAAGAGAAAAACTAGAAAATGTCATACTGTTATTGTTTGAATTGTATGACATCATCTCTCTTGCTCTCTCTTGGTGGCCGCTCCATCACGCTCACTCTTCAACTGATAGGGGCGACACCGTCGTCACCGGGTTCATCACACCCCCGAGATGTGGAGGGGTGCGGGGGAGGTGGTGGACGATGGCAGAGAGCATTGGGTGACAGCAGAGGGTGGTGGACAGTGACGAAGGAAGGAATGACGAGGTGATGCACTAAATATTAGGTTGGGGGAGTGGGAGGGATGACAGCGTGGCAAGGTGGCGAGGTCGTGCCGATGGTGGAGGAGGGGTGGGGGCAAGCGAATGAGGGGTGCAGAGCTTTGCTAGCATTGGAGAAGAGAGAGGGAGGTGATGGGGAGCGACGGGAGAGGGAAAAGAGAGAGCTTGCTGGTGGAGAAAGCTACACTGATGTTAGAGAAGAGTGAGGGAGGAAAGGGAGAACGACGGGGAGAAGATGGGAGTGAGGGGAGATAGGTTATACCATCATCGGGAGCTCCCAACGGTATAGTGTTCCTTGTCAGCTCCACCTACGGAACCCAGGGCGAACACCACAAATCTACAAGCCAAGCCTTCACCTTGTCCCATCTCGCTCTGTCCATGGCCTCATGTCATCGCACCCGCCGTTGCCGTCTAGAGAAGCCCAGAATCCACAGATTTGATGTCGTTTCACTGGTAATGCACGCGTCGGGGGCCATGCGTTTGGCTCCCCCACCCAATCTCTCGTTCTTATTCATTTGTTTTTGCGGTCCACGAAAGCTGCCGCCGCTGGGTCGACCGATCCGAGCCGCCAGTGTCCCATGGGAAATAGGCGAAAGGTGTGGCTTGACAAACCAACCTGTGGGATGGAGAAAGAAAGGTGTGTTCGCACGTGTGCGCGCGCATGTCAGCTCAAATGTCACGGAAATTTCTGCATCAGAGATTAGAAAAACGAAACAGGGGACCATTTTGCGCAAATTTCATGGAAACTTCCTTCTTTTTATGTGCTTGTAGTGATTTAGTGTCAAGGTTAGCTTGTACTAGATGAAAATGTTTGGAACTGAACGTGAAGCTGATATCTGACATGTATGGATGACAAGGTTTCTCATTGTTATTTTACTCCCTGTCGTAGTTGTGCCATGTTCTCGACAATTGAATTACTGTAGTATCTCACATACTAATATGAGATATTATTATAAAATATCATTGCCAAACTAAAGAATAAATAATAAAAGTAACAATATAAATCACAAGGAAATTAAAAAACTTAAAGACTACTTATTAAAGAACCAGTGGAAACTAAAATAAATGCTTGAGATATGGGACTGGTCCACTTCTAACCAAATAAAGAATAAATAAAATAACATAAATAGTGGTGAGCCATAGTACTGAAAACTCGAGTGCTCCTACCCATGCATGATGCTATCACCCTCACCAGTCTTTTACTTGAGAATGGAAAGAGCAAGCATAACATTTGAAAATCTCTGTAAATACCCAACAACAGTCGCAACACGGTGAGTAAAGGACAAATGATGCAAGCAAATAAGTGGTGGGGTGACTCGGATGATATGAAGGCTACGAGTGCCTATGTGTTCACTCTAACAGGTGATGCCACCTTTTGGAAGTCTTCTAAACAAACTATCCTTACACAGTCCACTATAGATGTTGAGTTAGTAGCATTTGATTCAGCTGTTGTAGAGGCAGAATAGATTAGAGAACTCCTTTCTGACCTACCTATGCTGGAAAAGCCTATTCCAACAATATTGATCTACTATGATAATCAAATCGTTCTGGTTAAGGCGAAAAATAGGAAGGACAACATAAAGTCCTCAAAATATATAAGGAGACGACTTAAGTCAGTAAGACATGCCAAAGAGACGGGTGTTATTTCTGAAGAATACATCCAGTCTGAAAGGAACTTGCAGATTCTTTCACCATAGGTTTGGCACTGAATGGGGCTTGTACCCGTGTAAATGCTCACATTTGTGATAAACTATTATGGAAGATCGGAGATCTCATGAACTAGGTTTTAGGACAACGAACTGTGTGGGATTAGAGAGCACATCTAACAGATTTCATTAGCTGCAGTGCTCATTCTATATGGAAGGATGAGCAACAACTCTTAATGAATTTGGTGTCATATGACTTTTGGGAATCGTTCTATAGGATTCCTAGGAGAATTCACCTACTTGCGTATAATCGTAAGGTTATGATTAAAGAAAGGTAAGTGTATACTTTCTTAAAATACTCATGAGCTAGATACGAGAGCATGACCGTAACATCCCAACCTGAGAGGGAAAGAGCAAGCCACCTAGTATAGAATGTGACTTGAGTGAACATTCTCATACCAAGGCATTGGATCAAGGTGAAGTCATCCTTTGTCTATGCAGAGTCGTAGTCCTTGTCGTTAGTTCTTGGGTTCAAATCCGAAAGGTACCCATTGTCGAACAACCGTAGCGGACCTTACGACTAGGTAGTCGTAGTAGATCTTATGACTCGATTGTCGTAACAGAACTTACGACTAGTTAATCGTAGTATATCTTACGACTATTCTATAAAATTTCTCCCTCATCGTTAAGGGGTATATTCGGAGAATATGATGACGTAATAAATAGAGGATTATTATATCCTTGTTAGGTCTATACTCTTCACTAATTGGATATGTCAAATATGATTTAAACCTTGAGCTCTTAAATAGCAAATTACTTGTATGCCAAATTTAAAATCATCAATTTAAACTTTCGACCAATAGGAAGGCAAAGCAAGTAACCACAATACTTCAACTTAATACACTTTCAATAAACAATCATAGTATTAATAAGATTGATAGCAAACCAAATTAGCCAACAAATAAAGCATATATCATGAAGTATTAAAGATCACAGAATTCATTTGCCAACTATTCCAAAAGTAATAAACTGCAAGATTGGAAAATAAATGATAGCAACAACAATAATTTAGAGCTCACGTTTGAATATCCAATTTTAGTATTAGTCCAGTTTCATCATCGAGCTAGTAATCGAACCGATATTCATCTCTTTGCGATTTCTAAGCAGCGATGGATAGCAAATGCTTACAATACAAGTATCTGAAGCAAAAGGCAAAAAGCAAACAACCGAAAACTCACAAAGCCGGTGATACTCAAAATCACCGAGAAGCAATTGAACAAGGCAAGGCACGCAAGCTGCGCTATCCCAGAAAATCAAGTGCCTCGCTATACCGCACAAGGAGACAATGGCAAATGGAGATACAATACCACACTCCAACCTCGAGTAGCCGAAGGTGAAGTCAAAGGTCGGGGTAGATGACGCACGAGATCAGGCTCCGGCCAAAGACCTCCTGAGAACTCAAACCTTGGATTCCTTTTTCTCCACTCGGCAAACAACCAGCCGAATCTTCCCTCAAATCCAAATCCTCAAATCCTTAATACCAGATCTCAAAGAGAAAAGGCACAAGGAGTTCACACGGGAAAAGATCCAAATGAGGTGATTTGGATCACACAACCATTGACGCTGGGGAAGAGCTTTGGTAGAGCGGCTGCTCCAACGTTCAAATTGAGGACCAACAGAGGGGAATTGGAGATCGAGGAGAAGAGGACTCACAACTTTTCGGATGATCCAAGAAGAGAGGAGAGGTCGCCATTTATAAGGGAGTGCAGTGGAGGCCAGCGGGCTATAGCCACGGATGGCACCGAAACGCCCATGTCGGTGGCGCCTCTGTCGCCGTCGCCACCCCTTGACTCGGCTGCCTCAAGAATAGGTCGGGCCGAACCGTCTCCAAAGTCATTCGCATGAAGGAGATGGCCTTCGGCCTTATCCCTTCATCCGTCTTCGTCCCACCGACAGGTGGGACCACTCCTTTTCTATTTTTTTCTTTTATCAAATTGAAAAATTCTCAAATTACCTTTAGGAGTCCAATAGTCCTCACCAATTTGTCAACTTGTTAAAGATGTTCGTATGTGAAAGGTCTATTCAATTTGTTTTTTTAGCGACTTCTAATATTCTATTAATTTTTTTTATTAAAATTATACTGCAGGGGTTTTTCGACGCTGGAACGATCGTGCCCCAAAAAAAAAAAAGCAAAGATGCTTTTGAGCCGCCCACGTCGTGGTTCGAACGCGAGGAGATGCCCTGCCTCCGCAGCCGTACACGTGCCCCGATCCCCCGACCAAAGCGATGGCTCCGATCCTCCTGAATTGGACATATCACCAACTCAACTGACACATGGGCCAATTGCTCTCTGGACCCACTGTCATTGTCACATGTACCTTCCGTAGGGTAGAAGCGGCAGGCGCACGCTTGTTAGCAGTATAAATGTATTCAAACCCTAGGATTCGCATATACATCACTTATCATCAGCGCCCCTCTCTCTCTCCTCCTCATCGTGATCTATCCAAGCCAGGTAAATTTGGGTGACTCCACTTGGATTTAGTTCCGAATTTAGTAGCTCAGTTGTTCTAGTAGCTCGGTTTCTTGATTTGGTACTTTCTTGGTGCTAAAATCTTAGGGAATAGAAGGTCAATTTGTTGATTTTTTTTCTTGGATTTGATTTGTTCAGGGAAGCTAAGATCGTCATGTCGGACTCGGAGGAGCACCACTTCGAGTCGAAGGCCGACGCGGGGGCGTCCAAGACCTACCCACAGCAGGCCGGCACCATCCGCAAGAACGGCTACATCGTCATCAAGAACCGCCCCTGCAAGGTATACTTCTTTTTTTTTATCTCGATTTGATGATGATGTGCAATTGCAATCTCGACGTGCATGAGCGAAGTTGTTTCTGGTCATACTGTGATGGAATACTTGTGTGTTGTTATCGGATACTGTTATTGTTATCTGTGACTGAATGGTTGACCGGTATGTGGGGATGGTTCTTGTGGATATGGGTGATCAATACCTGACGAATTAGTGCGTGCGTGCGTGTTGGGGGGGGGGGGGGGGAGTAATGAGAGACGTATTGCAATGTGAGAGGTGTGGTGCCATCATGCCATCATGGCGGTTAGCTCGCTGTGCTTTTCAGACTTCTGTATCGTTGTGGATTAGCCTTTGAAAGATGTGAACCTGCTCAAAACTAGTAGGTGAGTCCTGAGCAAAAGGGTGGATGTTTTTTATCTTGGACTGGGAAAAACTATTTTACCTTGTCAAGGGACCAGTTGGCTCCTTCAGAAAACTCTTTACCGTATATGATTGTTATGAGGGTTGTGCCTATAACAGCAGAATAGATACTTCTTCCCTTAGCCAGACGATTTGATTTGATTGTGGAAGAAATATTCAGCTTTGTTGTGAACCAAACAAATAGCATATGCTATGAGAAACATGCCATGTCCTGTACAGCTAAGCTTGGTCGGAATGTCCCATCATTTCCTGTAGTCAAGCTGGGCTTGTAAATTCTGTTTGGACAGACAGGGGTGAGTTTAGTCCATTCCATGTTGGAATTGCAAGATTGTAGTTGAAATGTAAAGAGACTCTTTGGGCATATTTGGATTGACTAGGGTGGGGATGTTAAGCTTCCTGTACGCAGATAAACCAAAGGATTGGACAAAACAAAGTTCTTTGGCAAATGCATTGCCAAAGAAAGAAATCCAAGATTCTCAAGAAAAGCCTTAATAATAAATTTTGTTCTGTTTTGCTGAAAGAAGTTGAAATGACCAAATGGGTAACTGACCCAAAAACCCAAATTTTACAAATACATCCCTGTTTAATTACCTTTTTGTGCACTTGTGCACTATGTAAGAGAGGTATCGCACTATCATAAGGTGACGGTAGCGCTCACTTTATATATATACATTTCCTTGTCTTGTGCTTTTTTTGAGCTCCAATGGCTTTGAGTGGTATCGGTAATACAGTTCTCAGGCTGAAGTCTGAAGTTATGTGGCGTTTCTTTGCCCAAGTAACGGAATAAATGTATGCTACAGGTGGTGGAGGTTTCTACCTCGAAGACTGGTAAGCATGGTCATGCTAAGTGCCACTTTGTTGCAATAGATATATTCAATGGTAAAAAGCTTGAGGATATTGTTCCTTCATCCCATAACTGTGATGTAAGTCATGATTTCTAACTGTTTAGTTAAGACCTTTCATTGATTCAGTTTGTAATTAGCTCACCATTCCTTTTTTTTCAGGTTCCACATGTGAATCGTACTGAGTACCAACTGATTGACATATCAGAGGATGGATTTGTATGTTCTAGTAATCAGCGAAAGTGTCTTATTTTGTGAATAAATGTTAGATTCAATATTTATCATGTTATTTCTTTCAGGTGAGCCTTCTTACTGAGAATGGTAACACTAAGGATGATCTTAGACTCCCAACTGATGAGAATCTCCTGAGCCAGGTTTGTTTGACAAATCTTTAAGCATCTTTGCTTCTATTATACGTGTGTATATGCATGATATGGCTGCATCCTTAATCATCTGTTTGGTTCTTTATGTGATCCTCTTGGATCAATAGGAATTGTTGCATCCAATTTCTATTAGTTCTTTCTGTACCTTTAAGTATGGCAACTGCTGTTGATATTTCTGATTGTAGTTATCTATTTTATTTGAATATTATTTTTCTGTACAATAATAAGCCGTCTGTATGATTGCTGTCTTGTGTATTTCAGTCTTTCTGTGTTACCTTTTCCTCCAAATATCTTGATTTGTTGATTTGATGTTCATATGGGTAGTAGGAACTTGTAGTGCATTCTTCTGAAATAACTGGCGTAAAAACTAGAGGAAGGCTAGATATTTACTGTGTACCCTTTTTTCTGTTCAGTAACCCTCCGTTGATGTGCCCCCTTCCTCTCTCTCTGTTTTTTTGAAAGCATCAAATATGAGATTCCTTTCATTCTTTAAAGTGATCCTACATGGTTGCCATATATTGTATAAAGGTCCATAGTTGCCACACTAAAGTGTTACTTTTGCTTCATCATTTGTGCATTCTTGGTTTATTTGACTTGTCATATATCTGCCTGGAAGTAACGCTGCGGTTTTCTTTCCACCTCTATTGTACTGTCATGTTTACTTCTGCTTCATCAGTTGTGCATTCTTGATCCACTTATGACATTTCTGCTTCCAGTCATTTTGCTTTCTGTGTGATAAGAATTGCTTTCTGTTCGATAATTCAGATTCAGGCTGGATTTGGGGAAGGGAAGGACCTTGTGGTGACCGTCATGTCTGCCATGGGGGAGGAGCAGATCTGCGCACTGAAGGACATTGGCCACAAGTAGCTTCCTCAAGTAAAGGCCACGAAATGGCCTATCCATTATATATCAAATTAAAACTAAAAAAGACATGTATTGAGAAGGAATGCTACCGATACATTCACCAGCTTGAGCTGGCTTTTGCCGAAGTAACACAAGTGCAGTGATTGCTGGGTGTAGCATGTCTGATTACCACTACCTATCATGACATTTGGGACCCTGTACTTTCTATGGTTTTATGACCTCTGCTTGATATCATATCAATAATTGGTTTGGAACGGTGGAAACTAGACACTGGAGTGCATGCCTGAGCATTATTATTGAAGACTGCCTATGGTCTATGGAAGTTTTCTTGTGTCACGGTGGAAATTATATAATTTTTTGTGTCGCGGTTTCATAAAAGTTGTATGTCCGACGCTGTGACTGCTGAAGGGAATTATGTCTTCTGTGCTCGCTTCAAAGGTTGTTTGTTCATATTCTTACATGGTGTGCATCGGTGCATACTAAATTTATGAGGCTGTTCAATGTCTCCTCAATCTTTATGTCTACACACACACTAGACATTCACTCTCATTCCAACAATTTTTTCGGTGGTTAGATCAATCATTTGTCAATGTTATTCACTTAAACTGGTAACTTTCTTAATCTGTGTAAGTGTACAGTTAAAATGTCCTGCATTTTGCAACGGAGGGAATGTATGGTATGCTCTGCTGGGCTATGGTTTATTAATCTAATAAATAGTGATTGTTGAGCGAAGCTAAAATCCGCAGCTGCGCACGCTGTGGTGTTTTGTGTTGTCTGTCACAGTTGACATCACACATACTCACAGTTGACATCACACATGCTGCCATGCTTAAAATGACACTAATTGGTTAAGATTAGGGGCGTAAACAGAGCGGATATTTTTTTCTCAATTGGTCGTGTTCCCAATAAGCTATTTGGGTCTGCCTCTCTCTTTATCCAGGCTAGCTAAACCATAGATCCAACCAACACTTGATTGTTTCATCAGGAAGTTGCCCTCATGGAAAGAGAGTTTGTTATCATCAGGTGGTCGCCTTGTCATTGTCAAGTAGGTCCTTTCTATGGTTTCAATCTACCATCTTCTGTCTTTTATTGGAAGGGATCTGAAGCCGTCGAAGGATGAAGCCGTTGAAGGAAGGCACTGCCTTGTGCCATGCAATCGGTTTGCAGGCTTTTATCTCTTAGTGAGCTAAGAATCCTTGACCTCAAGGCAATGGGCTTTACGTTGCGCCTACATGGCTATGGGGGTAAAAAACAGACCAATTGTGTGCGTGGGCGAATCTACAAGTCTGTCATGAGTCAACCATCCATGCAATGTTCAAGGCCATGACAAAAGTTCAAATTGGAGATGACAATCGAACCCTATTCTGGCTTGGTAACTGGATTGGAGGGCAATCAGTAGAGGACATAGCGCACACCTTTTGTAAACTGGTCAATAGAAATACCAAGAGAACCACCACAGTCACTTAGGGTCGATTACTAAATTCTTGGATTCAAGGAATTAAGGGAGCCATAACAGCCCAAGCGATCACCGAATTCCTGGTTTTATGGTTTAAGGTCGCATCAATTCCTATCCAACCCCTCACAGAAGTTCAGCTCATTTGGAAATTAAACCCTTCCAAGGGATATACCACGAAATCTGCGTACAATGCTCTCTTCCTTGGTGGGATCCGTTTCGCAGCTCACAAGCTAATTTGGAAATGCAAGGCTCCACTAAAATGCAAGTTTTTCGTTATCGTTTAGCCAGACGTGGTTTGGCGTCACACTTCCTTTGCCCGCTTTGCGAACTGAGCTCATAGACAATTGATCACCTCCTCGTCCTCTACCCTTAGATTCGCCAAGTCTAGGCGCAGGTCTCACGTCACTTCGGTAGACTTTGACCTTCTCTAGTTGGGCACACTCAGTTAATAGACTGGTGGACCTCTATGCGCAAACAGGTGCCCAAGGCCGATAGAAAAAACTTCGACTCTATTGTCATCCTCTTTCTATGGATGATTTGGCGTGAACGCAACAGCCGAGTCTTCGACAAAAGAAACATGACCATTGTAGCCATCTTAGACAAACTTAACCAAGAGATAATATGCTAGCGATGGGCGGGGGTGGATGTGCTACCGCCCCAGCATGACAACCACAATTATCTCTTCGTAGCCCATCTTTCTCTCTTCTTCTTGTGCTTGTTTTTCTCTACCCTTTATCCACTAGGCTTCCAAATGTTTGTAATTCTCACTTCCTCTTAATGAAATGATGTGCAGTTCTTTTGTATGTTCCTAAAAAAAGATGCGGACAATCCTATCAGCTCCATCGTCCCCAAAGGACCAATGTGTCCATCGACAACAGCCTTTACCGCCTCAACGGTAGCACCGTCGATGTGTTGTTTATGCAGACCTACCGACGACAGTTTATCTCCTCACTTGATGGAATATAAGATGCTCAAGGTCCCATATAGAGCGAGAGGCAAAGGCTGGGTGGAGGCCTGACATGGGCTTGGCTGGAGTTCAGACGGGTGGAACAATGTTATACAGGACATGCACAACGGTGACAGCTCGACGCTCTGGAGTAAAATGATTAATTTTTTATCTATAGCAAAGCATTAACATGGAACTAGTGTACTCAAAGGCGAGTCATGATCTTCTTGGTAATACAATATTTGTAGTGACTGGTAATTGGAAGGGCCCACGGCATTAACAAAGTTGGCAAAACTCTAATCTAGGCTTAAGAGCATTAAAAAGGGGCAAATCCTCCCCCAAACAGCCACCACCTCTCTCTATCCTCAAGTAGTCTCTCTCTCCTCTCCTCACCACCCAATCTACTCTCTCTCTCCCTTCCCGTGGTTAGAGCCTGTGGCCAACGGATGGCGCACACCAGGCACGACGGCCGCGAGCGACGTGGGGATCAGGTGCAGCGGTGGCGGGCGACGCATAGGCCAGACACGGCGGCAGCATGTGGCTGAGCGGCAGCATGTCGGGCCGGGCGGCACGGCCAAGGGGCGACACGACCGGAGGAGGAAAGTGGGCATCCGTGGTGGCTCGGAGCGGCAGCCGACCGGTGCATGGCGGGCCATGGTAGGCGGCGACAGCGCCATGGCAAGCGACGTCCAGGAGCGAAGGTGGCGGCCATGGCGGCTTGGCACATTAGCTGGACGGTGCATGGAGTGGGTGGCCGTGACAGGCGGTGGCTAGCCGATGGTTACGGTGGTGGCCGTGACCGTTTTTCCATGGTCACATGGTTGGCCAGTTGAATGTGTGGCTGAAATACGTGTCTGTATAGTGTTTTTGTTAATTCACGCAACGGTATGTCATTCACATGGATGAACGTTGTTCACTCAGTCGAACGGCGATTCGCACGATGAAATTTTGGCAAATGTGTTTTCTTCTGGCTAAACGATCTCTTTTCTGTCCTTTCATAGTTTATCTTAACCCTCGCCTGATTCACCTCCATCTTCTCCTCGCAGGTTCACATGTAGTCTTTGAGGAAATGTTCGGGAAGTTGCGCACCTCGAATCCCTCGTGCAGCGTGTCCACCAAACATGCTCAAGGTAAGTACCTCGTGACTGTAACTTCTTTGTTCCGCATATCATCTATTCCATAATTAACTGTCGCCTCTATCTTTGTATACAATTATCACGTTGTGATACTTTCCTAATCATATCTTGCCAATATAGTATTTACATCATGCTGACCTAGGTGAACGATGTTATGTGCTTTAAGCTTGTTAAACGCTCTGTTGTGATGTTCTAGTATGCATGCTTTAATAGTGATTTAGAATTCATACTTCAATGCTTCAATCATTAAAGGGGGTAGCATAGGAACACATTTAATTTAGGTTTAGTCATTAGTTCTTTGTTAACATTAAGGCTGCTATATTTTAGTTTCTGACAACTTGATCCATTACCTGTAAGATGTTGTATGTGAGCCATGATGGATTTATATTTACAAAATAATCACTTACCATATAATAAACTTGGATGGTTGACAATCCTTGTGTGTGTTATACTTTAGTATTCTTCTTAGAATAATTTCTAGTTCATTATCACTATATCATCATCCCACATCACCTTGTGTTGGGAATTACGCCTTTCATTTCCAATCTTAGCAAATTCTTTCACTTCCCATAACCTTACCTCAGCTTTTCCTTAGTTCCTTTAAATACGTCTTAGATAACTCACTAATAATAACAATTAACTAACCCGGGGTTACCCACATTTAGGGAAGATTTCCACCCACCTAGTAACGTACGAGAGGCGTACACTCTCGTTACTCAGGATATTACGCTCCGTCTGCGGTTATACAATTGAGGACAAGGATATGCCTGACTACTCTCGTATAATCGGATATGTGGGAGCGAATTGCCAGTGTCTTTGTCATAACTTGCTAAATAGCAAATATCCTTAATTCCATCTTTCCTGTTACTTTTATCTCCGATTGCTATCAGTGTTTTCGGTAACCTAGTTCATTGCCTTGACTTGTGTTGATTACTTACTTGTATTACTTGTCCTTTACATTGTTGCTTGTGATCGTTGTTAAGTATTTGCTGAGATTTTTAAATCTCACGCTTGCTCTTTACATTCATAGGTAAAAGGCCAATGGAGAGATAGCATCATGCATGGGTGAAAGAACTCGAGTTTTTCATTATCGTGACTTGCCACTATTTATGTTATTTTATTTATTTTTCAGTTGGTTGAAAGTGGATCGGTCCCATATTTCAAACATTTATTTTAGCTTCTGTTGGTTCTCTAATAAAGTACTTTTAAAGTTTAATTTTCTTGTGATTTCTATTATTATTTTTATTATTTATTCTTACTTTGACAATGATGTTCTATAATAGTATCTCATATTGATATACGAAGTGCTACAATGTTCAAGTAACACAGACTATCGAATTGCCCAAAAGGCTTTGGCACATGCAGCTTGCACACTGATGTTGCCCGCTACACTGGTTCAACCTGCGGAAAACAGAAATGTATCCATTACTATAGGTTAACATTTATACACCTGCTGTTAAACTCCGAAGACAAATTGATAAGAAATGGAAAAGGCAGTGTAAGTGTAACACCAGTAACTGGGACCTCCATGTGCAATGCTATTATTGCAAGGGAATAATATTTTACTAACAAAGCAGTATATTTGCAGTGAGACCTACTTTACCCGTTAGGCGAAAGGTGCTGTCCTTTTATCTCCAGTTTTACCAAATTCAAAAATTGCACATTCACATTCAGCTGGCGCTGAAGTTTTCTTAGACATTTTCTGCAGGGGTTAAGCTCACCAACATTCCTGAGAGCTACGATACCGGATACTTCACTCGACAGCCGTTCCGTACACGATACGTACGTGATACGCCATGATACAGTATCACCAAGTATGGGCAAATTTTAGCTTAAAAAATATAAATAAATCCGTAAAAGACTGAATATGACAACAGAGGAATGATGAATAGTGCCATCAATTTTTTTCTCAAATATTCAACACTCATTCACTATAATAGCTATGAAGATTGAAATGAAAAACTAACACCAAACAAGCAAAACAAACATCTAAAATTTTGAGAAAAATCAAAAAAATCAAAAGTACATTTGTTATAACTGCGGTACTTTCGAAAATCGAAAGTAACTCTGTTATAACTACGGTACTTCCTTTCCTCATTGAACAGTGAAATCATTCCAAGTTCAAAATCTAAAATTGTGAAACTTTTGATCCGTAGATCCAAAAGACATAAAATTTTGCAGGGATCTTCTCTAGATTATCAAGAACCTATTTCAACAAACGATTATAAAAATCATGGTCAAAATTGAGACCTTTTTTAATTTGTTAAAAAGTTACACCAAAACCGAGTTAAAACCAAAATCGGCGAATACAACTTGTTTATGGATGGACGATGACTAAGATAGCTTTAGATATGTTCCCACATGTTCCAGCAAGCAAGAACATGAAAGAAACTACGTCAAACTCTCGAAACAAGAAATCACACTTTGAGACCAAATCAAGCAAAAATATGTTTTCTTGATAAACTTGCTATCAAAGTGCCTAGATGGGTGAAGAGATTCTCAAAGGTTGTCTCCATCTTTTACACGTACTTGGCACAATAAGATCAAGAAAAGGAAAGAAGGGAGATCAAAACCAATCCAAACAAGAGCAAATCAATCAAAAATAAAAGATAGGTATGGAGAGGATCAAAGATTGATGTATTGATACTTTAGGAGGTAGGTTTTATAGCCACTTCACCTTGGAGGGCAACAGTATCCTAAACCTTCTCACATAATCTTCAATCCTGATACCCTCCTGATACACCAGATCCAATGCCACTCGTTTGGAAGATCAAGAAAAGGCACATCACAATCTCTGATCAATTTGTATTGCTTGAGCAAAACTTGATCGAACTCTTCAAGTGGTTGAAAAGACATTGAAGTGGTCAGACTATTGAGTAGCATGCACTAACCAATTTATCCAAAAACTTAAGCTGATGAGAAAAGATAAGCAATTTATTTATACTTCAACACTCCCTCTCATGTGTAGGTTTCCTTAGGCCTAAGATACAGAATAGAAGTGGACTACAATTATTTTTTTAATTACGCCATCCGGGTCTTGAGCTTTAGACCTCTCAATTCTGATACCATATTGAGTTGTATACACCAATCAATTCACTTAAAAGTTTAAGCTAATGAGAAAAGACGAGTAATTTGCTTATACTTCAATATAGACCTCACTAGAAGTAATCGGATCTAATCAGATTCGAATTACAAAATACAACATAAGTAGATTTGCGATCGATTTATTTGGGCGTCTGAGTTTCAGGCATCAGTAGGACATTATCTCAACATCATCCCTTGCCTCCAGAATGATACCTTCTTCCTCCTTTTTGCAGAACGTTGATAAAGAGCATGGCTGTTTCGTTTAATGGTAAAAATCATGGTTGATGGTATGGTGCTTGACCTTGAGTTCTTTATCTAAAAGATTGTTGAATATCTACCTCGTCGATGTTTATTTTTCCTATGCCGTGCCTTACATGGTTTATCATTGCACTATATTTAGTTGAAAATGGTATGGATATATTTCTACAGGACAACTTTGAAATGTTCCATGAACAGGACCTGGCACAGTTGACGGCACAAGTAGCTCATTCTAAGTACAGCATACTCAATCAAGCAGATAACTCATCTTCTTTCTCATTGGCGACTTCAGCACTGACATCCCAACATGTCAGTTCTTCTGTAATTGCGGCGTCAATGCAAGAAATGCCAGTTTTGCCCTCACAACACTGAATCAACTGGTGTTTGACAAGGACTCCAAAGGTCATCCATCACTCTGGACTGACCTGCCGATGATGGCTACAATTGGCGGAAGTACGGACAGAAGGCTGGTCAGGAAAAATGTTGAGCACTCTGTAGATGGACGAATTATTCAAATAATTTATAGAGGTCAGCACAGTCATGAACGTCCCTCAAAAAGGAGGTTTAGATATTGTGGTGGTTTACCGAATGAATTAGGCCCCGTTCAGAGCCGTTGTGGGCGGTGGGCGACGGACGACGAAAATACTGCTACAGAAAAAAAAATTCGGTTTTTTTTCGTTTTTTTTATAAAAAATTATTTATACTTTTTTTCATTTTTTGTTTTCGGTTTTTTTATATTTTTTTACACTTAATTATACTCAATAAACCAACTCAGTTACAGTATTTTTTCAGTAAAAATTAAAAGCCATCGCTATTCCGATCACCCCCTTAGATGATTCCAATGACAATGAGGATGCTTCAACCAGATCACAATCAGATTTTCTAGATTGTTATGGAAAACCTATAACATCAAATGGCACCATGGCGAGTTTTTTAATGGCAAGGAGAGAAGAGGGAGGTGAGCAATTATCTGGTTCATGTGATAGCCAGGAATAGGGTGATGATGAAGTACGAATTGATGATGGAGCTGCTGGTGATGCCAATGCAAATGAAAGGCAGTTCCTGCAACCAAACAGAACTTCCTTATTAGCATGTTTCATACTTGATGTCGTTATTTTCTATCGTGCAGGAATGCAACAGCTCCAGGTCAAAAGATTATCGTGAGTACAACCAGTGTGGTTGATCTTTTGGACGATGGCTATGGGTGGCGTAAGTATGGGCAGCAAGTGGTGAAAGGAAATCCTCATCCAAGGTAACCCCATAATCATCTACCATATAGCATATTTAGTCAAAACAACTATGAAAATAACTCCATGTTATCGTTGAATCTTTCAGGTTGTTTGGTTAAGCATTTTATGTTAGAACATATCATATACACAATTCTATATGTAAACAGTGCCTTTAACTTGTGTTAATGTCAGAGCTAGTTTAGTCCTTTGGCATCGACTTGATGTTGTCGTCCACCACGACCACAACTCCACATAGCTCACTTACACTTGCACAGGCGTAGGACATTCGTCTTGCAGTAATACCCAAAAAATGGTTTTACCTTCTATTCAAGGGAAACGTATGCCTAACAAGCTTAAAAGTGAAACCGTATGCAATTGGCAATACGTGATTGAGTTATTGATCTGAGAAGGCAATACACATATATACTCAAGCCTTTCCTTATCTCATCACTGGTTTATGGAAGTAGTGCCAGGGAGATTAGGAAAGCTAGAGACAATCACGGAAGACATGCATGGAAAGAGCTAGAGACAATCACGGAAGGAGCGCGCACGTGCAGGCCGAAGACCTGGGCGACGCGAAGACGTAGGCGCAGCAGAAGTGTGCGCTAACAAAAAGTCACGATAGACCGATATTTCTTCTTAACTATTCAGCCAATATCTATCTTAAGTAAGTGGATTAGATTTGGAACTATTTATTGAAGAATCTGTGCCTTGTTTATCTGATAATACTCAGTTGATATGAAGAATGCTATCCGGCAGATTATCTAAGAATAGATATCTGGTCTGGTGTGCTTGAATGAGTTTTGACTATTACACACACAGTTAGCCAAACGAAAATTCTTGTTTCTTCTGTAATTCTGAAAGTTTTTTGGTGAGGGAAAACTTGGCATATATTTTATGCAACTAATCTCTTTGAACAATAGTAAAAACATTTGACATACAGTTCTTTTGGCAATTGTTACTGTCATAGACTGTGGGTAACTCGCATGCTTATCAATTGTCCATTTGGTGAGGTATCTTCTTTTTTTTTCATAAATCTACTGCTCCGGACAATTTAACTCAAATCAAAATTTAGTGTTTTTGAGAACTGAAAATTTTATGAACCTGAGTTATGTACTCTGCATCATTTAGGAGTTATTACAAATGCACTTACCAAGGATGCGATGTAAAGAGGCATACTGAGATATCTTCTCAGGTACCAAATGCTGTGATAACTACATACGAAGGGAAGCATATCTATGAAGTGCCTGCTGCTGGGAACAGAAGGCATGCTACAGCGAATAGTCAACCCTACTGCGCAGAGCAGACTTACAGAACGATCACCTGCTAGCTTCTGCACTAGATCTAAAACATGAAAATGAAGAAACTTAAAATTGGAGCGTGCATCATTCTAAATCATTTTGCTTTCTAGCCTAACCTGTCTTTGCGAAATCCGAAGACGGAACAGGGAACGAGAAGGAAAAAACACAGCAGTGTAGGCAGACTAAGACTGCAAAGAGCAAAAAAAAAAAAAATAAAGAAGAGCACGACACTTAGGGCCTGTTTTTTCTGGCTGCGGCTGATGACTTTTGGCTGCGGCTGATGGCTTTTTGACTATTTGCGACAGAGATTGCGGAAAGAGAGATACTCGCTTGCGATTTTTGATGATACAGATATTAGTTTTTTAACATGTACTATAATTAACTTGTAGACCTCATCTTAAAAAAATACTTCGTTTAAAAGTTAGTTACTGTAGCAAAAACCAAAAGCGGCTTTTAGAAATCGCAAAGAACAGGCCCTTAGACAGCTAGTGGGATGCAACCCTCTTGCGTTTTCGAGAAAAAAAAAACTATCTGTGCCTTCTTCACCTACTGCACTGGCAGTTAACAAATGAAGCAAATGCAATTTGATTGGTTCCTCAGTTCTGCTGCCGTTTTTGGTCAGAGTAGATCCAGTTATGATGCTCTGTATCCTCCAATACCTATGCATGCACTGTTGTGTGTTTCTCAAATGTAGTACCTCTGAAACTGTATATTTTTATCAGTTCTACCCCCTAAGGAGGTAATTTTAGGCAACATGATGAATTGCATTCTGTTTGCTGCAAGTGTATATGCTCCAATTGAACTCTTATTTTTTTAGAAACACCAAACTGTTACTCTTATTATTTGCTGCAAGTGCTACAATAGTATATGCAGCAGAGGTTGTAATTGCTGAACATGATGATGTTCATTGTTAGTTAAACCTTCAAATGGATCATGCTCCTTTCACTTTCATCATGATAACCTTTTAGGCTCACATATCGTACCTGCTAACCTGACATATTGTTTCCATTACAGAGCATAAAGTAATCGAGGCTTGTTAACACATAACTGTAACTGCCAATGCTTGTCAAAAATAACTACTGTAACTCTGTAAGTACTGTTAGAAGTTATTTGACAGACCATTGCCACACATCTTGTTGCTCCTCTGTCGTAACTCGCTTTGTTGCTGTACATGGCCGGCATGCAAAAACTGCTTGACGACGTTGTCAACCTGAGCTGCCGGCCCTCCTCACCCTGTCTGACTCCGACAAGAATCGCTCGTTTTCACTCGGGGTTTCAATCGTACTGACTGCCATATGCCGTGCTCCTGGGGCATCTTGGCATCTTGCCCCGTCAACATCTTTATGTCTATGAGTGGTCTTGTCATCTGCAGTTCATAGACCTTCAACTGTACTTTGTTTGTCATCGCCATTCCTTCAATCCTAGTCTCCTAGCAGTTACATCGTTGGACGATTCACAAAAGAGATTTTTGGAGGATTTGTACATTTTCCTACGGAATTCTTACTTTCAAAACAGGTTCTCCGTTTTCATATCATGATTTAAAACTTAATGATCATTCATCTATATCACAAATCCTCCACAAAACCATGTACTACAACTTGTGTTGGGGGGGGGGGGGGGGGTGGAAGCAAGGGGGGCGTACTTTTCCTGACCTTCAAAGCCAAGTATAACATGTTGCTCTCATCTCCACTTTACCTGAGTTTTCAGTTAAATCGTCATGTGATGACTAATGTTGTTGTAGATGGTACAAATGAAAGAATATAAATTATACAGCAGCTGCTTGTGCTTTTGGAGACATGTAGCATCGATTTTAATTGATTCTGAACACCGGACAAACAAACAGACGAGAGAGGGCGAGAGAGGAACAAGAAAAGAGGAAAACTACGGGCGTTTGCAACTTTGCATTTGGGGTGGATGCCCACATGAACAGAAAGAAAGGCATCTGCATATTCTCAATTCTGTACCTTGCGCTGTCGTTTTGCTTCTGAAAAAAAAAGTCGAGTTTTAAAACGTAGTAGCTAGCATGCATGCAGATGCAGCCTTTCTGTACGAGATTCTACAGCTTGATGACACATGAGCTGAAGAAACGCTTGCCTTGTCCTCTCGCTCGGGGAGGCTTTTTGGCAGCACTGAACTGAGTCAGTTTAGGACCAAGGACATGTCCTGTGCAATCAGTGAATTAGGATCGCTATGGCCGCACTCTTTAGTTTATGTATTATCACTTATGGTTTTCTTCGAATAAACAAACAGAATACATTCGGTTTATTTTTACTCTAATGTTTATACTGGGACAAGAAGAACCCACCTTATGTTTCATCTGCCATTAATTTTTGTAGAAGGCTAATATGACAGGTTGTAGAAGGCATCTTCGACGCCGACCTTTTCCTTGCAGCCGCCTGTCGGTCCAAAAGAGGGTGGAGGAGCCATCCCCTATCTGGGTCAGTGTTGAGGCATAGAAAACATTTTCGGCTGCAGTATCTCCCAGCGATTGAACATTTTCGATTTGGTTCAACACACGCCAGCCATTCCCAACGGGTTCGAAATGCTATGCGGGTGAGCCTGAGATCTGCAATGGCTAGCCCTCCATATGTGTAAGGTCTACAGGTTAGTTGCCAGCTAACAGGGCACTTCCCCACCTTGATCGAACTTTTGCCTGTCCAAAGGAATGCCTGGCGTTTCTTATCAATTCCCTTGATTGCCCACTTTGGGAATACCATGGTCAGAAGGGGGTAAATCACCATGGACGTTAAGACCGCCTTGACGACAATGAGCCTCCTGGCCCTGGAGAGCAACCTTCCCTTCCATGTGGGCATTTTGGCCTGAATTTTGTTGATGTACGGCTCAAACTCCCTCCTTCTCAACTTGTTGGGTGCTGCAAGTGGCATGCCGAGATATTTGATGGGGAAGGAAGTCGTCTGGCAGGCGAAGACCTCTTTGGCAAAGTAGAAATCATCTTCAATGCAGCAAATGGGAATTAAGGAGGATTTCTGCAAGTTCGGACGGAGGCTTGAGGCTGCACCAAATAGCGACCCAATTTCTCTGGTAGCAATCATGTCAGGGGGACTTGGGTTTACAAAGATCATCACATCATCTGCGTAAGATAATCATGACCTCTCCAGAGTAGTTGATGTCGATAAAATTTGAGCCTACAAAGCAGCTACAAATAGCTTGTTTACGACCTCCATGGTGATGATGAACAGCAGAGGTGAGCGAGGGTCACCTTGTCGAAGTCCCCTGCAATGGCTCAATGTTTTGCCCAGCACACCATTGAGCAAAACCCTGGAGGTGGCCGTTATTTCACTGCTATTTTGAAACGATTTATTTAAACAACTTTTTTTAAAACGACTTATCGATATTCAATCCATTTACATAAATAATTATGTTAGAATTAAAAATTATAATCCGCAGTTAAAAAGAACCTAACTAATCTACCCCATGTAACAATTAATCAGTACGTAAATCGGGGGACCCAATCAAAGCAAGTGAAGGTTTAGCTAGCTCCATGCCTCATGAAGAAGAGAAGCCAAAGGAGGTAGGGCAGATTCTTTTGTACTGTGATTGATATTTTTTTTTTGTTGCGACGATAGTTTTTGTTTATATTTTAAGATAATAGCGAACAACACACATAGTTTTAAATTTAAAAAATTATTTAAATAATTCGCTTTTAAAAACTACTTGTTTATTTTAGTTTTTTGAGAAGTCAAAACACAAACACAGAAGCCCTAAAAGAAGATTCCCCCTGTACGAGGACCAAGCGATCGAGCTGGAACTGAGCATTAAGCACTGCATGCAAGGAGCCAGTGAGTTTAGTGAGCTGCTTCCCAGCTTGACTCCACTCTCGAAGCTGCCCCTCCCTGCTCTGCCCCATCGCCACCAACTCCCGGTCGCCATCCAAATCCCGTACAGATCTGAACGTGGAAAGTTACCACTTCATCACCTCGATATAGATTATTTTTTTTTCAAAGGCAAATCCTCACCTAGTTATATATTATTAATGTTAGATTGTACTATTTAGAATGTAGGAGTTTTCCCCGTTCCTACAGAAATTATTGTTACCTGTGAAATGCATGCATTCCAGCTAGGCCCTAAGTGCAAGAATTGTATCGACTACTAGTGTAAAATTCTTGAACGGGCCTTATTGCTAGTCTTGATCAGAAGAATTAAATGCGTGTTCTCTAAGCAAAATTGGAGCGAGAGATAAAGAGAGGGAGGAAGAGTGATGATACGGATTGTCTTGTCGTATTACTAGCTACCAGAGCTAGCTTGCTGCTCTGCATTTGGTTTATACGGAACCTGTCAATTATGGCACCGTAGTTGGATTAACGGAAAAATTAATTACGGTACCAACAGGTTAATCTGCCGTGTACCACCGTCGCTGTTACCAGACAGGAGGTTGCAGGCAACTCAAGATTAGAAAGAACACACCACACATATAGCACCTCTTGGTTTACAAATGACTCAAAGGTTCTAGAACCAATAATGTACTCGAACAATCCGTGAAGTATTGCCACGTTGGTAGAATTAATGGTAGTATGAGGTATGATGAACATGGTATCCAAACGACAACAGGCCTTGATCCATACCGTTCGATACTGACCTGGTGGTTGAGATTGCAGTTCCCTGTATCTGTTATCCTATTTTAAGTCGAGTTCCTACTACTAGATCGATCGTATGATCTGCTTGTGTATGAACAGAACTAGAGAGAAGTGGGTGAGTTTTAAAATATGACAAAAAAACATCCTATTTGTGTTTTTTTTCTTCGATTTATAGCTTTTAGACTGTTCATAAGAGATAGAACAGAGTAACAAAAACTCGTGTGAAGTTTTAACCGATGTAAGTGAAGTCGTTATAGTACGTACTATAATTAATTTAAATTTTTGTCATAAAAGATATTCTGTTTAAAAAATAGTTATTAAAAAACTGAAAAAAAACACTTTTGGAAAACCGGAAAACTTTCAGAAACCGGAGAGGCCGGAGAGAGGGTAGCTATGGCAAGCCTTCTGCTGAAGTCGTCCTTCGGGAGAAGGACAAGTGGGCTAGCTTTCACGTTCGGCTCGTGGCGCGTGGAAGCGCAAGTGTGTCGCGTTGCGCGTGCACGGAGTCAGCCCCCGTAGAAAACACGGACCTGCTGCATGCGCGCCGACTCCGTGACGTCCGTTTCAAACCTTCGCTGCCACCCTTCCCCGCATCTTTCTCGTTTCTTCCCTCCTCAGAGTCTGAAGACCAGAATACAATATGGCGCGTCGCCCTAGATTTCCCCTCGAAAAACAAACACTCCCCAAAAAAATTGAGGTTGCACGAGAGAGCGTCTTCAAAAAAATCGAGGTACAAAGAGAGTAGTCGCTCGGTTAGATTGAAATTTATTAATTTATAATTAAAATTATATTATAGTTGATTAAAATTATATTATAACTAATGATGACTTATTTGGTATAATTAATTTAAACAAAATCTAAAAATAGAAGAAAAAAATATGTTAATCTATCACGTATAATACAAACGAATACAGAAAAAATAAACAGGTAAAAAAGCTCAAAAAAATACTAAAAACCGAAAAAACAATAATTATGAATAATAAAAAATAAGTTAGAAGTCAAAAGTTTAAACTAAAATGAGTGTGGCCTATATCCATCGTGATTGGACAAACCTGATACTGTTAACAAACTTTTTCCTAAACACCCAGGTAGCAAGCATGAGCTGCGCTGATCAGGTATCATGTAGGAGCAAAATGCAATTGAACAAGTGCTACATGTTGAAAAGGTACCATAATACTTTGACAAATGAGCATGAATATTACAGTAGAAAGTACCATAATACAGAAGTTAAGTACCATAACAGCAGAAATGAAAGAGTATCATAACACTGAAATTTAAAAGTACCGTAAAAATATGAAATGGACAATGCTCCATTACATCAAATGGAAGTACAAGAACTGATCCATTACATTAAAGGGTACCATATTGCCTCAACATTCTCTTGACATATTTCCAACACTTGAGTACCAAAGTTCAGCATTCAAAATGAAACAGTACCATACTATCAAACAAATGCACACAACAGCGAAACCCCTTGGGCACAGAAATACTTGAATGTAAACGCCAAAAACATACTGCAAAACACTTAGAAACAAATTACGTACAGGGAGTAATATTCAATCACCAATTCATATGTAAACACCTAGATTCACACCGGTTCAGAGTAATAATGAATTCTTAATGGCATGTAGTCCTGTTAACATGGTACAGCTAATCCAGCAAATCCAACTTTCTAGTACCAATCAAATGTGTTTGGACTTTAGAAAAAATTAAGAATTTTTTCATGAATGAAACTGTCATACAACAGCTTCAGGGGGCATGCAAGAACAAATGTTCAGTTTTATCACAATGCCCAATCTGTGTAGATGGTGGCGCTGGGGTTAGGGGCGGCGCAGATCTAGACGAAGGTGGCAGCGGGAGGAGGAGGGAGGAAAAGGGGAGGGCGGCGGCGAGACTAGGGTTAGGGAGGTGGCAGTGGGTGCTAACCTCAATGAGAGCCGCCAATGAAGGGGATGACGACGAGGTCAGTCGGCAGCGTCGACATTAGGGGTCGGCAGTGTCAAGGTCGGGGGGTCAGCGGCGGTGTCGAGGTCGAGGGTTGGTGGTGTCGAGGTCAAGGGTCGACAACGACATCAAGGCAGTCGGCTGTCGGTGCAGGCCTCTAGGGATGCGGGGGCGAGAGGGGGGGTCAAGAGAGGCAGGGCGAAAAGGGGGGCCGTGCGAGACGATGTAGCACGTGGGGGCTTGGGTTGCGGAGGGGTAGGTGGATGGCAAATTGCGGGTAATTATCTCCAACTTCAAGTTATACTTTGTTTTAGGTGTGCTGGCTTTCCATAAGAATCCACCTAAGAGTTGTTTCTCGTTGCTAGTTTATTTTTAGCTCTGCTCCTCACGAGAATCAAAATCCGGTAGTTTTAAATAGTTGAGTGTTTGGCACAGCTCCATATGATCTGAACGAGAAGTTGAGAGTAGGAGTTGTATCAAACAAGCATGAGATTGGTCTAAAATGATATGTAGTGCAGGAGAAAAGGCCGAGGAGCAGGGTTTTAGATCTCGGCTGATTCCACCAAGTTTTAATCAAACCGTATTTGTTGTTCCTGTCATCCTTTTGGCATGTTTAATGATAGGCGAAAACTGAAGATAATGTGGTCTGGAAGGACTAACGACATTTACACTAGATTATTCCTTTGATTTATCATGTACCCGATAGATTTTTTTGCTTTGAATCATCGTTGTGTCGGCCCATCACATGCCCACGCCTCCTACTTAATTATTCAATTAGATAGACTATTAGACCAGCCAAAACCCACTTACTTAGAAAATTCCTGCAAGGTTGCTCATCCTGATGTCTACTCGACTCTGTAGATACTGTACATAGCTACACTATCAATAAATAAACTACGCCTAGAATGGGAGAAAAAAGACGATGCAAATGCCTGCCTGTGTGACCTAATTTGACTTCTCTTCTTTGAAATTTAGACAACAAAGATAATACTGCCAATATGCAGCAAACTTTGTCACCCCAAACTACTTTGAGGGTTTCAAAGTAGTAGTCTCCAACCTAATCTTCATTAGTTGACAAAGCCCTACTCCAATCAGCCTGTTTCCCAAATCTTCTTGTGTTGACCAAGAGGATGAAAGATAAGTGTACTAAGACATGGCATTTCCTTAGAAAACCTTTCCAATGAAGAAAAGCTCTGTGCTGAAAGGACTCGCCAGTATTACACTGAAGGAAAAATACAAATAAGTCCCCCCTAAAACCCGTGTATTTTTTTTCAGCAAGTTGATTATCCTTCCTGAAACACGCATGCACGACCAGGACGTCACAAGTTAGACCTGACATGCTAGACACTGAGACTTTTCTCTTTCTCCTTTTCAAGTAACATGGACAGCCTTTAGTTGAGCCTAGGCTCTGCCAAGTTCATCGAAATACTTTGTTCTCGACTGCAATAATTTTGAAAAGAAAAACAAAATAATCCTTTCATTCCAAATAGATCCTAAATATACAACCGAACTGGCAATACGTGCGCTCAGAAGCGCTTTTTTCTGGACGTTCAGGGTTAGCTTCTGTACTGTGCAACTTCTTAAGTACTGTTTATGTTTCGTTTTGTAGTGAATTTTATTTTATTTTTTTGATATTTTTGAGTTTTATTTTTTTTCTGTATTTCTTTGCATCGTCCGCTCTAAATTAGCATGCCGTTTTTATTTTTATATATATTTTAATTTAATTATGCTTAATAAGTTAACTCAGTTACAGTAAAAAAATAAATCAGCTACAATGATATTTTAATAAAAAACCAAAAGCCATCGTTATTCCAAACACTCCCTTAAAGTCTACCAAGAAGCGATATATCCCCTCGCAGAAGAAAAAGGAGCTGGTATATGCTATAATCCTACTTTATTTAGGCTGTAGAATACAACAAAAAAAATGCAGAACCTGGAGTCCACGTAGAGCACAGCAAATACATGCGGACAAAATACCCGGGTGCAAAATTTCGCTAGCCGAAATAATTATTCGTCGACCGAGTCGTCAGAACTCGTTCGCGCAAGTAGGCCGAGTTTTGACTGCTGTTTACATGGATCCGGTCTGGCACGAAGGGTGGCTCGCCGTCGCCGATCTCACATCGCTTTCACACGGACTAGACGGGCACGAGGGGCGAAAAGACTCGGTCGGACCGAGCAGGTGGAGCCCACGTTGCTCTTCACTTCCTCAGCCCCCCCGTCTTCTCGTCCCGCGTCGCGGTAAAAGAAAACGTGATACGAAGAGAGGAAAATAAAGGGGACCGGAAAGTTCTGAGTGCAAAAGGAAGAAAAAGGATAGATATGTGCTAGCGTCTGGACGCACCATGAGAGCTTTTTCCTCTTTTCTATCGTCGGATATCACTTGTAGCCTATCTCTAAACGTACCGTCCGACCCGGATCCTTTCTTCTTTTTTTTTTTGCTACTAAATCTATTTTTCTATAGTAATTAATTTTTAAATAAAATATCTTTTTAAGTCGAGTTCAAAAATAATTACAGTAGACACTGTAGCGATTTTATTTATATCGACCAAAATCGCACACAAATCTCTCTGTTATTGCGCTCTCTCTCACTCACAAATAGGCAAAATTCATAAGCCACATCCTAAAAGAACAAACCATCTACTCATCCAAACCGTTGTTCGGCAAGGGCCACTGGGAGGAAAAAGAGGCTACAAAAGCACACACGCTACCTTGCTCCTTCCGTCACCAGCCACTGTGACACATCTAGAGAGACCAAGAGAGAAATAAGGAAGAGCAGGTGGAGCATGGATGTGACGGTGGCTAACTCCTAGTCAAAAACTAACGAGCCACCAAAGGTGGAGGAGCTGCAATGTGAGAAGAGGGATTAGGAGGCGTAGGCTTAATCGGTGAATGGATGAGGATAAGACGACTAATTTGATCAGGTGCAACGAAAAATCTCAGAAGCGCAACAATTAATTACTAAGCTTACAACAAATATTTGATCCAGATGCAACAAACACGAAATTAACAAACAAAAATATGCAACAAATTTGAACTATTGGAGCAACAAATACAATTACATATTGCAATAAAAAAATAAACCTTGTTACAACAACAAAGTAACCATCGAAACATCTGCAATATTTTATATCTTATACTGCAATATTCAGAAATAACTGCTGCAACAACTCAACTTACCCAACATCAATATTTGAGATGAGCATTAGAGGATAGGGACAAGCCACGCCATCACTGGTAGGGCTCAGATCTAGCAGGGCAAGCCTGGCACGGCTCACCCCTAACTCCTCTAGCCTTGTCCTCACCAAATTCGGCGAGATCAAACCACGAGGGCAACAAATTCAATAGACTCTAGTCTCTCCGCTAGAAGGGAAACCTCTACACGAGCCCTGATCATGGCGCATGGCTTTCATTGAGTGCAAATCTGCAAGGAGAGAGATAGAAAGGGGGAGGGAGCAAGGTATCGAGAGCATCAAGCTCTTGCCGCCAGTGAGAACAAGAGCTCAGTGAGAAACAGGGGGACTTTAGCTACTAGTGCGGGAGGATAAATATATACTACGTGAGATGATCCTGTGGTAGCAGTCGGACATGGACTGAGGTGTCCGATAGGACACTAGTAGTAGTATAGTGAAAGAGAAAGTAACGTTCGACTTGTCATTAGTGAAATACTACTAGGGTACAAGTAGTTTTCGAAGTTTTTGGCACTTTTCGTCATTTTGGAGGTGTATTTGCAGCAATGGCACTAGTCATGTGGTATTAATAAAAATATCGTTTTCGCCGCATGGCCATTGGGCGGCGGGGCGCTAAAGGCCGACACACAGGGGGCACCACATGGCAACTATGCGGCCAGGGCCTGTTGCACGGTCACCATGTGGCAGAGCTCGATAGGTGATTAGCGTTCGCGTTAATTACTATAATTAGCACAAATAGGGAACTTAATTATAGTACTATATGTAGAATTGTTTAGATATAACAAATGAACTCAAAAAATAATAAGGCCTAAACAATTAGGACTAAATTAATTACACCTACTAATTACGTACATATTTAACAAAGACAATTCATACGACAAAAAAATACATGTTAATATGATTGCTAATGACGTACTAAATAATATATAATCGGCTGCGAAAAAAGCGGACGAAGAGCGCAAGCGAGGAGTGTGAGAGCGACTATGAGAGTGCAAGAGAGACTACGAAAGAGCTCGCAATTTATAGCGAGAGCAAGAGCGTAGCGTGCGCTAATGATACGCCGGTAATGACAGGAGGGGACTACACGCAAGGGGATAGACGCGACGCCACATCTCTTTCAATGATTTGTCCCCTCGCACATGGCATGAGCTCTGATTTTGCATGCAAAATCATATCAAATAAATGGCCTTTGGTCCATTGTCTTTGTTTGCATGCATGCTAAAGGTACTAAAAAACACACGGGCCCTCCTCCACCGCACAAGGCCGTGCGGCACCAACCTCCCCCGCACGACCACTGTGCGCCAAAGGATTATTTGTGACTAATCAGGGGCTAATGACAGCGCTAATGAAAAACGCTAATGGGTACCGCACGGCCATCATGTGGCACTGTGCTCTACCATACGGCCTTGACCGCACGATGGCACGTCAGGCCCCGTCGCACGATGGCCGTGTGGCAAAAATGTTATTTTGCTAATACCGGTGGCGGATACTATTACTGTAAATACAAATAAAAAAGGTCAAATCGGGCAAAAACTCATAGTTTTAGTACATTGTATTACCGCCGCAGGATGGAGTTGACCAGTCATGTGTAAAGAGAAATCTACCCTCACGTCCTCATAACTTAAGACAGAAGGTCGGTCCCTGGCTAGAAAAAATAGACTTTGTTTTTGTAAATTGGATCGATAATGTTTTCATTAGATGGGATTGCTAATTCTTAGGCAACCAAAAATTCTTAAAATCTCAATTGATTTTCTTATCTTTGGATCCCGTGTGGAGATTCTAGCTCCGAGAGTCGTCATCTTCTTCTCTGGCCGACGGCGGCAGCGTCTTCATCGGTGGTGTCAAGTTAAGATTAGGGTTAACCAGAGCCATGAGCTTTAGAGGGAGGAGGGGCCGCCAACCGTGGGTTAGAGAAGGGTGGTGGGCAGTGGAGGTCTGCAGGGGCAACGAAAACACAAGTGGTTAGGAAGCGGCGGCGAATCCGATGGCGGTAACCGCTGAAGATAAGAAAGAAGGGCGGCGCGGGGGATCTCACTGGAGAGGAGGAAGAAAGGCATGGTTGGTGGTAGGAGGTAGAGGCAGGGTAGAGGAGATAGGCGATGGTAACAGAGGGGGGAGCGGGAGCTCACTGGTAGGCCTTGACGGCGCTAGCAAGGTAATGTGGAGAGGGAGTAAGGGTGGTGGCAACTAGAGGTAGGGGTAGGAGGAGGGAGTGAGAGGTAGGGATGAGTTTATATATGGATTGAGAAAAGGTTGTGTGTGGGGGGTGGATCATATCAAATGGATAAAAATCAACTAAGATTTAAGTTTTAATGGATGAAAATCAACTGAGATATAAGTTTTCCCGGTTAGCCAAGAAATAGACAGCCTTTTATTAAATACTCCAACCTATTCGGTAGCCAGCAAATACATATCCTGGTGGACGGAGAGAAGGATTAAGGACTAGCAAATCACAATATAGGTAGCCAACAAATACATATCCTGGAGGACGGAGAGAAGAATCAAGGGCAAGCAAATCACGATACACAAATAGTAACAATTTAAGGAATGAATTTGCTAAAATTCAGGGTTGCTCTAAACAACTTTTAAACCGTGGCTTCTAACTGTGAGCGTTAATGTTTAGCTGAAAGTGCACTACAGCAATTATTACCTTTTTCGAAGTTATTCAATAAAAAATTAAAAAATAAGAAAAAACCATTATATCGTTATGAACAATGCAAAAAAGTAAAGAAAAACTAAAAATAAATTAAGAAGGTATTATATTTTAAATAATTTCTAATTAGAAGTTAGAAATCGAAGTTGTTTGGAGCCTAGCGCTCATTAGCATTTTTAGATGAAGAAAATCAGTAGTTCAGTAGTCAGTACCAACCAGGGACCAGTCAGTCATGCACCTTTCACCGAACGCGACGCACGGAGGACGGCATTTACGCCGGCGCGTACGGCCGCCGTGTAGACTGAATTCCGGTGTAAACCCAAGGTTCAAACCGCAAAGTTGCGCGAAATTGAAATGCTGCTGTCCCCTGGGACCCTAATCCCCCCCGCTAATCTCGCTACAAGAACAGCAGGGAGCCGCGCCGCGGGGCAGAGCGAAGGCAAAGGCAGAGCAAAGCGACGACGCCCAAAAGAAGAGAGAAAAAAGCGTGCGCGGAAATCTCATCACTCCTCCCGCGTAGTGACATCGTTCGCAATCGCGTGGACCATTTAAAGCCCGGTTCGCACCTGCGAATCCGCCCCACCCCTCCGCGTCCGCTCCCCCTGATCGGGCTCCCTCCCCACCTGCGCATGTCCTCGTGTAGTGTTCTTGCCGTTTCCTCGGCCAAATTTGGTGGCTTTTCTTGATCTGCTCCGGCGAGCCGCGGCTGCGCTGTTTCTGGCTGTTTGTGCTGCCTCTTGCTCCAATTTGGGTCCAGTCGCCTGATTCTGGCGGTTTCTTGCTCCGTCACTCGCTGGATTCGCGAAATGGTCGTGGCTTTTTTCGTTGCTGTCCAAACCCCCCTCGCGATCGATCACGGTTCCGTGGCTGAAAATATCTCTGTCTTGATCTGGCGGTAGCGGTGGTGGTGGCGGCGTCAAGGTCTCATCTTTTTTTCGTTTCTGCTGGCTCGCGTCTAAATCGCACCATTTATTAGTCTCCAGGTCAATCCCGACTTGCTCTTGTTTGACTTGTGCCGTGTTTGGCCCGTGACGACGCCTTTCGGCGAAGGGGAGGGTCAATTTTCTCTTGATTCTCTGTACCACCGCCGGTTCAGTCCAATGCGGGAGGGGTTTGAGAGAGGAGGCTGGAGCAAGCAAAAATTCACGCCTTGGCGCGGACGGTGGTGTTCTTGATCCGCCCGCGAGCTCGGCGTATGGTTGGTGGTGCTTGGTGGTAGCGCAGTGCACTGCCGCGATGGGCTGCGTCGCGTCCAAGAACGCCGTCTCGGTGACACCAGCGGTCGACTCGTCCGGAGCGCTCCGGGAGAGGAGCCAGCCGCGCCTGCCGGAGCCTGCGACGGCGTCGGTCTCCGTCTCCGTCTCCTCCCTGCGCTGCTCGTCGTCGGCGGCGAGGAGGTCGGAGAAGAAGGAGGAGGCGGAGGAACCGGGGAAGGCCGCCGTCGTCGCCATGGCGGCCGCGTCCCGGAGCTTCCGGCTGCGGAGCCTCCGGAGGAGCCTGGAAGGGGAACAGGTGGCGGCCGGGTGGCCGCCGTGGCTCAGCGCCGTCGCCGGGGAGGCCATCCAAGGGTGGATCCCGCTCAAGGTCGACTCCTTTGAGAAGCTGGAGAAGGTACTGTGGAGCTTTCGCTTGAGGTTTCCTGTTGATTCAATTCAATGGCTCGGGGGTCATTTTCCATTGCGAAACGTTTTCATGCATGTTGATTTTTAGAACGAAGATGGTTGTTGGACTTGTTATTTGTCTGAATTGGTATGTATCTTAGGGGGTGATCGTTTCGGCTTTTTTCGGCTTCAGCTTCTAGTTTTAGCTTTTTTTCACTATTCACTACACTATCCACTAACTCAGCTACAGTGTTTTTTCAGCCAACTACAATGTTTTTTCAGCCAAAAGCTAAAAACCATCGCTATTCCGATCACCCCCTAAATGAAATATTACACTCTGTGTTAGTTAGTAGTACTTTGTTGGGTGATGGATTATGGGTATATTGTTTTTCGCTTCGGCTTATGGTTTTTATGTTTTTTTGTAAAAGAGAGTGTAGAGTAACAAAAAATTACGTATAAGTTTGACCGATATAAATGAAGTCACTACAGTGTGCACTACAATCAACTTATAGATCTCGCTTTAAAAACACACTTCGTTTGAAAACTAGTTACTGTAAAAAACCGAAAGCCAACTTTTAGAGTAGGGTGAGTTTTTTTTGTTGTGGTTTATGGCTTATGATTTGTGGCTGCGGTTTATGGTTTTTTGCTCTAATATGAGAGCTTGTGCGAACAAACTGAATGTCAAGAAGCCGCTTCAAAAAGGTTGTCCCGATAAGTCGCTGTGAAACACGGCGGTAAGCTCAAAATAACTAGGCTGAAGAATAAACTAGTAATAGGCATCTGTTTATGAGAATGAAGGAAATAAAGGGTGGAGGCATGAGAGATTTAGTGTCTCCTTCTACGAGGTATCACATGTTTTAGTTGTCTCTATGTTGATGTGCTTTGCTTGTAGGAAATTTGACCTTTTGTACCATTTCTTCTATGTCATCATTATCATGGAGATAAGTGGGAAACAAAGCAGTTTCACTGTTATGCTAGTTTTATGTCTGCAACAAGGGCAATGAAGCTGTGGAATACATGTTCAATTTTTCTGGTGTGCACACCTTGTGAAACTGCTTTTTCTCTCTCAAGTTATACACATGCAATTTCTTTAGATGTATGTTTGCTGTGTGCCTCTTTAGGGTCTGACCTTGTTTCTTTGTTGCACTGTATGTGTAGGTTGGGCAAGGCACATATAGCAGTGTGTTTAGGGCACGGGATCTTGATACTGGAAAGATTGTTGCACTGAAGAAGGTGCGATTCGACAATTTTGAGCCAGAGAGTGTTAGATTCATGGCAAGGGAGATACAAATATTAAGAAGGCTTGACCATCCAAATGTCATGAAACTGGAAGGCTTGATTACTTCTCGGTTATCATGCAGCCTTTACCTAGTATTTGAATACATGGAGCACGATCTTGCTGGACTTTCTTCCTCCCCTGACATCAAGTTCAGTGAAGCACAGGTATGTTCATGTCGACTAAAGTGTATTTGTTTCCTTCAGTACAACTTTGACTTTGCATTGTGCTGACCCGACTTTTTCTCTGATTGTCACCTATTGCAGGTCAAGTGCTACATGAACCAGTTACTGTCAGGACTGGAGCATTGCCATTCACGTCGTGTTGTTCATCGTGATATCAAGGGTGCTAATCTCCTTGTGAATAATGAAGGGGTTCTAAAAATAGCTGATTTTGGTCTTGCTAATTACTTTGATCCCAGCAAAAACCATCCTCTGACCAGCCGTGTTGTTACACTGTGGTACCGACCACCTGAACTGCTGCTAGGTTCAACTCACTATGATGCAGCTGTTGATTTGTGGAGCGTTGGGTGTGTATTTGCTGAGATGTTCCGTGGGAAACCTATCCTGCAGGGAAGAACTGAGGTAATTAATTGAGTTGTGGAGTTTATTATATCTTCCTGAGTATATAACTTGAAAAGGTCACCTACAGTCCAGAGTTTATAGAAAGTTTAAAGAGATGTGTTATGTTGTAAGGGTAGATTGAGATTTGAGGCTCCATGTTCTCCGATACCTTTATATATGAATTGACCAGTTTACCAGGAGCTGGCTTTTGGGGCTTTGTCAAAAGCCTTGTTTGAGCATCATGGTCTTTCCAATGCCAAGTACTGAATAGTAAATACTGAGGTACCAACGTAATATTGTGTTTTTGACACCTTTTGACTAAATTTTGGTCAAAATGTTGGCGGGAGGATAGGAGGAAAATTGATATGGATATTGTCATACTGCTGACATTACTAAATGCTGTAAAATAAACTTTCTCAATAATTGTGATTATACCGATGAGCTTTCACTGTTAGCACATCTAGTTTTTTGCTTTAGTTATGCAATCCTCTATAACCTAGTTATTCCCAGTTTCCCACATATATATTTCAACTTTCCCCATTTTAGCTTGCGGAGAGTTATAAATTCTTAAGGAATTGCATGCTGTATGTCAATATGTTGTCAGGTGGAACAATTGCATAAGATTTTTAAGCTTTGTGGCTCCCCTGCTGACGACTATTGGAAGAAGTCAAAGTTGCCTCATGCCACAGTATTCAAACCACGTTATCCTTATCCAAGTACCCTTCGAGATGTTTTCAGAGAGGTACCAGAAAATGCATTGAGTTTACTAGAAACTCTTCTGTCGGTGGAACCCTACAAGCGTGGTACTGCATCAGGCGCTCTTACATCTGAGGTATGATTGCATCGTGTAATATCCTATGTTCCTATTGTATGTTAGATGATGAAGGATTAAAAAACTAGCATATATAAAATTTAGAATTGCAGTTGCTGGTTCATTGAAATCTACTACTAAATTTCTATCCTGCCATTTTCTTTTTGCTATGCATCATCATGGAATATAATCCATTCACTCATGTAATTAGGAAATAGTAGTGTAAGTGTATAACAGATTTTTTTCAAACTAGATCAATTTGATTATAATCTCAGATGCCAAATCTTCTTGTGCGAAGGCTGACAATTATTGTCAGTGTGACTTGCATTTAGCTTGCCTCTTCCATCTTTGTACATGGTGTTAGCATATGGCCAATAAGTCCTTAGCTTTAGTGCGAGTGTTCTTTGTCCCTCACATATAGTCCATGATGTCCTCACCAACAATTCACACAGTTGCACAGGCCTGGCAACAGAACCAATGCTGGAAGGGGGCCAATCGGATATTTGTCCATTACCATTCTGTTCCAACTGACTTCCTTCTCATGTTGCAGTTCTTCTTTTCTTTCTCTCTCTCTTGCAATGCCTTACCTTTCTACAGACAACTTTTTAATGAAGCATTGTCATTTCTAGCATCCTTGTTGCAAAATTAATTTTGTTTGTCCCTATTTTAAAATTTTATAAGAGTAAGCACGTTGAATCAAATTGCTCCAAAAATGGCTGATTTATTTTCGTTTTGTTTACGTGGAACAGTTTTTCAAGACAAAACCTTACGCATGTGAACCTTCAAGCTTGCCTAAGTATCCACCCAACAAGGAGATGGATGCAAAGTTACGAGAAGATTCACACAGGTGAGCTCTGTTAAATGTGGAGTCATTTTTTTACAGTAAACGAAATTAAAATATTAGAATATCTTAATTCAAGTACTAGTTCTTATTGCTTCGAAAGGGTATATTTCAATAGTTGAAAACCACCGTATTTGGAGAGGAACTCCCAATACTACTATGTATTAAGTTGTTATCAGTATGAAATGATAACCGGAAGTTGAACAAAAAGTGTGGTTTTGTTTGAACACTGCCACAGTCAATAACAGCCTTATTTTTCTTTTTTTCCCCAAGAAGAAAGGCTAGCAGAGGGCATGGGCCAGAAGTATCAAGGAAGTCATCAAGGCTCAGCAGAGCAGCAAGAGAACCAAGTGTAGTCAATAAGCAAACCGATAACACAGAGGTATTCATTTTTTCTATGAGTGGATGCCTTCATGAAATGTAAACAGCTGACCAATTTGGCAAGCGGTTTGAAGATTTTTAAGTTGATGATAATAAGATACTATTTCATAAAATCTCTTCTGCTTTCCTATCTTACTTCAGGAGTCCAAAACTAAACCAAATGGAACAAAGGATGGTGTAATACAGGATCATATAAAGGTAAATGGTGATGCTAGGCTATTTGCAGACATACAACCAGTGTCAGTGGCCCAAGTTGAAGAAAGGGCTCGATATGTTAAGAATGATTCACAGGAGGAAATCCCTTTCTCTGGGCCGTTGATTGTTTCTTCATCTAATAGCTTTGCATGGGCCAAAAAACAAGAGAATCGCACTTTTGCTAGATCACAGAACAGATCTAATTCCAGAGGCCAATTTACTGCTGAGGTAGATCAGGACAATAAGTTGCAAGCTAAAGAGAACTTTGGCTTGAAGGAACGACCTAACAGAGATATACACACAGCACGTGTCAACTCCAAAGTCCGAGAGCCTCATGATGTAGCAAAGCGCGCAGTTCTGAAGAAGTGGTCACAGTTAGAGCGTCCAGATTCATTTGATTGTTGCGACACTTACCACTCTCAGAATTTTTCGAATGCAATATACCTTGGTGATACTCTCTCATCAAAAAATAGCATCAAGGTGAGGCATTCATTTATTTGATAGTTTCTGCTTCTTTCACATTAACAAAGTTGTAAATAATGTGCTATTTGAAACTTCAGGGTGACCATGATCAAGGAGAGAGGGTTGAATATTCAGGTCCCTTATTGTCTCAGTCACACAAGGTTGATGAACTGCTAGAGAAGCATGAGCGCCACATCCGGCAAGTAGTTCGAAGATCGTGGTTCAGGAGAGGTAATTTTGTTTCAGAATCCAATAGATACTTTTTTTTTGCATTTATGCATGATTTCGGCAAAACCTAAGAAAATATACTACATTTTCTTTCTTTTGTTCTCTCATTTTCATGCTCTTTGCGGAAATCTAGTCTGTGGATTTGGCATTTATTGGAATATCAATAAATTATACTAAAAAGTTACTAGAGTCTACTCTATTTAATTCAAAGTCATTTATCTATGCAAGATAGCAACGCATATCCAAAAATGGTTGTGATGACAGATACCTCAGGCCAAGGTTATTAAGTCGACAAGTCAACACTATCCTCCTAAGGACTGACTTGTCGACTAGTCGACAGGTACTGTTTGTACTGATTATATGAATATGTATATACAGAGAAGGATTTTAATGCAATTTCAGAAAACAAGAGGGCTAAATTGCAACATGCCAGCCCTTGTAACCTGCCCCACTACCTTTTTTTTCTTCCTCCAACTCCGCCTCCTCTCCGACCTCCGCCTCATCTACCCCCAAACCTCCGCCTCATCTACCCCAAAATTGCAAAATCGCCTTCTCTCCGATCTCCACCGCCGAATCTACCGTCTCCGCCGTCGCCGCTCCCTCTTCCTGCTGCCACTCTCCACCGCCCCTAAGCGGCAGCCGCAGAGGAGGCGGTGGAGAAGACTCGCCGCCCGGCGAAGTAGGAAGCGGCGCCACGGCGGAGACCGGAGCCGACGGCGACGGTGGAGACGGCAGATCCGTTGGCGGCGGTGGCAGATCTAGTGGCAGCGGTTGCAGATTCAGCGACAGCGGTGACAGATCCGGCAGCAACGGCGGCAACGCAAGTCGAGTCGACTGCTCCAGTCGAGCTTGCGCCACCGACTTGTCGACTAGTCGACGACTTAATAAGCCTGCCTCAGGTGATATTCTTGCTGGCATACCAATCACTGGCTGGTATGGAATACCCTAGCTATGTTAATGAGGGGAAATAGTTTTGAGAATTCGATCACCCAGGAACGCATGCAAATGTTAAGTTTTCAAAATGCTTTTATGTTCATATGACCAGTATTTGCAGTTGTATCATGTAGATTCCCAACATTATAATTAGATGCATAAATTCGAGGAAAAATACTACATCTGATAATCTTGTATGAATTACATCTGATGATTGCCTGATTATATGCTAACAGGACGAAAGCAAGAAAAGTGAGGAAAAGCTTGATCATTTTGTTTCATTGGAGGGGCAGCATGGAAGGTGCATTAGAGACATGTCAGATGAGTCTACCGTCAGAATCGAGAAGTGGCATGGTGGCCTCCACTGCTTTTGACGATAACATTGTTGATTTGAAGACCCTACTGGGAAGTCTGGAAACATTATGACTTCCAGCCCACAGCAAAATCAAGAAACTGTGCTTCTACTAGATAATAACAACTTGGCGTGTATTATAGATTCCCCGAAGACGACGTTTATGCCACATCCTTTATTGTTCTCTACCCTTATTGTGACTAGGAATAACAGCTGACGAGTGTGGTTGATTCGAGCAATCGTTGAGTTGGACCGAGCAGCCATTTGTGTAGTTGAACCAATAACCACCGCACCATTGTGCGATGATTCTTGTAAAAACTGTCCTCTGTAAAAAGTAAAATCGTGGACTTATTATTCTCTTACTGATGTAAAGTCTCTCACTAGTGATGATCGAACTGCTCCGATTAAGGAATGATACGAAGAGAGCAATGCATTATGTCGCTGTATTTCTGATCGAGTTTTAGCTTCCTGGTACTGCAAACCTGAACTCTGAAGAGAACATGCTGGAACTTGGCCATAGGTGCGACGTCCATGGTGGTGTTGACTGACATGATCACATGAACCAGCTTACCTTGATGTGGAGCTGAACTAATAAACACCACCACGCTACGGTGCGATTCTTGTAAAGCATATGTAGAAAGTAAAATCGTATTATCCTCTTTGTTGCTCTCGCTGTTCCGATCAAACCAGTCCAGCTAATGAAATGCATATGAATAAAACGTTGAGCATTATGCGACTGTACTGCAGTAATGCGCTTATGGGGATCTCTATTTAATATTTTTCTGATAAGATCCTTTGCAATTTCAGATATCGTAGGCCACGAGGTGCTACGAAAATCAAGCTGACCGACCAGTATAGCATCAAATGTGGCCTTATCTATTTCTGCTCAAATATGCAAATTCCGACAGTCAACTCTATGACATTGGAAACAAATGTAGTATAATAGGCTGAAGATGTATGGATATATCTACCTCCACATAAAGGTGGCGACCCACATAAAAGAATATACAAGATCGCTCCAGCTAGCGCTCCAGACGTTAGCTTCTTTCCCATAATTTCGCTGCAATACTTTGGCCGCTGGCTGGTCACCTTGTTGGATAGGTATAGCTGCCCTTCGATCAAGGTGCCATGGATCCGACGGTTTATGATGGAGCTCGTTCCATTAGCCCCCTAAATCTAGATCCGGGTCAGGCACAGCCAGCACCAGCGTTGCGAACTTGCGACACCACGCTGGAAGCAAGCATGCAGCGCCGCCGTAGGCACGAAGACGCGGATGGCAGCCTAGGCTGGTGACACCGTGGGCAAGGGGGGCGACACGCCGCGCGCTCGAGGGGCGCGTGGAGTGGAGGTGGGCTGGGTCGGCGCGACGCGATTGCCTCGAGCTGATGGCGCGGCCCGTGCTGCCGGGAGGCGTGGCTTCGTCCTGGAAGGCTGGCAGTCCGTGCGGCCCATCTTGGTTGGCCAGATTCCAAGGGCTCGGCCGCACTCGGCTGGGTGGGTAGTGAAGGCAAGGCAAGGGGTGCCGGACTGCCGGCCGCGGCTGGTGTCTGGTGGTGTGGGTGTGGCCGATCCTGAGCGAGTACGTACATGCATGTGTCCCGGTTGGTCCAGCGGCACGATCCGGAGCGGGAGCTCCACAACCACAGTGGGCTAATATTCCGCCTGTCGCCTAGCAGCGCGGAAAAGCGGAGGTCACCGGCATCGGCATGTGCCCGGCTCGCGACGCCTGGTCCTGCTGCCGGGCGTCTGCGCTGCGCCCTCCTCCCTGGCTCAACCAGCGGCAGCTCGGAAAAAAGCTGGACGCTGACGCTCCCCTCCCTCCCCCACTTTACCGTTGCACCCACGCAGCAGCCATCGCGCACGCACGCCGTGCGCATATGGAGGCAGGAGGCGGCGTGAATGTGAGGGCCTAGTAATGTGTGGCGACGCGACCTGCCTTCTGCATGCCACTGCCTGCTCTAATCTCTATGAGATGATTGAAATTTTTTTTTACTAAATAACTCGTTTTTACTAAAGAGTTATATTTAAAAATAAGTTGAACGATAAGCTATTAATAAAAATAAATTTAAAAAGGTTAGATAATAAAAAAATGTTCAAGATGAGATGACCATAGTCGATCCATTTTGTTGCGGGAAAGGCTGTATGCGAACAGCAACAGTCGGGAGTATATAATCTAATTATTTTTAGTTAATGACTTATACTTTTTTAAAACAGACAAATGAGACATATTTTTTCTGTTGTCTTTTCGAAACAGCTTATCAAGACAGATTTTTTAAAATAACTTATCAACATTCGATTCGTTCGCACAATTGCTCGCTCTATGAGTAAAATCATCATCAGTAAACATAAAAGCATCAACCGCAGAAAAAAGAACAGCCCTATGAATAATGACTAGCAGGTGGATGTAGCAGCAATAATCGCTCTTCGACACTTTAGAGATGATTTCGGTCCCACTCCAAATAGCTTCAGCTTCTAGCTTATTTTGGTTTTCGGTTTATTTAAATCATAATCCATTTGGAACACATTGGTTTCTAGTTTCCTCTTATTTTGGCTTTTTAGGTTTTTAGATTTTTTTATCTTTTTTTCTCTTATACGTTTATATTGTTTATGATGATATATACGTGGGCCGAAATGTGGGGGATCCCCTGTCAATCGCTACCACTATTTCGTAGGCAGGCAGGCTGTCGCGGTTGCTCGTACACCGAAGTCACCAAACGCGTATGTTCGTTTTATACGCGTCCATACGCAGTACCAGTACTACTCCGCTAGACTGATTTTACAAACATACGTTACGGACCACAGCAATACATCTCGGTATGAGCCGACGGCCGGTAACATTAACCTCTGAGGTGTCCTGGTCGATTGTTTGATTGATCGTTTCTCACACGGGCCGGCGTACTACGCTTAATTGCGACTCATTCATGGCTAAACAGAGTACACCCCCCTATGATGGAGAGCTCAGAGACCCCTCGCTGGACACAGAAAAAATGAATGGTTTGAGGAGAGCCAAGCATTAAATAATTCGCGCTCACTGTTCACCTTTCTCACGAGTCAGGAGCAATTAATGAGGGTACAAATGGTGCCTGGTAACGGCCTAATTATTGCACGCCCCAGGTTTGCTAATGAGCCAATAATTAACCTTTAACCCTTTCTCGCCACCGTTAACCGCGCCGTTGAAACATGGCACGTAGAGTAGTAGGATTGACAGGAAGCAGGAGTGCTACTGTGCTTGCACGAACCGAAGTTATGTAGGGATTAATTAAAGCGTAAAGAGACTAAAGCTCATTTAGCTCAGGGCAGAAAGCTAGTCCCGCGCAAAGTTACGTGCTCCTGCTAATCTGAACAAACGCATGCAGATTAATAATTAATTCCATCCTCTGCCGGTTGGAGTAATTCGCGGTTGATTAGGAGAGCTGGATTCAATGCACAATGACGTGCGTGCCGCTGCTTTTATGGGATGCGATGCGATGCGATGGGACGCGATTGTGTGATGAGATGGACCGCTTTTGCTATCGACACATGGGTCGCGACGTCGCACCGGTGAGTCATGATGATGGGCACCTCCCGGGTTGCAACACGGCGGAGCTCGCCCGCGACGCGGAGATCCCCGTTCATGCGATATCTTGTCTCGGGAAACGTAGTTGCCAGTACAAGTACGCCAGTGCATCCGTAGTACACGTGCAGAATGGCAAAGCCTTCTCAGCTCGATTTGACATCAGCTTTTAATTTTTAATTCATTATTATTTAATTTTGTTTTTCTAGCTTTTTAATTTTCAAATTTTTTTATATTTATCTTTTTTATGCATTTATATTGTCCGTAATCAAATAACATATGTTTTCTCTATTTTATTTTTTAATTTAATTATATCAAAAAAGTTATCATTAGTTATAGTATAAAATAAATCAGTTACAGCGAAAAAAGTTATAGGGGGTGATCGGAATAGCGATGGCTTTTAGCTTTTAATGAAAAACATCAGAGTTGGTGAAAAAACATCAGAAATGAGTTAGTGGATAGTGTAGTGAATAGTGAAAAAAAAGCTGAAGCTAGAAGCTGAAGTCGAAAAAAGCTAAAACGATCAGGGCCATAAGCTACCCAAAAAAACCAAGTTAAGCAGGGCCTAAAGATAAATTCGTGAAATCGTTGTGTGCAATTTCCATGATTTTATAGGAGATAAATTGTTTCTAATAACTTGCAATTACTGAAAATTAAAAACAATAATTAAAAATACTTAAAATGGTAATCAGATATAACATATTGATCCCTGATACTTCAAAAGAAATTACCTTCAACATGAAGATCCATGTCTTTATTAAGATAATTTCATTCTTTTGCTCACTCACTTCTTTTTAGCACTTAAAGGGCGTTCTTTTGGACTACGACTTATTAGTCTAATAAATAGTTATTGCTAAAAGAAACTGAAATCAAGAGTCTGCTAAAAAGCAAAAAAATATATCTTAAAAATAGGCTTTCCTATATATAATAGTGTATTTTCATAATCCAAGAGATCCAAACAACCCCTAAAACCCATTCATTTTTTATGGATAACTCAAATTCATCTTTGCACTCACATTCGTTCTCCTAGCATTTGGGAAACGCAAAAAAGGAGAAATACCTCAGACCCCAATCCCATCCATTCAACCTCAACACACTAGCTACTCGCTATCCACAGCCCCGTCTCGAAAACACAAACATTATTCTATTAACGCGTCGCCATCCCAGACGCATCCAAGATGTTTGGATTGGTCGTTGTCGTCTCCCCAAGCTCCTATCCAAGCTTGACCATCGCCATCTTCTGCATGCCTGCCTACTCCGACGCCGCTCGGTGAAGTGACGCTCGCCATGTCATAAAATTAACTGCGCACACTTTTTCCATTTTGACCTCTCCCTCCGATTTTTTCCCCATGTCCGGCGTGCGGTCCCTTTCCCATCGCCTCCACATGTCATCTCGGACATCCACTACCCCTTGTCCCTTTGCACTCTACATGGCTTCCTCTACGTGGGTAGGCCAGGAGAGCCGTCCGTTTTTGCTTATGGCTGATCCAGGGCGTTTGGTTTTGGTAGTGCAGATCTTTGTGGGGTTGGTCCTTGCTTTTGGGCGGTGAGGTTTCCTACTTCTCTGGGAGGCCCCTTCGATTGTTGGTAAGTTTGCTTGTGGGTGCATTTAATTATTGGGAAAGCACAAACAAAAGTAGATTTGCAAATGCAATGTGAGAAGCTATTAACCATTCCTTTTAGTTGTGCCCTTCGATATGAAAATCCTTCGTTCAAGTGGTGAACCATTATTTACTAATGGGGGCAACGCTTTGAGCCGCTAGTGCAAGTTTAACACAATTCAAATATTACCATTTTTATTAGGAATAAGTTTACTTTTTCAACCTTGAACTTTCGCTTCGATTTGAACCAACCCTAAACTATAAAACTATTTGGAATACAACATTGAACTATTGGAACTGTTCACTTTGACCCTCCACGACCCACTCCACCTCGATTTTGGGTTAACTCAACACCACCTCGGATCCTCGTTGTCAAATGAGGCAACATCATTTTCTTCTCCCTTCATCCTCTTGCCCTCCCTACATTGCTGCTTGCTCGCCCTCCACCCGCCACCACTCCTCGACTTCATCGTCTTATTCGCCTCCACTAGATTCCACTCCACCGATCGGCACTACCCTTCGCACTTGCCACCCATGTGCTCGCCCGCGTCGCCAACTTCGACTTCTCATTCCTCTCCTCCCCTACTTGTTGGTTCGTTTGCGACATCCACAACGCAATGTCCTCCTAGATTGCAACGATGGCGATGCCACCTACCCTAAACGTCACTGTCGAACATTGATCATCACCGTCTTTAGTCCGCACAGCCAGATCAAGTTGCACCATCTCTGAGCCCTCGCTCCAGGGCATAGCAACGGCACATGGCTCACGCCGCCAACACATGTCACCCCAGCTCCGCCCAAAATAAGGTGGGCACCAAAACCATCTTGACCCTCCCCCCGATGCTCAAACACCTCCCAAATGAGCGACACCATAGTCAGAAGGTCATGACTGGTAAGATCGTCTTCTTTGGATTCGACCTATCGCTGCCAGGTCATCATAGGCTATCTTTGCAAAAATCCACCACTCTTAATAGCTTCATTTATCTCTGAAAAATTTCATGTGCATGCCATCCCGATCGAGGCATCACCAGAGATCTTGTATAATCACTGCCTTCAATCCATGCTACCATGTCACGTTTGGCTCAAAGCGGGAGGAGCTCGATGCTGGCCTTTGAGAGAGAGGAAGGGAGAAGGGGAGGGATAGAGGGAGGAGAAAGGGAAGGAGAGAGGGGGGATAAGAAATGGCTCGGACCATGCAGCGGCTATTGTTAGGCGACTGAGCTTGGGCTCACCGAACATTGGAAAGGGAGAAGAAAGAGAATGTGAGTGAAGGAAGAGGAGGGAGAAAGAAGTGATGAAGTTGACATGTGGGACCTAGGAGTCCATCATGAATTTTTTTATTTGTTGATGACCAATATAGCAAGTCAGCAAATCCTTACCAACTTAGATTCAAGTTGACACCGTGTGGCAAAAACTACCAATGAAACCAGAGCGGATTGTCTTGCGGGGGTAAATCAAAAGGATTTGTTCGAGGTTGCAAATCATATGGTTTCAAAGTTCAAGGTTGATTTCCCAAATAAAACCTATAGTTAAGTATTGAAAAGTAAACTTGCTCCTTTTTATTACTTAGCTAACCTCCCGTGTATCTAACATAATCCATAATGTAAGGTACTAATAGGCATGTTAATGTTATCTATTTTTTGAAACCAAATGTTAATGTTACCTATGAGCGGATTAGGGGACAACGTCAATTTTCACTGTTCTTTAACAGTTTGTTGATACACATGAGTTCATAAGGGGGCAACAAATATTAGGGTTACTGGTTCTTGTACTAATATTGTTGGCTGTTGGTGGCCACGTCCTAATTACAGTAGTATTGTACAGCAATCCCTTTTCAAACATAAAAAATATTTTGTTAATGAAAATGCATCTCAGTATGCATCTCAGTATTTAGTGAAAATATTTTGTTGACTTAATTTCTTCTTCCTCACGAATATATGATTTATGTTTTCCTACCAGTAGCTTACTAGCTTATAAAATTCCCAAAAAAAAAAATCTTGAAATAGTCCAAGGAGAATGTTACTATCACCCCCCTTCTCTCAAAATGTAACCGTTAACATCCTAACAAATTCCTCTGAGCTGATTACAGCCATGGACAAACCTACACTGAGCTTAAATTCCCTCACAGTAAAACTGGCAGTAGTAAAAAAATTCCAACATCTATTCTCATCGCACCTTCTTCTACCCTCTCTTCGCTCATTTCCCGCGAACTTAGGGAGCTGCAGTCAAAGAGTCAGCAACTCTCGGATGAGATCCCGTCGCCAGCAAGTAATAAAAAAAAGAAAAGAAAAAGGAAATCCGGAGACGCCCGTACTGACACAGCCTCCGAGGTCCAATCCTCTCCTCGCCCCGCACGCCAACTACTCATCCCTACCAACTGACATCCTGACCCCACCTGTGGTAGGCCCCAAGGGAAGTGACACGAAGCGGGCGCCATTAGCGTCGCCGAGCACGCGGCCTTTACCGCTGTCACGGCTCCCCGGAAATATTCACCGCAGCAGCCAAAATAAAAAGAACAAGCGAATTTAACAAAAGGAGTAAAGAAACCTACCGAGTCGTAGCAGTAAAAACTCGGGAAAGCAGCAGCGAAAAGAGAAGAAAAGAAGCAGGGGTTGGAAAAAAATAAGGAAGAGTTTAAACAACGCGAGGAGAAGAGGTAGAAGAAGAGAAGTCCCAATCCCACGGAGCCTCGACCGCCTCCCACCACCCACGTCCACCACCGCACCTCTCTGCCAGTCGCGCGCGCGCGCGCTGCGGAACCCTAGGCGGCGCCGATCCCGAGATCCCCCGGGGCGCGCGGCGGCGCACCCTCCCCCAGCTTGCCGCCGGCCTTTGGCGCCCCGATCGGTGGCCGCGTGAGGCGACACAGCAGCTCTCCAGTCGCGGCGGCCGCCGTGGAGGCGGAGGAGGCCGCGGCGGCGGAGGAGGATGGCGCTCTTCCGCAAGTTTTTCCTGAAGAAGACGCCGGATCGGCTGCTCGAGATCTCCGAGCGCGTCTATGGTACAATGCCCTCGTCTCTGGGTGGAGCTGGCCCGGTGGGGTGCGAGATTCGAGGGGGAGTCTCTTGTACCGAGGAGGATTTTTGGCTTTGGTGCGGTTTGCGGTTCGGATTTTGGGAAAGTGTTGCTTTCTGGGGGTTGATTTGAACTGGAATTCAGCACATTTGGAAGCATAGACAGCTAGATTTAGTAAATTTTGAGTTGGGTTTTAGGTCATGCATTTGGTGTGGTTCTGGGTTTGTAGGTGTGCACGAAGCTTTAGATTTAGCTGCATTCGACTTAAATTCGGCTTTATTTGTTTCCTTCCATGAATTTGGTGCTGTTGTTGGAGGTTTGCACTTTAGGAAGCTTTGGATTTAACTGCATTTGGCTTAAATCGGCAACACTTAGTTCCTCCTGCATTATGCCCGCAGCGTCAATTGTTGCTTGCTTCTAGTTTAGTTAGTTATAATGGCGTACTTATGTATTGAAATCACGTGAATCAAATGCTTGAATTGTTCTGGGAATATGAATTTTAGGACATTTGCTGTGTGGGAATTAGGATGCTGCTAGCCTGCTAGTGCTAGATGCGTTCTCCATTTTTTTGGGTACTAGCCTGTTTATGAGTTTTGGCTAATTTCTATGAACTTGCATTTGCAGTGTTCGATTGCTGCTTCTCGACCGATGCCATGGGTGAGGATGAGTACAGGGATTACTTGAGTGGCATTGTTGCGCAGCTGCAGGACTACTTTCCGGATGCGTCATTCATGGTCTCCAATTTCTGGTCTGGGGACAAGAGGAGCCGGATTTCAGATATATTGTCTGAGTATGACATGACAGTCATGGACTACCCACAGCAATATGAAGGATGTCCACTGCTTCAGCTTGAGATGATCCATCATTTCTTGAAATCATGTGAAAATTGGTTATCAGTGGAAGGGCAGCACAACATGCTTTTGATGCACTGTGAAAGAGGGGGGTGGCCGGTGCTTGCATTCATGTTGGCTGGACTGCTTCTATATCGGAAAACATACACCGGCGAGCAAAAGACACTAGAGATGGTCTACAAGCAGGCTCGCAGAGACTTTTTACAGCAATTCTTTCTGTTGAATCCTCAGCCTTCGCATACAAGATATTTGCACTATATAACAAGACAAGGAAGTGGTTCAGAATGGCCTCCTATTAGCCGACCCCTAATCTTGGATTCAGTAGTTCTCCATGTTGTTCCTAGGTTTGATTCCGATGGGGGTTGTAGGCCATATTTGCGTGTACACGGGCAAGACTCAAGTCCTGGTAACAAGAGTGAAAAGGTCCTTTTCGAGCTGCCAAAGACCAAGAAACATCTCCAGCATTATGGGCAGGTAACAATTACTCCTTAGTTGCGGAGAGATTTATCACTATCCAAATTCTACTCTGACAGATGGTTGCAATGCAGGCAGAAGTTCCGGTAAAAATTAGTGCCTTTTGCTGTGTTCAGGGAGATGTGGTTCTTGAATGCATCCATATTGGTAATAACTTAGAGCATGAGGAAACAATGTTTCGAGTCATGTTCAACACTGCATTCATTAAATCAAACATCATCGAACTCAATCGTGATGATATTGATGTTGCATGGAATGTGAATAATCAGTTCCCGAGGGACTTCCGAGCGGAGGTAGTAAATTCACCTGCCCCTATGCCTTTCCTCTATTTTTCCCCCTATCTGTCTCTGTGCACAGTGGAATCTAAAATAAAGCGCCATTTCCGAACCAGGTACTCTTTTCGGACCCAGATGCTTTCAAGCCTGCTGTTGCAGCAGAAGAGGTAGGTGATGATGGAGATGAGACTGATGTTGCTTCGGTAGATACGGGAGAGGAGTTCTATGAAGCAGAGGAGGATTGGCATGATGCTAGAAGAGACCCAGAAACTCAGTCAATTGATGGTAGAATTTCATTAGATGATGACAATGCAGAATTGGATGGTGGGGTGGCAAGTGAAGAAAAGAGCAGCTTAGAGAAGCATCGGACTGATGAGGATGTGAAGATTGTTATTTCCCAGTATTCAGGTAGCATGAGTGACAAAGGGCCAAGTGCACCTGCCCCAAGTTTGGAGAATCCAGGAGGTTTCCAGCAGGCATGTAAGGTTCTTGAGAAGTCTAAATTAAGCAACAGAAGTGACCAAGAGAGCAATGCTGTGCAGGACATACAGGTGGTTGCTGCTTCTGTAGATTCAGAGGGCCACAAGTTTGGATCCATCTGTCAGAAGGAGGACACGAAAGATGTAATTGCGCAAACTTTAGTTACCACTATAGATCCGAGTTGCAGTGATGACGTTCAGTGCCAGGCAGACGAGTCCACAAAAATATCGAAATACGCTGATTTGGACTACACTGCTTTTAGTGCTCCTAGAACATTGGCTAGCACTGAGGATACTCACTTGAGAACTATGCCAAATGAAGGACTGCAAAATGGTGACATCAAGATTATTACTGAAAACACAGTAACCATGGACAATGAGATAGTGATCTATGAAGAGAAAACTATAGTTGATAATGGCAACCTAATGCAAGAAGTAAAAAATGTTGTCAATGAAGAGAGTGCTATTTCTAAAATAGATAGAGCTGCTATGGAGAATATGGACTCACAAGATAACTGTAATCACAAGGTTGAAATGGTCAAGCCTGCTGATACAGCTGACAGAAGATTGGAGCAAGGTAAATTGAAGTCTGTCCTTGGAGTTACCATACCTACAAAGAAAACTAGTCCGCAGGGTACTATTGTTGTATTACCAGCCACTGAAATAGCAACAGAAATGAACACCAAGAGAGAAGAGCTTGATGGCAGACGGGATATTGGCATAGCTCTTCCTCAACGTATAATTGAAGCTAGGGCTAAGAGCCCAAGGATAAGCGATGTTCGAAGGCAATCACTTGATAAAGCTGTGTCATCAGTATTAAAGAAGATTCCAGTAGGTAATGCACCTGAGCCAGTCTTATTGGAAACAAAGCTCGGGCATAACGAACAACTGGAAGAACAATCAAAGCCAGCCAAACCAAAAACAATATGCAGATGGATCTCACCCAAGAAGGAATCTGAGACTACCTCTGTGCATAGGCCATATCATCCTCCATCCAGATATGACAGTTCTCCAGCTGCACTAGCTATTCGTTCTATGTCTACAGACAACAGAGTCAATGTTGTGAAAGATGCACCCCCTCCACAACAACCCTTGTTGTCAGGGGCACAAGCTGTGTCAAGAATCCAAGCTACAACTGCTACTCCAGCTCCACCGCCACCTCCACCACCACCGCCTCCATCCTATGGTTCTTCAAGTTCTCTATCTATGCACAGGGGGTCAGCTACCAAGCACCCACCACCTCCACCACCGTCACCACCTCCTCCTCCTTCTACAGGCTTGTCAAACATACCCCAACCTCCCCCTCCACCTATGTCTTTTGGAGCACAGACACGGTCCTTTGCCCCTCCCCCTCCTCCACCCCCAAGGTTAGGTATTGGTGGAAATGCTCCACCTCCACCTCCACCACCTCCTCCAAGGTTAAATGGTAGCACCAACTCTCCGCCTGCACCTCCACCACCAAAACCAAGTTCAAGTGCTCCTCCACCGCCACCTCCACCAACAATGGCACGTTCTACTGCTCCTCCTCCGCCGCCACCACCACCGCCACCAATCTCACGTTCTACTGCTCCACCACCACCCCCGCTGCCAACAACATGTTCTGGTGCTCCACCTCCACCACCACCACCTCCAACAACACGTTCTAGTGCTCCTCCTCCACCGCCGCCACCACCAATGACACGTTTTGGAGCACCACCTCCCCCACCCCCTCCTCCAGGTGCACATCTTGCAGCACCGCCGCCCCCACCTCCGCCCCCTGGTGCACGTCCTGGCCCTCCACCTCCCCCACCCCCTCCAGGTGCACGTCCAGGTTCCCCACCTCCCCCACCTCCTCCAGGCCCACGTCCAGGAGCGCCACCTCCCCCACCTCCACCTGGAGTTGGTGGGAGAGCACCTCCACCACCACCTGCCCCTGGAGGAAAGCTTGGTGGCCCACCTCCACCTCCCCCTCCAGGTGGACGTCCACCAGCTCCTCCTAGAGCACCAGGCGCGCCACCACCACCAGGAGGCAATCCTAGTAGTTTATCATCAAACTCCTTAGGTAGAGGGCGTGGGGCTGTACGTTCTCCAGGATCAGGTTTTGGGGCTGCTGCCGCACGCAAATCAACATTAAAGCCATTGCATTGGGTCAAAGTGACAAGGGCTTTACAAGGTAGTCTCTGGGAAGAATTGCAGCGAAATGATGACTCGCGGAGGTAAAATTTTCTGTCCTTCTGATTAAAATTCTTCTTCCATTTTGAGTATGATTATTGATATGTGTGACATTTTCAATGATGTGATTATTATAAGGTTTAATCAAGGATTTGTAGATTTATAGTTGTTGAGGTCATGACTGTTGCATCGAATTTTGACAAAGCAATTGTTAAAAATCTTGTACAGCACTACGCCATGATGATAACCTAAATATTAGTGATGCTTTTTTAATTATTTTAGACTTCTTAATGTTGTGAAGCTGTTTTCTGCAGTGTTTCGGAGTTTGATTTATCAGAACTGGAGAGCCTGTTTCCAGCAGCCGTTCCAAAGTCAGCTGACAGCTCCAAATCTGATCGTAGAAAATCTCTTGGATCAAAGCCGGAAAAAGTTCACCTAGTAAGTGCTAACATTATTTTTCCTTTTCAATTTGTATCAGTGACTAAGGTCGGTCACACCTTTCGAGGGATATTAAAAGTACGGCAAATGCTTTTCTATTATCTCGTGAGTGACCTTTGCCATTACACAAAACAATGTGAACAGTCTTGTGGCATAAAATTTAATTGCTTGTAGCATAAACCATGTGAGCGGTCTACTTTGATTTGGAATGCTGACTTGAGTTACAACATTTGCTTGTTGTTAATATTGGTGGACAAAATGAGGATGCAATATGATTGCTGCCATTGGTTTGGGTGCCTTGTAATTTTAACTCTTTATTCTTTAAAGTAACTAGATATTCTAGTGTAATGTTTCAATAAAGTATTAGCTGCTTCCCTTTTTTCTTTCTTTTATCTCATGATTGCTACCCTTTAGTTAGGTATGTTGTAATTTTAACCCTTTTAGAATAATCAGATATTATAGTGCAAAGTTTTGAGAAAGTACTAGTTCTCCCCCATCTTTCTTTGATCTCTTTGTAGATGGCCGTGTTTCATCTAATCTGATAATTTATGTGAATAGATTGAGTTGAGGAGGGCAAACAACACAGAGATCATGCTAACCAAAGTGAAGATGCCACTGTCAGAGTTGGTGGTAAGAATTTGAACAATACAAACGAAGATAATGGTATTTATGCCATGATATGATTTGACATGGTCTTAATGACTGAAATTTTCTTCAGAGCGCGGCTCTAGCACTGGATCAATCTACCTTGGATGTTGATCAAGTGGAGAATCTCATAAAGTTCTGTCCTACGAAAGAAGAAATGGAACTTCTTAAGGTGCACATTAGTACAATGTTGCTTTGCCTCCTTTGTGGCCTCATTTTAAAACAGTGTCGCCTTCTGTTTTTTTTTGGGGTCAGAATTACACCGGAGACAAGGAAAATCTGGGAAAATGTGAACAGGTAATATCTATGATCTATGATTGTCACTAAATTCTTTTTGTAGTACTAGATCTGTATGCATTAAACAATTGTTTTCCTTGTGCAGTTCTTCCTAGAATTGATGAAAGTGCCACGAATGGAGTCAAAACTGCGAGTGTTCTCCTTCAAGATCCAGTTTGGTTCACAAGTTGCAGATCTTAGAAAAAGCTTGAAAACCATAGATTCTTCATGTAATGAGGTATGCTGAGAATTGGCATAGTGATTTGCAATTGATATTTGCTTGTTGTCTACAAAGTCAAAATCTACTTTATCAGATCCGATGTTCTCTCAAGTTGAAAGAAATAATGAAGAAAATCCTCCTCCTTGGAAATACGTTGAACCAGGGGACTGCTAGAGGTAACAAGAACTGTCCTTCCTCTGTATGAATGAATATAAGATTTTTATAAGCCTGTTTTATGTAGCTTGTTTGACAACATTCTATCCTATTTAACTTCTACAACATTCTATCCTGTTTAACTTCTACAACATTCTATCCTGTTTAACTTCTACAACATTCTATCCTATTTAACTTCTACATTTTTTTTAACTTCTTTAGAGTACAAATTAGCATATTTTAATGAAGGATGTAGTGCAAAGATGATGCAAAGAGAGTAGCATCGTGGATAAATTTTTGTATATAGATTTTCTTAACCTAGTAAGAGCAGGCCAAGCCGTAAAGTTGATTTCTATATCGCTATTGTTCTTCATGAAGAATCATTATGTTGTTATACTCCTCCAAAATGGGCTGTTTAGATTGGAAATGGATTAGACAGAAAATCATGTGGGACCTGTGAAATGAATAGCAGTGATCTGTTTCATGAAAGCCTTGTTGCTGATTACTGAAGTCATGCCTAGAAGATTGAAATGAATGTGATGGAGGAAAAGTATCCTCCCAGGTTTTTGGATAGAAATGATTATAACACTGCTTTCACCAAAAATTGAGAAATACATAGCAAATTTGAGCAGGTCTGTTTTTATGGTTAAAAATGACCGTAGTGCTGATTTTCCCTGAAGTGAGAAGTGCACAGCAAATTTGGGCCATCCCCAACTTTGCTGTGATGGGCTGGTGACAAACAGTGTGACAAGACAATACTGTTACAGTCCGCTCTCCACACTTCCAGTGAATATTAATCTCCAAGATAATGAGTGACGTTATGGACTTTTTGCGATCTCCAGGACAACACTTTGACCGTTAATTTCTATAATTATATGTTTGCATAAATAAGTAAATTCATAATATTACACAAGTGTATTCAATGACAAATCCAATGATATAGTTTTCATGTGCCCAATCTAGATACTTTTACATATTTTGGTAGGATGGTAGTCATAAACTCAAAATTCAAAACATTTGATCGCATGTATTCTAAAACACCATTTATAAAAAGATGGAGGGAGTATAAGCTTTCAGACTGCATGTCAATTGTTTTGTAGATGCAAAGAACACTCAGTAGAGGAGATATCTAGTGCAAACCATCTACTGGGTTCTATGATGTCAACTCTCTTAATTAGGGGAGCAAATCAATTTTGCGAAGATTGTCTGAAGTGTATACAAACTCAGCCAATGCTAAAAGAAACGAAAATGTGAAATTTGCTGTAACTAGTTCCTTCTGTTCCATTTATATATGTTTTGTAAGATGTTTCACTTTTTTTTAATTCTCTCATCATGAATTGAGCTTTGCCTTGAAATTTATAAGCTGACAGATACTATTTAGAACTACCTAGTACTTTCACAATATTTTTGACTTGATATGATGTCCAAATCAAAAGGTTATCATGATAGCACCTAGTGGGTGGTCTGCACTAGACATGCCAACTTTGGTATACAGGCATGTTCATAATAGCCTTTCTTCTGTCTGTACTGGTACTGGCTCTTGTATTGCTGATCTGTCTTTTGCACAAAGATCAGAGATTTCACTACTGGATTATATTCCAATTCAAACTTCATGGAATTTGATTAAGTGTTCAGGCAAATCTTTATGCAAGTAAGCATGGATACGGAGCAGATTGTATTAGAGAGACAGAGACTGAGTACAACACGATCTGTCATTCATTCAAATGATTGACAGAGGTTCTATAAGCATACGGTATTTCACTACTGGACAACATTCCATTACAAGCTTAATGGAATGTGTCAAGTCTTAGCAAATCACAATGCCGTTACATGTAATGTAAGCATTAAAAAGGATTTATAGAATGAGCGAGTAATCCCTAGATAGTTTTTTCTCGAACACGCAGGAGAACTGCGTATTTTTGTATTAAGAAAGGGGGTTAGAAAAAAAACCCCTTACAAACACATACACAAACAAACACGCTTAAACTCGCCTATGGTGCAAGAACAAAATCGACCTCGACCAGAGAGAATCTAGACCAAACCCTGTAACGGAGCAGTTAGGTATGAAATACTTTTTGCTCCGGCTAGACTCCAAATCCTCATCTCCTCACTGACAAAAGATAAGAGAGCCCTAACATCCGGTGCAGCCCCATCAAAGACGCAGCGATTGTGGTGATTCCAAAGAGACTATGCCCCCAAAATGATGATGGAGTTGAGGCCTTGCCGGACCTGGGTAAACCCTAGATAGTTAATCCATCAAGTTGTATTTAGGGCACTATGAAGTGCATTACACATTTATTTCTACTTTGTCTAGGATATAGTGGGTTCTTGTTCGGCAGAAATGAAAAGAATGACATAGCATATCTGATTGAAGTTTTCCTGTGATATATCTCCATTTCTAGAATCAGAGGATTACCCTTGAGAAACAGTCCTGTAGCACTATATTGGGAACAAATTGTTTCTACAACCTAGGAAGAACCACTTTAGACTCCTCATTCTTGTTTGTGGATGGTAAACTTGGGTATTCTATTAATCCTGTCTTAGCTAGGTAGCATTTCAGGTTGCCTAGCTCTGCTACTAATGGTAGTTTTCCATTTGGTTGAAGTTCAAATGGTTTGACAGTTTCTGTTGTTAATTCTTTTTGCTGTATTTTGACACCAGAGCAGAGCATACTTTCAAATTTCTATGGATATATAGTAATAGTATAGTGTTATTGGGTAAGTTCACATCTATAGATTTGCTTACAGGTGCTGCAGTTGGCTTCCGGTTGGACAGTCTTCTAAAACTTACAGATACCCGGGCAACAAATAATAAGACGACATTAATGCACTACCTCTGCAAGGTATGCCTTTCACCTTTCCTGTACTGTTTGTTGCATATATTGCGGTTTTAGCAAATATTTCAGATTAATTCCAGATTTAACTATGAACAATATAGCATAATTCCAGCAGTAATAAAATGACATGAGCATCAAATAAATATCTAAGAACAAAGATATACTCCTCAAGTTATTTAAACAAGAAATCATGCTATAAAGAATAGTGACATGAACTACGACAACTAGCAACAAGCTCAAGTTGCTGTTAAACGTTTGCTCTCAGATGTTGGGCTGCTCAAGCACAAAGCAAGGCCTTCTCGCCACAAGAATAGCCTAGTCTGGTCAACGATTAAAGTGACAAAATCTAAGCAATATGCTAGGTTTTGAGCTCTACCACTTACCAAGTAATCAACTAGGAGTTATAGCAAAACCAAAAGGAATTGCTCTAACAGAAAGAGTATTAATTAATTTATACTATGGCAAGTAACAGTATAACAGAGTCAAAGAAACTGACAGCTCAAAGCCTAGCTTATAACTCTAAATTATCACAATAATCTCACAAGGCCAAAATCCTCACAGAGCAATCAGTCAGCCCACAATGTAACCTGCAAGTCACCCGATACTAGTACTGAGTACTGACCAAATCACAGATAAAGGTAACAGTGAAATTTATTAGTATGACACACTATGCAAGATAGACAAAGTAAGAACTGAAGGAACTCACTGAACCAATGGCACCCAAAGCCACTGAAAAGTCAAGACAAGGCACGTCGTAGATGACACTGTCCCAGAAATCCTATTGCCGCCGTTATGCCACGGTGTGATCAGCGTGGTTCTCGGAGATACAATGTCCTTCTCTGCAATAAGGAAGTCCTCCAAATTGAAGAGTTGAAGATCAGAAGATGATGCACAAAGCTACACAAAAAATAAGCACCGGCCAAATACTCAACCAAAGCAACCAAACACCAGAATCACCACGAAGCAACGACGACTCAATCCGGATATAAGCAAAGATAAATATAGAATACTCAATAAGCTCCGCTCTCTAATCAATAATTGTAATGCACAAAAATTCGTTACTTTGTTAGTAATCAGTTTAGGTTCATCTAATAGTTGAAAAGTGTCAGAACTCAGAAGTTGAACAACTTTGACTACTGCAGTCTGCCCTGAAATACTAAACCAGTAACAGATTATAGTAGCCTGTATAGGCCTTCAGGTTTTCTAATGCATTTATTACTGATTTTAATCAACTGTGCATGATAGTAAACACCAACTTAATTAATTATGCACAATATGTTATTTCTGCATTCTAAAACAACCTACAATCTGAGTATTTGACCATAGTATACTTTATAGTCCTGAGTGTAATTAACTATAATCTGAGTTAAATGATTTGCACATTGCCACATTGGTATCTATCTCATATATACGTGCTAACCTCATTCTTAATACCAGGTACTTGCTGCAAAATCACCACAGCTTTTGAACTTCCATGTGGATCTTGTTACTTTAGAAGCTACATCAAAGGTTAGGGTTTTCTCGTGATATTCTGTCAGATATGTAGAATATGTAGTATTTTGTACCCCTGAGATTAGTGAGATGTACATGCTTTCTTCTAATTGATGCTTTTCAACAGATACAACTAAAAATGTTGGCAGAAGAAATGCAAGCAGTTAGTAAAGGGCTGGAAAAGGTTCAGCTCGAGTATAAAGCTTCAGAAAGTGATGGCCCAGTATCAGAAATTTTTTGTGAGGTCAAAGCACTGTCTCATTTCAATTTCAATTAGTTTTTGAATTGTTCACATATAATTTAGCTAGTGAGTTTTAGTGGTAAATTCAACCTGGCATTTGGACTGAATTGAAAACCTTCTTTTGGAGAATATTCTATGAGAATGCTACCCAGGCCTAATTTATAGCTCTCTGGATAAAATATTATCTTTTTTTTGTTCCATCTGCTTGTTTGATGCCTGTCCCTTAGATGGAATGCTCAAACAGTCAGCTAGTCTTGCATTTCTTTTAACAGGATAAGTCCAGATCAGAATAAAAAAGATAAGCATACAATAGTGCAGGCTCTTCTGTTGGTGACTGGCTATGTAAATACTTTTGTTTCTGTATTCTAGATAAATTATCCAGCCATACATGCACACAGCACACCTCATATATTAACAGGGTGTTGATATCCAGTTATCCTGAAGGTCCTCTAAATATTAACTATATTCACCAACCGTGTGTGTGCATGAATTTCCGTTGCTGATATACCGATCGTTTAATCCATCTTATATGCTGAACCCAATTTAAATACCAGAAAGTTACTTTTCGTTCATGTAAAATTGTAGAGGGTGTGTGAATCTCATTTGTTCTAAACTGGTATTACATGCATGGTGTAGAAACTGAAAGAGTTCACTGACAATGCTGGAGCAGATGTGCAGTCATTGTCTTCATTGTTTTCTGAAGTGGTATGCATCTGTTCTTCTGTTATGTTAAGGCATATATGTTATTTGTCCTACATTCCTTCAATCTTTTAATTTTTGTTGCACTCTTTTGCCAGGGAAAAAAGGCTGATGCACTGATTAAATATTTTGGTGAGGACCCTGTTCGTTGCCCTTTTGAACAAGGTAAGCAGATCAGTTTTATTGATTAATTATGATGGGCAAGATATGTTGCTGAGGTTGTGCAGTCGTTATATTTCTTCGAATACCAGTCAAGGTAGATCTCTTATGGAATGTTTAAACTCGTTTGTATATAGTGCTTGGACATGCTCAACACATCGTAGGATATGAATTATTTTCTGTAGGATGCGGCTGGTTAAAGCATATCTGATCCATGCATTTTTAAGTATTAACATGTTCTGTGTGTTTGCTTGTTATCATACCTCACCTTTACTCTATGGTGATCATCTTGCAGTTATGTCTACCCTCTTAACATTTGTAACAATGTTTCGAAAAGCACACGGGGAGAATCTCAAGCAAGCAGAGCTTGATAAGAAAAAGGCTGAAAAAGAGGCAGAAGCAGAGAAGTCTAAAAACACACAGTTGGCTAGTAAAAATGTATTGATCCTTGATCTTATATGTTTTGCAGCTTTAGTCAACCTCATGAGTTCCTTATATTTATGCTTTTTTTAAAATCTGCTCGTAGGACTCTAAACCATCAAATCCAAGCCGACAAGCAAAACAAACGTTAGAGAAAACAAGGGCTACAAGTAGACGAGGGAAAGATGTTGGATGATCTCAGATGAACAACTCTGATGTTGTGCTTCTGATCTGCCTGCGGGGCTAATACATGCCCTGCTCGATGCATTGGAGAGACCGAAGTTTTACACACTGTTTTTGAGGGCAAGAAAAGTTGTGCGAACCGATGCCGTCGTCAGTGGAAATGCCTGCGGGACTACACCGATGCAACTGTACAGGACTCCCTCTACGGTATTGTACATAACAGATCTCTGCCTCTAAAGCAACGTATTGAACAAAAGTCTAACCTACTAATTTCTTGTTAGCAGGTCTCACTGGAAATGGCCGACAATTTTTTCCCTTCGGCCAGCAGGCGTCCCGTGCCAACTTCTGATTGCTGTAAAGAGCTAACAGTGAAGCTAACTTCATTCTTTTTTAGCCGTTTTATGTTACTTTTCCATTCTTTCTAACACCGGTGGGCGGTGGCCAAGTACAGCCATGGCTTAGAAAAGGCACAACCGGGTACGAAGGTGGCAAATTGTACAAATAGGAATAGGGAAAGGGTAGGGAAACAATGTGGGGGCAAAGAATGTGTGCTTGGGGTAAATATGAGGTGTGAACACGCGTGTAGTGCAGTCATTTTTTTGTAGTCGATGTATCATATTTTCCATGATCGGTTGTATGATTACTTTGTGAGACTGACCCTCGCGGTGCTGTTTTTGCTTCCCTAACTCCTGTGTATAAATGGGAAGCGTTTTCCCTTGGTTTTACATGAGCGATAACAAGATGGAAGACTCTTCTGAAGCGGAGAAAAGTTGGATGAAACTTTGTTAGGCAATGAGATAGTCTGTGTAACTGACAGCCTAACCCGCTCAGGTTGGTAATATTTTATGATTTTTTTAATTGTAACTGATTTATTTTTTTACTATAACTAAGGTAATTTATTTAGTGTAATTAAATTAAAAAATTAAAATAGACAAAATGTGTTAGCCTATTACAAATAATATAAAGGAATATGAGAAAAAAAGACAAAAAAAATTAAAAAGTCAAAAGTTAGAAAAAGAAATTAAGGAATAGCAAATTAAAAGCCAAAGTCAGATGCCATTGTTAAAATGAGCGGGGTCCAAAGTTAGATTTTGGCTAGATAATGATCTTGATTCTTGAGGGCAAAATTTATGGTTTATTTTGTATTGTAACTGATTTATTTTTTACTATAGCTCATGGTGAATTATTTAGCATAATTAATTTTTTTAAAAAAATTAAAAATAAAAAAGGTTAATTCATTATGAGCAATACAAATAAACAAAAAAGCAAAAAAGCTAAAAAAATAAAAAATATATAAAATTTAAAAATAATAAACTAAAAGTCAGAATCTAAAATCGTAACAAGCGGAGCCATGTCTATATAAAATGGTCGGTTAACCATTTGTTCTCGTTAAACGACCATGAGATGTACTTCTGGCTAAATGGCCATTAATGCCCAACGTTAAAAAACAACCGTCAACCTTCCGGACGGGCAACTCTGCCTCGCCGTGTCGTTACTCGCCCCATTCCACGAGAGATCGCCAACGACCTCGCGCGCCGCCGCTCTTTCAGGGATTGCCGGTTGCTTCGTCGGTTGAAAATGCTCGTTAGTTGAAAACGCCAGTATATTTCGTAGATCGCTTCCCAAAACAAGAGCAAAAATCCAGATTTTCCCAGAGCGCAAAACTGCCAGGTACAAAACGAACAGCTTGTGGCAATAAACTTCATATTTATCTGAAAAGTAAGAATTTCTCGCGATGCTGGCTTTAAAAAGTAGAATTTCTTGTGATGTGGTTGATCCTGTGAATGATCATAACACAGTCGTCGACATGAATAACCATATATCATGTGCTTCCATTCAGCCAACCCTGGCCTTGTCTGAATCAGCGGTGAGCATCCCATAAAAGACTGCATCGGCATTGGCAGCTAATGCGCGCGAGAAGCAGGGGAGGTTGTGGTGGGAGGAGTGCGATCGAGGCGCCGGTGGCAACGAGCCGGCGAGTAGGGTGTTAGCCGCGGGAGACCGGCCGTTCGGCGGGGCCGGGCGGCACTGTGAAGAAGACGAGTGTAATACCAAAAAACTCGAGGGTTCATAACGGCACTGCCAGTTCCGTCCCATCAAAATCTTGACCGTGAAAGTTCTATCGGACGGTTGGATCGCGCAGAAGATTCTCGATCCGAACTGGGGCTCTTTTTGAAGAGTTGCGTGAAGAAAGCGGCTGTTCAAACATTTCCTACGTACCGTGTTCTCCCGTCCATCCGAGCCGCCCATGTTCGATGATCCAACGGTGTTGGCAACCGGCCCCGGATTATGAAGCTCACACAGGATAGTGCGAGGGTCCTTCTGTAAATTTTACTGCGCCACATTATATGATCTTCCATCGGAGCCGCCTAATTCCGATCGGACGTCTGGAAGAGACCCAAATTATGATCGCGATGAAAATTTCCGGTCGGGTTGTGTTTCCTCTTTTCCGAAAAAACCCCTGTAAGAACTGGAATTCTAACCGATCCATTTACGGCGCCCGCTCCGCTCTCCGCTTCTCACGCGAAACCCAAACCAAACCCCCTCGTCGACGCCCGGGCGACCTCCGCCACCGTCGCGGCCGCAATGCGGTCGTACCGTGTGATCCGCCGTTTCCCTCTTTCCCTCCACCGGCCTCTCCGTCCACCGCGGGGAATCAGCCTCCGGCGCCTCTCTCTGCCGTGGCCGGCGGCGGCGACGGCTTCGACCTCGGCCGCATGCGCAGCCGCCTCGGCGACCCCTCGCACCCGTTTCCCGGTAAGGCCACCACCCTCACCTCTCCACCCCTCAACACCATGATCTTGCATTTCTCGGTAGATGAAACGCTTAAAGACAAAGAAAATGCTGTGAATTTTGCGATTCGATTAGGTTAATGAATTGCTCATGTCTTAATTGAATTACTTGCTTAAACAATAATCAAGAAATATAATAAAGTGCCACTTGCCCATCTCCACTCCCCTGAAGTCGTAAGAGGGCAATGGCTTTAGGTGAAACAAGCAAGCAACTCCTGATCTTGTACTAGCATCACCCCAAGGCCATCCCTGTCCATGCATTATGCCATGCATGTTTTTTTAGCTTTTGGCTTTGGTTTCTTTAGGCTTTTTCAAACGGCTTCTCGAAGTGTTTCTTCAGATGGTTTTTTGAGTTTCACAGGTATGCTTCTGCCGCCCGTCACCATTTTGAAAAATACGGTTAAAAACTATCAACCACAATCCAAAAAAATATGACCAATAGCAAACCAAAGTCCAAATCACATGCTGATCAACTCCATCGAAATGTTGAATCATCTAAAGTAAAGTAAACCAAGAACTTGCTCACCATAAAAGGTCAGAAGCCAACTTTTAACTCTTGATCACAGCACTCACTGTCTCACAAGTGATCACAAGGGGTATCTTGTCTTTTCCAAATGCCAACCCCTAAAGACATCTAAATATAGATATAGATACCAGGGGGCAGTAAAGAACACACACAAGAGGTTAACATATTACATATGTGCCCATGGTACTATCCGTCTCCTTTTTGATTAGTTCATTGCCTTACCTTGTGCTAGTGGGAGTATGGTCGTACAAAGAAGTGCAGTATTTTGCTTCAATTGGGTGGTACTTTGTGGATAGAATGTGAGGGACCTCCCACTTCACATCTCTTCTTCCTCCCCAAAATGATTGAAAAGAGTAGGTTGATATTAATAAATGCCACATGCCACTAGATTCCCAATAGATAAACAAGGGCCCTTGGCAATAGTATCTATGATAATTGGCTCACTTCCCACAATTACGGTCTTCTTGCTATCTCCATAACCGGTTGCATCGCTAGCGAAGCTCAGTGCATGTTTCCTATATATGATTTTTTTTTTACTATCTTGGGTCTTCAGCATTTCTGCATGGTTGATGTAATCCTTCAAGCAAAAGCTGTACTTATATTTCCTGCTCTTGCAGAACATGGTCCACAACTGCACAATCCACATGCATGGATACTTGTACGCACAAAGTTGGCCGAGGAGGCACGATTCACAAAGCACACCGAATTCCCTTGTCGCATGGAATGAGCAATCATGGCTTGAGTTGAGTGATTCCTTGCTTAAGTAAGGATTCAAGTGTTCATTGCGACGGCGCCATCAGACCAATATGAAATGAGGCGATCCATATGCGTGGTCACCGCAGCTTTTCCAAAGTTTATTATTATTTTGCTTCTTTCCTTATGATGATCTTAATCATGCAATTTTGACATTGTGCATTGTTTCCTTCAAAATTTCAATTTGACGCCAGCGGTGAGTCCCTTTTTACCAAGAAAAGGGTAGATAGGTTAGTCTAACTAACTTTTTTTTGTTGGGGGGGGGGGGGTAATGTTCTGTTATCATAAACTAATGGCACATACACAATTTTGTTGACTTTTTTCAGGGATCAATTTTTTTCAGAGTAGGTACCACGAGTTATCACACTTGCATCCTCTAGATCGTATGCATTCTTCACTCATTTAGCTCATTAGCGGGACTCATTAGCTCGATTTAAAATTGTTTCAATTATACTTGTTAATTGGTTAAATATTAAAATGAGTTATTAATTCAAATGAATTTGAATTTTGCTCTAGTTCAACTCGGCTCAGCTCATTTTCTAAAAATACTTCTAAATTATACATAAAATAATATTAAATCATACTATGTCAATTTTGAAACATTACATACAATTGTAATCACTCAATTGTGTTTAATCAAATAATTCATTCAATTGTACTTCATTCAGTTGTTTAATTTATTTGTAATATCTGTGTAATGATTGTTATGTACTATATATGTTATCTGCTTACGTTATTTACTTCATTTGTGATATCTGTGTAATGATTATCCTGTGCTATGTATTTATGAGATCTGCTGTTTATTTCAGAGGGCATGACTAGTATTTTCTGAAGCTAGTCGAAAAACAGAAAATGATGTAATTTTTCAAATAGCTATCACAGACGGTTTGGAAAAGAACCATTTGTGTTGTGTGTATATATATACCACAAACGATTTTTAAAATAAATCGTTTATGATATTTCTGCTATCACAGATGTTTTTTTAAAAAACCATATGTGATATGTTCGCTATCACAGATGGTTAATATAAAAAATCTTATGTGATACTGATATATTACAGATGATTGTGTTAACCTATCATAGACGGTTTGGAAATCGTCTGTGATAACCATCTATTATCACTGATATATAAATTTAGATAGTTCGGAAACCGTTTGTGATAACAGTTTTGAACTATTTGTGATGATCTTTTCTGTAGTAGTGCTTGAAGATATGTTTTCTTTACTACATTTTGCATGTTACAAAAGAGATTAAATGGTTTATGTCTTCACTTGCATATCTTGATTTGAAGATTTGCTTCTTATGGTGTAGCATTGATAGAGCTGTTACTTCTATAACTGCCAATCGAGTTATTGGTACCCTAGCCAATTTTGTTGCTTATTCGTTGTAATTAATCCTTTCCTCGCTTTCATACGTAAGCAAATTTAACAACATACCTTAAAATATTTTCATGGTCAATGCCTGACGTCAATGACTGGCGGCCGTTGCAAAGTCCATTCGGTTTATCTCGGGTGTTATTTCTATAGTTTCTCTACGGTGATTTTTCTGAAATTTAGTCTTGTAAGTTGTTGGTCTACTGTATCACCCATGTAGGATTCTCTACAATGAAGCAATAATAGGGACTGCAATCGAAATATTCTACCTCTCCTGGAAACTTGTACATGTCAGAAACAAAAAAAAACTATAAAAACTCAAGCTCTATCCATAGGAGCATGGATGACAAGAAGCAACGGCCACAGTGACAGGCAGGCAGGCACCACGGTCCAGCAGAGTTTGCTCCTGCCCCCTAGGAGAGAGCTTCACGTGAGCGAGGCCAGCCAAGCCCAAACGAAACCTCCCCGTTCCCAACCCAACCCATCCGTCCCTCTCCCTCGCTCGCTGTTTGCTTTTCTCGCTTTCCCCCGTAAATCTGAGCAGCGCTACATTTAATGCCCCTGCCTCCTTTGGTCTACTCCTCCCAAGCCCCTTTTCCTTCCCCTCTCGCAGCCCACACATGCGGCTGCAATCGCAGGAAGATCAAATCCAGGCGCCCCTTGTGTTGTGCGTGAGTTCTTGATGATTCTTGGAAGGGTCGGTCCGTTCTCCTTGCATTGATTGCTCGCATTCTTTGATGCGAGAAAGAAAGAACGTTCCTTTTTGCGTTTCTTCTTTCTTTCCTCTGGGTTTTTGTTGATTCTTGGGGTGGCAATGAGGAGACACGGATGGCAGCTCCCCTACCACCCTCTCCAGGTTCGTTCTCGGTGGTGAAATCTTGTGCCCTTTTCTTTTCTTGGTGGGATTCTTCGTTGTTTGTGGTTACTGAAGAATTCGATGTTTGTTGCAGGTGGTGGCCGTGTCTGTGTTCCTGGCGCTGGCTTTTGCGTTCTACGTGTTCTTTGCGCCCTTTGTTGGGAGGAAGGTGCTCCAGGATGTGGCCATGGCGCTCTACACTCTTCTGGTAAGGTTCTTGGTTGCCTCCCTCCCTTTTGCTGCCCTGCTGAATGAGTGCCTTGTGGTTTGGCACCTTTGAATCCCCATCTTGGTGCTGCCTGATTGATGGGCCCATCAGTGGTTGCTGGAACTTGGGAAGGTTCCAAATTAAGTAGGTCTTATCTTGAAATGGGCTATTTAGCACTTTGCATATGTGGTAGGATTTCTGCACTTTTTGTTTGTTGGAGGGTGATACAAGCTACTAAGACTTGAGGCTAATCTGTCCAATTCTGGTGTTATCATGTGATATGCCTAACTCTGTAAGTCAATGTCTAGTTTGTTCAACAGCTTTGCTTCAGCCTTCATGGTTGGTAGAGTTTTGCTTTGCTCACAAGGTTAAGAACAGCATAGCCTGCATAGGGCTATTTTGTGTAACAGCGATGCGACAAATGTAGTATCAGGGCAAGCAGGAATTGTACATGTTAGACTTTGTGCTTCTTTTAAGTCAATCCAGTTCAGTACTAGTGCCTTTGGGTTGTACATCATTTGTACATGTTTGGTAGGATTTTGTAACTCAGTTTACTGGAGAGTGACATGACATAACTTGTATTTATTGCACTAATATTGGTCGTTTCTCACTGGTCCTATCCTTCTGATGCCATGGTATTGCTTCGGTGCTGTCTTCTTGTTGTAATGACGCCAAGTTGAGAGAGGCATTTCCATGAATCGGGTTATATTGTCCCCTGCAAATGGGTTATCCTGTATTATTCTTAACTTCTTTGTAGCTGACAGCAACACGATTGTCCTACCTAACATCATTGGAAGCTTTCTTTACTTCTAAGAAAATTGTTGTGTTTATGCTGTAATGAGTAGGTAATCTTGTGGAGAGTGCCTTTTTGGTCTTCTAGCAGATTTCTTAGCATTTTTATACATGAATTACAGAGTGGCATGCATCACCATGCCAGAACACTTTTGACTGCTTCATGATTAACCATGTGTAGTTACAGTCAGAATCTGGGAATTATGGTTTGCTTTTCCAGATGTGAAGTTGTGAACTCCATAGATATGGGACGACATTAAAATTCACAAATGCAGCACATTATAACATTTCTGAATGAAATCTGGTTTTCTTTAAAGCATCACACTGATTCACACGATTAAAAAAGGGTGTACCCAGTGCCGAAGCTCCCACACTGTGTGGGGTCTGAGGAAGGGGATTTTCTAGGCAGTCTTTCCCCTGCTTTATAGAGAGGTTGATTCGAACTCGCGACCACCAGCGCACAATGGAGAGACTCCACCAATGCGCCAGGCCCGCCCTTCTTAAAGCATCACACGATTGAGTTCACAAAATTGGATGACAGTGGAAGGCACTACAACATGATTTAACACATGGTGGTCATTATACAACTAAATTTCTTTGGCACACTTTATCCCAACTGCAATTTTTGTACTACAACTGAATACAAGTCTATGATAATTGATAAGGCAATTTGTTATGACTAAATGGTGATCCGATTGTTTCATTATGCTGTACTCTTTCGTAGAAAAAAAAGAACTCTTATCTAGCAAAACCCTATTATGAATTTACTTAACACCGTTATGGTGGAAGTATTCATCTACTTAACACCTTTATGATAAAAGTGTATAATTTGGCTTCTTAGGTTTCATGTATCTTCTTTCTGTACATCTGGTGTGCTGCAACGGACCCAGCAGACCCAGGGGTCTTCAAATCAAAGAAGTACCTAAGATTGTATGGAAGTGACAAACACAAGCATCTAAAGGAATCCAGACAAGGTGTTTCAGATATTGGGTTACAATTAGAGGGAATTGGAGAAAAGCAAGAGCATGAGTTTGCAGCTGCTAGTGAGAAGTCAATGACTCAACACAAGAACAAGAACCCATCTCCCTGCAGTGCAACTTTCTCTGCATTTCTCCTTATATTCCACCCTCTCTCTTTTGTTTTTTCCTTCTGCCAATCACGTGAATGGTCCTCTGAGCAGCAAGCCAGCGAGGAAGGAATGTTTTTCTGCAGCCTCTGTGAAGTTGAGGTATGTTTCTTGCATTTGTTGGTGTTGATGTATGTTTTTCTGGCAATTATTTTATGGTCTGCAAATTTTTCTTGTAGGTGTTGAAGTATAGTAAGCATTGCAGAGTTTGTGACAAATGTGTTGACGGTTTTGATCATCATTGCAGGGTAACATACTCCTGAATAATTCTTTTCTTATTTACATTAGCGAGTATATAATAACTCTCTTGATTTCCTCAATCTCAACAGTGGCTTAACAATTGTATTGGAAAAAGAAACTATAGGAGGTTTTTTATTCTAATGATGACTGCCCTTTTCTTGGTAAGCTCATGTTCTCCTATCATGCTCTGATAGATTGTATTGAACTATCGATAGAAATGCTGCAGATTACTCCGATCTTAATGTCATTATGTTAAAGCATGTTCCCAGCATCAACTGCATTCTAGAAACAGTCTTTTCCTATGCATTTGAATTTGGTCATCATTATTGCAGAAAGCTATTATTCCTGGTCCTTTTCATCCTAGTTGACCATTGACAGGTCTGCATGCTTTGTGCACTTTGGGCCAGCTTATCATACAATCAGCAATTGGAATATTGGTGCTAGTGCTCTGCTTTGTTGAGCGAAAGGAATTCTCTATGCAAATTGTGTCAAAGCTAGGAAGCAGCTTCTCTGTAGTGCCTTTCATCATTGTGGTGGTATGTTCTATCATCCTACTTTCTAATACTCTCTACTTCACACCTTATTGAATTGGTTAACTCTTTTAGTCAATCTTTCTTGAACTAGTGCTCAAAATGTTGATCTTTGTTCGCACAGGCATCCTGTACAATCCTAGCCATGGTTGCTTCACTCCTAATCGCCCAACTTCTCTTTTTCCACATTCTTCTGATCAAGAAGGCAAGTTCTGACACTATCCCAATTTATGTAATGCCATTGTTATATTAGCTGCTGCATTACTATGCTTAATGTTATTGCCAAGTAGCTTGTATTTCAAATTCTCAGACCACCTCATTGAAATATTTCTTGTAAATGTAAACTTGTGACACTACGATTGATATGCATTGTGAATATTGATAGCATGAGCTCTTTTGTGGTGCACCTATGAGTCTCTTTCCTCCTTGGTGGTAAGATCTATTGTTAAATCACAGCCATTGATTTTGGCTAAATAAATATTAACCATCTATTTAACTTAATGCAAACCAATGGAAAGTAGTAAACGCAATTGATTGCGTAGAGAGAGAACCTGCCTAATGCTACAATGATAGATTGGACCACTATCAATATATCACCATGTTAAGCTTTAGCCGTTAGATCAAGGTAAATGGATGGTCCACACGAAGTTGGTGTACCGTAAAAAAATATCCTTGATAGCATACATTAACATATTGAGTTAACTGTTACAATGAGCCTTCTTGTATTGTCAAAGGGCCCAACAAGCCAATATATGTCCATATACAATATACAAAGAGACCTCTAGACTATATACATATCTAACACCCCACCTCAAACTTATGGTGGATCAACAACACTGAGTTTGGAGAGATAGAACTGATGCTAAACTCTAGTCTATGCCTTGGTGAAGAAATATGCTAACTGAAACTCCGAAGGCACATACTGAAGATCAATAACTTTGTCTTGCACTGACGATCGTATGTATGAAGCATCCACTCCAATGTGCTTAGTGAACTCATGCTTCACAGGATCTCGAGCAACGCTGATCGCTCCTGTACTATCTGAGAAGAGAGGAGTCGATGTAGTAGTGGAAAACACCAAAATCCTCAAGTAGCCACCGAAGTCAGGTGATCTCAGCTGTCAACAACGCTATGGCTCGCAACTTAGCCTCAGCGCTAGAACGGAAAACGATAATCTGCTTCTTAGTTTTCCAAGCAATCAAGCAGAAAACAAGAAAAACACAATAGGCAAAAAGAGACTGGCGATCGGAAGGATCATTAGCCCAGATCACATCAAAGTATGCTTGAAGATGCAAAGAACTGGAGCGATGAAAGAAAAGGTGACGAGTGATGGTCCTGTGAAGATATCGTAGAATACGAAGAATGTGACTATAGTGGAGCTTATTAGGAGTAGAGACAAACTGACTCAGGATGTGAACTGGGTGAGAGATGTCAGAACGAGTGATGCCAAGGTAGACAAGGCTCCAACAAGATGGTGGTAGCGAGTGGGATCCTAAAGAGGTTCGCCATCGGTAGGTCGAAGGTGAGCACCAAGCTCCATAAGAGTATCCGCTACACGCTGATCAGTGAGACAAGCGTGAGTAAGGATATCATGAATGTAACGCTCCTGGAAGAGATAGTAGCCTTCGGGTATAGAAGTGATCTCAATCCTAAGAAAATAACGAAGATGATTCAAATCAGACATTAAGAACTGCTCATGGAGATGCTCATTCACAAAGGCAATGTACGGAGAGTTATCACCAATAATGATTATATCGTCGATATATAGGAGCATCCGACTCCGAGGAGAGGTGTGAACAAAAAGGGCAGGGTCTGATCATTGGCGGAGAAGTTGGCTACAGTGACAACAGAGGATAATCGGGCGAACCAAGCACGAGGGGCTTATTTTAACCTATAGAGAGCGACGAAGGTGACAGACCATACTAGCAGGGACAGAATACCCAGGGGCGATTGCATGTAAACCTCACGTAGCTCGCCATTGAGAAAGGCATTCTTGACGTCCAACTGAGAGATGGGCCACTATCGAACAGAGGCCACATCAAGGAGAGTGCGAACAATGATCATGTAAGCAATAGGAGCAAAGGTCTCATCGTAGTCATGGCTATGCTCTTGTTGAAAACCACGCGCCACAAGACGAGTCTTATAGCGCTCAAGGGAACCATCCGAGCGAGTCTTGATTTTGTACACCCACTTGCACGTGATGGGAGTGACACGCGTAGGGAGGTGCACAAGATCCCAAATGCCATTACGCTTCAAAGCAGCAATCTCCTCATACATCGCGAGCTACCACTCAGGGTGAGCAGTAGCCTTACAGTAGGTCATAAGCTCAGAAGAAGCAGCGGCTATGAAGTTGTAGTGCTTAGGTGTCCTGACAGTGTGAAAGATCATATCTAAGAGAAAAGGATAGAGCGAGACCCAGTAAGGACGGAGGAGAAGAGCTGGGAGGAGTAGACCGAGGACGATGAGAGTAGTGCAGAGGAAAGGGTGGAATCTCAACAAAAGAGTGGGAAGGAAACTCCGACGGAGGTGGAAGAGGTGTAGCCGGAGGAGAGGGAGACGAAGAAGGTGGAGGAAGCGAAACAATAGCGGAAAGCAAAGAGTCATGAATAGTAAAAAAGGAGAGCGACTCAACAAGAGAATTGGACTGGACTGTGGGGGAATGAGGATAGTAAGGTCAGGACTTGTCGAAAGTGACATCCTGGGGTATCCTCATCTTACGAGCAACATGGTCGTATCAGCGATAATCCTTATGCTCAAGACTGTAGCCAAGAAAAACACACTCGACTGACTGAGTAGTCAGCTTGGTGCGCTCACGAAGAGGAAGAAGAATGAAACAGGCACAACCAAAACAGCGAATGTGACTGTATTCTAGGGCTCGACTATAGAGACGCTCGACATGAGTAAACCCTGAAGGCCAGTGGAAGGCTGGATGTTGATGAGAAAAACAATAGTGGAAACAGTCTCAACCCAAAAGTAAGAGGGAACAGAAGAGGCAAGCATGAGACCACGAGCGGTCTCAAGTAAGTGACGATACTTACGCTCAGAGACATCGTTTTGAGCGTGAGCACCTAGACAAGAATACTAAAGAAGAGTACCCTGCTCAGCGAGAAAACGACGCAAAGCAACATAAAGATACCAGCAGAGTCTGCATGAAACACACGAATGGGCAAATCGAACTGAGTGCGAACCATGGTGGCGAACATCAGGTAAATAGAGAGAACGTGACTGCGAGATGATATAAAGTAGATCCAAATATGACAAGAATAATCATCAATAAAGATCACATAATATTGATGACCCCCTTTCGAAACGAAGGGAGTCGGGCCCCAAACATTAGAGTGTACAAGATCAAACGAACGCATGGAAGTAGAATCACTAGAGGGATAGAGGAGCTGTAGTTGCTTGCCAAGCTTACAACCCATACAATGTAAAGACGTGTCCCTGGAGACAAACCCAAGAACACCACGACTGACTAGTGACGATAGACGCGATCCACAAAGATGACTGAGCCGATGATGCCATTGAGCAAAGGAGATAGTGGAGGACGTGGCAAGGGCAAAGGTAGTGGTAGGGGCTAGCTAGCTGGTGGAGACAACAGAAGGCAGATTGAGCCAGTCGAGCTCCCAAAGATGTTGCAAATCACGACGTCAAAGGCTAATACCAAATTGAGTCCCTGTGCGGCGGTCCTGAACAGAATAAGAGTCAAACTCAAGAACAACACGATAGTTATGACCAGTTATCTGGCCAGCTGACATAAGCTGCATAGTAAACTGAGGAACATGAAAGACTGCAGGAACATGAAAAGAGGAAGTGGATAGGGTGTCTCGACCTGCCACAGGAAGAGAGGTACCATCTGCAGTCTAAACAGTGGAAGAGAAAACTGTGGGATGCAGCAAGGTGAGGTGGACAGAATCTGTTGTCATGTGAAAAGAGGCACCAGAGTCCAAGATCCACGAAGACAAGATACCTGATGAAGGAGGAGGCTAAGGTATGGAAGACTGCTGAGAAGCAAGAGCCAGACGAGTCGATCTCGAGGAGTCTGAGAACGAGCCAACACCAAGACGTTGGAGAAGTGAGAGGAGCTACTGTGCGGCATCACCGAAGGAGCATTGGTGAGAGGCGTCAACTCTTGAGTGGGAGGAACCGCCAAAGCCCTTCGGGGAACATCCACCTCGACGAACCTGGTCCCTTCGCTTGTAGTAATCCTGATACCTATGGTCGTCACGCTGGCAGTAGGTGTAGTGAAGACCCACTAGTGTGCTGGGGGCTGGAGGAGAAATCACAGCCGGTGCTGAAGGAGCAGGTGAGGTGGCAAGAGCTGAAGTAGACAAGACAGTCTGCAGCTAAGCCGCACCATGGTGATGAGTCTCCTTAGCTTGCACAGTTGTGAGAGTCTCCACTAAGCTCAAGTGCGGGTGGCGAGTCAAGAGTTGAGCCCACACTGTCTTGAACTCAGGCCGGAGACGCATCATGAAGTCGTAGAGTTGGTGGGTCTCCTGGTGGGCGCGAAGCCGCACATAGTAGGGACAGGTCCATCAAACATCTGGCCTCAGAGAGTCAAGCTGACACCACACCTCAGAACTCTGTTGGTAGAAGTCATCTACGGTGGCATCAAGCTGATGAAGGGAATGCGCCCGGTGCACAACTGAGAGATACATAGCATTACTCATCGGTTGGTAGTAAGCTTGGAGGCGTTCCCACAAAAACTATGTCGTTGGCAGCTTCGCCACATCCATGGAGATAGCCATTGTCATGCTACCCACTAGGATGGCGGTGGCACGAGCCTCGGCATCCTGCCATCACTTGTAGGCGTGCAGTTTAAATTGGTAAAGCTCTAGAGCCTCTAGTGCAGCATTGGCCTCGTCCTGAGCTGCCTGATCCGCATTAGCAGGGAAAGCGGGCTGGATGGGCGGTGTAGGACAAGGCGGGCAGGGGTTCTCACTAGTGAGATGGCCCCAAAACCGCTGGTTGGTGAGGTGAATCCTCAAGTGAACCGTCCACCCCCAAAAGTTAGTCCCATCGAAATAGACAGTAGGGAGCGGGATGGCGAAGGAGCCACTGCTAGTAGCTATCTGGAGTAGATCGGGCCAAGAAAAAGAAGTCGGGACAACTAGAGATGCTTGTGTGGCCGGGGATGGCCGGGCGATGTCGATGCTAGTCGGCGACAGCTGGGAGCGACGGTGGCCTAAGACAGCGGTGGCTGGCAATGGGCCATGCACGGGTTGCGGCGCACCAGCGCAGGGGTGGACCATGGGTGGTGGCGGACGGGCGGGCGGGTGGACACCAGCGGCGGCCGGATCCGAGGCCGCCTAGGGAGAGGCTGCGACGGGCCTGCACGCGCGGGGGGAGAGGGGCCTGCGCGCGGAAGGAGAAGAGAAGGGAAGGCGGTCGGGGCGGCTGCCGAACCCTAGCCCAACCTGGGCTTTGATACTATGTTACAATGAGCCTTCTTGTATTGCCAAAGTGTCCAACAGGCCTATATATGTCCATATACAATATGCAAAGAGACCCCTAGTTTATATATATATCTAACATTAACAACTGTTATATCACCACTTGGATAATTATCTCTAGAAATTTTCTTATAGTATCATTGTGAGGCTTTATTATAGAAAAGAGATTAAAAAAACAGCAAAAGGCACAGTTAAAACAAATGGAATACTGGGTTTTCCACTGAATTAGTAAATATATACAGATACCATGGATAATTTGTGAAGGTTGCATTGTTGCCTTCGAAGGTGATGTGAAATTGAACTGTCTTGCCAACCTCATCCAGGGAATCAGTACATATGACTACATCATTGCCCTGAGAGAGCAAGAGCAAGAAGAGGTTGGTGGGCAGCAGAGTCCACAGATGTCTCGCGTAAGTTCCTATACTGGTGGGCTTAGCAGTGCTAGTTCCTTTGGTGCACTGCGTCGTGGTTCATGGTGCACTCCTCCAAGATTGTTTCTTGAAGATCAGGTGAGAACCCTACATCGTCAAACTTCATGAATCATGAGACAGATAATTAACATTAGAGTTGCTTGCAAGTGAAGGTAGTTGTCTGTACGTCATATCTTAGACTGCTAGCCTGAGTAGTTACGCATGTGAATTGAAGCTAAGCTAGTCAATTCTTATTAAAATAGTTATGCATATTTTTAGTATATATTGGACCTCTTGAACTTCCCCGAACCATTATAATTTTGCACTTTTAAATGACAACAAATGCATACTTAGGCCCTGTTTCAAAGTGCTCTTTTGGCTGAAATGGTATTGTAGTGACTGTTAGCTTTTTCTGAAGTGTTCAATTAAAAAATAATAAAGGAAAAATAGGAAAAATGAAAAACATTATTATATCTCCACGAACAATACACAATAAAAAAAAGAAAAAAAAACTATGTTAAGAAACCAACGTATTCCAAACGGCTTTCGACTTCTGAAAGCCAGAAACCATCGCTGTTTGAAACAGGGCCTTAGGCCTCATCATGCATCATGAGTTTGCATACATGATTATAAAAGATAGATATGTTTGACCTTTTTGCATTTCAGCATTTGCCCATTAGCCATAACTGATCTGAAGCTACTCAACCTCCTTCCAGTTTGATGTTATTCCATCCGAGTCTGGCTCGTCGCATAATTCTGGTACCAAGAGAAAAGAAGATGAAGTAAGGAGGAAGAAGAGCTCAGGGACTGTGAAAATTAGTCCATGGGCACTGGCTCGTCTAAATGCAGAAGAAGTTTCTAGAGTTGCTGCAGAGGCACGGAAGAAGTCCAAAGTTTTATTGCCCATCAGAAAAGGTGAGTATTCACTTGGCCATGAAACAGACAGTAGCTATGGAGGCATGAGCAGTAGGTTTGATCCCGGCCCTGATAACAAGAGGAGAACAAACAGAAGAAGAAGGCCACACAGTGATCTCTCTCTTAACCCTGTTGCTAAGATATCTACAGATGCTATTGACAGTAATGGCAGTGACATGGCCCCGGAAGCATTGTCCAATTTAGCACCATTGCAACTTGAGGCTCGCAGTGCTTTTCATCCAAGTAGAGCCGCATCCTCAGCTAACGTTGGTGGGTCATCTCCAGATAGCAGTTTGGACTCGCCTGATCTGCACTTATACCGAGTCTCAGCTGTCTCCTCATCTGCAGCTGAAGACTCGCAGCTGACAGCTCTCACCGTCCCAGGAAGCACTCCACAGCAAGGGATTCAACTGTCAGGATCAACTAGCGACGGATATGAAGCATCAGGAGGTGAAGATAGTGACCGTATCCCATCGAGGATAGTGCACCGCTCCTCGAACTGGGCAAGCATCATCCTCAGCTCTGATCAGAGTGCACCCTCATCTGGCATCCTCGTGCCGAAGAACAGATTGTCCTGACTTCCGACCAAATCCATATCCGGTTTCCTTGAGATGAATCAAGATTGTAAATGATCGGTGGAGATTCCAGGATCCTACCTTGTCTGTCATCGCTTTCTGGCCCACAGTTTCAAATCTTGTCACAGCGATGGTCGGATACTGCGTAAATCGTTGTTTTTGGTAGTTTCTGAATTGGTATGTAGGGAAGAAAAGTTGTTTCATTCGCGGAGGGCTCGAGTGCTTGTAATTTTTGCTATCAGATGACTTGTAGTTTCTGAATCGATTTACTAGAGGTTGATATCTTCAGTATCTTGGATTAGTGCTTTATTTTCTTGGTTGTTAATTGTTCTTGAGCTTGGCTTGTTACTTGTCAGCTCCTACCTTGTGATGTGTGAAGAAAACAATTGAGTAGGCAACTAGCCATTCAGAAAGTAATTCTCTTTGACTAGAAACGCAATGGCCTGCGCAAATCCAGTCATCTGAAACACATTTAGCAACGCATTGTTAAGTATCTGATGACATGACTGTGCTAAGTACTCTGATTAAGCCTTACGTACACAACCAAGTCAAACATGTCCCATGTACTAGATCTGAGACTAAATAACATTTACTGTTATAGGACGTCACATGATAGGTCAATCAATTGATTCAGTTCTGCTTAGGGTCCTGTTCCCTTTAGCTTTTAAAAACAGTTTTTCTATAATAAATAGCTTTTTTATAATATCTAATTTTTAAACAGAATATCTTTTTAAAGTATGATCTACTAGTTAATTGTAGTATACATTATAGTGACTTTATTTATATTAATCAAAATTACATATGTTGTCTCTCTCTACAAGTTTCTCTATAAACTATTATTACTTATAAGTTAAAGTTAAAAATTATCAGCAAGAGACAATATAAATGCCCCCTAGACATCTTACTACCTAACACAACGTCGGTGTTGGAATTGGTCAGTGCCCAATTTCTCAAAGATATATGCCACTCCAAAGAGTGGCATTTCAGAAACGTCACTTTTTTAAGTGGCAAATATCCGAATCTCCCCTCAAAGAAAATACCAGCAAATTTTTTAAAAAGGAAAACAGAAAAGGTTTGAGTTATCCATAGGATCACTATATGTCAGGGGCTCAGGTCCCAGGCTTCATGCGAGAAATTTGTCCTTTTTTACAGGACAAGAGTTATTTCTTCCGTTCACTGAAATAGCACAATCAAGATTTTATTTTTCTATTTTATTAATTTCTTTGCACAGGAAAACAAATACAAAAACAGAGGATTTTTCAAATGTTTTACAGCCAATTTGAAGAAAAATGTAGGGTAGCCACTTTTGTTTTTTTAAAGCAAAAAAATGCAGTGTAATTGTGTAGTGATCCGGATTTGTCAATCCAAATTTTCTGTATTCTAAGCTAATTTTTGAATCAGTAGCTAGCTCACGTAATATAAAAATAGCGAATATCACATCCATACATGCGTATAAGTAAAAAAAATAGTACTTCACAATACACAAACATTTATAAATAAATCATACAATCCAATTTTACAGAATGAGCCAACAAATCAAAAGAGATCACATAATGCAGCGGAAAGTAAATAAACCAAAAATACCTCTATGATTTGCCTCAGGCAATGGACTGAGGTTAAACCTACTCCTGTCCATTGTCTTCAATGTCGTAGCCGGAGGCATTGAAGTATATATACATCGGGTCATCACTTTCGTCATCTAAATCCACATGTTAAGCAACCATGAGTACAAAAGTACTCAGCACGGCTTGACAAGGGAAGGTTTTAGGGTTCTTTTAGTGGGAGGCAAAAATTTTAATGTAAATATAATTTCTAAACCTATGACTTAGCCATTTTAACTAAAATCGAAGTGTCTAGTTTAAGTCAAATTTATCATGAGAGCGAAATCCCGTCGCTTTCATTATTCATTTCCATTCCATAACTACCAAACCAATTCCACTTTCATACCACAACCATTTCCTCATACTTTCATCGATAATCACCATTAACCCATAACCAATATTTTATGAAAACTATGCAAGTGTGGTATTTCTATATAATGCCCATGACTGGGGCACGATTATTTGAATAGATTATAACACTCTCTAGAGGTTGTATAACTTTACCTATAAGATATGATTAACTCATAGTGTCGGTCACTACATTCTTCCATAGGCATACGATTGAGAAAATTATAACAAAACTTTTACAATGTTTAGTCTCGATGCTTCCTCCCACTCCAAGGTGAAATCCTCAACATTGTCAACAATGATCGCTTCCTTCCCAGGTTACACCTCACCCCTAGAACGTTCCTTTTTCAGGCTACATTTTCAATGAGGTACCCCGTTGTTAGGGAGTCTACAACCCTTAACATTAAAGAAATCCACATGGAGGTAGTGATCAATATGGGTCACTCCTAGAATAATCACAACAGAAATCCAAAAATTCACCTACCAATCTAATACGTAGGAGTCACTCCGAAACTAAGCAAACTAGTTGGTCATGTCAACCCTATATTTGACTTGTGGTTGCATGATATTGGGTGTAAAAAAGAAGCAGCACAAGATTCAGTTCTTAATCAACTCAGACAAGACAAACCAACAAATCCAGATCTCGTGCAATCTGTGCACCGGTCTTATACCAATCACTTGCCCGAGTCTCCACCATTTTATAAAACATTCTCCTATTTTTAGTGGTAACCCACATTACCACTCCAATTATTATATAATGTGTCCAGTTTTTGTTGGCAATATTTATGTCATATTTAAATTTACCACTATTGCAATTCTAAACACAACCATCGTTCATTAAAGATTAACTATGGTTGGAGTATTATAATATTTATCCTAGGGAGACATGGTAAAGACAATGTCAACATTCAAGGAAGGGGAAGGTACACATTAATGGCAAGTTATAACTAAGCATCAATATTTAACATAACCTTTAATTGCATGTAGTGGTGGTGGTGGTGGTGGCGGCGTATGATCTTGTTCATAAGAACTTGTCTTGATCAACTATTGATGGCGTATGATCTTGTTCATCAGCGACGAGAGTATTCGAAGCGTCAAATTCAATGAACGCACAATTACCCAAATTCAAATAAAATTCAAATGAGCTTCAAAAATTATGATTTTAGTGATGTTGAAAAGATTTTGAATTTAGACAAATTTAGAAATAAAAACCAAGTCATTTGGATTTAAAACAAGGAAGAACGAGCTCTCTAAAATTTGTACTAGGAAGAAATTCTAGAAATTCTGAAATTTCTGAAGTGGGGTCGGTAGAGATTTTCTTTTCTTTTTCAATTATTTTCCTTAAGAAAAATGGCCCAACGGTTGATAGGTAGGGCCCAAACGATTTTAATTTATTTTATATTTATTTTCTTTTGGGAAAAATGATAGAGAATGACAGGATGGGCCACATCCATGTGAACTAGGTCTACACAGCGGTCTACGGAAGATGGGGCCACGTGTCAGCGGCTTAGGTCCATAGACTGGGTCTACGCTGTTGATTTTATGGGGTGGGGTCAACATGTCATACACTTATACTTTAAACTAGGGCTTAATTAGAGTTCTAAACTACTTTGGGCTCACATGTCATACTAACACTAGCTAACTAATTAATCACTAACTAATTACTAGTTTAAACTAATTAATTTATGCACGGGGCCCACATGTTGGTGTCATAGCCATCTTCTTCGTCGCTAAGAGCAGAGGAAGCAGGGGAGGCACCATGTGGCTTGGGTTTTGGGCTCGGTGCTGGCGAGGACGGGCACGACGACCACCCATGATGAGCAAAATGAAACATGGCGGTCCTGGCGAACCTAATGGCTGTGATAGCATAACAAGAGGAGCTCCGAGGTGGCGACATGACGACGAGGGCGATGATAGCACCGTGCTGCACGAGGGAAAACTACAAAAAGCTATAGAAAGCTTTGAATCAAGGTGGGCTTAAGCATCTACGCATCATCACAAAGCTAAGGGTGTGCTTAGCGCTAAGGATGCAGTGGTGGGCAAGGCTATCCATGGCGGCCTATGACGGCGTGGTGAGGGGCAACAATGATATAGGTATCTGGGGCTATGATGACTAGCCTATTGTGTTTGCAGCATAAGGGAACGAAAGGATACCATGAGACAAAGAGGAGATTGCTGGTAGTGGCAAGGTCGATGCGTGTTCTAGCCGATGACAGAGACGAAGGCGTGTTCCAGCGGCCCTGGTGCACGGTGAGGCAAAAGAAAGGGTGCATTAGCACTGGGAGATCAAAGCGAACATGGCGGACATGACCTTCAAGGTTGAGGCTCACTGGAGCGAAGTGGATGGGGCAGTAAGGTCATCGGCGAGGCTGTACACGGTGGCGACGTTGGGGCTTCGGCCTTCCTAGGGAAAAGTAAGCACAAGTAGGGCACATATTAGAAAAAGAGAAGCAAGGCGAACTCAAAGTGCATGATGACAATGACAGAAACTCACTGGACGGTGAGGAATCGGACGGAGAGGCTGTCGGTTGGATTTGGAGAAGGTTAAATTCTTCTCCCTCGAAGGCGAAGAGGGAACGGGAATTTAGGGGGATTGAGAAGTATGTTAGGGTGACCATTTTGACACTCTCGACCAAGGCTTAAATAGAGGGAAGGAGAGAGCTTGGCTTCAGGAGCAAGGGAGCCGAGAGGGAGAGAGTGTGTGAGAGCGAGAGAGGGCGAGCGGCGATGGGATGAGGTTGCGACGGCACAAGGCTCGAGATAGCAGGGCTGGCGTGGCTCTAGAGTGAGCGACGTGTGTGTACGGCATCACCTACGGGCGCAAGAGCAAGCGAGAGAGACGGCTTGAGGAGAAGGAAGCAAAGTGCTTCAGCATTAACAGGTGGGGCTAGGGCCCACTCGTCAGTGAAATGAAGAGGGGAAGGGAGGACGGGTTGGCATTGCGTGTGGTGTGCAGGCCGGCTGCCCCATAGGAAGGCAAAAGGGAGAGAAAAGGGAGAGTGGGCCAGCTGGGGGAGAAAAAGGAAAGAAGGCTTGGTCGGCTAATGGAATTTGGCCAGAAGGCGAGCCAGGGAAAGAAAATAGGTTTAAAATTTTATTTGGGATTTGGATTTGAACTTTTGAGGGGGGTTTTGCACACAATTTTTTTGGAAAAATTGATTAGCACACATATTACTTTTAGAAATTTCCAAATCTGATTTTTGAACCAAGGAAGTTTATTTTAAAATTATAAATTCGAGCAAGGATTTTGGGAAATTTTAAATATGCATCAAAAAAATTTGAAACTTATGAAAATTATGCAAGTTTTATTTGGAAGCCAAATTTGGGCTATTACAAATTGTCGGTGCCAAGTATCAATTGACAGGTGACAGACACACAACTGAAGATTGCTTCTTTGTTTCTCTGCTAAACACTTGACAAAGTTAAATACACGTATGATTCATCGAATACTACAAGTTCCATCTTGGGGATAATTCATGGCCAGTACTAAATAGAAGTCAATGTAATGTGTAGGAAAAAACAATTCATCTGTAATATAAAAAGCATGTTACCAGTTCAAGTTCTGCCTCGAGAAAGCAGCCTGCTTAAAAGAAGATAAAAAAACAAAAATGCTTCATATGCAAAAATAAGCTTCAGAGCTGAGAAATTCTTTACCAGTACACAATATAAAATGAAAAGAATACTCAGGAAACAATGAAGGTTCCTTTGCTCCATATGAACAGAATAGATTATTTGTCAATGCAGAACTCCAGTATCTGCTGCAAGGAAAAGAATTATCCATACATCCTATAAATATCTCCGTTGTAAGAACTCTTATGTTCTGAGAGTAGGGGAACATAGCAGTGATTTGAAATGTAGACATATCGGACTTCTGCAGTGAGAGAATACAAGAAAATAAACATGAAACTCAAATTGAGCACAGTATTTGGCAGGTTTAGCAGTACTTTCTTATGTGATTGCCAACAAATATCATTCAGATCGCAAACTTGAAGCACTGAAAAATAAATTTGGATTAAGTCACACTTCAAGAATCAAGTGCCAGAGTCATTAGTATTCCCACAGTAATACAAAATGTTTCATTCCGTATAACCAAAAAGCCGTCAACATGACAGAATTCCACAACAATTGAATTGATATACTAGTTTCATCATTTCAAAAGAATGCTACACACATTGCCAGCTCTCCAGTCGCTGTCAAAACCAGGGACTGATCAAAGAACACACCCCATCATAGATCCCCCTTTGTCTTCTCTTTGCATCCGCCACTGCATGAGCTTTGAAGATCCCAAATGACTGCAAAATGCTTCTTTCGCCAGCCAATCAATCATACACATAAAATGTATAGTCATGGCACCACACGCACCGCCTTTCGGCCCCACTGTAAACTGCTTCAACTCCAGGCTTCTAACTTCTTAATTTCATCTTTTTTAGCTTTTTGGCTTTTTTGGAGGGCTTTTTACTTTTGCTTTTTTTTCCTCTTATTCTTTTGCATTATCCATGATGATATAATGTTTTTTAAATTTTTATAAATGTAACTAATCGGAAAAAGATAACAGCCGCTATGGTACATTTCAACAGTTATAGTGCAAAAGAAGAAGAAGAAGACAGAAGCCACATACCTATATTCTTCATCACCTGATCGCATCTGACATGCCACCCACCATCATCTCAAGCTCCTCAACCGAGCCACCCTCCTCATCCAAAAATTCCATGCTCGATGACCGACAAGTGAAGTAGAACACCGCGCTCATCATCGAATCGATTAGCATCACGAATGAGTACATGAGGACAAGCAATGGCCCCTCCCAGAGCCGCGATGAGCCATCCCCATAGCTCAACGTCTTCACTCTGTGCTCAAACAGCCCCTCGACGAAGGCCAACCCAATGGTGGATCCAAGAAAGATGAGCAGGCCGACATGGGTTTGCCCCTGCATCAGCTGCACCGCCCGGCGCAGTGCATTGACCTCAGAGACGTTCTCAAGAACGGCAATGACGCCGCCGAGGTTGCACGCTACGATGGTGTGCGCGTACGCCACGGAGAAGGCAAGAACCGTGACAAGGCCGGCGCACACGACAATGTCGGGCGGGTAGAGCATGGACTTGAGCGTGGAGCAGGCGGTGACGAGAAGGGCGAGGAAGGCGGCGAGGCAGGCGATGATGGCGGCGCACGCGAGCGCATACGTGGCGGCGAGGCGCGGCCACGCGCGGCGCGCCAGGAGGGAGAGGTTGGCGGGGGCGAGGGGTTTGCCCGCGTATGCGGCCGCCACGGCATATGCGACGGCCGCGCGGGCGGCGAGGAGGAGAGTGACGAGCGCCGGGAACGACACGACGGCCGCGACGAGGGTGGCGGCGAGGTGGTGCGCGAGCTGCCTGACGAAATGCGTGAGCGGGAGCCCCGAGGCAGCCGCGGCGACGAGGAGCCGTCGCGCGAGCGGCAGCACGACCGCGACGTCCAGAGCGGCGGCGGACAGGAGGAGGCACCCCGACGCCGGGCAGAGCAGGAGGAAGAGGATGGACGTGAAAGCGTGCGGGTCCGCCCGCAGCACGCGCACCGTCTCCCGCAGGATCTCCAGCGCGTTCATCGGCGGCAGCCTCACCCCGCCGCCGGAGCCCCCGCTCTGCGCCTGCTCCATCCTCCCCGCCGCCGCTCCTTTGCACTTCTTGGATTCGCGACTTCGTCGCCGCGCTTGATTCGCCGCCGGTCAGATTCAGATCCGCGGCAAGGGGATTGGGGCTTAGGGCATCTCCAATGGTTTGAGTCACCATTATTTATTTGCGTATGCACACATCAAAGATAAATCACATGTGGAGGAAAGAGAGTATGCAAAAAAATCGAATCGGCTCTTCCCAAGACTGGCTATAACAGAAAACGAGGCGATCTCTATAAATGACTGTGTGTGCGTGAGAGTATCAAATAAATTATCCTTATAGACGATCCTTCAGTATACTAAATTATTTGGTTGATGATGTGGAAGTCTCCTAGTTAGTTGCTAGCTAGGACCATTGGAGATGCCCTTATGACTGGCGCGGGGTGGGATCTCGGGGGATGGGAATTGCGTGGGAGCTGGAGACGGAGGAGGAAGAGAAGTTCTTTGCAGCAGAGAGATCGAGGGCGGCTTTCGTGAAGGGGCACGACGACGATGAGCGAGGCGAGGGTGAGAGTGTGAGACTACCGACAATTCACCGGCGAGGATGACAGGTGGGGCCCACGGAGGCGAGGTGTTTGCGTTTGTGAGTACGACATGTGGGGCCTGGGAAGCCAAAAGTTCAGTGAAGCTCCCGCGCACGCTTGTCTATGTTTTTTTTTCCTCGTTTTGTGTTCTGCAATTTCTCTCGTTTGGTTGAAATTAAGCCGGTGGTGCTATGAAGTATGAATAAGCAGAGTAGTATATGCTCGTCTTTTCAGCCCTCTCAAGAGTCAAGACGACTACGAAGACTGCCATCTGTTTGACAAATGGGAAGCAATTGAATCACGTGTTACAGATTCTAAATCACGCAAAAGCTAGTTGGAACACAAGAATTTTACGGCTCTAGAATTCATATAAAAATCGTTTGTTCGAAGTATAGAAGACAAGAAATCAAAATTATGTGGCATCACTCTTTAAAATAAAAAAAATTCTTTGTATTTTTTAAAAAGTTCAAGAGGAGCTGACATTAGGCACAATTTAAAGCAACTATCTTGTTCTACGAAAATAAAAGTTAAGGGGTGATCGGAATAGCGATGGCTTTTGGTTTTTGCTGAAAAAACACTGTAGCTGGCTTATTTTTTACTGTAGCTGAGTTGATTTATTGAGTATAATTAAATTTTAAAAAATATAAAAATAAAAACGACACGTTAATCTAGAGCGAATGATGCAAAGGAATACGAGAAAAAACGAAAAAAAATTTACTGTAGCGCATGCAGTGCGTGCTACAGTGTTTTCATCGTAAAAGCCGAACGCTGGTGACGGCAAAAGCCAAATTGAGCAGGGCGATTAATATTAGTTCCCACTAACTTCAAATCTCAATCGAAGCCAATTTCCCTTTCTCTAGCGCAGCCACATCACCTTAATTGTGTTTAAGGGTTTGGATGAGTTTTGAATGTTATAGATCACATATCCCATATAAACAAGTGGTCTAGTGTAGAATCGGTTACGGCAGTCAGAGGAGAGTGGTCTACTATAAAATTGATTACGACTAAGAGAGAAGTGAATGACTTCAAAGAAAAGTTGAAGGACATGCTAGTCTTTTTCAAAGCTAGATGGCGAAAGTGAGCCTAGAGGAAAACTTTGATGATCAAATTGGTTATTCTCCTTTCCTTGCCCTGATCTCTTATCTGTCACAACCTCCTGATCTCTTTCTTGGCACAGTCTTTCCACGGTGCAGTACCGTTAATTGAATGTAGCTATTCATGTAGGGCATACGTCATGTGCAGAAGCAGCAAATCAATGGGCCATTTCAGAAGTAAAAACATTTATATAATAAGTACAATAGTAGTGCATGACATTCTTATCGATTAGAAAGCCTCTTGCCTGTAGATTCAAACACGAAGAAGCACACAACCATCTAACCAATTCGTAGCAGCTAGAGGATACAGGAACAGATTGAGAGTATCTCTGAGAAACTCTAATACGCAAATTCATATTTTGTTTATTCTTAAAAGTTATGATCGTATGTGTTTATAGCGTGATCATATCAACATCAACATACGTATCCGCATCATGTTCTCATATTCCTTTGTATTATCCGTGGTAAACATGCTTTTTTATTTTTAAATTTAATTATATTGAAAAAGCTAACAGTGATTAGAATAAAAAAAACCTCAGCATTGTTAAACAGTTCCTTTTACTGCAGCTGGCAGCTGAAATGAGCAGCACCTCAGAATCATGAAACCGGATACCAACGATTCCGTGTCTTCACCTACATATTTGAGAACCAATATTATCTCAAAATATTTGCCGACAGATATGTTGTGAAGTTTTGAGAGAAAAAACAGACAAGCAGCTGCTACTAATTACTACTAAAGTCTGAAATTAATTACTGATCAATTAGTTACCCTCGCGTAAAACAGAAACACACATCATTATCTGCGAATGTACACCATTCAAACTACACGAGACGTACGTTAACAGCCAGAAGGCCCAGAAGTCCCCGTCAATCTCAAGCGCCACATGAAAGATAATCCAGATCCAAAGAAAAATTACCTCGAAATTGCCAAAAAGAAAAGAAAAAAAAAACAAACCCAGTGTGCTGCAGCAACCGCAGCCATGGACGAGAGGCTACCGCTCCCGCCGCCGCCACCGCAATCCCCGCCCTTCGCCTCAGCCCCGGCCTCCCCGTACTCCGTGCTCCACCCGCTTCTCCTCCCCTCCCCCAACCCGCACCTCCTCGTCAAGCCCAAGACGTTGACCCTTTCACTCTCCTCCTCCTCCCTCGCATCCATGCCCTCCTCCTCCCCGCCTGCCCCCGCCCCCGACGCCTGGGAGCTCGTACACCCAGCCGCAACCGTTACGGCCGCCGCTACCCCCGTGGACGGCGGCCTGGATGACTGCGCCATCTTCCCTCCGCGCCTCCACGAGGGCCTGGGCCTGGAGGGGCAGGCTGAGGAGGAGGCGGCGAAGGAGGCGGAGGAGGACGATGAGGATGGGGAGTGGATATGGGGTTGGGGGAGGTGCTGCGCGGCGGCGAGACGCGCGTGGGCGGCCGGGGTCAGGGCCGTGCGGGAGGGGGTGCTAGTGAACGGGGCGTGCGGGTGCCCCGCGGTGAGTCCCGCCGTGTGGTCGGGCGCAGCGGCGGCCGTTGTTGTGGGGGCGCTGCTGTACGCGCGCCGGCGGGACAGGAGGGAGAGGGACCTGCTCGTCCTGCTCTCGCAGGAGAAGGATAAGGTTTGGATCTCTACAGCCTTTTGTATTGATGTGAATGTCATGTCCGTGTTTGGAAAATCTAAAACTTAGAAGCAATTCGATTTGCGGGGAAGTTGAATTGATCACATGACACATCCAAGGTAGTTTGGTTGGTAATTGGCATCATTGGTATTGACAATATGCTTGATGACATCTGGATCATGGGTATACACTATACAGTACATTGAGATGTTGGATCGAGCTAAAGGAGGATGTTTAGGAACCACGAGTATAATGAACCTTAGGAAATGGTGGGGAAGATAAAGATCGAGAGATGAATGGAAATCCTTGATTCACCCAGGTGATGCTGGTATATAGCATCAATAATGTCTTTTTGAGTTTTGACAGCCGGTGTGTTACTCATGGATGACCATTTCCACTTATGCCTCTTGATGTTGGTTCTCCAAAAATATTAATATTTTGTTGGGGTTGGGTTCAGGGAAGCAAATGCGCGATGGGGTAGAAGACTTGTACGCTTCTTTTAGGTAGTGTTCTGCAATGTTTCACAAGTTCCAAATATGTTTCACAATCTTGTTAACTGATGGCATACCTTTGTCAAGTAGCCTTAAATTAAAGCTGAAGTTGTTTTCTTTTGTGCAAACGCTGGAAGCTGGACATTATTCTCATATCTCACAACATAGATTGTTGACAGATTAGCGCTGGAAGGTTCTATTATCTTTTATTGTTCTGGATCTTCTTTTGCTTTTTTGCTTTCTTTTCATATTTAAATATATGACAATCTGCGTTGGATATTAACAATTTTGTGGCGATTGTCTTATCCAACTATGTTTTTCTCTATGTACTCTCATCTATGGTTGCTATTGCTTAGTCTTGTGAGGAGGTTTAGAAATGCATTCGGCACAGATACGTTTTCACCGAACATATAGTTTTTTCGATTTTCCCCTCATTACATTGTTGTTTTTATTTTTGCAGAGGATAGCTCAACTTCTGCATCAAATTGCTTTAATGAGTGACATCAAAAGCAGCAGTGAAGCAATTAAAATTATGAGCAAATCTTAACCATTGTTCCACTCTGGGAGATGCTCAATTGTAATGTTGTAGCAATTTGGTTCGGTAGTTACAGAATATTGTACCAATTTAGTACTGCAGGATCAACGCTTGTAGCCTAATTATAGTTTAGTTGCATGATCTTGCATAGATCTGATGTTTACATTATTGGAGAACGAGACCTTGCGACCAAACCTCAAGGAATTAACACTCCATCCCTCTTTGTTCTTAATATTTGTATATAGATGGATGGTAACTTTGTAAGTTATAAATATGTGATATTGACGCTGGACTTCTGTATACATAATTTCCATTTTCGATTGTGATCTTGATGGGTCCACTGATTCTTGAGTTAGTCTTTTGGTGATCTTCTTGATGCCAACTATAGTTGATGTTATTAGAAATGAGGTGTGATTGGGTCACTTGTCAGAACTCAGGTTTTTAGAGACTGATGAAAATTGCAGAGTACCATATAAACTCAGGATTCGAGTTATGTACTGAAAAAAAATTTAGCCATACGCTCAGTGCTTCAAATTGTATGATGGACAGAACTAGAAGTTGAACTAGAAGTTCTCTCTATTAATACATACAATCGTACATATGATAGGCATGTCACAACATAAATATGACCTGAGTTGAAGACTACTTATAATTTTGGGGAATGAAGCTTAAGTTCATGGCGAACTACCAGTTATATAATGTTCTGGGTTGCATGATGGACTGGCTTTGAATAATAGATTGAGTTGTATGATAGATAAGTCTTTTTTTTCTCGATATTTCATTTGCATACTTAAATTGTAGCACGCAGCCGTGTAATTGCACGGCCAAATCGGCTAGTTTATCAAACCATCACCGAAAAAGAAAATGAACAGCAAGGGCTTTAAACACAGCAAGTAAAAGATGGTTGTGTTACGAAACCTAGAAGGTTTCGGTATGATCAAATACTATAATTGTCTTTGGTGTAAAAGACTACTCTAGTGTTCTCTTTTATTAGTGTTTCCTATGATTGATCTATATTGACTCGGTGATTAATTGATTATTGCCGTTTATCTGTTATACATCAGTTTCTTAACAGGATTCATGCAAAAACACAACAGTCACCGAGCCCACCTGTTCCTTCCAAGGATAGTCCAGGTGGCAACCCATGCCTGATGCCAGTAGGTACACTCAGCAAGAAGGAATGGCGGAACAATTTGGTTATAATGTCTTCAACAAAACAGTGCTTACTGATTAAAAATATGCATATAAATCATTGCCTCGCACTCGAGGGCTTTTGTTGGTCTTCCTGATAAGTACAAGTTACGTATTTCTAGACTACAAAGGCAAGAATATGATGAGATTTCAAATATACAGGTGAATTTAATGGCTTATAGAGGAAAAGTTCTAGATGAAAACCTTTTTGTTTTCTATATTCATTGTTTTACGCATCAATTGTAATTGGCGGTTGTTTCTGTTGCTAGATGTTGCTTTGCTGTGTCATATGTATATATATTTATTTACACTTATTATGCTATACTGGACCTCGTGTCTCACTCAGACTCCCACAAAATGGTGTCTCCACCTCTAAGGTCTTGCTTGTTTTGGCTTAAAGCCAGTTTCTACTTCTGTCTTCTGTTTTTTTTACTATTCAGTAATTTTGTCTTTTTCTGATTTTTTCCTAGATTTTTTTGTGTTTTTCTTGTCTTTTCTTTTTTTTCTCGTATTTCTTTGCATTGTCTGTGATGGGCTAATATGTTTTTTCTATTTTTAATTTTTTTTAAAATTTAATTGTGTTAAATAAATCAACTCAGTTACAGTAAAAAAATAAATTAGATACAGTAAAAAAATCAAAAGCCGACGTCGTTCCGAAACGCACACACGCACCTATCTAATGTAGCCCAAGGATCACCGAACCGAGAGAACGGTGAACTAAGGGCGAGGAGCAACTGGCGAGCGACACGGGACGGGACGACGAGAGAGCATGCACACGCAGCGCGCGCGCGAGGGAGGCGAGCGGAGGGGGACGAGACGAGTCGGTTCGGTTCGGAGATTCGAATGGAAACGCCGCTGCGATGCCTCCTCTGCTCGAGCTGTGGGATCACGAGCCCGCACCGTCGGTTCGGCCGGCGCGGGCTCCGACGCTTCGATCGGACGGGCACGGCTGGTCCAAACCTGCCGTTGCGTTTGTGTGGTGCTCAGCGCAAGAACGCCACGCTTACCGGAAAGAATCTTCCCGGATGGCAACGTGCTTGCGTTGCTAGCAAAACATGTCTTGGGTAGAGCTGGGAGTTGAGCCATATCGTATCGGCACGGTCTAGGTCTATCGTGTTTCGGGCCGATTCGTGCTGTGCCGGCTCGACCAAGTTATCCCACCGTACCGTGCCATGCCGGCCCGCCTCACCTCCGGCCAGGCCCAAGCACGACCCAAAGCCCGTCATGCCGGTGTTCGTGCTGTGCCAGCCCAAGCTCAGCCCAAAGTAACTATGCACGACGAAGGCGGCGGCGACAATTGTGACGACGTATGTTAGACCGAAAGATTGTTAGGATCTAGTGAAGACCGAAGAATCAAATAACAATAATGCTAAAGTGGCGTATGTTAGACCGAAAGATTGCTAGGATTTAGTGAAGACTACGTGAATGGATTTAAGTACTACCCAGGGTGGAATACTACGTACTCGTAATAAGAAGAGTAGAAGGTGGAGGCGATGACCAGAATAGTTTATAAGGAATCCAATTGTAATAAGGTGTAGTTATATTATCTCTGCTTTAGGTGGACAATAGCTAGAACCTTTTTCATCTCTAAATATTGTAATATTCAAGCCAGGTTAATTAGGTATTTAATTACAATCCTAATTAATTTAGATGACAATACATTATTTAATCGATGCAGCTACGTTTTAATCTACTAATCATCAAAGTGAGTATTTCAATAAGCGTTTGAAAAATCTAGTAGCAATATATCTACTTATATTTTATCTTACTTTTATTTTTCCTTTTTATTTTTTATTTTATTTATTTCTTTATTTTTCTATCTCTCTTTCCTTTCTTTATTTGTTCTTACCTCTTTATCCATTCGGGCCGGCGGCCAACCCCATTCCCCATTCTTGCGGCCGACCCCATTCGGCGGCGGGCCTCCTCCTCCGGCCCTCCCCCTCCCGCCTCCCCTCCTCCCCCTCCCCCCGGTCCCCCGCCGCCCCCCTCCCGGCCTCCCCTCCTCCACCTCCACCTCCTCCCCCGCCGCCCCCTCTCCCCCTCCCCCACCTCCACCGCTCCCCCGCCGCCTCCCCCTCCTCCCCCGCCGCCGCCTCCTTCCCCCTCTCCCTCCCCCCGCTCTCCCGTCGCCTCCCCATTCCCACCGCCTCCTCCTCCTCCCCCTCGCGAGCTACCGGTGCGGGTGGGTGGGTGTGGGCGCGGGCGCGAGGGCGTTCGTGGTGGTGCGGATCGCCCATGCGGCGGCTGGTCCTCCTATCGCTGGCGATGACGGTGAAGGTTCTCCGGCTGAAGCCCGAGCGACGACACGGGTACTCCTAATCCCCTCTCCTCCCTCTCTCTCTTTGCTCTGTGATGTGATGTGTGATAGGTTATGGGTTGGCGCCGGAAGGCAACGAGGCGGGGCGGGGGCGCGGAGGGGGAGCTGGGAGGGTGGGGCGGGGACGCGGAGGGGGAGCCGGAGGCCGAGGTGGTGGGCGTGCGGCCGTGCCTGTCGCCGTCCCGAGCCCGCCGTGCCGCCCAAGCCCGCCGCGTGCGTCTGCGCCCGAGCACGCCCGACCGCCCGTGCCGCGTGCGCCACCGTCGCGCCGATTTTGAGGCCCGACCCGGCTCACCGTTCGTGCCGTGCTGGCACAGCCCGCCACATGTCGGGCTGGGCCATGCTTGGGCCGGGCCGTGCCGGCCGTGCTTCGGGCTGGCCCAAAGAAACCCGGCCCAAGTCCCACCTCTAGTCTTGGGCATGTAAACAAAAGCCGTCAGAAACATGTTACTTTTTTAATATATTTTTTCCTGTATTATCCTTGGAGAGATAAAAGTATTTTTTTATTTTTTTAATTAAATATCTTTTAAAAAATTAATAACTGCTGTAGTATCATTTTAGCCAAAAAGACGTAGCACTTTGAATCAGCACCGGACAATGAGAGCATTTGACCAATGGTATTCGTACACGTGGATCTCACTGTTTCATTCTGGGTGATCTTGCCAATTTAGAGGAACAATTCGACTGCCCATAGATCTTGTACCATCGTCTGAAGGCAAACCAGTGTCCGTATATTTTGATTGTTTGGTCAAGAAAATGGATCAAATGAAGGTCATGCGCTAGTTGAAATCCAAAATGCAATTTGGCTATATAAACATTTGCTGGCCCTGCGTCAAACAACTTTTAAGCCTTCACTTCTAATGTCTGATTTCCACTTAGAGTACATCGACTTTTTAATTTCAGTTTTTTTTTCTTTTTTTCTTTTTTTGGTTTTTCTATTTCTCTCTTATTATTTTGCATTATCCTAAAAAATATAACAATATTTTTAATATTTTTTTAATTTAGAAAAAACTAACAGTCACTGCAGTGCACTTATATGCACTTATAGCCAGAAGCAGAAAACAGGTTTTGAAGTTGTTTGAAGCAGCACCTACGACAGGAAGCAGCGCTGGCAATCTTAAAAAGAGCCTAGCGTCACATGAATCAGCAATCAAGTAATCACTTGAACCCGCGGCATGAAGCAGCATCACCTGGTTTCTCATCAGGCAAGGCCATAATACGGTGTGGCACTGCAGGCAAAACACGTAACAACGCCTCTCACGCTGCGTGAATGGCCCAATAAGGGGTTAAAAAACGCACAATCTTGGCTGACAGACTCAAATTTGCACGATTGTATCATTTACAACCACTCTGGTCATATTTTGGAAAAATGGAACAACATGAGACATATGGTTACGGGCCCAACATTCTGTCGACGTTCAACATAAATTTATGCAAGGATTTAGACAGCATCGAAAATATACTACTAAGACCTATCTGCTCAGTGCAACTGTAGAACCCTTATGCGGCACAGAGTACCATGCAAAGATGTGATTGAACATGTTTTCACATAATAGTAGTATTACATAAATCTGGGAATGGTCAAACCACCATGATAGATAGAAGGCAGTCTAGATTACATCCATTCGAGCCATCAAGCAGATAAATGAAAAACTGGACCAACCTCCGTAGACCATACCATAGGGCTATGCTTTGATTTCTTTCCAGTGTATCCCTTATCATCCAACCATCATGCATGAATATGACATAGGGGGTGATCGGAATAGCGATGGTTTTTGACTTTTGGTTGAAAAAACGCTGTAACTGGCTGAAAAAATAATGTAGCTGAGTTAGTAAATAGTGTAGTGAATAGTGAAAAAAAGCTGAAGCTAGAAGCTGAAGTCGAAAAAAACCGAAACGATCACCCCCATAGTACCAGGCAGGCAAGTACCAGAAAACGATCCAGCCTCAGAGAACTATAGTATCTACTGACTAGGGACTGTATTGAAAACTAAGCAATAATATCCATAGAGAATAGCCAGCTTAAGGCCTCGCTCGTTTCACCTTTTTTTCGGATTCTGCTTCTAATTTCTGCTTTTTTTTCACTATTCAGTATTTCGTCTTTTTCTGAAATTTTTTTAGATATTTTAGGCTTTTTTGTATTTTCTTTTTTTTCCGTGTTCCTTTATATTATCCCTAATGGGTTAACATATTTTTTTTATTTTTACTTTTTTTAAAATTAATTATACCCAAAAAGCCAAATCAGCTATAGTAAAAAAAATGCAGCTACAGTGAAATTTCAGCCAAAAGCCAGAAACCATCCCTAAAACGAGCGCCCCCTAAATGTCATGGCAACAGGCCAACAAATAACATCAATATCCATGGAGGGTAGCTCTAAATTTAAATGTCATGGCAACAAACAACACTTTTCAAATTTCAACCAATGCATCGCGTGAAAGGATATCAGAATATATTGATCCACCAAAGTCTGCAAAATTAGTACCCTTTTCAATCTAATCAGCTCAACTATATGATGTTCATACAACTTTAAGGGCAGCTAGCCTGTTTTTTTTCAGCTTCTCAAAATGATTTTTGGCTTTTGCTACAGTACCTAACTTTCAAACGAAATATTTTTTTAAGATGGAGTTTACAAGTTAATTATAGTACACGTTAAAAACACAACATCTGTACCATCCAAAATCGTAAGCGAATATCTCTCTCTCCGTAATCTCTGTCGCAAACAGCTAAAATTCAGAAATTTCATCCAAAAACCATAAGCCGCAGCCAAAAAGAACATGCCCTGAACTCCACACTAGGTTTTTTTATTCATCCCCAGCCATTTTGAAATGATATCACATGTTGATCTTGCTGGATGTAAATTTCAGCCTTGAAAGCTAGCATAAAGCATAGGTGGAAGAAAATGAAGATTTAAAAAGGAGTATTTGGCAAACTGCACTGTGCATCTAGCAACACATGACCAACCAGAATTTCATTTCTTATTCAAACTAACTTAACTCTATATGTAACTGCACAGTGCACACCTAGCATTGCAATTTTGTCTTTTTCATTGAAATGCCAACTAGGTTAATGTCTTGGATCCAATGCTATCAACTCCATTCGGTCATCAATAGTTGACTACTATCCCACAAAATACCTATTGTAATACACAACAAACCTGTGGTTTTTTAGCTAGATGATGAGCACTCAAAAGGCTCTTACAAAAGTGTGCCAGTTTGAAAACAATCTTTGGCCTATTTTTAACTCGAAAACATAGTAGTATTTACTTAATCAGCTCTGCAGTATACTATCTTTCAATTCAACAGAACGAACCCACCCTACCTAAGAACTAGCGCGGTCCAAGTGCACTTGGCATACTCTTGGCACTAATGCTATAAATATTCATCCATAAAATCATCTTGCAACCTAATAACCAGAACAGATGACCTGATGCAATCATGCATGCAACCTTAAGGGCAAAAGATGCACCATTGATATAACTTAAATATTGTAGAAAGGTACCAGGTTCATGAAAGAAACATCAATTCCTCATCTCATGCGCATCTCTAATAGTCATATAGGTGCTACTGATTATCAGCAGAGGAAATCGTAAATAATTTCCAACGAAGTGCCAAAATAGCAGCAATTCTTGGTGGATCTTAAGCGCGGGGCCAACACCTTACTCCTCCGCCGGAGCCGGAGCAGTCGCCGACGAGGCCTCCGACTCCGACGCGCTCGCCGCCGGAGCGGCGGCGGCGGCGGCTGAGCGAGACTTGGCGAATTCGAGGAGGCGGCGGCTGACCTCCTTGGAGTACGCCTGGAGGGCCTCGATCCCTTCCTCGACGGAGGCCGAGGAGGCGACGGGGGACTGGGAGGCCGAGGCGAAGGCCTCGGCCTCGACGGCGGCGGCGGCATGCTCGGCCTCGGGTTCCGGGACGGCGCCGTAGCGCTGGGAGAGGACGCTGGGCGCCACCAGCGTCTGCACAAGGCGGCGCACCACGGCGTCGCGCGTGCGCTGTGACGGCGGCCAGATGCTGAGCGACGGCAGAAGCGCCTCTGCGACCTTCGCCAAAGGCGCGACGGCAGCGTCGGCGGCGCCTTCCGGGGGCGCGGGATGGCTGCCCTCGGCGCCGGCGTTGGTGGCATCCTCCGCCATGGTGGGGGAGAGAGAGAATCTTTGGCGTGGAGTGAGAGGAGAGATGGAGAAGGGGTTAAAGGTTGGTTTTTTTTGAACGATAGGTTATGGTTTATAATTTAAATATTTGAATTCTGATCTATGAGAAATATATGTATATGAAATTGGAATGATAAAATTTAGAAAAGTGTAAAATTCAGAGGGAGATTTTTCTTGAGTTCACTATTAAAACTTGATTACGAAGATCGAATATCCAAAAAATAAATCTTGTAGATTAAATGAAATTGGATGGATTGTACTTTTTTCCGTGACGAGTTTTTCGAAAGTTTCTTGACCCAAGGTTTTTAACGAGATAATTCGTGCAGCACAATATAATATGTATCATGTACTTTTTTTCTAAATTTTTTCACTGAGATTTTATGAAGTTTTAATGAGGTATGGACGTGTCGGATGAGTACCCAAAGGGAAGTATTAAGAAATCTGGATCTAGGTCTATAAGTTTGGTTTATTAGTGGGCACTTTCTACTTAGTCTATAAATAGAGGACCTCAATTATTGTAAAATGGATGTAAACAGAGAAAACAATAAAGAAATGAGTTCCCTCTTATCTCTTTGTGTTTAATCTATTATTTATATTATTTTATAGTCGATAAGATTAGACTCGCACAGTTCCCCAAAAAAACAGCAGTTTCTGTTATCTCTCTCTTTTATGATGCAACAATCACAAGAGTCATGGCCATGATTAGTTTCTTGTAATTGATGGGAGTTTACATTATCCCTTTGCACTGATGTGTAAGAGATAAGCATGAATTGTGGTCCCATCATTTTCCCAGCGTGCAAGTTTTCCTGTGTTTTCACTTTGACTTGGATGAAATTACTTGTCTTCGTAGGCAGCTCATGTTCCAGTAGCCGGTGAAAGCAAGATGCTAGGTAGGCATGAGTTTACCAAAAACAGACCTGAATTCTTTTTCAGCTAGTCAGTATTGCGTTGTTTGATCAAGAATACCACATTATTAAAATGCATGTTTTAATCATGCCAAGGTTATGTTACCACTGATGAAGTCACCTAGTATGATGTGCACGATGCCACCGTGAATTGTCTAACGAATTATGAAAGTGATGTGCGCGGCAGGAACATGCTTTAAGCTGTGTTCTTGATTGATCACAGCATTTCTTGGTTGGGCAGGTTGCTGACGGTTTCTCCTGGAAATTCCATAAATTATCAGTTCACCATTCCAGGGCAAAATGTGCCGAACAATCTGAAACTAGACTACTCACGAGTCACCGTTGCAACATGCATTGAATTTGGACGTGCAGTTGCGAGTTGCGACAGAGCCAAGAGCGCAGCAGTGCTTTTTTTAGGTTGCAGCAGCGACTCAGGACTCAGGAGGCAGCAAGACGGCAAGGCCTCCATGAGGATGGAGAGGGAAGCATGCAGGAGTTGGCTGGAGTGCGGCGACGCTCCAGCGAGCTACGGAATCAAGCGGCAAACACCTGTTTTTGCGACCCGTTTGACGTCTGTGGCCGTCGCATGGTTCTACGATATTAGGTCCCGTTTATATTGATTTTTACTGATCGTTTTTAACTTTATTTTATAAATAGTAACACTTTATAGGGAGTCGTACGGAGATAAAAACTCGCGTATGATTTTAGCCAATATATGTGAAGTTACTATAGTATCTACTATAATCGACTAGTAGATCCCAATTTGAAAAGATACTTTGTTTGAAAACTAGGTACTGTAGCGAAACCATTTACTATAAAAAAAGCTAGCTTTTAGAAGTCAGTATGAACAGAGCAGGTGTAATCGCGGACTCTTGGCACGCCGGCACCTTTGGTGGTCTAACAGCCGTTCGATCTTGACTTGTGCGGCCCAGATGGCACCCTGAAACCTGGGCCAGATTGCCTCGGACGCGGGCGACGCCCATTGATCTACACCCAGTGTGCTGCCTCTTTGAATTTTTGGCTTTAGCATAGTATCTGCAAGAGATTATTTGACCCGACTGACTGATAATGGAAGGTTAAACTTCTGCAGGAGGCGTTTAATGAAGCTGGTGAGAGTGCCTTGAGTATTTTTTAACTTGGCCAAAACACACAAACACTGCAAAATAGTAATATACTTGCAAGCACAGGATGTCAGAATTGTTCATGCTACTTCATTAGAAGTACAGTGTTGAGAAGGCAACACTTCCATCAGGAAAATCAAGAAAATGCAATAAACCAAACATTGTGCCCTGAACTAATTAGTGAGTACTAGTACTATCAGATTCAGCAAGCAAGTTTTGTCAGTGGACTAGACAGTTCCAGATTCCTGCATTCCTGCCGCCTCCCCGCCACTGGACCCTCGATCGCAGCAGTTGGAGAAACAAAAGAAGTCCCAGCCTTGTCCAAATGTCCAATGCCGATGGAAAGCTGAGCCCACGGGGACAAGGGACCTAGCGCCCAAGAGCGACAGCCGAGGCACGGCCGTGGCCATGCACGCACCAGAGGCGGCAGATGCACGCTCTGCTGCCGCTGGCCTGCTGGTTTTTGGTTCGGCAACGGGAGAGAAAAAGAAGCCGGAATGCATAGGCTTTGGAGCTCAAGGCCTTTCTCTTGTGGAAAGCCGTGTCCCCTGTTTCCCGGGGCACTCACCTGCTCCCATTACCCTGCCTTAATCGCACCATCTGCCGCTAACCTCCGATTCTTCAATCTTCACTAACCTACCTCCTCACCTAAAAGCAACATGGACAAAAGATGAACCATTTGGTTGTTGGGCCCAGCTGTGCCAAGTTTGGGACTTCAATGCCTCAATTTCTGAAGGTTAACGTATTGTTATTACTTCTTATATTGATGAGTTTTTGTATCCAGAGTCCTTTTTGTTATTGCAAAAATGTAGAATGTGATACAAGAAGTAGTGGAAACCTTATGCTTCTGTATTTTTCTCTCCACTTCTGGATGTTGCTGTTGCAAAGGTTCTAGTAAGTATCGAGCATCTTGATTTTTGATGGTTTGTTCATGTTGACTTCTGTTTCTAGCTTCAAGCTAATATGAATATCTGAATTTTTGAAATAGCTTCACTTCTCTGACTTCTGCCTCATGCTTCTCCCTCGTTCCGGGGATAAGGTAGAGGTCACGACGCATCATGCTCCGATCTCACACACGTAGCTCTCCCTCATTTTCCCCGCCGCTCACTTTACCCTTCTAAAAATCACTTTTTTTAATCACTACTATTTATTTGTAGCAAAAAATCATCAGACACAAAAAAACAAAACATTAGCCACCGCCAATATACACACCCCTCCTACCTTTACTAGGGCAGAAAAGGGCTTCTCAACTTTGACTGTTGCACGGCTCGTCATTAGCGTCAAATGTGAGCACCACTTTGCAAATGTGTTAAACTTGCAGGTAATAAACTCTCCCCGTCTCGCTGTTACATTGGTAATTCTACTCTACCTGCCTCAGAAGATTCAGAAAACTCCATCTTCTCTCACACACAGCGTACGGTCCACTCCGTCTCTTCTCTACCCCATGCATGGGATGGCCAGCCAAAGGTTTCTTTTCCTCCTTGCTCTCCTCCTCCTGGCGCTGCTCGCGACGGCGGTCATCGGAGAGGACGACGTCGCCGCCGGCGCAAACGGAGCAGACGCCGACGCGAAGCCGCCCGATGTGATGCTCGACGTGCGGGCGAGGAAGTGGTCGAGGTTCCCGGCGACGGAAGGCTTGGTCCGGGGCAGCGAGCGGAGGGTGCCCAACTCGGCGGACCCTCTCCACAACCGTTGATGTACTATACTGGTCTTGTCATCCAGTTTCTATATTGCTTCTGTTTTTTTATGCTCATGGCTGCAGAACGCGGCGCGGTGTCCAGAGAATGAAAATGCGTATACAAATTAATGTAGCTGGTTTTGATTCAGTTGGCTTGTCATTTTCGAGTGTTTTGCAATCACAAATTGATCGGCATTTTGCGCGTTGTGTATACACCTCCCTTCTTCTTGGCTGAATTGCCTGAAGTGAATCAAGTTCGTAGTTGACATAATTAAGCTATGATTTGATTCGACTAAGTATGACTCGATGATTCGCGTGCAGGACTGAGGATAGAGGAATGGAGTTTTTACTTTTTTTTATTTCTGCAAAAATGTTATATTGGGCCACGGAACCACTTGGCAGACTCCTCCCCGCGAAGCCACCCCGGGTCGCCCTCCGCCCTCCACTGCGTCAAAACATCAAACTACTTGCGCGCGCCACCCACCAGTTCAGTAGTAATCCGCTGCAGACCTTTTGCGATCAGTATTGAGTACTGGCTGAAATTTCAAAATCTCACTATGCTATTTTTATTCTGAGGTAAAGATCAGTGAAGTGACAGCATCATATATGGTTGGGAGCACTCAAGTTTTAGCGACGTGGCTTGTCACTATTTGGGCCTGTTTTTTTTTTTGCTGCGGCTGATGGCTTTTGGCTGCGGCTGATGGCTTTTTGGCTGTTTACGACAGAGATTGCAGAAAGAGAGATACGCGCTTGCGATTTTTTATGGTACAAATATTATTTTTTTTAACGTATACTACAATTAACCTGTAGACCTCATCTTAAAAAAAATACTCCGTTTAAAAGTTAGTTACTGTAGCAAAAGACAAAAGCGGCTTTTAGAAACCGCAAAGAACAGGCCCTTTATATTATTTCATTTATTCTCATTTGGTTAGAAGTGGATTGGTCTCATATTTCAAACATTTATTTTAGATTCCGCTAGATCTTTAATAAAGTACTATTAAGGTTTTAATTCTCTTACAATTTCTATTGTTACTTTCATTATTTATTCTTTACTTTAGCAATAATGTTTTATAGTAAGATCTTATATTGGTATATGAGGTGCTACATGCAGCCATGATAGAATCTGCGGCACTAGGATATTATCACCTTCTTTTTTGTTGTATTGAACGGTTTAGTTACAAGAATGACGGGAGATGTGTGAATTCCTTGATTCCTGTGAACTGATCAATGAATTGAGATGAATAGTTGTTCATTCATTATTGAGTTAGCTTCGTGCTCTCCTTTTTTTCTCATCTTACTTTGACAAGATATTGTTATTTCTCTATGAATATGATTCTTTTCTGTTAGTGATGTTTGAGTAATAGGGAAAGAGGATACGATATTACAAAATGGCGTATTATTACGAAATTCCAGATTTGATGAACATTGGCCACATGCCTCTTCACGAATAGATATATTCCACAATAAAGCATACTTAATTATACAAGAGAGCATCATGATAATAACATTGGAGATATGGATGCTAATAGATCAGGAGATCCTAATTGGCTAATTCCTAGAGCACAGGTTTCACTGTATCTTACCTTTTGGTTTATTATGAGAGAATTGTAGCCCTTAAGATGATGCCCTTAGCTTAATACATTGAAGTTAGTTTCAGATTTGATGAGCACCGCATTCACAAAAATCTGCAGAATAAATATTGATGATAATTACAAAGTTTTTTTAGGTTTATCTATGATGTATGAATATTGAATCCTGAATACCATAACACTGCAATCTGCAAACTTTTATTTTTGGTTGACTAAATGGCCTTTAATACAGTTTGAAAATCATATAACATCAAAGCATCTTAGTGGGATGGCTTTCCGGAAGGGTATGTGACATATTTCTGAGAAATTATTTATGAATGACTGTGTTACCCACAGACTACATCTTAGCCAACAAATCTTTGGGTGTGTTCCAGCGGATGTTTTGCAGTTTACTCCTTTGTGTCGCACTGTTCTTGTTTGCAAAGTTTGTTCAACCATGATACTACCTGCTAAATATTTATCGTGGCATGTCACTTCTCACTTATTTCCAGTTCATCTTCTTGTTTTTATGCTTTCACCAGGGGTTATAATGCTATGCACTTGCCCTTCAGCGTTCAGCAGTACAAGAATATATTCTAGTTGTTTCCATGTAACTTTCATTGATATTTCAATGGATTATCATTCTTTTTCTGATTCTTTCACATTACTTTGCATTGATTCATTTATATGCTAAAAATCTGTGGCTGATCTCCTTTCTTCAATCAGCACCGTCACACTGATGAACCAATTAAAATAATACCTTTGACTAGGATCCATGTATTTACAAGTAACTGTTGCACTATGAAATATACACAAAAGTAGGGTGGTCAGCCGTTATATGATCAATTCATCTGGTGTTGCATGATAGGCTCCAAAGTCCAGAACATTCTTGGTTGCCAGTTTTTTCGACACATATAAAAGTTAGTTATTGGTGAAGAGGCAAGTGTCTTGCATGCAGTTTATCTTATGAGACAACGTTTACTGATGAAATTAGACATATAAATGTGAGTTGGAGTCATTAGAGTAATGCTAATCACCACAAAGGTGCAGAGTGAAGACTAAAAAAGCATGCCTTTTTTCTCCCCCTTTTCAGATTCAGAAGCACCAATTGTTCTATAGTGCATTCTAATTACTATTTGCTGCAAGATGGCAGAGTTTGCATTTCTTTTGTCATTTCAATTATATATTAATATTGATCGATGCATTGTAATTATGGTTCACAACTATTAGGCTGGAAATTAACTCTAGTTCAAACTTGTTACCCTTTATTCTTTACCAATCACCATGCATGGATTATTGTTTTTTATTTTTTAAACTTGTTCACCTGACAAAAATGATGAAAAAGACTAGATTTCCCAGAAAATGTTTTTATATAAGAACTATCTGTGGATTACAAATTTACAAACGCAGGCTCAAGTCAAGATTTTGCTCTGGTTGCTTCTTGGGCTCCTGAGAACTTGCTTTATAGCTCCCAGGCCACACTAACCCTCTAGCTTCTTCAACTGCCAAAGGCATCCAGCTACTCATTTGGCCTTCATGAAATCTTGCCACGACAATAGCGGCTCTTTCACCGTGCCCTGTGAGAATTGTGGAGTGAGGGTTAACCCTCATAGGTTGGATAAAGGAAGCAGTAGGAGGAAGGCCCATCATCAGTTGATGAAAGCTGTGTGACTTCCTCGCTGCACACCTCTCCCTCTTGTGTGCATTCTGGTGCCCACCAAGGGCCTGCGAGCTGAAGAACTTCCTCATGCAGTAGTTGCAGGAGAAAGTCCTATGTGGTTTGGCCGCAGGTTTGGCCTCTGGAGGCTTAGCTTCTTCACTTCTCGGTGCATCAAGGCCCAACTTCAGCCATGGTATTGAGGTATTATCATCGGCATGGCCAGCTTCAGCAACTTGGTTTGTTGACTTCTCTTCTTCCACTTCAGATGCTCTCTCCATTTCTTTCTTTGTTGGAAGTAGCAGAAGAGAGGATAGCTCAAGGTTTGTGTTATTGTGGAAGTCCTCTGCTTTGCTATTAAAAGAGGAAGGGTGGTCTGCAAGTGGCAACAATTCAAGGGAAAAGGCAAGTTGTCAGGAGTTTGAAGTGGACCAGGATATGCTAGTTTGCATACCTATCTATTTTCCTTGTTTGCTTACCTATCAATTTTCCTACAGTGGTGGCCAGCATGTTGGCTCATGTTATTCCATAAATCGTGCCTTTCATGTACACTGTCTGGCTACAACAAACTTCAGTTTCTTGTCCAGCTTATTCCTGATCAGTGTTCTACATTGTCTATCAGGTATAGTTCAGTAATCTCATACAGTGCCATTATTGGCCATTTTCCTATTTTGCGGGCATAGCATCTATGAAGTTACTGTTCATATTTGTATTGTCCTTGCCGTGATAAGTTTAGGAATATATGTGGAAAAGGAAGTCTTTTAACTAGCCAGAAGAAACCATGACTTCAAAACCGCTCTACCTTGGAACGGGCCGAACGGCAAAGTTTTCTTCTTCTTTTGCTTTAGACTTTGTTCGGTATCAGTACTGAAGTTTATGTGGATTAACCCTATTTGACATTAATCCTTTCCAGTGGAATTGTTTAATTGACAATATAGCACGCTCATTCAAGAGTGATATGGCCTACTGTTGCTTTTTTAGTCATCTTCGAACTTATCTCAAGCACTCTGTTTTTGTCTCTTCAGGCTCAGGCGTAGACGCCTCCCATTTTCTAATGCTAAAGCTTAGCTTACTCAGGCTACATCAAGTGGCTGTCAAATGACTTCAGGTGAGTGCAGTTGCCACTTCTTGCTAGCCATGCCATGAGCATTGGACAATTCCTGAGCTAGAAAACAGAAGCTTTCCGCCGAGAAACAAGTGGATGATGCACTCACAGCACAATGATTGTGTTTATTTTTGTGCAGTGATATGGAGTCCCTTTTTGACTGTTTGGTATATGCGGCTCCCTTCAGAGAGACAGCTGGAACTATAGTATGTTCCACTGGAGAACCCTACAGGAAATAGACTGCTTATGTCTTTTGGGCTGGTGAGAGAGAAAATTTGATGCTGATTGCGCCTAGTGGATTGGTGACTCGTACTCTGGCAGCCTGATCCGGTGGAAGCAATGAAGCAACAACGCTTTGTTTTATCGACGCTGAACCTTCTTCTAATCTCAGGTAGGCAGGTGAGGTGACGACGAGTCGCTTTGTTATACGTAGCTTTCGTTTCTGTTCGCTCTTCCTCATCTTGTTGTACAGTGTCGAAGCAGCCTTGATCTGCAGTGTGATTCATGCACCTAGGCGTGGATTTCATTTCACGTGCTGCCTCGTCATCTTAGTTGGTGGTGGTATCTTTTCCAAGGAACTAATTCTCCCATAGAAATGAAACATTGGGGTTCGTGTGTTAAGATAGGTTCCATTCGGATTTGCGGATACCATCGGCAATGAAACACTGGGGTTCGTGTGTTAAGATAGGTTCCATTCGGATTTGCGGATACCATCGGCGGTCGTTCTCGACCTGTCCCATGCATCACGATATTGCACCGCTCAATTTAACTTTTAACTTCTGATTTCTACTTTTTTTTTACTATTCATTAATTTCATATTTTTCTAGTTTTTTAGACTTTTTTATCTTTTATTTTTTTTCTGTATTTCTTTGCATTATCTGTGATAGGTTAATATGTTTTTTCTGTATTTTTTAAAAATTTAATTATAATAAATAAGTTAATTTAGACATAGTAAAAAAATAAATTAATTATAGTAAAAAAACTATAAACTAACGTCATTCTGAATACTTTTACCACCGCAATTTCTAGTTCGGACTCGCCAGCCACCCCCAGGCTTATAGCCGAAATCCCTCTTCTATCCCGCCTGATTCTGGATGAGACAACGAGATACTTGTACTGCAACATGGTTAGCATGAGTGGCAGAGAGCTGATGAAAGGGTCCTACCCCGTGGAATTACGCCGGTGGTGATGATTTTTCTGAATCTACGTGCGTTCTCGCAACTTTACCCACGGTCAGTTCATGGGCTTAGCCGTCGTCTGGACGGCCTCCGCCACGAAATCGCTATGGCCGCGCTGATAAACCCAAACCGAGCCAAGCCGCCCAGCTATTCGGCCGCTTCGCCAGCACGCGTCAAGTGGGCCGCCTGGCTGCGTGCCTCTCCTAACAAGCGTGGGCTACGTGCCGAACGGGCGCGCGGCCTCTTGGGCCGTGTGCGCCGAGGCCCTAAAATCTGTACACGAACCACAAGTCCACAGCACGATCTTTCTGTAGCTTCTCTCATCTCTAGTGCTTCGTCTTAATGGTATAAAAAAAAGTGCTTCGTCTTACTAATTAACCTCTTAATCGTTATTTCTTAAAAAAACTCATAATCCAAATAAGTCTTGCAAACATATTTGTTACAGAAGAATGTGATACTGGCAACTAATGAATTGCAAATGTATAACCATCGACGAAACATCAGGCGTCAGACAGAGTCCATTGGTTATATGGATTAGGAGTATGATGAAATGACTCACCGCCACAGGAATATCTCTGGCGTGCATAACTATGCACTTGATGCAGGCCGTTACTCACACGTACCTGACCCTCTCCTATCTTCCGTTGAGCGGACAACTTGACACGGTGCTCAGGCGCAATGATGAGTTGTTGCTCGTTACTTAACTCTCCATGACCGTTTGTATGGTTTTTGACTTCAGTTTATAAATAGTAACAGTTTATAGAAAAAGATATATATACATAATTTTAGTCAATAAAAATAAAATTATTATAGTGGATACTATAATTAACTAGTAGATCTCATTTAAAAAAACATTCTATTTCAAATCCAAATACTATAAAAAAATCATTTACTACAAAAGAATAATTTTTAAAAGTCAATACGGAGCCTACATCGGACCGGTGAATATGGGCAAGGCAGAAAGAGCGTTGTGGCATGCGCCGTGTCTGGCATCCTTGTCGAGCCCATCTCTTTACCCATGCATGCACACTGTCGACCTGTTGCTGCCTATTGGTAATTCATTCCATGCATGGCGCCTCATCTTTCCATACATCCACCTTTCGATTTCTGCGTGCAGATGGAGTGCATAACGGGATGGTTACTGTGCCTGTCCGGAGGTTTATCATCCAGAGGGGTAGACAGTGAGTCCAGCTCAACCAATCGAATCCAAAATGGAGATCTATCTATTGGAGCCCGGCCGGGCGGGCTCACCACGAAATCCTGCCCGACCGGGCGGACGTGGATCGCACAGACGCCGCAGAAAAAGGTTGTGTCGACGAGTCCAGTGGCAACTGGCAAGCAGAACCTTCCAGGGAGGTTTTTGCCGCGTGCGTTTACTGTTTATGTGTGAAACATGACACTTGGCTGGCCAGCAAAGTTTACTGAAGTCAGCAAAGGCGATTTAACTGCTTATTTCGTCCATAAATGCATGCGTGATTCATGCGTGGAGCATATTACTGGAGCACTATGCAATATTCTTTTGGCCCTTCCGTTCTTTCAACTTCGGCAGGCTGACTCATCTTACAGCGAAGTTACTACTTCGACTGTACTGAACTATGGCAGTGTTCACACTAATTATTCAACGTAGTTTCCAGGTACGTACCAAACCGCTGCTTTACAGCAAGTCGATTATCCAGTACGGATACGTTCTTACTGGCTGCTAGCGGATACGTTCTTTTCGACTGGGTTAACGGCAGTTTTTTTTTTTTTGTTCTAACATAAATATTAGTACGAACAAATTGAATAAGTCGATTCGAATTGGCGACAACGAAGCAAACCACAAGCCATAAGACTGAAAATTACGGAGCAGCGACTGCCCAATGGTTCGATGAATACATGCGATTTTCACGAGAATCGGATGCCCCTGTTACCTAACTGGCTGCACAATGTCACTCTCCCGCGAAACTCGGGAGTAGTATGTTCTATGTAGTAACCAGGTAACTTCTTTCAGTCTTCCACAAACTAAGCGCGACACATGCCACATGTGTGTGGCTAAGTTGAACGACCGCATCGATTGCCAAATTCGACTAAGTGGAGGAAGCGTATGGCTGTCTATTTTGCATGGCCCTAGATGCAGATCATGGTGGTAGTTACACGTACGGTGATTTTTTTTTTCTTTATGCTATCTCTGCCCACCAACCCTCTTGTCGGTCAGTCAAACCAGTGGGCTACTTTCACCTCTACGCACGGTCGGTCGTTAATTAATTACTTTGAGGAGTCTTAGGGGTGAACGGAATAACGATAGTTTTACTGAAAAAATACAGTAGTTGATTGAAAAAACACTGTAACTGAATTAGTTTATTGAGTATAATTAAATATAAAAAATAAAAAAAAAACCAAAAACAAAAAACGGGAAAAAAGTATAAATAATTTTTTTCAAAAAAGGGAAAAAACGGAAATTTTTTTACTGTAGCTACAGTGAAGAAAACGCCCACCGCGCGGTCGCAGAAGCTGTTCTGATCGCTGCCTTACTGATACGGGTCGTCCGATCTTTTCGACGTAGGATGGATACTCGTGGGAGTTTTAATGAATCGCAATGATCCTTCAATGTCAGTCCAAGGGACGAACGCTCTTTAATCCATCAACACACACTCGCGTCGATTTCACCGACTACCAAGCGAATATCTATCGTGCACCCAATTTTCAGCGGAAAGACTGAACGATCTTGATTGAAGAACACTCCTAATTCCCTATGAAATTTCGGCAGCAATGATAAACTCGAACAAACTTTAGTAGATTGATTTTTCTCAAAGGTGGTCTGAGCGCTAAGGCTACCAATACATGGCTTATATAGCGCCTTGGAACATCCATAGAGTTCACGAACCGAGTACAACTCAACCCTATATGGTTTTATATACGAACTCTCACAAAAAGGAAACTAGGTTTTACAGCTGCTATATTGTTTTGGTCATAACTTTTAATCCGTGATAAATTTGAAGGTGGGACTAGATCCATTACGTAGCCCTTGAAATTATCTTTCCAACTAGTACAAGAACACCTAAATCGGACTCCGTTTGTGAAAATTATAGTATTTTTAGTAACTGTCTGTCAAGCTGTCCCGAACCGAATCCAAATTGAATTCTGAGTTGAATCCGAGTTTGAATTCAGTTGGGCTTGTGGGAGATACGAATTGGGCTTAAAAAATTTATCCAAAACTTGTAGTCTAAGTCTTTGGGCTCCTCCCTGTTGCTCTCCTACTACATGAGTTTTCTTCCTTTATGTCTTCGGCACCTAATGTGATTATCCTCTTCTTTTTGTCTTTTCATTATTTTGCTATTGACAAACCTAGAAATGCACCATATGATAACATGAGGTAGTATTTCATCCTTATGAATAATAACATTATATTTAGTTTGGAATAAGTTCACCTGACCATATTTCACACGATTCAATAATTCTTTCCAATTGAATAATATATTTAACTAAAAAGTGCAAGACACAGCATATCCGCATCACTTACCACACGCGATTTCTAACTATGTCGAGTGCAATGGTGTAGCGTATTGGCTGGCTATGAAATACTTGTACGTACATTAGCATTTTGTCATGTACATACTGCTGCATCATGACTATATATGTGGACGCCGTGCGTGATAGGTACGTACTCGGTCTTCAGAAAGGATCGATCAAGTTAAATCAACACTGATAGGCTTATCCCTTTGAAATCTCAGTTAGCTGATTCTTGAGCTCGATCGAATGAAATCAGTGTCTTCTCTTTAGACTTTCTAAAGAAAAAGAAACTGGATAGGATTATTCTGGGTTTATTGGCCCTGCTTTTTTAGACTTAGATTTTTAACTTATTTTTTACTATTTATATTTTTTATTTTTTCTAACTTTTTAGTATTCTTTTGAGCTTTTTACTGGTTCTTTTTCCCATATCATTTGTATTATACGTGAGAGGTTAATCTATTTTTTTTATTTTTAGATTTTTTTAAAAATTAGTTATGTCAAATAAATCACCATCAGTTATAGTAAAATTTCAGTCAGTTATAGTGCAATTTCAACTATAAACCACTAAATTTCAGCCCAACCAAGGGTCTTGTCATCAAGATGACATAAAAAGCGAAAGGTATGAGAGACAATTTAGACACGGAAGAAAAATTGTGGTGGAACTCGGCTTGCATGCCGAGAATAACTTTCGGTGCGGACTTTTTATCTAAGATGCTGGATCACAAACATAGTAATAGCAAATATATTCCTTGGAAAATGGAAAGTAACGTAATACTGTTAGAAAGATGTAGCTACATATGCCGCTGTAGAGTCCATATTCCTTGTTCCCTCTTTATCCTCTCTCCGATTATGTTCCAAATATTTTCCACATGCACAACAAGAAGCAGCTGGTACTGATGAAAAGTTCAAAACGTATAAACCGAATCGAATCCACGAGACCACAACCGAGGCTTCGTTGCTGATGCGTGGATGACATTTGTTTACACAGATCCTACCTGTAACAAAATGAATAGCTCTACAACAAGACCAAAGTCCAAAGTAGCAGTCATATATATAGCTAACACCATGCAAAACACAGGTCGTGGTATTCACAGTTGACACTTTACAGTCTTGTATACAGAGCCCCAGTAAGAAACGACCAAAATGACTGTCACGGTCACGAGAGAATCTCCCCGAGAAATTCTAGCCCGGGCGTGCGTGGACAAAAGTCTTTACAAATGTTTGTTCTCTTCTGGTTCACGTGACGGAAACCCCAACTTTGCGCCCATCTTTCTGTCGAGCAAGTGGGAAGCTTCGCGGTACTTGCCGGCACAGGCTCTGCCACCAGCACGCCTAGATCCGACCGTGCCGGCTACGTCGTCTTTTTTCAACCGCGCGGTCAAAAACAGGTGCGGATCCATTGTCACGACCGGCGCGTCGCCTAGCTACTCGCCTCGGCGTGCGGTGGTGGTTGCGCGCGCGCGCGGACGCGGCCGCGGCCGCGCATGCAACAACTTACGCGTCCGCGCGCGTCTCGCCTCGCCAACCCAGCCTGTATTATTCACGAACGAAGTCGCCACTCGCTAGGCCGCCTCTCGTCTAATCATGCAGCCAGTAACCGCAAGGGCGGTGCGCGTCAAAACCACCTGCGCGCACGAGCCGCGGCCGAGCCGACGGTGCGAAACAACCAAAAAAAAAACGCGAGGAGCTCCCGCATGTTGCAAATAAAATTTGCGGGCAGGTCGGTGATTCGAAGTTTCCTTCAACGCGAACCGGATCTCGGGTGGATCCTGAACGCTTAGCAGGCCAGGAATTTTCTTTTCGTCCGTGCCACGGCGCGGTTGAGTGGATGACACGAAGAATATCTGCCATGCCATCCAGGCAGGCATCCAGTTCCATCGACCGATTCCCGGCCCCCCGGTTGAAGCTGAGCACGTTACAGCCTGCGACGTCTCGCTTGATGGCCATGATGGAGTTTCCTAAATGGATTTTGAAGGCTTTTGATAAATATCGAAGAAGCTTCTTATGTTCTTATGGAAAATCAGTTTAGGGAGGGAAATGCTTAGTGGCAAGGTCTGTGAGCCGTTAGAATTTAGTGGTTTTCGTATTCACAATTTGCAAATTATAGATTTTGCACTGCAAATGAGATGGTTGGGAGTAAAAAGAACATATAATACAAGAATATGGTCGGACATGGAAGTTCAACAGTGTTGTGCTGTTCAATCTATATTTAGATAGATGGTTAGGCGGGTGGCTTGTCAATCAAAATCTTGCCACCAAAATTTTGGCAATTGATGGGTAAGAAAGTGTGTGAGAGAAGGATAGTGAAAGAAGCTATAACAAACAATGCTTAGATCAAAGATATACAGGAAAGTATACCATGGTGGTAATCAGGGAGTATAATCAGATTTGAAATCGGATGGCACAAGTATAGCTGTAGGAAGAAAGGCAAAATAAAATAATTCAGAAGTAGTCTTCCTCGCTCTCGTAGCTTTCTTCTATGGTGGGCCATTAGGTTACCAAGTTATAAATCGATCTGAAAATCTAGAACTTCATTTGCGATTTTGCGATGTAAGGTTTGCACATGGTTGGTTGTTCTAAAATGCTGCTAGATTGTTGATCGATTGCAGAATAGAGAATTGCTGCATCCTCAAGCCTCCATTCTATGTGAACAAAAAACAAAAACAGTTCGACATCTCTTAATCAATTGTGTTGTTGTAAGGTATGTGTGATTTGCTACCTCTCCTTGACAGATCAGAGTGCTATCATGCCAGCTGCGGACTTTGAACTTTCAGAATGGTGGCTATCTACTCGGAGTGTTGTTCAGAAGGATCACATAAAAAGTTACGACACAATGGTAATATTAGTTTTGTGGACATTATGGAAAGAAATAAATGCAAGAGTATTCAATAATAAGTTTCTATCCTTGTAAGTATTATGGAGGTTATTCGGCAAGACGGGTTGTAATGGAATTCGGTGAGAGCTTCTTGCTTTTGCAGCTAGATATTGTAGCTATGTTGCTTATCGGTATTTATTAGTATTTTATGTTTTTCATTTTTTGGTTCCTGATTTGAAGATAGGCCTGAGCAGTCCTGTTGTACTTTCTTATCTAGACAATTTAGTTATATAATTAATTATACTTTTACTTTTTTTAATTAATAAAATGAGACACAAGTCTTTTCCCGGGAAAAAACTTACGACGTCTTCAAGTGGCCGCCAGCTGTAACCTAAGGTGAACTTTAGTCTAATCGAAAACCTCCCCAACCACAACGATTCAATGCACCTCACCAGGTTTGTAGACGTGTAACCGTTGTTGTGCCATAGACGACTAATGGGCATGCTTATTTGGGCTAAAAAACAGTGGTTTATGGCTGAATTTTTACTGTAACTGACTTATTTATATTATAGTTAATGATGACTTATTTGGTATAATTAAATTTAAAAATAAAAATAAAAAACAGGTTAGCCTATCACGTATAATGCAAAACGAATACGGAAAAAAGAACCGATAGAAAAGCTAAAAATCCGAAAAGCCAGAAAAAGACAAAATTTTGGAATAGTAAAAAAGAACCAGCCTAGCAACAACAATATGATCGGTGACTATAGAGCGGTCAGACCAGTCACTCAATTCGAAGTTCTGAGTTAAACTAGAAAGAATTTGACTGAAATTCAAAAAGAAAGTTTCATGATGCTCTCAAGCAATTAAACCGATCCAACTATGGTGATCAGATCGACCATGTAATGGCAATTAGACTATCTTTTGATGAATTGGTACTAAATTATGCATTTTGGTTTGAGATTTGATCTTAGAGTTAGGATCAGTGTATGAGCATAGTTAAGTGTGTGCACAGCATGGGTGCAGGTGTTTTGTGTGGTGTATTATATGATGCATTGCTTTGACTAACATTAATCAAGTGCATAGAACTTATACTCGACATAGTTGTTTGGTCTTTGGATATGCAGGTGGCTTGAAGGACGTTTGTGGTCGAACACAATGGACTGGGATTAGGCAGGAGAGCTAAGGTCTGAGTCATTGTGTAAGTTTGGGTGAGACTACGTGGCTCAAGCGAAAAGCATAGAGAAGATAAGGATCGTAAAGATGTAAGTTGGTGCATATGGTGCGTCAAATGACGATGCCAATACACGTAGTAACGGTTTGGGAGAATTCGAATGAGTGAAGATGTGACGGCTAGTCATCAGACACTACGGACTGCGTGTCAAAACATACGGAGATGCTTTTGTAGCACTCGAAAAATAGAAAAGCATTGTAACTAATTAAGCGGATTGATAGCATTCCTTATCTGGACTCTATGGGGGATTAAAGAGAGGGCAAACCTCTTCTTCCTACGTAGGCTTTTTTTCCCATCTAAAAGAGGTGCTGCTCTCTCTCCCCGTGAGACCGGCAGCGTGAGGGGGTCGGCCCAGCTGGGGCAAGCTGCGGTGGCTAGCGTGCGCGTAGGCAGCGCACAGCGCATGAGCGCGGCATGGCGGCGGAGTGGCCGATGGCCAATTTCCATGGCCATGTTGTTCGGGTGTCCGAGAGGTGCGGTCGAATAGCGCGTAGAGTTTTCTTGGGTCATGTAGCGGGCTATGGTTCATTCAGTTGAACGATGTTTTGCATGGCCGAACGATGATTTGCACGATGGAGGCTTACGAACGCGAATTCTTCCGACCAATTGCACTTTCGTCCGTCTTTCCACAAGTTTGCCTTAGTTTTGATCTGATCCGTCTCTATTCTAGCTTGTAGGTTCGCAACACAGCCTTTGAGGGAACGTTCGGGTAGTTGTGCACCTATGATCCCTCGTGCAGCGAGTTCGCCGAACATGCTCAAGGCAAGCGCCTCGCGGCTGTAACTTCTCCATTCCGCATATCACCTGTTTCATTATTAACTGTCACCACTAGCTTTGAGTACAATTTTCACATTATAATGTTTGCCTGGTCAAATATTGGTAATATAATATTTATATCATGATGTTCTAAGTTAACTGGTGTTATAGGCTTTTAGGCTTGTTAGAAATACTTAGTTATAATGTGCTAGCATTTATGCTTTAATTAGTTATTTAGAATTAATGTTTCAATCATTAATGGGGGCAACATATGAACATGCTTTCATTTAGGATTAAAACTATTCACACTCTCTTTTACATTAGGGCTGCTATGTTTAGTTTTCTGATACCATGATCCATTAGCTATATGATATTGTATGTGAGGCATGACAGATTTATATATATAATACCTGTTAATCTGACTAATAACCACTCGTCATATAATAAAATTGTTGACAGCCCTTTGTGTGAGCTAGGTTATAGTACTTCTTAAAATAATTTCTAGATCACCATCACCTTATTATCACCCCACATCGTCTCATATTGGGAATTACGCCTCTCTGTTCCTAATTTTACCAAATCATTCTGCTTCTCATAATTTTATCTTAGATTTCTCTTAGTTTTTTAAAATTCATCTTAGATAACTTACTAATAAAAATAACATTTACATGGTCTGGGATTACCCACATATATGAGAGATTTCTACCCACCTAGTAATGTATGGAGAGCTGTACACTCTCATTACTCAGGATATTATCCCGTCTACGGTTACACAGTAGAGAACGAGGACATGCCTGACTACTCTCGTATAATTGGGTATGTGGGAAGCAATCACCAGTGCCTTTGCCATAACTTGCTAAATAACAATTATCTTGTCTTCCCTGTTCCTGTTATTTCTATTTCTGATCTTTATCAATGGTTCGAGTAACCTAGTTCTATTGCACTTAACTTTTGTCAATTAGTCGCTTGTATTACTTGTCTCTTACATACTTTGCTTGCGACTATCTAACGTACGCCTCAATTATATAAAAAAAAGTGTGTAAAGAGAGTTAGGTGAAGTTCTCCAGGAAGCTAAGTAGAGAAGGGTTAGGGTCTCTTTGAGAGAACTTTTGAGAGATGGGTTGTGACTCTTTGTCTTGAGTTTTTTTTGTTATCCTTAGGCTTTGTGGTTGGTTAGAGAGTAACTATAAACATCCATCTCTAAGTATCAATAAATATCAAAATTCGTTTGAATATTTCCTCTCTTTGCTCGAGTATTGAAATATGGATTTGACTTGGTTTTTTGTGTTTTCTTTTCTCCTCTTAGTCTTGCTTTGTGGCAAGAACGTGTAATTGATGGATATATCTTTTGAAGATCAGATCTCATTCATCTAGGCACCTTTTTATAGTAGGTTTTTTGTGATTACCCGATTTTCATTCAAGAAAGAGTGGTTTTGAGAGTTTTGATATTGAGAGCTTTTGGTTTGGGTTCTTGCTGTTGTTAGATTTGTTAGGACCTATGAAAGTAGATTCAATATCATCTTGATCATCCTTTATCCACGAGCAAGTCTTTATTAAAGTTTCTTGTGTTTAGCACTGTTTTAATGCAACATTCCTTCAAAAGGATATAGGTCAGAACTTTGGCAATGATCTTCTTAAATTTTAATTAAAATAGGATCCTAACATCTTAGAGAATGTGCGTGCCAAATTTCAAGTAATTTGGAATTATGTTTCGAAAGTTGTGCAAGTTTCTCTTTCTAACTGATATACTGTTTTTATCAAGAGGCCTGATCACTTAAGGCCGGTCGGTCATACCACCCCTATCCGGTCAGATCTCCCTTTGCACTACGGTCAGACTGTTCGGACATGTCCAGACACATTTGACTCGTTTTTTAAGCTTTTCTTGTGGGTGTTTAGTATTTGATCTCTATAGCTTTATATAGTTATTAGAATAAAAAGCTGTGGTTTTACTTTGAAAAAAGATTTTTAAAAGACGTTTGATAGTATTGTCTGCTATTCACTCTCCGTTGGTGGTGGTTGTCGGTCGTACAGCTCGGTCTGTTCGGCTGTCTCGGCGGTGGCTCTCCTCACCCATGGTGCGAAACATACAGCCCATGTTCGAGCAGAAGCAGGCAGGTGACAGAGATTTTGCCTTCGATTCAGCAGCTCGCATGCCGGGGAGGGAAACTCTGCTAAATTTGGCTAAGCGTTTCTGCCGTGCTCGCTTCCGCTTTCTCTATTCTCTTGCAGATGATAACAGCGCATAACAAATTTGTTAATCAGGCGAGTCTACATGCCTTACCCCAACTCAATGACCAAGTTGTAGAAATTTTGCACCGTCCACGCATCCGTCAAGAAAGTACCACGTGGTGAAATGCTCGTCACTCGGCCGGCCGGGGCCCAGCGGCCACGTCTCCCGGAGCTTGACCTGCCCGGTCCTACGTGGCGGTCCGTCCGCCCCCACCGTGCCGGGCGGTTGTCCACCTCCGGACGGGACACCGGGCCCCACCGATGCCGCACCGTGGACCGACAGCTGCTGACGTCACCACGTGTCCTTCTTCGCTTCTCACTCTTCTCCTCCTCGCCCGTCGCCTCCCCCTATAAATATCTCGCCATTCCAAGCCATTCCGAACCAGGCACACACCACCAACACAAAAACATTTCTTGTCCCTCACACACATTCTTTAGCTACTGCATACTAGCTCTATATACGCTAGCATTCGCAGTTAGTGTTTGGATTGAACCAATGGCGGTGATGACCGAAGTGTCGACAGCCATTGGCGCGGCTCTCCGGAGCCCGGTCTCGTCCCCGGCGGCGGCGGTGAAAGAGAAGGACGCCGAGAAGCTGCGGTTCATCGAGGAGATGACCTCCAGCGTGGACTCCGTGCAGGAGCGCGTCCTTGCTGAGATCCTCGGCCGGAACGCCGACACGGAGTACCTTAAGAATTACGGCCTCGACGGCGCCACCGACCGCGCTACTTTCCGGGCCAAGGTGCCGGTGGTGTCGTACGACGATCTGCAGCCGTACATCCAGCGCATTGCCAATGGAGACCGCTCGCCCATCCTGTCGGCGCACCCCGTCTCCGAGTTCCTCACCAGCTCCGGCACGTCGGCCGGCGAGCGCAAGCTGATGCCCACCATTAAGGATGAGCTCGACCGCCGCCAGCTGCTCTACAGCCTCCTCATGCCAGTCATGAACCTGTAAGTTTACTATACCACTCATTGGTACACTGTAAATTTGACAACGCACACATAGAAGTACGGTTAGTAATTAATGGCCATGGTGCCTATTTGTATAGGTATGTCCCTGGGCTTGACAAGGGGAAGGGGCTCTACTTCCTCTTTGTGAAGTCGGAGACGAAGACGCCGGGCGGCCTGACGGCGCGGCCCGTCCTGACGAGCTACTACAAGAGCGACCACTTCAAGAACCGGCCGTACGACCCCTACCATAACTACACGAGCCCGACGGCGGCCATCCTCTGCGCGGACGCGTTCCAGAGCATGTACGCGCAGATGGTGTGCGGCCTGTGCCAGCGCCAAGACGTGCTGCGCCTCGGCGCCGTGTTCGCCTCCGGCCTCCTCCGGGCCATCCGCTTCCTCCAGCTCAACTGGGAGCAGCTCGCCGCCGACATCGAGGCCGGCGCGCTCACTCCACGCGTCACCGACCCGTCGGTGCGCGAGGCGGTCGCCGGCATCCTCCGGCCGGACCCCGAGCTCGCCCAGTTCGTCCGCGCCGAGTGCTCCAAGGGCGACTGGGCCGGCATCATCACGCGCATTTGGCCGAACACCAAGTACCTGGACGTCATAGTCACCGGCGCGATGGCGCAGTACATCCCGACCCTCCAGTACTACAGCGGCGGCCTGCCGATGGCGTGCACCATGTACGCGTCCTCCGAGTGCTACTTTGGCCTCAACCTCCGCCCGATGTGCGACCCGTCCGAGGTGTCCTACACCATCATGCCCAACATGGGCTACTTCGAGTTCTTCCCCGTGGACGAGACCGGCGCGGCGTCCGGCGACGCGAGCCAGCTCGTGGACCTCTCCCAAGTGGAGGCCGGGCGCGAGTACGAGCTGGTGATCACCACCTACGCCGGGCTGAACCGGTACCGCGTCGGCGACGTCCTCTGCGTGACGGGGTTCCACAACGCGGCCCCTCAGTTCCGGTTCGTGCGCCGCAAGAACGTTCTGCTGTCCATCGAGTCCGACAAGACCGACGAGGCCGAGCTTCAGCGCGCGGTGGAGCGCGCCTCCGCTCTGCTCCGCCCGCACGGCGCGTCCGTGGTGGAGTACACCAGCCACGCGTGCACCAAGCGCATCCCGGGGCACTACGTCATCTACTGGGAGCTACTGACCAAGGGACCCGGCTCCGGCGCCACGATGGACAGGGAGACGCTCGACAAGTGCTGCCTCGAGATGGAGGAGGCCCTGAACACGGTGTACAGGCAGAGCCGGGTCGCGGACGGCTCGATCGGGCCGCTCGAGATCCGGGTCGTCCGACCCGGCACCTTCGAGGAGCTCATGGACTACGCCATCTCCCGCGGCGCGTCCATCAACCAGTACAAGGTGCCCCGGTGCGTGACCTTCCCGCCCATCATCGAGCTGCTCGACTCGCGCGTCGTGTCCAGCCACTTCAGCCCCGACCTGCCGCACTGGACCCCGGCCCGGCGGTCCGACTAGACCGCAGAGGAACGCTCACCTTAGACCGGAGATTGCTGCACCTTGGACCTTGCTCGCAGAAGTAGAATGCCTCCAACTAAATATTTGTTAATTTTGGATTTTTCATGAGAGTACCTCTGATGTGAGGAGATTGATGTAAGAGGCTACCACTAGTAGTAAAGTGAAATCGTACGAGTTCTCTGCACAAGATCTTGTTCCAATTATTGGTCACGAGCTGGACAACTTTCGACACTAGAGACCACTGTTTTTCCTGATTTCTCCTGCGTTAAGCCTTTCCATTTTAGGTGAGCCAATTCATTGAAGGGCTTCGTGTGAGGTGGTTGTTGATGCTACGTTGGAAATTGGAGCGGGAGGGGTAGAACTGCGGCATTATTAGCTCATCACACATGCCTTCATCTTCTCGCCATCAACTACTACCGCTTCAAGGGCATTTTACTATAGTCCTTTAAATTGTTGATGCAAGTGTCTAGCTGGAGTAACTGTGTGAAATTCTTCCATCTGTGATGCTGAAAATTGATTAGACTAATCAGACTAACTTAGGGGGTGATCGGAATAGCGATGACTTTTGACTTTTGCTGAAAAAACACTGTAGCTGACTGAAAAAATACTGTAGCTAAGTTGGTTTATTAATTATAATTAAATATAAAAAAATCAAAAACGAAAAAACAAAAAAACAAAAAAAAGTATAAGTAAATTTTTTAAAAAAACGAAAAATAAATTTATCTTAGCAGTCTTGTATCTACGATGCGCCATGATGAAATAATCGCCAACGCTAGCGATTGTGGAAGCCGTTTTGATCGGCGCCTTAAAAAAGTGTAATGCTAAATCGTGCCAGACCGAAGCACGATCCTGCACATTGCTAGGTCGTCAGGTCATGGCTACAAATGGACCAACATACTTTCATGACTGTACAGTAATGCTTTTGTGTTTCCTTTGCTCGCTTTCCACTCTTCTTTTCTCACCCAAAGCCATGCCAAAAGGAAAGGCCGTTTCTTGTTCTTCACATTGTAAGTTCTGCAAAGTGTTTCGAAGACTCCTTCAGCTCGTACTCTTGGTTCAACGTTTGCCTCAAAGACGTGCGTTGAGCAATACACTTGTGATGGTGGCATTTTCCCAGAATTTTAGGCATTTGTGAAGCCTACCTACTTTGTGTCGGTAATTTCCAACTCCACGACAATATTGCAACCGATCCATATCCTACTAGTAAACATGCCCGAGCCTTCGACCCCTCGGTGCGTGCCTCCCACCGATCCATATCACACTATCACGGTCGCTGCCACGAAATCTTTGACTCCGCGCGCACCAGACGAGACGACGCGGTAAGATCCGCTCATTCTTTCTCCGCAGTAAAAGCGACCCCCAGTTCGTAACCCAAGCCACACGTCCAGGTCAGCCCGCCCCCCCGCCTGCACAAGCGCAGATCACGCGCGCGCGGTTTGGCCGCGTCGCGTTGGAGTTTGGATGGATTCCACAATAGCGGCAGGTCAAAACGCGCGCGCCTTTCTACCTTCCGGTCCGGGACCGAGAGTCCAAAGGCGGGAATCGTGGCCCGCCCGAGACACAGATGCAGGTTTCCCTGCCGGGGGTCCCGCGAGCTGCTTTCCTGCGCGCGGCCGCCCCTCGAGTGGGGCATGCAGGAGCAGCACGTTAGGAGGTGGAAGCTTGTTTTGGTTGCGTACGTCCACGGCCAAGTATGCCATTGGGTCCGTGCCTCGGCTTGCCCGGTAGCCTGCATGGCTGCGCCCCCTGCGCGTCCGCCTACCTCTCCGCCGAGGCATGCTATGGTGTTGGCGCCGACAGGGCGTGACAGAGCCCTGACAGCTCATCGTCGACGAGCCTGAGAAGCCGCCCAGGGCTCTGCCCCTGATCTGGGGTTGTGCCGTCGTGGCTGCAGGAGAGATGAGATTTTCTATGACCACGACGTCAGCCGTGCCACGATGCAGCTGCTTTTGACCATTGTGGTCTGCCTGCGCTTGGCCTGGCTTGACATGCAATAGTTGACTCGTGAATGTTTAGTGAGTTGCAGTCGGAGAAACAGATACCGGTGCGGTATGGATTAGGATTGTCAGTCACATCAACTATATTTGTTAAGGGGGGGGGGGGTGCTAAGCCTACCGTTGAGTCCTACCCTCTCCATTTGCATTTACTTATAATCGTTGACTTTGACTGAGCATGTTTTGGTGTACAATAATTTTTAAAAATATCTAATTATATAAAATAAAAGTGGTATTATTATATTTGTGAGCAAAAGTAGTTTACTAATATTCTACATTTAGATCTATTTACTTTTGCGTTGCTTAAAAAGTAAAGGCCAAAGCCTGATCAGTCAAAATCAACTAAACTCAAACGAACGGAGTAAAAATGTAGTCACATGTACTAATTTTTTTTCCTGAGTATTCAACACCCTTTCACTCTAATAGCTACAAAATTATAAAGATAGAAATAAGAAACCAACACCAAATAAGCAAAAGAAACATCTGAAATTTTAAGAAAAAATAAGAGATCCAAATATGTGACTATGGTATTTTCGAAATCAGAACTACCTTTGTTGTAACTATGGTATTTTCGAAAATGGAAAGGACCTCTGTTATAACTGCGGTACTTTCTTTTCTCGATGAACAGTAAAATCAGTCCAAGTTCAAAAACTAAAATTGATGGATTTTTTTATATGTAGATCCAAATAATATGAAATTTTGCACAAATCTTCTCTAGGATCTTGTGAACTTATTCCAATAAACGATCATGAAAATCATTATCAAAATTGAGATCTTTTTCAGTTTGTTAAAAGATTGCATTAAAACTGAACCAAAACCCCAAATGTTGAATACAATTTGCTCGTGGGTAGATAATGACCAGTATGGCTCTAAATATATTTTCACATATCACAGCAAGTTAAAATATCAAAGAACACGACCCAAAAACCCTTAAAATAAGAAATCACTCGATAATGCCAAAATTAAGTAAAACCGGGTTTCTTCGTGAACTTATTATCAAAGTGTCTAAAAATAGAAGATTAATTTTCAGAAGTTATCTTCATCTCAATCATGTTCTTGACACAACAAGATCAAGAATAAGAAAGAGGAGATATCAAAACCAACTGAAACAAGTGCAAGTCAATCAAAACAAGGAATTTATATGATGATCATCAAATATTGATATATTGCCACTTGAAGAGATATGTTTTATAGCCACTCCATCTTGAAAAAATAAAGAGCACCCAAGGTATTCGCTCTTAACCCTAATCCTAAGCCTAAAGAAGAGAGCATAAGAGATAGGTTGGACGGTTAGCCTAATGTCTCCGTCCCAACCACTTAAATAGGTGGGCAACCAGTTACACTAAGTTCTTAATGGATCCTATCCACTAACATAATAGGGAAAGCGTTAACCCCCCACATGGGTTTTAACTTACATATTTCACTTATGCACGTTTTTAAAGCACATAAACCCAAATCTATTAAGTCCTTTGACTTGATCCGTCTCGATCAAATCAGCTTCACCTTGACCTAAACTACTCTCAAAATGCATCGTCCACACGTCACGGTTTTGATCCAAGGTGGTTTTCAGTATTTTGACAAAACTACCAAAATACCTCTCGTTGACCCGGTCATAACCATCCTTTGTAAGCAATCGCCATGCTTGTCACGTGTATATGCACCATTAGCTTATCACGTGTTGCCATGTCTCTCCCATCTCGGTTTCACGAACCATGGCTCGCTTGTACCATTCAAAGCCTCAGTGTGCCATTATGCCATTCGAACTCGCCTTTAATAATTCTCATCTTTCTAATGCCATGCTTGAGCTTACCGTCTCATTTGGTATCCTCGATTGTTCTAGTCCTCAACTCCTCCATGAGCCTAGTTCCAATCTGCACCGTTGACCACATTTGACTTTAAACGATCCTGCACAGTCAAAGATAAATAAATCATTTTCAGGCACAAATTCTTCACAATTTTACCCACGTAAGTCAAAACATGCATCATGTAATATTTAACCGAATGACCCATATCATCCAAACTCAATCCTAACTCAATTCCCAAAACCCTATTTTTCTAGAAAAATCGGTAGTAATGCTCGCAACATGCCGGTATACCTCACTGCGGTACTACTGCTCTCCTGACCGGTACTTCCGCTCCTTACAAACCCGAACCGGACCTCTTTGGAAAAAAACATACTGCTGCTTCATTGATACTATCGTCTTGCGCTACTACCGCGCCCATACGTGCGGTACTTCTGATTTTTTTTGGGACTTCTAGAAAACAGCCTAAATCAAATACAATCTTTGTAAAAACCACTTTACCACTTCATGAAACATGCAATGGTTTATCACAATGCTATTTTGGACATTCTCACATGATGCTTCACATAGCTAATGCGTGGAGATTGGATTATTGGAACAGCTAAACAGGGGAGGTCTTCACAAGCTATGCTAATCGGATATGCTTGTGAGAATGATGAATTGCTGACTACAGACTACATTTTGCATTTATGTACTGGGGGTCTAATGTTTAGTACGTAGGAAACATGCACGATTGCCTCCTAGAAGCAAGCCAGATCCTGAGATTTTGGTAAAGAATGGAGCGGAACACGGCTGTACTAGCAAGTGCCAGGGTGCTGGAGCTGGACATGAACGCGTGCAGGCAGGCGCTGCTGTAACTGTTCCCGAAGGGCGAAAAAGTTTCACGTGCCGTTGCCCGTTCGCAAAGCGACGCACACAAGCCGACGACGCACGAAGGAGAACCCGCCCGCCCGTAGCGTGGGGCCGTGCGCGGCGATCGACATCCTCGCCCTGCCTCCTCGTCTTGGGCTCGCTCCTCCCGTGTTCCCCTCGTACGCAACCCAAATGGTCGCCAGCTTTTTTACTCCTGTCCTCGTGGCGGCCAACTGGACCTGACCTAGTACATGTGTGGTGTCCTCTCTGCATTGCCATCTTTTTTCTTTTTTTTTGAGAGGACTGGATGCCCCATGCCACTGATGAGTGATGGCTCCATTTTTTTTTTAGGACTGATGACTCCATCCAAATCACCATCACAAACTCTTGCATGGGCCAATTCTGTAGGGCCCATGCACCGTCAGCAAATTGGCCCAGCACCGTTACATCACAAATAAGGACCAACTTCACTGCAACTGGTCTGGCCTGCGTACACAGCCTGGGCCGTCTTGCAAGGCTTATCCTTGTTAGGTTGGGTATTACGTGGCACCATCACTATCAGTCTACCACACGATTCCTCCCCTTACACGGCCGTTCGATGACGATCCAACGGCGAGTATCCCTCGTTAACCTTTGTCCCCAAGAGGATTACGTTCCATCCGAGCCCGTCCCTGCCCTAATCCCCCACCTCCGATCTCTCCGCTCCCACCGCCTCGCCTCGACGCGCCCCGTTCGCCGCCGCCTGCCGGCAAGGATTCCTCTCCGCCGTAGCCTCCACACGGTATTCTCTTGCGCGCTACCCCCTCAACCGCCTTTAGCGATTAATATTCTAGTCAGATTCGCTGCTGCTCCTTCTACTGCGTTCTGGATTAACTCGTGGTATCTAGAGAGCATCCTCCGATCCTCGTAGTTTTAGATAACTACCTTGGAAAGTTCGAGTCTTTTTATTTAGCGCAATTTCGTGCCCTTGAGTGACTGAGAATTCGAATTCTTGTGTATAAAGATAGAAGGATGACATCACTGGCAGCGTATGATTGTTTGTAATCGAATTGGATTTATCTTCGTTGGTGTTGCAGTATAGGATTAATTTGGGGATCCACAGAGGTGCCGTTTGTAGGATTTAACTCATTGTGTTTAGATGGGGGGGGGGGGGGGGGTAGAAGAAATTTTGGATGCCTAATTTGGTCCCTGCACTCGTACTATGTCTGGATGGAAAATACATAATTTTGCAATCTTTTTGAGCATCAGACTCTTCCTCTTTGTTCTTAACAGGTGATGCCGATGCCGAATTAACTCTAAAATGTTACCACAGTTCGGTAAAAGGGGGAATATGTTATTTTCCTCCACTGCCAAAACCAGAAATTATGAAGAGTGAAAACGTATCAAGGGGGGTTGGTGTGGTTGTCACCTTTTATTATTGTGATTACCATCAGTTAGGATTTGTCACATGATTTTTCCAATGGATACTCACTATGAGTACATCTCGGAGAAGCCGAACAGGATCTTAGTGTTTCTTTTGGGTACCATATTCGTTCTGAACTTTCCCCCTTTTTCTTGGTCTTTACTGGACTTCTATTTGTACTTTGTAGTGTGGTATTTGTGACTTCTATATTTTGTTAACGCTTTCTATTTCAAACTGACAATACATTCTGCAGACAGCAATACAACATACTACTTATGCATGATTAATACCTCTGCCATAACTCATAAAACTTAGCGCATTTTAGTTGTTCGGATCTAATCTTGTATCTCTTACAGGTTGTCGTTGTTTCGGTTGCAAAATGGCGACGGAAGCTACTTTTCACATTTCTGGTGGTTCTGAGTCAACAACAATGCCACTGCTAGAACAGCTTGCTGAAGTATTTGGCAAGCTGAAAGCCCACACAGAAGCATCCCTACAATTGCAAAGTGGCATGCAGTGGGAACATATCAAAGCACATTTCCTGAACCTTGAGAAGTCGTACAGAAGCAAGTTTGATGAACTGGAAGAGAAGCAGAAGGCATTAGAAGAAAGGAAAGCTGAAGATCGTAGGCTGATTGCAGAGAAAGAGGCAAATGTTTCCACAAAAGAGCGTGCTTCTGTGAACCAGATTCAGGAGCTAAGGGATGTTGCTGTCTCTGCCCTAGCAGAGGTGCGCCAAAAATATACGGTGGAGCTTGCTGAGATAGTTGATGCCAATGGAAGCAAAAAGGTAAGAACCTCAATCAACGACACCAATGCATCTCATGCTTCAGAGGAGAATACCCCTGCTAATGGGTTGGGCGAGCCATCTGAAGCTTCACCTGTTGAGGTTAAGCCGCGTCCTGTATTGAAGCAACTATGCGAGCAAATGGACACAAAAGGCCTTCTGAAATTTCTTTCAGAAAATTGGAAAAAGCTTGCTAGCCTTCGTGATGAACTTTCTGTTGCACTAAGATGTGCAACTGACCCTGCCCGCTTCGTGCTTGATTCCTTGGAGGGTTTCTTCCCATCAGACCAAACTAATCCACCTGGGAATAAATATAACACCCTTCAGGGCCAGCGCAGAAGCTGTATTGTTTTGATGGAAGCTATAGCACATTCACTAGGAATTAAGGAGCCGGGTGGCAACCACCCTTGGAGCTCTGAAATTAAGGTGCAAGCCAAGGCGATTGCCGAAGAATGGAAGAGTAAGTTAGCTGAGGTTGACCTAGATGCTTCTAATGGCTACTCATTGGAAGCACAGGCATTCCTGCAGCTTGTTACAACATTTAATGTTGATTCGGTGCTTGACGAAGATGAACTATGCAAGATCGTAGTTGCCGTCTCTCGTCGCAAGCAGACTGCTGAGCTTTGTCGCTCTCTTGGTCTGAATGAGAGAATACCAGGTTGGTATCCACTCAGAATGCCACAAGGTGTTCTCATCCCTTAATTTGCCAGGCTGGTGCCGTTCATGATTTATTGCTAAGCCTCACAACCTTCTAGGAAATGAAAACCTTATTTACTGATTTGTAAAAAACATTGGAGTTCTGTATAAAGTGATATTTTATGATCCTAGTGTTGACGTTTTGTTTCTGCAGGTATTATCAAGGAGTTGGTTAAGAGGCACAGACAAATTGATGCAGTTCAATTCATACAGACTTTTGGGCTTTCCGAGAGCTTTCCTCCTGCACCTCTGTTGAAGGCATATGTAGATGAGCTAAAAGACTCACTTGACATTAATGGGGATGCCAATGCGACTTCTTTAAAGGTCTGCTCTTTTTACCATCTTTTGAGATGTTGATGATTGCCTAATGCCTATTAATAGGTCACAATCATCAATTTACACTTGTTGGTTTGGGAGTTTATTGATTCACTGTAAAGATACTATTCTTTCTTTTCTTGCTTTAAGGATTGTTCACGTTTATGTATCATGTTGTACTTATTATGCATTAGCTATTTATGAGTCATTTAAATTGAGAAGTCATTGTTGAGAAGTTTATTATATCGAGAGCCCTTTAGCCCCTACTTCCCTAGTCTTTCAAGGCAGATGGAAAATTACTTTCAAAATCTGCTGCTTGGTGCTGCTGTCTGTGAACGATACATCACATGAATTGTTAGGTTGTAGCACTCAACTGCCTCTTGCCCCCTGAAATTCCAGAGTACTGAACATGGTGGATTATTGTATATTGCTTTCCGTACTTGAATAGTTTCTTGTTTAGTTTTTTAATCATCTTTGCTAGTTTACATTTATGTTTATAAATGAGCATTTTTGAGCTAATTGTGTTATAACTCCTTACATCCATTTGCAGGATGGCCCAAAGACTCGGGAGTTACTTGCGTTGAGGGCTGTAATAAAGTGCATCGAAGAGTATAAGCTTCAGAAGGACTGTCCACTTGGACCTCTCCAAAAGCGTGTCGCTGAGCTAAAATCTAAGGGTGAGAAAAGGCCAGCAGTTGAAGCTGGGCGCGCTAATGCAAAGAAGCCACGATCCGCTGGCATTTCAGCTCCTCGCAGGCCTACCAGTTCTGTTGGTTCAGCTCCTCGCAGACCTGCAGTTTCGGTTGGTACCTGGCAGCGTGCTCCTCCACCAATGCCCTCCTATCCTGATAGATATGGAGTTGCCGCCGACAGATACAATTACACCCCACCTGCCACTGCATATGATGCATCTCCCTATGCTTCTTACGGCGAACAGTACAGTGCCCCGAAACCATACCAGTACAACCCAGGATCATTAGGTTCTGCATCATACAATTCAATTCAGTATAAAGTTGCTTATGGCGGTCCTGGTGCCCAGCCAACTGCAGGCAGCTACTCAACTTACATCACCAGCGCAGCAGGGCAGCCTGCTCCGAGCAGCTATGCGAGTTATGCAGGATCTGGTTATCATCACCCTTCCCAACAACCATAGATGTAACTTGGAATGCTACGCCGGTTATGCTAATGGTGTACTGCATAATATGATTACCAATCTCTCTCTCAAACCCGGTTGTAACTTTTTTTTTTTTTTGCTCATCCTCTAGTGGATTTTTTAGCTAAAACTGCTGTAGTTTTCAACGCTGTGTGAGGTGTCAGTCGGATTATAAAGAGATTATTATCGTGCTACATGCATCCAGTATCTACATTACTTCTTGCTTGGCTTGTACGTAACCTGTATGAATGCTCTCTATGTTCGGTCTCCTGTGGCTAACAAGTCAACTGGCACCTGTTCGCTGTTGCGCTCCGAGTTGCAGTTTTTTTTTCATAAATGGGAAACTTTTAAAATTTACACCTGATTTTCGTGGAAATTTCAACTTTGTTGTATTTTCGCAGGATATACCCCCGTCTTAAAATACATGCACCTTCAGTGCAAAGCTTTCGAAACACTTTGCATAGCTTACAATCTTCCATGAAAAAAAGAGAGCAAGTACCGAACGGTATATTGTTCGGAGGACTTTTGACGATATAGAGTGTACCTTGTCATCGGCCGCCACGCCGCTCCAAACAGCTCCATGCGTCTCCTCTGCTGTCCCCCGCTCTCTCCACTACCACATGCGGCCTATGGCGCCGTCGATGCCTCGCTGTGCGGCCCCCCTGATCCCTCCCTGTCGTACTACCTACACAACCTAATTGTCACAGCCACCGTTGCCACCGCTCTTCGGTTCCACCACCGCCCTCCTACCCCGCCCATCGCTGCTGCCTCCCCCGAACTCCTTCTATGCTGGAGGTAAGGATGAACTCGTAGCGGGGAAGTCAGATTTTTCTCCCCCGACGTCAGATCCGACGGTAACGCCTTTCCAGGTCATCAGTCTAGTGCATGGTGGTACCCATGGTGGAGAGTTAAGGGATAGCGGCGACGAGGGAGAAAGAACGAGAGGGAGTGGGGGAGAAAGAAGGGGAGCGGGAGAGAGGCTACGGAAGCGGAGCGGCCAATAAAATATCCCATTAAAAGCTTTAAGATTTGTACGATTTTAGATCGAACGATTGTCGGCTATCTTGTCCAAAGGCAAACATCAACATTCGTTAGCATTTCTCAAAAAAAAAAAACTCATTTTGCAGCAGGCACAAGCTATGCTGAACGTCGTGGTGAACTGAGCCACACGCACACCAGAGATCCACGTGGGGCCCACCCGCACGCAGCTCCCTCTCCCCGTCGTGCTCACTGCTCAGCAGCTCGTCAACGCCTCCTCTTCCACACTCCAATCTCTCACTAGAAAAATAAAAGCCCCGACTTAACACACACAAAACACAGTTTCGCACCCTATCCAATCTCATGCCTAAGCTTCTGACCGCTGGGGCCCCATGTGCGTGTACCCCACTGTCAGCTAGAACCAGGAAGCAACTTCCACCCACTGACATGCGGGATCAACGAGGCCATCACCACCGGGTACCAATAATGACCTACGGGAACGGGCCCGCGAGGACGCCGACAATTACGATACTACCCCTCCCCCCTTCCTCTAATGGGACCTCCTCCAATTAGTCATCGCCTCCGCCTCGGCCCCCTCGGCACGACAGCCTCCACGGCTCCACCCTTCATTCCCCGCGCGGCGCGACCATGGCGATCCGCCGCTGGAGTCCTCGGTTCGGATCGCTTCCGGCCCTCGCCGCCGTCGTTCTCCTCCTCGCCGCTGCCGCCGGATCCCCCGATCCACGGGCCCCCGCGCTGGTGCTCCCGCTCAAGCTCTCCTACCCCAACGCCAGCCGGCTCGCCAAGGCCCGGCGCGGGCTCGACGACGGAGCCCACCCCAACGCCCGCATGCGCCTTCACGACGATCTTCTCACCAACGGGTCGGTACAGCTCGGGATTTTTTTCGTTTTTCCCCCAATTTTTTTTGGATTTTCTATTGGATCTGAGGCGGGGAGGTTGGTGCTTGTTTTCGAATCGGTTAGGTATTACACGACGAGGCTGTACATCGGGACGCCGCCGCAGGAGTTCGCCCTGATCGTGGACTCCGGAAGCACCGTTACCTACGTGCCCTGCTCCACCTGCGAGCAGTGCGGCAACCACCAGGTGGGGCTTGATTCCTGTGCTTCTCTGTTCAGCTACCGGTTTGAAACTCCTTGTGATGGTTAGACTAATTAGGATGGTCGCACGCATAGATATGTGATGCCCACATGTGAAACTGTAGCTGGACCCTTCAAGTTAGCTAATTGACTGTGATTATGCGGCCGATATGGGTTTTTGGTGCTACTTGGCACAAATCGATATGTAGGGAGTCTAATTATCATAAAATCCACATTTCCATTTGAAGATTGATTAGGGAGTTCCAGTTTAGTTATGTGATGCGGATGAAGTGTAAGGTGGACTGAGGGCGTCTCTTCTATCCGCAGGGAATACTAAAACCGAGGTGCCACAATTTATATGCCTTTTCGAAATGGCGAATGACTCAAATAAATTTAATGGTCATTGGTCAACACTGCTCAATGAATACCATGCCAATCTTGGTCACAACCAACAAAAATTGCCATTTGTTTGGTAGGCATCATTTTAGCCAAATTTTGCTCCATTAGATTCCAAACCATTGGCTTTGGTTTTGATCATCATCAAGTGTTAGCTAACTCTCCTTAATTTTCTTTCTATGTCAAGTGGGTCCCATGTCTCTTGCCAACAATTGGCAGGTGTTTGCTTTGGTCATGCCAATGTGTTAGTAGTGCCAATAATTTGGCTTGGTACTTGTTTGGACACTGACCAAACCGATCCTCAGTTCCAGATGTAGTATTCCTCTGCCATTGTGAGTTTAATACATGCTATCATTATCTGAATATAGAAGCTTACAATTCACATAAAAATACATCTCTACACAATGAAAAAAATGATTTCCATCCTTTAACGTCTTTCTAGCACATGCTCAGATTTCTTTTGTGCCACTGTTTTCATGGCTAGTGTTGGGGGAGTGGCCCCTACCGGGGCCCAGTCGGCCCATTGCACAAATAGGCCAGTGGCCGGCCTAGCAGAATCAGCAGGCGGGGGACAATACCATATTTACCCCTCCATATGTAGACCCAGATAGGGGTATTCATGTAATGTTAAGCTGGATGAAATGACATACTCACCCCTGTAAGTGTAGGCCCAAACAGAGTCATTTGTGTAATTCACCCCCCTCATGAGTATAAATATATGCCTCTAAGCACGATGAGGGGGGACGACTTAGTTTTTGAGAAAAGACACCTATGTATAGAGGTGTAAACGGGGCGGGGCGGGGCGGGGGAAGCCTCTGCGGCCCGCCCGCCCGCAACCCGCCCCGCCCGCCCGTTTAGCCAGCGGGAGATTGCCTCGTCCCGATCCCCTCATGGATCCGACTCACACTGGTCCTCATGGGATTAAAAAATTAAATTTATTGTTTAAAAATAAAATTTTGATTTTATTTATTAATTTATAATTACTTAAGCATATTATTTTTAAAAATATAGCTTCAAAATATATATTCTAACATATAAATTCAAGTTTTAGTCTAAATATACAAGAAAAGAATACAATCTCTTATATTAAAAATAATAATCTATTATTAAATATATTTATTTTTATTTTTATCTGTCCCAGTGGAGACACTGCATGGCGAGGATGACCCCGTCCCCGCCCTTAGCTTCGGGGCCTCGCCCGCTTCCCCATGGGGATATTACCCCGGCCCGCCCCACGGGGATATTCCCATGGGCCCGCCATGGGAAATTGCCACCCCTACCTATGTAGTAATGCTAAGCTAGGTGAAATGACATGCTCACCCCTGTAAGTGTAGGCCCAAACAGAGTCATTTGTGTAATTCACCCCCCTCATGAGTATAAATATATGCCTCTAATCACCATGAGGGGGACAACTCAGTTTTTGAGAAAAGACATCTATATTCTAGACAAGGCATGCTCCACACATTTCCACGGCATCTAAGCATGGTTATTGAGACGTCGCTATATCAGCAATATATCGTCACCATATCTAAGCATGGAGCTGTGTCGATCTGGCCTCTCCGCCGCTGTCATCTCTGGATCCGATGCTCTTCGCCCGAATCCAGACGCCAGCCAGCCTTCTTGCAAGCCACCGCCGCCGTAGGCTCCCGCCTCTCACTGCGACGACGAGCTCAGGGGAGACCGGATCCGTATTCACCAGCTGGGATCTGACAATCCCCATTGCTACCAGCCTCTGCACGCCCGGACACCGGTGGCAACCTCCTCTTTGCGCCCAGCCTGCTGCTGCCGACCTCCTCTCCGGAGTTGAGAAGGGAGGCGTACGGCCGCGAGGGAGGTAGGGTGGAGGAGGAAGGGGCGGGCGACGCTAGCACTGCCCTTGGCACTGGCGGTCGCGTGGGAGGCAGAAACAGCGACGGGATGTGGTCGCTGGCGGTCCTCACCGGCGCTAGGGACGACGTCGGCGAAGAGGAAGGGGTCGCGCGCGGAGGGGTTGGGGTGGTGGCGGCAGCTAGGGAGGAGAAAGGGAGTGGAGGAGGCTAGGGTTAGATTTATATAGGATTTGAGGATTTGATCTAGAACGTTGGATCTCCATCGGATGGTCTAAAATCTGACTAATTTTCTTGAACATTGGTTATAAGATTTGGTGACTCGATTTGGAACGTTGGATCTCCATTGGATGGTCTAAAATCTGACTAATTTTCATTGACCACGCTGCAGAAGGTGGTATGGCGTCAACACACCACACGCCATAAGCGATATGTTGTGTGAAGGTGGTGAGTCGCTGCACCTTGCTGCCTTAATAACCATGCATCTAAGTCTCCGAGGAACTCCTCCGTGGTCTTCCCGGGAGCCTCCATTACTCACTGTTGGTCTGTAACTACAACAGCTAGCCAGAAGACTGTTGTCTTGTATAACCCGAGTAGTTTGGAAATTTTCCATTGGTAATGTGATGTCAGCCAACTTATGGTGGTGTAAGTGAAATTAGAATAAACACTGAAGACACTGAAGTCTTGTTGCTAGCTGGATGGGTGTCAGCCAGCATCTTATGTAAAGAAGCACTGAAGACAAACATACTTGCCTTTTGTGACTACTGTTGGTAAATAGTATAGTTTCAACTGAACTGAATGCCCTAATCAGATTCATAAAAGAAACCTAAATTATTCTTTTTTGGCTTGCTGAAGTCCTCTTGATGCATCTCTGTCAATCTAATGATGGTTTGTGATTTATCCAGATGTCATTGTTGCTGTATCGTCACCTTTACTTATTCAGTCTTGTGTTTTGCTGAGTGAATCACCTAGCATCCATGAGGACACATTTAAAGTACTATTGTTAAGACGATTTTATTTCTTCTAATGTATCTTAAAAAAGTGGAACAACCATACAGCATGGATTTCTCTATTGTGATGCATTTTATATTTCAAAATACATAAAGATGTGCATGCTACCATACACAACATGTTATGGAGGAAGAAATAGCACTGTATTGATCTAGGAGATACTGCTACTGCTGCTTGTAATTTTCTGTTTTAGTTACATGGAATTAACTTCCTGTAATATGCACTGAAGTTTGGCTTGATGTAGGATCCAAGATTTCAGCCTGATCTCTCCAGTACATATTCACCAGTAAAATGCAATGTTGATTGCACTTGTGATAACGACAAGAATCAATGCACTTACGAGAGGCAGTATGCTGAAATGAGCTCCAGCAGTGGGGTGCTTGGTGAGGACATTGTCTCATTTGGCAGAGATAGTGAACTTAAGCCACAGCGTGCTGTTTTTGGCTGTGAAAATTCTGAAACTGGAGATTTGTTCAGCCAGCATGCTGATGGCATAATGGGGCTGGGCCGTGGTCAACTTAGCATAATGGATCAGCTTGTTGATAAGAGTGTCATAAGTGATTCGTTCTCTCTGTGCTATGGTGGAATGGATATTGGTGGTGGTGCTATGGTACTTGGTGGAATGCCTGCTCCTCCTGACATGGTTTTCTCACGTTCAGACCCTGTTCGCAGGTACTATTAGTAGTTCTGCACACCAACAGGGGATTTTTGTTCTTGTTTTTGGAGAATGGGTTTTTTTTGGGGGGAGGGGTCTTCTATTGTGCTTTTAATACATCTCCTTATTAATTAATTTTGGAATGGCAACAGCCCATATTACAACATTGAGTTGAAGGAGATACATGTTGCTGGAAAGGCATTGCGGCTAGACCGTAGGATCTTCGACAGCAAACATGGGACTGTCTTGGATAGTGGAACAACGTATGCATACCTGCCAGAACAAGCTTTTGTAGCTTTCAAAGATGCTGTAAGTTATGAAATGATTTATCGCCGACCTCCATTCCATTTTTCAATTGCTTTTACCATTTGGTAGGATCTTTGTTCTGTTATAGTTATGCGCCCTTTATATAGAATATATTTGCTTGGATTCATGCTTTTGCAATTTATCATGTCAAAAAGATGGGATCTGTTTAGCTTCAGATGCTAATGAGGAATTAAATGGCACACCTGCCATTTTGTAACTTTTGAGCCTTGCATAAAGGAAGTTAACCATCTTGATGACTACTAAGTGAGTGTCTAGTGCTTTTGATAAAGGGTGCATTACTCCTACTTTGGCACCATCTGCTTTTATATGCCTACTAGACTATCTGTTTGTCACCTTTTCTCCTTCCATTCTCCTGGTTGTTGCTTTGCAATTTTTTTTCTAGCTTACAAGGAACACCGGCGCACTTGTGCACAGATATTTCATTTTGTTGCTATATGTCAGGGAAGCTAAGTGTTTTTATGTTGGTCCTACATCAACTTTTTTGCGAATGAACTACGGGTGGTTCTGCTGCTGGAAAAGTATGACATAATTACTATGTTCTCGTTAATAGGTGACAAGCAAAGTACATCCTCTCAAGAAAATTCGTGGCCCTGACCCAAACTACAAGGACATCTGCTTTGCAGGTGCTGGAAGGTGATTTTCTCGTGATAATAACAAATTCTTTCATTCTCAACATTCTTCTAATGTTCTCTGTAATATTCATATGGAACTTTAATATTTATCATTTTATTTTCAGGAACGTCTCCCAACTATCAGAGGTATTTCCAGATGTTGACATGGTATTTGGAAATGGACAGAAGCTCTCACTTTCACCTGAAAATTATTTATTCCGGGTACGAGAAATTGCGAAATTGGACCTTTTTTAATGAATTAAGATTAACATTTGCTTACTCTGCCTGTTGGTGTTGTCTGCTGATGTTGTGTCTGCTCTCCAATTTTGAAATAAAGCACTCCAAAGTTGAAGGGGCTTATTGCTTGGGTGTGTTCCAAAATGGGAAAGATCCAACAACACTATTAGGGGGTAAGACACTCTACTTCAGGAGGAACTTCGAGAATATTTGCATTACACTCCCTCAACACTCCTTATCCTAAGTAGGCTATGCATCATTTTGTTTCTAGTGTGTCTCTGCTCTACCACTTTCCGTATTTTATTGGATGGTACAGAGTGAACTTCTGTTTGGTGTATTGGCTTATCAAATGCACAAGCTTAATAGATTTGTGCACTAACATTACAATTGAAAAATATTTGATGCCATCCATAGATAACACTTTTTGATTTTTTTTACTTTCATTACATATAAAATAGTGCTAGTATATGCTGAATGATATAAAGGATATGCACCTGTATTCTGACCAGCTTATGCACTTGCATTTACTGGGAATGTGATTAGAAAATTGAATGGCTGACTTGGAAGAAATGTTTAACATATTGTACCCTTATTTTTTCAGTTACATATGTTCTCCTAATTTGAACTTCTTGAGATGGTTGATTAATTACAATTTGAGGCTTTGACATTGTTGTCACGGCGGAGTCGGCGACCACGGCGAGCAAGGGGCGCTTGGACGCCTAGGCGACGCCTAGGCAAGTCGCCGCCCGTAACCAGCTAGAGCGTAGAGGCGAGCAAAAAGTTTGCCAGGACTCAGGAGCGAGCCAACCTAGCATCTCTGTCTCCGTAACCGCCCGTAAATAGCCAAAGACTGTAACCGGATCTAACTCCCGCCGACTCTCCCGCAGCATCTCTGCCTCCCCCCGCCGCCTCCTCCGGTGGTCCGGCCCTCCCCCCGCCGCCTCCTCCGGCCCTCCCCCCACCGCCTCCTCCGGTCCTCTCCTCGCCGCCTCCTCCCCCCGTTGCCTCCTCTCCCAGGTGCATCCCCCCTCCCCGCCGCCTCCTCCCCCTGCCACCTCCTCCTCCCCCCGCGGCCTCCTCCCCCCAGTCGCGGCCTCCTCTCTCCTTGCCGCTTCCTCCCCCCGCAGCCTCCCCCCCCTCCCCAAGCCGAGGCGAGCGTGCATGGCGTCCCCTCCATGCCGCCTGGATGCCAAGACGTCACCTTGACAACCATGCTCGCTTTGAGCTGACTGTCACACTCAGTATAGCTTTTTTTCATCATTATAGCAGTTTTTTACCTCACTTAGTCAAGTCAATAGTCTACTTGTGCAAATATGAAATTTGTAGCATAAAACCTGATGACCATAGATGCACAACCTTACCCTCCTTTTATAAATAAGAATGCATAAATCCCTATTTTGTCAAATAAAACGAACAGGTCATTATTTGTCTCAAGTTACTAGTTGTTCACAAAGAAACCAAAAACAGGCAACCATAAGAGTCTCATTGTTCCAGATTTCAGCCAACTTAGAGCCATGTGTTTATGGAGTAATAATCAGGCAAAAGTTGACCCTACAGATGAAGTTTTCTCTGTATTTTTTTGTTTCCAATAGAATAGAGCTTAACTGTTCGTTTATCAATGTATTAGTATATCGTTTTATTCTCTTGTCTATCACCGTTTTGTCTGAAGTGATAAGGATCCTTTGATTCTCTCAAAAGTCAAAGTAAAGCAATATTTATAGATATGTCTATTTGTACGTATCATGAATTTTTAAGCTTGATGGTATTTAAATCAATATGAACATTCTAAAATAAAAATAAAAAACTCGACCTGCCGGGGGGAAGAAACCCCCCGGGCATTTTTGCTTAAGAAGAAGATCCTCTTACGCAGATCGAAAAACCCCCGAACCCCTGCCCTCACCCATACACAGCGGCATCAGCCCTCGTGAGAGCGACCAACGACCTCGACCACGACCAGGGCCAGCCTTAGACCTGTGCTTTGGTGCGGGAGTAGGCGAGTGGGTTTTTTCCCTCAGCCCCTTGAAAATCCGCTCCCACTGGGAGTCGAACCCAGGACTTGAGGGGTGCTACTAGAGCGCTCTAACCATTACGCTAGAGGCCCGTTCGCACATTCTAAAATAAAAATAGTTTGCATGGTTCTGTGTATTTGCCTATTTGGAAATCTTACCCTCGTGAGTGGCTAAAGTAATTTGATCTTTACTGGCAGGAATCATTGTTCGTAATACTCTTGTAACCTACGACCGTCAGAATGAAAAGATTGGCTTTTGGAAAACTAACTGTTCGGAGTTGTGGGAGAGACTCCATATTAGTGGAGCTCCTTCACCAGCACCTTCAAGTAATCCAGGTTCAGAGGGAGACATGTCACCAGCTCCTGCTCCTAGTGGTTTGCCAGGTTCTTGCCTCCTTAAACATGTCTCTGTTCATTTTTAGTTAGTGCACACTATTTCTATCTTTATTTTTATGTACTGATAGACATGATTTGTCATATCTGTTGCCCTTCTGCTTGCAGAATTTGATGTTGGTCTCATCACTGTTGATATGTCCATAAATGTTACCTATCCAAACCTGAAACCTCACCTGCATGAGCTAGCTGAGCTGCTAGCTAAAGAGCTGGATATTGACTCCCGTCAGGTAAGGATGGAGCATAGCATGTGACTTTTATGATTGTTCTGGTTATGTTTGAAGACTGATGCTTTTTCAGTCAGGTGTGCGAACAACTGCTCTTGCTATCATTTAATTCATTTTGCACTACTCTTAATAGCTCTTTAAGAGCATGCTGTATGGTGATTTGGCTGAAGTTGCTCTAGTTTTACAGGTTCGACTTATGAACGTTACAAGCCAAGGAAACTCTACTCTAATCAGATGGGGTATTTTCCCAGCTGGATCTGATAACTCTATGTCTAATGCAACAGCAATGGTAGCATCCACACTTGCACCTATGAGGACTATTTCAATTTCTTTTTTCGCAACATGATTAATTTATTGCATTGGCATATGATAGGGTATCATTTATCGGTTAACTCAACATCATGTTCAGTTGCCTGAAAATCTTGGCAGCTATCGGTTACTCGAATGGAATATGCAACCTTTATCCAGAAGGTGAGGCAATGTATATTATAAGTTAAAAGCTTGTACTGTTCATATCGTGTATTAAATCATCCTCATTTTCTCATTGGGGCATACCTCTTCATCTGGAAGGATGTATTTATTTTAGAAGAAAATAATTAGTTTCACCTCTAAAATGACCAGGGCAAGATCTCTTTAACATCTACTTGCAAAGGTTTAAAATGTCAGAAGGAAACACAAAATATTCTCTATTGTTTCGCTTCTTTTGTTATAGGAAGCACATAATGGAAAGTTGACTAAAATAACTTCATGATAATGTATATATCAGCTTTCATATTTTAATGCTACATTGTAGCTATGATCGCACTGATCCATACCTTCATTGTCTTTTTTTAATTGTTTTTCTCTTCTTGGAAAATAGCTCTAGTGCATATTTTTATTATGCAGTATGGACTATGGTTGCGTGCTAACATGGAAAACCTGAATACCTGATGAAATTGTTTGATAAGGAATTGTGCATCTAACAGCAAATCCTTATTGTTTATTTAAGGTATAACCGAAACGGCATAAATTTAGTATGTGCCAAGGATTTAGGAGTTGAAGGTTTCCAGTTAGTAATGTATCCAGTTATAACTTTTCTTTGTGTTCATGAACTGTGGTTTTCTTCCGCATTAGCAATCTATCCATCTGGGTGTTTTGATAGTGCTAGAGAACTTTCGTTTGACTTTCATTTACTTTTGGTACAGGTCATGGTTTCAAGAACATGTAGTCTCTGTACTGCTTGGAATTTTACTAGTTATTTTGCTGACTTTATCGGCCTTTTTAGTACTGTATGTTTGGAGAAAGAAATTTAGAGGTCAAGCTGCATATAGGCCTGTGGATTCAGTGGTTCCTGAGCAAGAGCTACAACCGCTGTAGTTTGCAGCTGTTCGACTGAGCAACATATAGGTGATTCTTTGGTAGAGATACCGTCGTGCGGGCTACCATATTGCAGTGGTGCGCATCTGCTATTGAAGTAGCCCTTTTTCTTTGTATGTAACACAAGCTACAAGCTTACAGAAGAAGCACAAGATTACATAACTTCTCGTTTCCAAACTTAGAGCCTTTGTTCATAAACTATCTAGCGATTCTGATCAAGAGCTTCCTCTTGTGGCTTACAGTAGAAGAAGGTTTTGTTCATGTAATGTAGATTAAATAGAATAGAGCAGACACAAAGCACACCCGTGGACGGAATGTTGTAATATCTATTTGATAAGTGCAGAGGATATTCGGCTCTTTCAGTGACTTGGTATTTTGGTGTGTTGCTGTCTGCACGTTTTATTTCTGTGATACAAGGCGTGGTGTTCTGGTTGAGGATATTCTTGGTATCTTTTCTAGGCACCACTTCTTTTGTTACTGTTTAATGGTGTTTAGAACTGACCAAGAATTTTTCCTTCATTTTTCTGAGAGGACAGGTTACATTCAGAAATCAGAACTGATCAAGATATAATCTTTTGGCCGGAGTTTATTAGTCTAATAATTACGGAGTGAAGTCAAAAACCATTTAAAAGTAAAAAAAGAACAGAGTCACCTTCTGTCTTCCATTCCTTGAGAGGCACATGCATTTTGCTAAGAGGCACGTTCCATCAATATGGAACGGCGTGTTTATTGATTTAATCCCGGGAGAGCATGGGAAGCCACGTCCGAACTAGCTCCTTAGCTCGTCGCCGGCATGTTGATCCGCTTCCAGACCGTGAACCCGCCGTCCACCACGAGGTTATGCCCGGTGACGTACTTGGCATCGTCGGACGCCAGGTAGACGGCCGCCCTCGCCACGTCCTCGGGCTCCAGCACCGCCCCTTGGATCTCGCTCATGCCCCTCTCCACCAACCGCTTCAGCTCCTCGTCGCCGACCCCGGGGTGCATCCTTGCCAGCGAGCGAACCAGCAGCGGCGTCGCGATGGCGTGCGGCGAGATGGCGTTCACGCGCACGCCGGCGCGCCCCAGCTCGCCCGCCACCAACCGCACCACGCCGACCACCGTCGCCTTCGAGAGGCTGTACGGGAGGGCCGCCAGCCCGCCGAACATGCCCGTGGTGCTCCCCGTGCAGAGGATGCACCCGCTGCGCCGGGGCACCATGACACGCGCGGCGTGCTTCACGCCCGCGACCGTCGAGCGGGCGTTGGTCGCCATGACGCGGTCGAAGTCGGCGATGTCGAGCGAGGCGAGGGGCGCCGGCGCCGAGGACCCGGAGACGCCGGCGTTGCTGTACAAAACGTCCAGGCGGCCGTGGCGCTCGACGGCGAGGTCGACCGCGGAGGCGATCTGCGCCTCGTCGGTGACGTCGCAGCGGGTGTAGGCCGCGTCAGGGCCGAGCTCGGCCGCGACGGAGAGGCCGAGATCGTCTTGCACGTCAGCGAGGATGACCTTGGCACCGTTCCGTATGAACTCAACGGCCGTCGCCTTACCGATGCCGCTGGCCGCGCCAGTGATGACGGCGACCTTGCCGGTTAACCTCTGGCAGCTCGACACCGTCGAGAAGTGAATGGCCAAGCCACATAAGGTTCCCGCAGCTCTACCCTTCTCCCTCCTGCGTTCACAAGTTACAACAACGCATCCGCAAAACTTAGTGCTTTTTTCCAAGAAGCACGCAGATCACAAGCACAAACGGTAGAGAGGGCACGAAGAGAAACCTGAAAGCAAGGTGCATTGCTCTAAGCATCGTAACAGATCGTGTTGTGGCTTGTGAGCTTCTTCCTGAGCAAAGCTGAGCTGTGACTTGTGACTTGACTCAGTAAGGAGACGAAGGCAGGTAATAGATCTTGGCACGTTTGCATCGTTGACAGTGTCGGCTCCAATACATTATTTGACTATTATTTCAACAAAAGTCAGTCATATTTTTGAACTGTCAAATGTAAATCCAACGCTCTAGATCTACCCACCTCCCTGCTCTTTTCGGCTTTTTTTCGGTTTCTACTTTTTTTCACTATTCAGTATTTCATCTTTTTCTGAATTTTTTTAGATATTTTAGACTTTTTTGTATTTTCTTTTTTTCCCGTATTCCTTTGTATTGTTCCTAATGGGTTAACATATTTTTTTTCTATTTTTACATTTTTTAAATTAATTATGCCCAAAAGGCCAAATCAGCTACAGTAAAAAAAGCCAATTACAGTGAAATTTCAACCAAAAGCCAGAAGCCATCGCTAAAACGAGCGTCCCTAGGTAAACCCAACTTTAACCCAAACTTCCACCCCCTCTCCCAACCACCGGCACCCAACACCCAACCCACCTCCATCTCTGATGCGCTGCCACCCCGCTGCCTCGTCGGCCTTGCACCTGGTGCCGGTGAAGCCTACCACCAAGCACCTCCTTCACTGCTACCGCTTCCCTCCGCGGCTGTCGTCGCGGCCATCGACGCTAGCATCGCCCCTCCACCATCCCCCCTATCGCCAGCACCCCTTCTTCCTCGTCTCTAGTGGTTCACCGCCACCGGATCCATCTCCATTGCCGTCGCCACTACACGCCTCCATCTCCCCCGCCCCGTCCTTCTTCCCTGTTTCTGATGGCTATCGCCGCTGGATCTGCCATCATTGCCTATCGCCTCCCAATTGTTCGTCATTGTCATCGCCCTTGCTACCTCCGCCACCCACCGCCCTACCCCAAGCCCACTGCTGGCAATGCCACCGTTGTCTCGCCGCCATCATCGCTCACCATCGTGTCTCTACCGCCCTGACCTCCCTCTAAATCCGGGCTCCGGTGAACCAAAATCCCTAATCCAGTGAACCCTAACACTAATCCGGTGAACCACCACAATTGGAGATGTAGAACCCATCGGCCGTAGATGAAAACAATGGTGGGTGGTGCACGAATCTTAAAACGGATTCAAAGGTTAGAAATTTGACTGATTTGGGGGGGGGGGGGGGGACGTTCAAGGGTTGTACAGAACCTTCGTTCATAATAATATTGCCGACTTGATCTTGTGGCTGCCCACATCACTGTCAGCTTAGTGTGCGGCGATGCATGTGCATGATTCTGCTGGATCAGACAATGCCACGGGCAGCGCGAGTGCCACTTTGCGCCACTTGTTAAATCCAAGGCATCGACTGCTTGTATCCCAACATTTCAACGAATTGACTGGGTGGTCGGATTGGCAGCGTGTCCACAACGACCCCTTCGTTCAAGTTTTATTTTGACACGGGACCGGTGTTAATTGCTACATATACTTGTATTAGAAGGAAACAAGAGAGAGCTACGGGCAGCAGCAGCAGCGTCTGCTCCACGATACCATTAGGAGCGTAGGACTGAAAGAACAGACAACCGAACGGACTCTACTGCAAGCCGCCTGTCCGCTGCCGTTGATTGTTTCATAATACATGATCGCATTTGTAGAAGCGATCTGCTGAATGGCTGATTCCTAGGAGAATGATTTCCTAATTCTGCACGATCGTCAAAGTAGTGCTTCCGTGTAAGCTTTCCTTACGAAAACATGAAACGCGTGCAGTACTTTTCCGTTTTTATTTTGGAAATCCGGTGCCGATCAATCTAGATTTTAAGAACAAATTGCAAAGACTACCTCGAGGTTTGGTTTGAATGGTTTCCAAAAAAAAAAATAGAGTACCTCGTGTTTGGACTTTCGAGCAGAACACCTCGCGACCGTGTAACTGACAAGGTTACAAGAGGAGGATAGTTTCACAAGTATTGGTAGTTCTATCAGGTCAATGACATTCCAAGCCCCCTAAATCCGCAGTAGATTGTACATATACAAGTCCAGAACTCCAGATCCCAGTCCAGAAGACACCTCTCATCAACCGGATCTGCATTCTTTATTCCAGTAACATATCTCCAGCAAGAAGCTCAGAAAGGCCTAGTTCCAACGCATCACCCACGCACACGACTCACAGGCAACAAGCAGCACCTGAGGATGAGCGAGCCACCAACAATTCCTAGCCTAGGGGCACTTGGGGCGCCCGCTCTTGGGGGATTTCATGTCCCTGTAGCACGGGCACTCGTCCTTGCTCGCGTACGGCCCCGACGGCACGCAGCCGTTGCACTTGCCGCAGCACATCTTGCACAGGCCCATGCACCGCCCGGCCACCTTCAGCGAGCACCGCTTCTGGCACTTGCCGTCGCACACGCCGTCGGGAACAGCGGCATCTGCACCCACCCATCAATTAATTTCCTGCAATTCTTGCTCACTAGCAAAGCACGGAGGAGTGTGTCCGGCTAGTTTACCTGCAGCCACGGTGAGATCCTGGTATGCAGCGACCAGGAGGAGGGCCAGGAGAGCTAGAGTGACAGGAAGAGCCCTCATCTTCTCTCTTGTTCTCTGTCAAGTGATCTTTGGCACAGCTAAATCGACAGTACTGAGGTGAAACTGCAACGCTACACACCAGTCGAGTGAAGTGGTGATGACTGACGAGTAGGTTGCGTGGTTTATAACCACTGTGCAGTGGGAACTGGCAAGGTTACAGTTGGCTTGCGGTTTCAATGCACACACCAGCCTCGAGGCCTTTTTGGTGTGAGCAGTGGGGGGTGGGAATCTTGCAGAGACGGCCATGAATGCCATAACGCATGCGCTTGTGCTGTTCGGAGGACAGACAGGTGGCCTTGTCTGTATGCCCAGGCCTCATGTGCCAGCGCCACACCAGCACTTGTCTCTCCTTTCCTCGACCTCGTACAACCCCTACGACGCGGTTCATGTGCAAAGCAGCTGGCTACCGCTCAATACTGTATAGCATGGGCGGCTACCTGCTTTTGGATCTTATGCTTCGAGACATGTAGGGGCTGTTTTTATCTCTGGCTTTTGATTTTTAGTTGAAATTTTTGAATTTTAGCTGTTTACGATAGAGATTACGAAGAGAAAGATGCTAGCTTGCGATTTTAGATGATACAGATGTTAGACTTTTAACGTGTACTATAATTAACTTGTATACTTTATCTTAAAAAAATACTCCGTTTGAAAGTTAAGTACTGTAGCAAAAGTTAAAAACTATTTTAAGAAGCTAAAAAAAATAGATCTGTAATGTGCTACTTTTTTTGAGCGGATAATGTGCTACTACCAGCCTACCACTAGTAACCGCAAGGAAAAGGAAGGTAGGTTGCAGTGCAGAGTGAAAACGGTCGATGGGTCAGAGGCCTTGAAAGGGCCAGTTATTAAAATAGCGAAACTTTACAACGAGTCTAGGCCTTCCATGCTCGTAAAGAGCCCAGCCTAGATCTCAAAGCTGACAATGCTCCGTAGGTCTCTGGACCGCAAAGCAGATCAAAGGATCCAACTTGGTCCATACAATAGTGTATGTAACTTACCTCAGAAACAATCATTTACTCGTTCACACTTACTAGTAGGTTCTTTTTAACTGTAATTTATGGTTTATGATTTAAAATTTTGAATTCTAGTTATACGTGAGAAATAATATGTGGAGAAAAATAGTCGCATATAATTTTGACCGGTACAATTAAACTCAATACACTTTTTACTATAACCTTTCTATTGATCCCATTTTAAAAAATATATTACTTGAAAGTTAATTACTATAGTATAAACTATAAACCACGAGCCATAAACTCAACCGAAAGAAACCCACTTTCTCTACCATTTACTCTATAGCAACTCTTTAACACAATTGAATTGCAGAATTGGTCCTAGAGAGCAGTTACCTCTTCATAGCTTCAATTTGGCCAGAGGCCATTGTGCATACCTACATTTTACCGAATTGCTAGTAGAACCGTAATTACACGTCAGTTATGGCAACAAATGATTAAATCTCAGTGCAGGGAATAGAAGAGTAGAAAAAAGACTTCCACCTAAGCAAACGCACCAACGCCATGGAAGATGGAACTAGCGATGCAACTTCTGCGTGGTTTGCCGACCGCAGACTTCCACGGCTCGGCTCCCCCCCTGGAGGAGCCCTCCCGTGAACAAGCGCAAGAGCACGGGCGGAGCGCGGAGTACGGCGGCTGGGGCGAGCCGCGTGCGTGTGGACAAGCATGGGCTGCTCCCGCAAAGCTCAACCTCGAGAAACAGCGCCGGTTGGGCGAGTTGGGTCTTGAGCGGGCGAGCGTGCGGCGAGGCGGCGGTTGCTATTTGGGCTCGCAAACGAGCGACGGAGCGAGCGTACTGGCCTGTGTCGGCAACTGCATGGGCGCGCGTAGGCGTGCATATCTGTCTTCTTAGTGTTCGGTCATATTAACCTGTGTTTCTACTTCGTTAGAGCATGTGCAGTGGTAATACCCTTTCATATCATCTATAAACAATAATAAAAAATATCTTCTATAATAAATTATTTGTAAATTATCTATAATATATTATTTATAAAATATAAACAATATTGATATAATGTCACAAAAGTTTTTTATAGCAGATTATTTATAGACAATATTGATACAATAATACGAAAGCCATCTATAGTATGCTCGTCTATAGAATTACAGTCGACCTTCTCTCTCCTCTTTCTCTTTTATCCACCTTAGCAAAATTTCTACGTGGCACCTCTTATAGACAGTTTATATCGTCTTATTGTGCATGCCCTTAGAAGCTAATATGAATATCCGATTTACCTAAGTAGTTTCCGTACTTTTGCTTTCGTCTCGCTCCAATGATAAGACATAGGTCACAGACACATCACGCACCGTATTCCTCTCGCTCCTGTTTTGTACACGCATCTCTCACTCATTTTTTCCACCGCTCACTACTTTCTTCTAAAAATCAATTCTTTTAGTTATTACTATTCATTTTTAGGCAAAAGGTATCAGTCACCATTAGGGGCGGATCTATACCCTAGGCAGCCTAGGCTTCAGCCCGAGGTGTACGATATTTATCAGTGTAAAGATCAGATAAGTCTAAGTAAATCAAGTACGTAACTTTTTTTTCAGCTAAGGTAATAATGATATCTAACTCTCTTTAGTTTGGAATATGATAAAATCCTAAATCCACTCTGACCACTCTCGGAAGTGAATCGTGGCGGCATTGTCAAGCTAATAGCGTAAGCAATTGTTCTGAGCAGACTGCTAAAGACGTTTCGATTTCGCGTAGAACAAGCTAGCAAGGAAAAACTGACATGCAAAATTCTACCAAAGAAGTCAACAAGAGACGAACACAGGTAAGCCCACGGCTCCTTCAAGAAGTTGTTCACGAAATAGGGACATACATTCCAACCTTCAACTAAACGACGCTAGGGGTGTTCGTTTTAGCGATGAATTCTAATTTTTAGTTAAAATTTCACTGTAGCTGGCTTTTTTTACTGTAACTGATTTAGTTTTTTAGGCATAATTAATTTTTTTAAAAAATATAAAAATAGAAAAAAATATATTAACCCATTAGGGACAATACAAAGGAACACGAGAAAAAAAAGAAAATACAAAAAATTCTAAAATATTTAAAAAAATTTAGAAAAAAATGAAATACTGAATAATGAAAAAAAAGCAAAAATTAGAAGCTGAAGTTGAAAAAAAACCGAAATGAGGGGGTTCGAAGTTCTCACAGTACGTAGGTAGAGGACCGTACTCAAGGGCTACCCTAACCATCATCCATCAAGCATTCAAGCTGCTGCTCCTGCTACACGTACTAAGAAAATAACACAGAACGGCCATCGGCAAGGCCGGCCAGTTTCTACTACTAAAAGTTTTAACTCCAAGAACAGAAAAACAGAACAGAAAGGTGGACATGCACCCAAGTCCTAAGATAGCAGTTAAACACGACCGGCCCATCCAAGCTTCCGAGTTAGCAGGTAAACGGCGCCTCGCCGTCTCCAAACTCCAAAATGCTCCATCTTCCTGTGGGACGTGCAGACGACATCCTCTAGATCCACGGGACGCTGAGAAAATGATGAGAAAAAGATAGCAACTATCACCCAAGAAATTACAGTGTGGATTTCACTATTTAGTGGATCGGGTTTGCTATGAACAGTGACGGGCGCCAACTGTAGCGGGTCGTTCGGTCATGAACAGTGTCCTACAGTGATGGCTCCGATTGGTTTTCGTGTTTTGGGTTGCTACTGTTTCGGCCTAGCCCGAATGAACAGCTCCATCTTCTAGCTTCAGCCAAGTACTGTAGCAGCCGAAAATAGAGGTTTTCTCGACGGCGATTCTCGTCGCAACAGTGATTCCCGATAGAAACCAAGGTCATGAGTGGGTTGCTAAGGCTGAGGGGGATCCATTTTTGGTCTTTGGGGTGGCCAGAAATCATAGGATAGCCGGCGGCAAGGTAGCTTGTGCTAGCGTGTCCACGGTGGGGTGACTTCGGCCGGCGGGGAAGGATGGCGGCCGATGAGCTACGAGGTTCGGCAGGCCATGTCGATGCTTCGGTATGGTTTCCAAGAACATAAGGACACTACAGGAGCAAGCAATCGAAGAATGGTAAAGGATGTATCTTGAACTGGAAAATGGGGGTTACCGGGTTCTCTCTGCCATGTCGATGTTCCTTCAGCCCGCGAGGGAGAATGAGGGGCAGCCCAGCCAACGTACAAAGGCAGGCACACACCGAGCTTCAAGTTTTGATGTGGTATGGCCCAGGCGGCGGCCTATCGCCTAGCTGCGGATGCTAGTATTTGCTACCTAAAGAGAGTACGTAAGTGGGCTACATATTTCAGAACCGTAGGCCCTGAAATTGGCCCTACAGGCCGCAGTTATTCTGAGCATTACTGGTATGGCCGCGGCCTTGTTTTGGATGGGCCAAAGGGTTAGCTGGGCATCTAGTCAGGCAAAAAGGCCTCTCTATTTGCTCAGGCCCATACGGAATGTAATTCTTTTTCGAAAAAAAATTCAGTTTCTATAGAAATCTAGGGGGAAAATCCCGCAATCTAAATTGAACCTTACAATACAATGAGAATATATGCAAGCTTTTGAACTTGTAGATACATGCAGAACTTTGAGATTTCTATGTACTTCTTTTTTAAAAGACAAGATTTCGATGTACGAGTCTTTGCGAGATACGGTCTTCTACAGACCCCCCAAAAAAAAACTGAAGTGAACGTTGTCCAGCAATATCCGTGGCTGACACTGTCACCTACTCAGTACTCACCCACACTTGACATGTGAACACACAAGAAAACAAATTTGGGCTTACGTAGGCTGCCTCCCTTCTCGAGTTCTCATACCAGCTAAAGTCAAGAATAGCAGATGAGTTAAGCTGCCTCACTTCGTACACACACTTCCATGCCAAGTTAATCGCGAACGGGCGGGCTAAGCTTTGGTTTTACGGGCCTCTAGTCCGTTAGCAATTAATAAACTGCCAGCGCCTCCCGTGATGGACGGGCAAGAGATCTGATGGAGCTCACGTGCCGCGCCCCGCGCGGCGCTTACAGAACGTCGACCCGGTCAAGGCGCTTACGAATGGCGCGCGACAGCCTAACGGCAGGTCAAAGTCGCACACTCGCACTCACACACACACACACACACACCAGAGCCGGCCATCGCTCGCTGCGAGGACGCTGCCCTCACGTGCCGGCGGTGCATTGCTGCGGCGCGAGGCGACAGCCTAAGGGGCAGGTCAAGCAAGCGCTGGTGCCGCCCGCCCGCGCGCTCTGAAAACGGCCGTCGCTCGCTGCGGGCCGTCTCCCTCGGCCCCAGCACGTGGCCGCGCGGCGCTTTTGGCATCTTTGCCGATGCAGCGCTGCCCGTTAGTTGGCGCCTGCGCCGCTGCGAAGGTAGCCGCCATCTCCGGGCCGGGCGCGGCTGGGTTTTTCGCGTGCCCGCTCGCCCCGTATGCCCGTTACAGGATTCGACGCCATGTTGGGGGCGAGAGGGTGGCGCTGGGACCAGAAAGCGATAGTCGCACTTGGAGCAGGCGGGGGAGGGGCCGCGGCCGGCTCCATTTCTGCTAGGGCAGGCAGGCAGGCTGGCTGGCGATCAACCATGATTTAATTAAGAATAAAAGGAGAGGGAAAAGCCGTTTGCACTAGGAAAAAGCTCATTCACGATCTTTAACTCTTCCGCTCGTCAAAATTTTATTCCTTATTTACAAAACTAGGTAGAATCTATCTCTCACCTTCTAATACCATATAAACCATATCATGTCACTTGTTTGACCATGTTTTTGACCCACCTAAAGTCCTGCTTAGCTCCAAGCTGACATGGCCCCATATGTCAATGCCCATTTTTTATCACTTTCTCTCCTCTCCCCCTTTATATCTCTTCTTATTGCCTGCCTCTCTGTACAACACAAACCACCACCATTCAAAGCTCATCCTTGTCGTTGATGACCATTAGATCGGGGAAGAGGTGTAGGATGTGCATATAGGGCTCAGCGGGGTTGGGGCGAGGTGGAAGAGGTGGAGGCGGGCTTGCGCCATACGCAGAAGACGACAAGGAGCTTGAGTCATGAGATGATTTGGTGACTTAGGTCAGTGATTATATGTTACATGAGATATATTATTATTAATATGAGTCAAGTTATAAAAAACTTATGTCTGAAAATAATTTTTTTATCTTTGGATATGCAGATCGCTTAGAGTTAACCATGGTCAACAATAAGGATCGGAGTTACGCTTATGAGGACACTATGACCTAGAACGATCAAGAATGTCAGGTGAGATAGATCAGCTCAAGTATAGCACACGAAAGGCAAAAAATATTGAAGAAAAGTTTGAGCAACGGGTTGTACAATGTAACTTGTTCGGTCTAAATAAGATGTGGTCCGATAGAACCGGAATGAGAGAGACTTGCTAATGTATGGTAAGCATGGCGATTGATTATAATGGAGGAGATGATGGGGGTAAAAAAGGAGGTATTTTGGTAGTTTAACTAAAATACCAAAAATTGACTTAGAGCAAAACTACGGTGTTTAGGAGAGTAGTTTAGGTCAAAAAAATTGAGAAGATTAAGATGAATTAAGACTAAGGACCTAGCAGATTTAAGTTTATACGCTTTGAAAAACGTGTATAAGTGTAGTGAGTGAATTAAAACCAGTGTGCGTGGGATTATCAGGGTTTTCCATATATGCTAAGTAAATAGTATTCACTAAGGATTAGATAGTACTGATTAGACCTTCTATTTAACATGTTAGAATGGAGACTTATAGTTAACTATCCAACCACCCTCTCTTAAGACCAATGACTCATGAGTTATAGGTTTAGAGTTTGAAAAAAATTGAGTATTATGGTGTGCTCTCTTATCCTCCAAGTGGAGTGGTTATAAAACATCCATCCTTAAGTAACAACATCAATCTTTGTTCATCTCTAAAAGTCTCTCTTGGGTTAATTGATTTGCTCTTAATTTGATTAGTTTTTACTCCTTCTCACTTTCTTGATCTTGTTGTACCAAGAATGTGTAAGAGATAAGAATAACATCTGAAAATCAATCTCTAGCTATCTAGGCATTTACATGACAAGTTCATGAAGAAACCTGATTTTTGCTCTTTTTGGCATCTCTAAGTGATCTCTTAATCCAATTGTTTCTACCTTAATTTTTTTGGTGTTTGTAGCATACTGTGATATGTAGAAACACATCTACAGTAATCTTATTTATCATTCACTCAGGAGCAAGTCATATTCATTGTTTTTTGTTTTTGACCCATTTTTTGTGCAACCTTTTTTCAAATAGAAAAATATCTACAATTTGGCAATGATTTCTTGATATGATTGAATAGGTTTCTGATATTCTAGAAAAGGTGCATACTAAATTTTAAGTAATTTAGAGTTTTGGTTTGAGAGTTAGCTCAATTTTAGATTTTGCGCCGGTTTTGGTGTAGCAGAGCTTCACGAATCACGAGATCATAACCTTTGAAGTTCTTTCAATATTTTTTGGTTGGGGTAGGTTCAAAGTCATGATTTAGTCTTAGTTTAAGTTTCAAGTCTTTTGGGTCTATGGATTAAAGTTCATATATTTTTATATTTAGAATAGTGTTGTTTTACACTGTTCATGGGCTGAAATTACTGTAGCACCGAGATTTTTTTTCTTCAGAATTTTGGGTTTTTGATCTTCATAACTTCTCATGGCTATTAAAGTGAAAAAATAATGAGTACTTGGGGAGGATTTAAAAGCATTATTCACCCTCTTTCTGTTACCATACCGGGTCTACATGACCCTATATGGTCATCGTGGATGGCCACCAAGAGCTATGAGAGCTCGACTTTGACCGTAGTGGGGGTTGCATCATGGCTGTCTGATGATAGAAGTGGAGGGTGTCCGAGTTGCGGCGCTGGTTGGCCTGCGAGCACTTGATGGCACCATGAGTGAATTGGAGATGGGCGTCTCGTCTCCTCCACCACTGGTACCTGAAGAGGAAAATGAAGTTGGGAGCTCGTCGAGGAAGATGACGAAGCAAAGCTTGAGGGCCTTGAGTTGGATGAGGGAAGTAGGCAACGCTGCGGACGGACACACGAGAGGATAGCGCGGGAGCGACGGGTTGTGCGGGACAAGGAGGGAGGAGATGAGGTAGAGGGAGGTTGTCTGTGTGTGGGTGCACCGGTTTTACTAGTTAAGAGTACGGATTTTATCTAGTTTTACAAATGAGAAATGAAAATTAGATGAACAAAAGAGTTACGAGACTGTGGATAGACTTTTTCCCTTTGCAATATGATATATCAAGAAAATTTGATGAGCGCCAGCGATATAATGTGTTAAGATACCTGTTTTTTTCCATGGAAGCAAATAAAAGCATTGCAAGCGCAAGCACATGCGGGGTGTAGTTTGATGTGGTAGAAGAGCTGTTACAAACACTAAAATCCAATGGAGTCAAATTTTTCTACGATTCAAACATGTTACTTTAGCTCTAGTTTCGAAAAAGTAACATATATGAGCCTTAAATCAAGGAGATTACTGACTAAGATGACACTTAATGCCCTACGAATTTCTACTGATACTACCATCAGGAAACTCGCAACAAAAAAAATCAATCACGTTTACCTACTCCCTCGTATCTTGGCAGTATATGAATGTACTACGTGAAATACACAAGTACGCAATCTGGCAATCAATTATCCATTGTGATCGAGGGGGGATCAACAGTTGAAGCTAGAATTTCCACATGTTTTTGTTTTCAAATGTGTAAGGGTATCTTCAATGGTGCTGAGTCAGCTAGCTATTTGCATGTACACATCAGCATATATCCTATGTGGAGGAAAGAGAGTATGCAAAATACAAACAGCTAGCTACTATTTTATCTCTAGTCTATAACGCAAAACGAAGCAGTCTCTATAAATGACTGTGTGTGCATGTAAGCATCAAATAACTATTCTTATAGATAGTCCTTTAGAATGCTAACTTTTAGTGTGTACTATATGAATGGTGTAGAAGTCTTCTAATTAGTTGCTAACTAAAATCATTGAAGATACCCTAAGTGTAAAATGGCAGAGCACATTCTGATCAAATCGTGAAACTTATTCGGTGTCTTCCCGACATCCCACCTTGCCTCTTTCCCTTCCCCCTGCGCCCTCACGTCAAACGGTTTCCCCCTCGCCCCTTTATTTTTTGTTCTTTTCCGCCTTCTTTTCCATTTCCGCGGCGCCCATCGCCTTCTTCCATTTCCACGAACACAAAGCGCAAGCGCCTCACTTCCCATCCCACTCCCCTTCTACTCCACTCCTCGCCGCACTCTCCATGCCCTCCTCCTGAAGCAAGCCAATCTTTTTTTTTTTTGCCTATATTACTAGTCCTTGGCCGGTGGCCACCGCTTCTTGCTCGCGGCGGCATTACGCGATGGAGAAAGAGAGGAAGCAGGGGTTCTTCGCCGCGCTGAAGGAGGAGGTGGTGCGGGGGCTGTCGCCGGCGAGGTCCCGGGGGAAGTCCCCGGCGAGGAGCGCGTCGCCTGCCAGAATGCTGATCCCGCGCCGCCGCAAGGCGCCGCCGCCGCCGGAGAAGCTGCTGCAGCAGTACCTACCGGAGCAGATCATCGCTCGGTCCGGCAGCCTGCGCCCCGGCGGGGAGGCCCTCGCGCCGCTCATTGAGGGGCCCGATCCCGACCGCCTCGCCGCTGGTGACCTCGCCGGTGAGGACTCCGGCCGGCGGGAGGGGTTTGGGCACTGGGTCCGCAGCCACCTGACGCGCACGCCATCTATGGCCTCCGCCGCTGCCGGCTCTGGCGGTTCAAGCGACTCGTTCCGGCGCTCCGACCTCCGCCTCCTCCTCGGCGTCATGGGAGCGCCGCTCGCGCCAATCTCTTCCAAGCCTGCCGAGCCGCTGCCTCTCCTCTCCATCAAGGGGACCCCCATTGTACGTCCACTTCTTGATCACCCTCTCCCGTTGCTTCGCTTCCAAGAGATGCGATTTATGGCCGTGCATCTGGTACTTACTACTGCTCTGAAAAATGCAGGAGTCGTCGTCTGCGCAGTACATCCTGCAGCAGTACATGGCGGCATCGGGCGGCTACAAGCTGCTGCAGTCGATTCGGAACGCGTACGCCATGGGCAAGGTGCGGATGGTGGCGTCCGAGTTCGAGACGGCGACGCGCGTGGTCAAGAACCGCGGACCCAGCGGCCGTGGCGCCGCCGCCGTCGAGCAAGGCGGCTTCGTGCTGTGGCAGATGGCCCCCGACATGTGGTACGTGGAACTCGCCGTCGGCGGCAGCAAGGTCCACGCCGGCTCGAACGGCCGCCTCGTCTGGCGCCACACCCCATGGCTCGGCGCACACGCTGCCAAGGGCCCCGTGCGCCCCCTCCGCCGCGTCCTTCAGGTCCGGACATTACCACTAAGCATTTTCCCTTCGGTTCCCATCGCATCTTAGACGAGCAAATCACCTTACCATCGTCTTGCCAACTTGCAATGCAGGGTCTTGATCCGCTCACCACGGCGGGGCTGTTCGCGGAGGCGCGGTGCGTCGGCGAGAAGAAGGTAAACGGCGAGGACTGTTTCATCCTGAAGCTGTCGGCCGACCCGCAGACGCTGAAGCTACGCAGCGAGGGGCCGGCGGAGATCATCCGTCACGTGCTGTTCGGCTACTTCAGCCAGCGCACCGGCCTGATCGTGCACATCGAGGACTCGCACCTCACCCGCATACAGCCGCACTCCGGCGGGGACGCCGTCTACTGGGAGACCACCATCAGCTCCTCCCTGGAGGACTACCGGCCCGTGGAGGGCATCATGATCGCGCACGCCGGCCGCTCCGCCGTGACGCTGTTCCGGTTCGGCGAGGCGGTCATGAGCCACACCAAGACGCGGATGGAGGAGGCCTGGAGCATCGAGGAGGTGGCCTTCAACGTCCCGGGGTTGTCCGTGGACTGCTTCATCCCGCCCGCCGACATCCGGTCAGGCTTCGTGGGCGAGGCCTGCGAGCTACCGCCGCCGCACGGCGAGGGCGCCAAGGCCCGCGACGTGCACCCGGCTCGCGTCGCCGCCGTGGAGCGCGCCCGCGCCCACGCCCACAGTGCAGGCGTTAACGTCGGTGGCCGCGGCGAGAAGATCATGTGGAGAGTGGAAGTGTGAGGAATTGGCTGCAGTGCTAGAAAGAATGAATTAAACCAGTCCAATTTGTTCATACTAGAGTTTAATTTTCCTCTGCCCGGTGATCAAATATACTAACTCGTTGCCTTTTCTGCCGTTTTTTCTCTCCTCCTCTGTGAATAGGAGCCTAAATGTTCTCAGGCCACTCATGTTTTCTGGCCTGGATGAATCTTTATCCTCTGAATGCAGATGTTAGTGTAGCTCTTCCTTGCGTCCCTACCCTTATAGGCCTTCAGGGCTGTACTACTTGAGGTCTCTTGACCTTTCATGTTACCATTGGTCCATTGCCATTTCTTGGTAGTGGCACTTGACAGATGATACCTAGTACTGATGCTTGTTTGGTGATTCTGGATGCTACTGCTTGCAAAAGAAGGGGGGGAAAGAGCAGCTGGAAACTCCACTGTTTGTCTTCATGCTGTATTGCTCTCAGATCGGGGTGTATTAGCACATGTCACAGTCCACATCTGAAAGCTACAAGTTGCTAGTCGTACTGTCGTAGTACAGATCTTGCTTAGAAGTTAACCAAGTATTTGGCACTTTTTGGTCTGCTACTGGTAGTAGCATCGGATGCCGATGCTGAGACCAGTAGCACGTCACCACCATTCACCGGCAGGGCACCTGGGCTCTCCATCTCATAGACCTCGTGGACTGACCGGTCAACACAGGGCCGGTAGGGTCTACCTGCAGGCCACGGCGGCATCTACTGTGCTGAGCTTTATTTTTTACCTTTATTGACCAAGGACCTGACCCGAGGCGAGGCGAGGCAGCCTGCAGCGCCTCGGCCTCCTGGGGGCATGTCATGGGTGTGCGCGAAAACGAAAAGGTTTTTACATCCATCATTGCAGAGACTTGCAGCTCGGTCGTGGGCTTCCGTCTTCATTTCTTCTCCTCCGTCTGGGACCGTGGCGAGAGAAAAATGGAGTGGTTTTTGTTGTGGCCGTGTGGGAAACAGCAATAATGCATGGGCGAGTGAGTTCGCGAGGAGGAGGAAGGCAACGGGAAGCAGCCACTGAAATGATGCTACAGGAAATCAGCTACTGGGGTGCTGCTGCTCGTTTGTGCAGGCAAATTATTGCGGCCTCGGGAGCCGAGCGCGCTGTCCGATTGGTGACTAGTATGATGCTGCGAGTTTTGGACCCACATGGCCCCCGACCGGCTTTTTTCCGTAAATAGCCGTGGGCAGAGTGGAATTCCAGATGTGGCCTCTCGCGCGGTCGGGGGACGCGCCACCTGGTTAGCGCGGTCGTAACCACGCAAAGCTGGCTGGCTCGGCCGGGTGGTGTGTGAGGCTGGCTGGCTTGCCCGTGCGGCGCGCGAAGCTCTGGTTCTGTTCTTTTTGGTTGTGATTGATAATTTTTGATTGTGGTTGATGATTTTTTGACTGTTTGCAATAGAGATTGTGGAAAAAGAGATACTCGTTTACGGTTTTTGATGGTACAGATATTAAGTTTTTAACATGTACTATAATTAACTTATAGACTTCGTCTTAAAAAAATACTCCGTTTGAAAGTTAGGTACTGTAGCAGAAACCAAAAGTCAAAAGCTGAAAAGAACAAATCCTCTGACTGGCGTGGCCGCAGATAGCACAATATGGGCAAAGAAGAGAGCAACGAAACACAGAGAAGGAAGAAATAGAGACGAGCATGAGGAGAAGATAAATTTCATTCACATTGCATGATGTGATGATGACAATATTATATAGTTTTGCGTATACAAATATTTATGATGCTTGAACATTTTCTATACTACTTATGATGGTATTTAGCATTTTGTTGAAAAGTGAATATTCATGTGATGTTATGTTGTACCGTTATCAGTAATTTCATAATTTGAGGGTGGTACCTGTGTCAGATGCTTAGTTGTCCATAGTTTACGAATGGTGAAAATAGTTAGAAATGGTGTAAATTAATGTTAGACAGTCTATGGATTTTTTGAGGTTAGTTTGAATGGAGGGGTAAACTTTCATAGTTGCGTTAAAAATATCAAAATAAAAATATTTTACATTCTGGGAAATGTAAGTAATATTGAAATCATAATTTGTGCACATTTGTGATTTTTTATAAATTAACAACATTTAGTATAGACCAAAATGTTCGTACGAAAAGAGAAAAGACCCAATTTATTTAAAAAAAGAAACAACCTCAAAAAATTATTAGAAATCATAGATGTGTTGTTCAATATGTCAGTGATCTAGGAAAAATAATTGAAGGCATTGTAGGAAGGAATTTTTCATATGTCTAATTTAGAGGCTAAATAAGGGTACTATTAAGAAAAGAGAGTAAATGATGTGTAAAAATTCTGGAAAAATTTTGACATACTCTTAAGATTTGGTAGGGGACAACACTATCTTACAACCATCTTCATCACAGCGGGAGATGCGCAAATAGACTTCCTCACCGGATCGACGGGAATCGAGCCCAAACAGCAATCCCGACTCTCCGCTATATCGCAACGACGTGTTATCCACGTTCGCGCATGGGGCTTCGTCCGACCTGCGTGAGGGCGATGCCCGAATCACCCAGATGTACGGACCATACACCGTGCAACACTACAGCGGTGATTACGCTAGGGGATCATCGTCCGCACAGCCACATACACCGGTATGTTATAACATACATAACAGAATATATTTTCAAACTGTGCCGCACTAACGCATGGAACAAAATTCGTAGATCTGGACAGAGCAGCTCGGTCATCCTGGACACCGTACGTCGTCAGCATTTTGTGCTCCGCAGGGACGTGCCTTCCAACAGTACTATTCACTATAAACATCGCATCGCTTGCCCTAACCCACTGTACCATCTATGCAGGATATTGACCTATCTTCGACCGACTGATTCCACACTTGGCTTGCCCCGTACCCCAACATGCAGTCATCCATAGCCCCGCCTCCGATGTAGGCCTCATAGTACCCCTACATGCAGTTGTCCGTAGCTATACCTCTGATGTAGACCTCGCAGTATAAGCTCCGTGACACATGCCATCCTCCCGACAGGTTTCCGAGGATCACCTACATCATCAGAGGTCGCGACAACTGGGTGGACCATGAATTTATATATACTTTGTTCGCATTGTATGTTCATCTATCTAATGAATCAAAAGACTAATGCCCCTACTTGCAATTTTCAAATTGAGCGGCTCTTGATTCCTCCACGGCCGCAACTAAACTCGTAAGATGATACACCACTTATATATATGCGTAGATATTATTACGTACTACATGACGTGCAAAAAAATGCAATCATCTAGTTAGCAAGTGAATGATACCAAAGCAAGCACAGCGATACAATTATATCAATTACATTTTATACGTGTACATGGAAAAAATATATATGAGGGGAACATGCAAAATTAAGTACGTACACAAGAGACTAGTCTGGATCGCCCGGTGTATCTCGTCTTCGGTTCGTTGCCTCAGTGCATTTCACATGTTTCCCGAGCGTGAAGCAAAACGTGGCTCTCGGGAGGACGACAGAGCGGTGAACCTGGCACGGTGACGGGGCGCGTTAGGAGCTTGACGCGGTGCACCGGAGTGCCAAGTGGTTCGCACGCTAGGGGAGCGCACTAGGCCTATTTGCACGATCGACAGCCGTGCCAGGCGTGTTTGTGTGCTGGACGGCCGCGCCAGGAGGCTGGCGCGCTAGGGGGCCATATATGCCCAGATTTCTGATGCTGCTGCCTTGTCTCACGAACTTTGCCTGGATCGGTGAATTTCTCGCCAATTATCTACTCGCTTTGGTAGTCACGTAAACAATGAGTACTAGACTACTAGTAATAGTAGTACTAATGAATACAGAGCTAGAAATACTAAATGATACGAAAACTGTTTATGTTCATGCAGGAATTCAAGCCCAGAACACTTGAATAGGGATATTTTGCAACAGTTTTAAAGAAATTGCTCTATATTCTGCCAAGTGTTTTTTTTTTTGCAGACTTTATGTTAAAAGCGCACCGCAATCCCAAAAATTTAAATTTCTTTGTGTAGTGAAGTACTCCATTAGTTTTCTTTGAAGTACTTGTGAATATGAGTTGTCGAGAGCGTGAGACCACAAAGCTAAAGTGCACATTATTTTCCCCTAATTTGCTCGACAATTTTGCGAGATGTCGAGGTTCGTGGCAGGCGATAGCTGACCGGAGCAGCACATGAAAATTGTCATCTTGGCCGCTTTAGTACTTTCCTATATTTCAGTGCATTTCAAGAATGCGAAGTAACAAGAAATGTATACTTCTACAAATGCACTCGGTATCTAGATTGGTTACTAGTTTCTTTTAAGCTTCTAGATCGGTTGTTGAGGACAGAGGACCTCACATGTTGTGCTGAAGCAAATGTGTATCTCATGGGTCAAGTGGAAACCTTTGTCGAACAAATATGCGAGAAATGTTTGACTAGGGCACTTCACAGAATCACAGGTTTCTGAAGTTGTTGCCGTTCACTTGTCGGGTACTTGGTAGGAGTTGCTATGTACCGCATACTCTGTGAATTATGTGAATGGGAATATGGGATTACGTAACCGCAGTACTAGTTTCTATGCGTACATGTCTCCATCGATTTGTGTTCTAGTGAAAAGTCAGACTCATAACAGTAACAAAAATCCTAACATATATAGTGATAAATAGCAACAATTGGTGCACCTTTCCCTGCTCGGAATCATTTGTAGTCTCCAATTCCAGTGCAAACGTAGCTGCAACTTTTGTCTCTTGTTTTCAATTGCATCCCCCTTTCAGCTCCCTCGTGTGTTGATTTCAATCGATGGCACCACAACATTTCCCAATCCATCTTGTAGTGTGTAAAGATACACCACAACACGACACACTGATAGTATTATTACCTTCCAACGCATGCTAATCCTGTTTAATGAAATCATACGGTCGTGTTGCATTGCGTCTTCTGCGTTTCGATAACCACGGCTAATTCTAAAGTTCTCCTATTGTAGTAGCTCCTAAAACACCGGCTTTTCGTTGTGAATTCCGACCGTCTCAAGGCGCCTTGCTTTGTTTATTGCGACCATTCTTTAACTTGTGCTGTGTTCATCGTCAGATATTGGGCAACCTCTGGAAATGCTGGAGCATACCTGCAGCTTCACAGGATATATTTGCCCATTTTGCAATGGTGCTGGCAGTACCATCACAAGGTGTCTTTTCAACTCTGATGCATGCAGCCCAACTACGATGCATTTGATAAACATGCAATCATGATGCTTGCGTTGTTTAGATCCACAAGGGAATCCGACATAATCTTGCCGAGGAGCAAGATCACACATTTTTGCCAGTGAAAACAATGTTTGCATCAATTTGCTTGACTTGCACCGAGGTACCAAAATGGTTGGAATCTATATTGAGTTGCATGCACCAGCCAATTCACTTAACAACTTAGGCTCTGTCAACTTAGGCTCTGTTCTTTTCAGCTTTCAGCTTTTGGCTTCTCCTACAGTACCTAACTTTCAAATGAAATATTTTTTTAATACGTAGTCTACAAGTTAATTGTAGCACACGTTAAAAACTTAATATATGTACCATCAAAAATCACAAGCGAGTATATCTCTTTCCGCAATCTCTGTCGCAAACAGCTAAAAAGCCATCAGCCGTAGCAAAAAAGAACAGACCCTTAAACTGATGAGGAAAAATGGTCAATTCACTTATACTTCAATGCCCCCCTAGATTATCTTAGGTCTAAGATGTGAAATAGAAGTGAGTTATAATTATTTTTTTAATTATGTTAATCTAGTCTCGAACTTAAAATCTCTTGACTCTGATACCATATTAAGTTACATATACCAACCAATTCATCCAAAAGCTTAAGGTGATGAGGAAAAATGTGCAATTCATTTATACTTCAAAAATCTAATCAGGTGTTTTAATCGACTGGAGCTGATGGTTTTCAGACGTAGCTTTTTATCTTTTGGTTGAAATAGAATAGTAACAACTAGAAGTAGTAGTTTTTAGAACAAATTTGTCAAACGGCTTTTGAAATATATGAACGCGGAGGAGGCGATAGATGCCAACTAACTGTTTTTAGAAGCAGATTAGAGAAATCGCTTTTAAACGTTAAGGTGTTCAAATCAGCTTTTGGCTTCTCCAAGCAAAAGCAAAGCCGATTTAAACACCCCAAATATTTTTGTGTCAGCTTTCTATAAGCCACAAAGGCGCTATGGTCCAAATGATTTGGCCCTACTGCTTCTGGACATATTAGCTGTTCCTTTGTTTCTGCAGCTACTAGTCTACTAGAGAACTAGACGGATCTTATGCTGGTGTTGTTGCATTTTTTGATCTTCTTCCCTGTTGAATTCATGGTTTACCCATGAAACAGAAAGTTTAATACTTGTAGTGTGTGAATTTATCCTCATGTGCAGTATTATTCTATGCGGAATCACAGCCAAGTGACCTGCTATGGTGCATCTCCACCTTTAACCTCGTAGAGCTGAAGACGTTGCTTCACAAGTTGGTCAATGTCTTTTCTGCTGGAGGCATGCCATCTTTGAAACATAAAAAGCAGCAGAAGCTTCACTTGATCAGAAACAACCCGTTCATCTTTTCCGCTCTTTTCGGTTGTTGCATCTTTGATTTGATTAGAACAAAGCCGGATTTCAGGACGGGCATATCTTGATCTAAAGCTGATTTTAGTACAAGGCACACAAGTTTTAGTGCTCGGCTTTAGCCTTTCTAATAAAGTTTCTTCGCGTAGGATGTCTGCTAATGAAAACAGGCATGCATTGGTGCGAATGCTCAAATTTCAGGACGTTTTCAAACATGTTTCGCTTTTTGTAAGAACTAGTAGCACTGTCTGTCAGCTTTTTGGTGCCAAGCTCATAGTACCCAAGGTACATTTTTCGGCATAGGTTCATAAGCTCAAGTCTGAAAATTGTACAATAACCTTCAGTCTTTGGGTAGTGCATTTAGCTTTAGCATGCCCTGTGAAAATGTGAGCCGTCTTTCCTGCAGCTGCAAGTGTTCGTATTATCTGCTACATTTGTTGTTCTCCCATGGACTTGCTTTTTCACCCTTTTACCCTAGTAAAGTTCAGTTTGGCCATATGCCATTGTTTTTTCTAAGTGAAGTTTTGGCATGTTTTCCATGTTAATTCTAACTATTTGGTGTCAATTATATTGTTGGTATTATTGATTTTGTGTCGGACCCGGGTTAGCAAATCCGGATCTTCTGTGATTTCACCGTACTATTCCCTGGATCAGTAGATAGTTCTCACAGATACATTACTGTATATCAAACATATTATGCGGAAGCTTTAATAATACAGTAATAACTTACACATAGGCCGAATAGATCAAAAACAAAGTGTGCAGCAGTGGAAACTTCACACAGATGGGACCCTTAGAACTTGCCCACAGGCAATCAACTAGGGTTCGCGACCTAGTTCTTGGCCTTGTCGTCTTCTAGCTCCGTCAATCTCTTCTAAAGTGTCGCAGGGCTTAAACTTCTTTTTCCTGATTGACTGAATGATAGTAATTAAGCAAGAGTGAGTACAACTGTACTCAGTAAGCCACCACATAGAATGCAAGAATTAAATCCTTAATTTGTCCGGACAGTGCATACCATAAATCATAAATTCTCGTGTTACATCCACACCAACCTCTCTTACCATCCGCCTACACAGGTAAAGCAAGTTTTTAAGGGTTTTAAGAAATATAAACCAAGTTATCGTAAATTATCAATAATTTACATCTAATAACTGTCCCAAAAATAAGTTTTCATATTTGAATAATAAGGAGTAGAGCAATTTAATGCTCTGGACTTGCATACGACTAGCATGTCATTATATTATGACCTATAGCTAGTAAAGTTATTATTAACATTTAGGGTAACAAGGAGCAGCTATTTCAAGTGTCAAGGAATGGCATAACAATGATATTATTACAACATCAAATAAGCATATAGTTACCTTAAGTTTTGACATACATTTGCATAATAAATTAAGCATGTTCACTACTACAGAAAATTGTATTACAGACGGTTCAAAAACGTCATCATAGACGGTTTGAAACTCCTCCGAATTAAGTGCGCTTCAATCTGCTCTTGATTCTTAAACATCTTTAAATTATCACAGTCAATGCATAAACAATACATATATTCCACCCCCTTATTCAACATATTATCCTCAACAGCTCTTGTAAAAGCAGACACGCTATTAATGTCTTCTTCACTCACACGATTTGCGATATACATTCAGTTTTGGTCCTATATTATTCACATATATAACAATATAGTATTAAAATTAATTTAATTAAGTATTAATACATATATACCACATGCATTGAGGCTAGCTAAATCTAAATTAGCTAGATCTTCAAAGTATATATATAACAGTCACCGAAAATTAGCTAGATCTAAATTTTGATGCAACGAAAAACAAATTTCATTACTAACCATACCTACAGCAACCAAGAATTTGATGAATCTTCAAAGCTCTCTTGCCAAGTATGCCTCCTTCCACCAAATAAAATGGTCTGAAAGTCTTGCCGCCTCTAACTGCAGCACCGGTTAAATCTGGATTGAAATGGAGACATATGCGATCTGAGCGGCGCAATAAATACATAGTAGGATTATCACAGATGGCTTTTAACAAAAACCGTCTGTGATACTAGAATATCACAAACGGTTTTTAGTTACAAACCGTCTGTGATAATCTGGAATATTACAGACAGTTTTAGTTAAAAAACCATCTGTGATATTCCAGTATCACAAACAGTTATTAACTAAAAACTGTCTGTGATAATCTGGAATTATCACAGACGGTTCATCGGTAAGAACTGTCTATGATACTCCTTCAGCAACACAAACGGTCTCCAAATTAAAATCGTCTATGATTTGGCATCTAGTATTAGGCTTTATGTAGTAGTGGTTGTTTGATAATTTGAAGGAACATAATTTTTCATAAAGTGTAGGATCAATATGATCAAAGTGATAACTTACTTTGGTTATTATACCATGCCGTTGATTTACTATAGACTAGTGTTTGTGGCGCTTTAGATTTACTAGAATTGTATAAGTTTAATTTGTAAATCTTTCCTAACTACAATTTATGGTAATTAACTTTAGAAGGTAAAATTTTTTATAATCTCCTATTTATCTTCTCTAGTCGGTTATCCTCGATCTTACAAGTGAGCACAGGGGCGGTTCAGGCAAACTTGGCTTGAGGGAGGAAGAAGAGGCAATAGAACGTTGGCTCTTTATAGCTTAGAGAGGGTAGTTAGTCGTTGGCGTATTGAAGATGTGCATCCAAGGACGGTAACGTCGTATGCATGCGGGTAGACGCGGTATACCGTGCAGCTCGGGCGACCGTAGACTGATGCAGAGGGCGCAGGCGAAGGGGCACTGAGGACGCGTGGCCTGCTAAGAATCTCCGGCCCGCCCACTTATGTTCATCTCCAAAAACGAAAACCTAGGCCCAACCCAAAGCATCCTGTCGGGTTGCCCGCCATAGCCGATAATGAATCAGTAAAACTGTAAAATCTCCTAGTTAACAACATGTCCCCAACGGCCGACGAGCCCAATCCCTTCCCTTTCTCTCCCTGGGTCGTCGGCCCGTCTCGTCGCCCTGACGCGTGCGTGCAGTCGCTCCTGCTGCCCCAACGGCTCTCCACAGTCCTGCCGTGCACGCGGCCCAGCGAGCCACGTGAACGCGTCCCTCCCGCCCCAGGCGCGGCGCCACCTACCCCCACATGGCCCCCGCTGGCCCACCGCCAGTTGTGCCGCGGTATCTCCCGCCGCTTCGCTTCTCTCCCCAGTCCCCCTTCCTGCGCTATTTATCCCACTCCGCGCCCCCTCCTGCCACTCCCACCATTACCACAGGCCAAGCCTTCGCCCTCGCGCGCGCACCGCGCACGCACAGCACACACGAACGCAATGGCGCGCGCCGGCGCTCTCTGCCTCGCGCTGCTCTGCCTCCTCGCGGCGCACTCCGCCGTCGCGCAGAAGTCCTCGGCCCCGGCCGCGGCTCCGGCCACCACGCCGCCGGCCCCCTCCAAGAGGACGCCGGCACCCGCCGCCACGCCGACGGCCACCCCGGCGCCGCCCTCCGACACCACACCTCCGGCCGCCGCGCCGTCCACCACCCCCGCCACCCCGGCCCCCGCCGCCGCGCCCACCACCACCCCTCCACCTGCCAAGGCTCCCGCCGCGGCGCCGCCCAAGTCCACCAAGGCCCCCGGGCCGGCGCCGGCGCCCAAGGCCAAGGCCAAGGCCACCCCACCTCCTGCTTCCCCTCCCCCGACGGCCGAGACACCCGTAGCCACACCTCCTGCTCCCGTCCCGGAGACACCCGCCGCCGCCCCCACCAAACCTACCGAGGCCCCCGCACCCGCGCCGGCCAAGAAGAAGAAGAAGCCCGCCACGTCCTCCAAGAAGAAGAAGAAGGGCTCCAAGGCCCCGGCCCCCGCGCCCGTCGTCGAGTCTGCCAAGTCCCCCAAGTCCTCCAAGGCTAAGGCCCCCGCGGCATCCACCGCCGACGCCCCCGGACCCGCCGGCGACTCGGCCGCCGCCGACACCGCGGTACGTTCCCCTCTCTCTCTATATATATGTATACACCGTACGTCGTCTGAACCAACAATGCCCGTCGCTCCAGTGTCTCACAAACCGACGGCGCAACTGCTAGTTGAACGCAGTGATAAACTCTTAAGTCGTCACGTTAATCAAGCATTACCGTTGTTGTTACCACCATTGCACCAAAAGTAAAACAATTAACAATGCTCTTAGTCATAGAAACTAGGGTTGACAGTGCAGTTAATCTAATGGCGTGCTCATGAATTGGGCCGTAGTTTTGTAAGAGCATCCATCACCTAACGTGTGAGGGTGTGTGAGAATTATGATAAGAGAGTAGATCCATTTGCCCCGACATGTTGGCCAGGCATGCATGTGCTTCCCGCCGTTACAGGGCATACAGTAGTTAATGCAGCATTTGAGTATTATAACCTGCACTGCCGCAATAAACAACCGTGCATTCTCGAAGCCTCTATGGCACTGTTACCACTATCCTAGCAATCAACACCTGCTTGTAGGACAAATGTTCTCAGAAAACTTTACAATTTGCTGAGGACCATGCTAGGACAAATCATGTGACTTACACTACCACTGTAGGAGTATTTTATTTTATTTTGCTTATGTTACATTGTTGATTAACCGATGCGTCGGCCGTGGTGACCTGCAGAGCGCGGCAGGAAGGACCGTGGAGACGATGGCAGGGAGCATCATGTCGGCATGCGCGGTGGCGCTGGGCCTCGTCGCCCTGCTCGCCTAGGCGCCGGCCAGACGGTGAGCGCGCGTACGTGAGCGGAGCCAGCCCAGCCGTCCAGACGTGCCACGATACAAGTATGCAGCCGCTGCACCGTACCTTTCTGACGAGCTGATTCGCTGGCCGCGCGTTGCGTGCGTGCGTGCCACCCCTTTTTGTGCTGTATTCTCGTCTGTTTTTTTACTGGCCGCTCCGTCCCCGGCGGCGATGCTGGGCTGGCCTCCTGTGTAGCCCCACTCACGTTTGATGATTGATCACCTCGGTTTCTTTCTTCTTCTCTTCTCCTCCCTTGTACTGTACAATTGAGATTTATTTATATTTTTACGTATCATTGTATTATTCCATCCTTGTTTAACCATAGATCTGTCATTTTCATGCGCTTGCTTGTCTTCTGTTGAGTGTGTCCTGCTGGCCAGATCTGTTTGGTAGGATAGGTGTTCGGCGTTTGCTTCACTGGATGAAACATGTCGTGGTATTCACATTCAGTGAACAAATGATTTGCATTTTGTAGACGACAAACAGTGTCACCGCCTCACCGGAGTAGGAATGGCAGTTTTAGCGTTCTAGGGTACGTTCCTTGCTGTTTTAATGCGTTCGTGGTCCAAATGCTAACCCGACTTGGGTATTTTACTACTGTCCATGTCTACTGTGCTCGTTTACCCGTGAAGCGAACTGAACTGACTCTGGACTTGGTATCTAGAGTGCGTCTTGATGGACCTGTTATCTTGTTAACATTTTCCGCATTGCTAATGTTTCATCATTGAAACGCGTGACATTGGGGACCTGTGTAGTAGTTAATGCTTATTGCTTAGAATGGATGAACGCTTGTTCGATTATTTCTGATACATTATTTCGGCCTATCACTCTCTTCCTTCGGAAAGAAATTTCGGTCTACTACCAGTGAGTCGGTGAGTACATGCTTCCGTTCACAACTGCATATATGATGGTTGGGATGACTACAAATCTCGAAACGCTGGTGCAAAAGGATGCAACAGCCGTAGATTCCAAGTCTTCGCGTGCGTGTACCCCACCAATCAGAAGTCTTCCCATGTCTCTGTTTTTTTTTTGTTTTTTTTTCAACGACTTTTATCTTTTAGCTTTTCTTAATAATTACTATTTATTAAACTAATAAATCATAGCAAAAAGGACATCATACCATCGCGAACGCGTAGATAATTCGGCGCTGCCGATGCTAAGCTACGACGCGTGTTACATTAGCTTTTCCACTTCACCAACTACGCGCAACCAACGGAAAGCAACCGGTTCCACGGCGAGAGGCGTGCGCGGGTGTACCGCATTTGCACCGTCGTGGTTAGCGACATATATCAATCGGCAAGCGTATTTGTCATCCAGCTGTATGCGGTTGTGATACATTGACTTCCGTTTCAACTATCTTACATCTACAGTTCTACATCAGCTTTTCATCGATCGGACGGTGCTGCGTGCGGATGCTAGAGTAAAACTATTATAGCAAATCCGAGTAACTACGGCCGAATCGTGAGCCCGTGACCGTAGCACGAACGAACGCGCGGTTCCCTGCACAGTTGCTGTCCAGCCGAGAAGGATGCGAAATTGATTGTTCCAGGCTGGTCTCTTCAACCCCCGCGTGTACCGGTACGTTATGGAAGTGGTGTCGCTGCTTTCCGTTAGGCGATTCCTCCCATCATTCGTGAGCCTTTTTCACGGGAGGAATACATAAATCATAGATAAGCCTGTCCAGTGTCGGTACCGCATTAACAAATCGTCGAGCTACTGTTCGCCCGCGCGAGACAGATTTGCAGCGGCAGCATCTCGCAACCGTGAAGGAGCATATATAGGGTGTTTAATTGGAGCCACGTTCTGATTTCGAAACAAGAATATTTTGTCGGAATAAGATGCAGATCCACGTCTATTAGTACGAAGCCAACGGCTAAGTAAATCACAGTTTTACTCCAAAAGAAGTTTCAGTATGGAGTGTGTGTGTATACGTATGTATGAGAGTAAATCCATCTCTCTTTCTTTGGTCTTCCAAAAGCGTGCGTAAAAATTGCTTTTTTGACAACATGGATCTCATCATGTAGAGTAAGATGCCCAACACCATCATGAAATTTGAGCACATCACACCACGCCTCATCGCATCTCCCGTTAGCTGCAGCTGCAAAGATGCCTCTTGATAACCTACTAGCAGCAGGGCCAGGCCAACATGTACTCAAGCAACGGGTATCTCTTTGAACTCCACATCAGGATCAGGGTGAAGGCCATGTGAGTGAAGGCGAGGATAACTCGGCGCTTATGTTTCTCATTGACAATCAAGGGTATCTGTACACATGCGGTACGAGTAGCGCGCAAGAAAGGAAACCCGAATCAGCCCCAACCGACTACCTAACAATAGGAGATTACATGTAAATCAAACCAAACCGGAGAGATTACAGGACATGTATGTCTACCCCGCAAGTTGAAGCGGAAGCCATGCGGATGTTCAACCTGAATCTAAACTCGATGAACACTGTTGTAGGCAAACTTTTGGTGAAGAGATAGGAACATGCATCCACATCATATATACTTATGAGATGAGAACTGGGTCCGTCTGGTTGGATTCCGTAAGATCTACTAGCAACACTTCATGCACCACCTTTTTGTTAATATGTTTAGACTTGTTGGTATGCTATGGTAGTTAGAGTCAAAATGGTATGATATATGTTAAATCGCTGTAATATGAATAAAACAGTATATACTTAGATTTACTAGTAGCTATTAAAAATAATAACAATATATAATAATAATAGTATTCTAGATCCAGAGGATTGATGAAGTGTATAAAGCACCACCTTAAACTACAGCCCTTCCGAGTGTAAGACTCGAAAAGGAAATCGGCGTAAGCATTCTAGAACGATGATTGATCCCTCCGTGCATTTTTAAAATAGAGAAATCGATCCCTCCATATATACTTGTACCGTCACGGCTTCACCAAGTAGAAGAACCGCGAGCGCCAGCCATGTCTGGTGACGTACGTTCGTTTTTGAAGAAGTTGGGCCGTTTTAGCATTGGGCCAAGTTTCTCAAGGTAACACACTTGTTGGACGAAATAGAAGCCTGGAAAGGTTGTTAGATTCGCACGGCTATGGTTCACAGGGCCTCCGGGGTGCGCAATTATGGCTCACCACCAGGCCGAACGTCTGTCCGGATCCGGCCTGTTACTACTACTAGGCCAGCCCAGAAACATAACAAGTCTCGCGCTTCCTTCGTTAGTAGAAGCACATGCAAGAAAAATGCACACCTGTACAAGTAGCCAATGCTGCAGTCCATGCACTTGCTCTCACGCAGCAAGTACAGTCAAAGCCAGCCGCCATGGACGACGTGAAGAGGTTCGATTCAGCCTGAAAACTGAGGCCATGAACGCATGGGACAACAAAAGCCGGGTCTCAACCCACATCATAAAAGAGCCGAAAGGTCCCAAGCACACCGCTGCTGCCCCATGACCCCCGTTGGGCGTTAATGAGGCGAGCACAAAGGTCTCATCACACATGCAAACGCGATATCAATCGACCAAAACGCTGCACTTGATGGCAGCTAAAGCCTCGAAGCCTTTTCTTTTCCCCCTGATAGTGCATGCAGCGTGGCACTGCTGCCCTATAGTAGATGCTTACCTTGCGTATCAATCGATCAATCCACACCGATCGATCAGCCAGTGTCACTTCATCGTCCCCTTCGCCATCAGCTAGCTATATGGAGTTTAACTGTTAATCCCCTATCCGTGAGGTCTCTTCGTGGCATATTTGTTGATGTGAAAGTTGCAACTTCGTGGCCCTTCCTTTTCCCTGCCAATTGCGAACAGCCACATGTAGGTGCCGTTCAAACATGCTATGGTTGTAAATTGCATAAGTGCATTCCATGGTGTTCATGTGTGAGATTCGGCTTCTCCAATCTTGTTTATGTCACGAGACGTAATCATCGCCCATCCGGTGAGGAAGCAATGACTAGCCGTGGTACGTAGACCAGTCATGAATGCTGTGCGGCTGGGCTTGGACGTATGTTAAGCCAACACAAGAGATATACAGGATGTATGTCGTAGCGTATCTAAATTCGGAGGAACAAGGTTGTCAAAATCTTGATACTATCATATGATCATACAATTTTATGATCCAAGATTGACTAGACCGATGCGATTCTATGGTAGAATCCTAATGTTTTTACGATTCTACCCAAACTTTTGTAGTATTGTTATCAAAATTTTCATATGCTTTATTATAAATAATTAATTGTATACTTCCTTTTAATTCAAAATTTTAACTTTTATCTCTTCATGTTCACTATAATTATCATAAAATAACATATGATCTTACCTTTACTCTACAATTTGTAAATAAAAGTTCAAAAACCATAATTTTAAAAATACAGTAGTGTTGTAATACACTGTAGATTTTTTTTAAAAAATATTTCTTTGGTAGAATCGGGAAGATCTTAGATTCTACATCGATCCTACGATTTGCGATCCTAACAAAGAATATCCGATCTGATTTACGATTATGATTCTGACGAAACAAAGATGGAATTCAGAAATTCCGTGTTGTGGCCAGTTGGAACGATGAAAAGCAAGTAGGATAAATTTGGGTTAGTTGATTTATGCAGGAGAAGGACATGGTCTTTAGGCCCTGTTATTTGCGGCTTCTAGAAGCGGCTTTTGGCTTTTGCTACAGTAACTAACTTTTAAACTGAGTATTTTTTTAAGATGGGGTCTACAAGTTAATTGTAGTACACGTTAAAAAATTAATATCTGTATCATCAAAAATCGCAAGCGAGTATCTCTCTTTCCGCAATCTCTGTCGCAAACAGCCAAAAAGCCATCAGCCGCAGCCGCAAAGAACATGCCCTTAGCCAGTTGGAATGATGTGACACCCCAGCTTGTGATAGCCTATGTGCATGTGTATATATGAGAGTGTGGATTAGTCCTATATTACTAGTTTAGCATGAGCAGCACCAACATATAAATTCATAGGTATCATTGGTAATAACCTCCGGTTAACCGTTTTGCGCGAAGTGAGGACGAAAACGCAAACAGGTTGTTACGTGTGTGTGACTTATCCATAATGGAGTTAAGCCTAAGCCGGTTTGGATCCTAAGGTGTCACAAATAATATCAGAGCCGACCTTCGCGGTTACACGGGTGTGTACGGGTCAGTGGCGTGGCATATGATACATGGCACGTGTGGGCCCGAAGTAGACACACGACATGGTATATGTACCAGAACTGGACGCACAGACGTATGCCAAAAGAGGGGGATCATGGTCATTTACCCCAGTGTAGGTATGTTGGACCGATGAGGACATCGGGTTCTTTGAGGGGATGTATGTGACACCTCCGTCTATAATGGCTCATGTGTGTGTGCACATGAGAGTGTGGATTAGTCCTATATTACTAGCTTAGCATGAGTAGCACTAATATATAAACGCATAGACACAATTGGTAATAAACTTTGGTTAACCGTTTTACGTGAAACGAGGACGAAAGACGCAAGCAGATTGTTACATGTATATGGTTTATCTATAATGAGATTAAATCTAAATCGATTTAAATTCTAAGATATTACAAATGATTAATGGCTAGTTGCATCGGATAATTGTTGAAAATGTTGGTTTACGTAGGACGGCACAAGCCCTCTAATAGTTTACTACAGAGTAGTGCAAAAAGCGCGAAGTACACCGACGAAAGTTACATTACTCTACAAGAAAGCGTTAGAAGTACATAAATTTCACACAAAATTTACGGGTACAAGTCCTGTAAAATTGCAATAGGATTACTGCGTTCCAAAAAGGGCGGAGCATTGACTAATGGACTAGTACAGAAACTGCCATGTCAGGGTCCCAACAACGTAATCACCGTAGACCACTCCCACCTCAGCACCTGTTCCCCATCCCCTTCCTTTCTTCCAAGTTAAAAACCGAACAAGCCAAAAAGAAGACCACAACACAAGGGCCTTTTATTTCCCCCTTCTCCTTGGAGGCTTGGACAAGGAAAGAATCGAGCCATGGTAGACACCGGGCACGAGGCCCGCACCGACGCCGGCGACCCCACCTCGGACGCTGCCGACGACTTCGAGTTCCACATCCTGTCCTCCGGCGGCCTCGTCCCTGCTGGCGCGGGCGCGGCAGCCGACATGTGCGTGGCTGACGAGGTCTTCTCCCACGGCAAGCTCCTCCCGCTCCGCCCCTCCTCGGCCACAGCCGCCGACGCCCCCAGCCCTGTCCTGCTGCCGAGGTCCGAGTCGGTGGCGTCCATCGCGGGCTTCGGCTCACGGTCCGACAGCCGCAGCGCGAGCTCCAGCGGCAGCAGCAGCGGCTGCGTCAGCCGCAGCCACTCATCGAAGAGCGCCTCCTCCGAACACGGCGCTGCGCCGCCGCGGCGGTCGCTGTCGAGCAGCCTGTTCTACGCGCACCCGAGCCCGTCGCCGCAGCTGCGCTCGCGGCCGCGCCGAAGCACCGGGTCGGCCCCGCCGTCCGCCGCGTGGGGCATCATACGCCTCGGCGTTGTCGGCGCTCCGGATGTCTACCCTCCGCGCGCCGGCGAGGCCAACAACACCGCTGCGGCGAGAGGCGGGAGCGGCAGGAGTGCAAGATTCGAGCAGGCGGGTGGCGCCATGGACAGGAAGCATGCCGGGGGGCTGCTCCGGGGCGGCCTCGGATGCAAGTGCTCGCCCGACGTCGTCGAGCCCATGAGCTTGCCGGAGGCGGCGAAGAAGAGCAGGGCTAAGGGAGGCGTGAAGAGAGGTCAGAGCGTTCGCCGTAGTAGGATTCTGGACTGGCTCGAAGAGCTTTCCATTACCAAGGAGAAGTAATCTTGTGCAAAGATCGTGTGTTTCTCTGAGTTGTGTATGATCAAGGAAACATCTAACTTTTATCGCTACATTTTTCTTGCTTGATTGACGGGAAATGCTTAATGCAAAAAGAAAAACTTAGTTTGTACAGATTATTAAGTGCATCATAACTGTATCTTTCTTCTCTGTTCCTTAATTTCGCAATTCCCGCAATTTCTACTTGCAGGATACTAGTGATTCATTGTAAAGTACGAACTTTTCGATTTTAGGGTAGACCATATGTTACCTTTAGCAATAGTTTTCATTTTGTCATTAGTGCTTGTTGCTAGAATCTTACAGTACACTCACCAGAATAAACAACTACTTAAAATTACCTTTCATGTACTTACACCCAAACTCAGCTGTCAGCCAATGCTAGTGAAACGACGTATCCGCACAAATACAAATGCTCAATTCACTATTGACGAGGTCCTTCCAATTGCCTTGGACACCATGGTTTATCAAATCCGAGTAAACTCCTTTGCGCGGTGCCATGATGTACACTGGCAACATGGAGTTTGGGGAAAGCTAGGTGCGGTGCTGGTTGGGAGGATGCCAGAAGCCCTTTCCAACGCGACAGGCGTGAGCTTGCTAGCAGGCGCCCGTCGAGCACGAAACAGCGGTCTGCAGTAGGGGTGGCAATTTCCCTCGCCGGGGCGGAGTCCCGCGGGGAATATCCCCGTGGGGGGCGGGGCCGGGGGGTAATATCCCCCTGCGGGGGAAACGGGGCAGGGCTCCGCGAAGCTAGCGGGCGGGGGCGGGGTTATCTCGCCACGGGCCCACTGGGACCGATAAAAATAAAAATAATTATATTTAATAATATATTATTATTTTTAATATAAGAGATTGTATTCTTTTCTTGTATATTTAGACTAAAACTTGAATTTATATGTTAGAATATATATTTTGAAGCTATATTTTTAAAAATAATATGCTTAAGTAATTATAAATTAATAAATAAAATCAAAAATTTATTTTTAAACAATAAATTTAAGTTTTTAATCCTGCGGGACCCCGTGAAGTCGGGTCCCCGCGGGATCGGGACGGGGCAATCGCCCCGCTGGCTAAACGGGCGGGCGGGCGGGTTCGCGGGGGGCGGGGCGGGGCCGCGGAGGCTTCCCCCGCCCCGTTTACACCTCTAGTCTGCAGTTGCAAGTAGGGGTGCAAACGGATCGGATACGAACGGATACTGCTCATTCCGTATCCGTTTCCATATTTTTTGTCGGAGTCGGAATCGGACACGGATAATGCCGGATACGAATACGAGTACGGATATTCTCGGTCACGAATACGGGCGAATACAGAACGCTCCGAATACGGTTAGTCTCGGTCACGAATATTTAGTCGGATAATACGCGTAAACAAAAATCATATATATCACATGTGTAAGGATGAATCACCATAGTACATATCCATAATGGAACTACATTAGTAGCTTAACAAGTAAATTTCACATGATGAAATAGACAAGTTAAGTAACCAGTAAATTCTAGTTAGCAAAGTAGCATGTAAATGATAGAGACTAGTTAAACAAATAATAGCTAACTAGCTACATATAACCCTAAAGATAGTCTGAGCCCTAAAAGTTACGATTACAAGACTTATATAACCCTTTGGAATGTTTAATGGTCCCCAAACCGAATACAACTCAACCCTATACTGCTTTTAGACTCGAACTCACACAAAAAGGAAACTAGATTTTACAGCCGTCACATTATTTTGATCATAGCAGATGATTTATGATGTATTTGAAGATGAGACCTTATCCATTGCATAGGTCTTGAAATAAGCTTTCCAATGAGTACAAGAACACTCAAATCGAACTCCGCTTGTGAAAGTTATGGTCTTTTTAGTAAGTGCTTGTTGGGCTGTCCCGATCCGAATCCGAATCCGAATTTAGTTACGAGTTGAATCGAATTTGAATCCGTAACTATCCAAAAAATATCCGTAACTATCCAAAAAATATCCGGATAGTTCCGTATCCGTCGGATAATGTTTGTTCCAATCCGTTTCGTATCCGCAAAAATATCCGAATCCGTATCCGTATCCGGCAAAACATCCGGATATCCGAAAATTTGCTCCGAATTCTATCCGAATTAAAACGGACGAACGGACGGTCGGAAAATATCCGCTCCGTTTGCACCCCTAGTTGCAAGGGCTCCAATCCAAGTGCCATGGTGGAGCTCGCACCACCATCACCGACGCCTTGGCTCTCACTGTCCGAGTCCCCTTTCAATCCTGGTTTTTTTAGCGTTTTCTAGCTTTTGGCTATTAATTTTTGACTAAAATTGTACTATAATAACTATTAATTTTTTTTCAATTATTTAATTAAAAAAACGAAATTAAGAAGTCAGCATGTTCATTTTAGCTTTTAGTTTGTCAAAAGCCGAAGCTATAATGAACAAGCTGATGGCCTATTTTTTTCAGCTTTTAAAACCGACTTTTAGCTTTTGGTATAGTATTTAACTTTCAAACAGAGTATTTTTTTAATATAGTTATCTAAAAATTAATTATAGTATATATTAAAAACTCAATATTTGTACCACTAAAATCGCAAATAAGTATCTCTTTTCATAATCTATGTCATGAACAACCAAAAATTCAAAAATTTTAACTAAAAATCATAAATAATAACCAAAAACAAAAAAAAGAACAGCTGGATATGGAGACAGCGATGTGAAGGAGAGAAATCGTAGCGTAGCTCGTACGTGGTGATGTTGCTACCAAGTAGCCGCAGCAGCAGCGCGTGATCGATTCCCATCGACCGGCCGAAATTGCGTGCGCGCTGTGGCGACCGCGACCGGCCGGCCGGTGGTCTCACAGTCCGTTCATGACGGCGACGTCCATCCCTTTCTCGTCGGGAACTCGAACGAAAAAATATCGTGGTGCGCGGGGTCGGAGCACGCGAGGCTGGCATTCGAAACGCCCGGCGCTTTGTGCTCACTAGCAACATAAGCCTGACAACACACCGCACTAGCCACCATATAAACTAAAGTAAAAGAGATATAAATTTATGAGAGGGTTTTTTAAAAAAACAATGATATGTGCGTATTTTTTTTGAGAAAACGAATGATTTTTAAGAAAAAAAAAAGAATCTATGCGTAATTTAAAAAAAATTTGTAAAGTGTTATCCAGCAAAAGAGGGGTCTTCACGTAAAACGGAGGACCTGTACGTAATTTTGGAGGGATTTTTTACCAAAAAACTGATGTGTTAGGAGGTTTTTTGGAAGAATCGAAAGCATATACGTAAATTCGCAAATCCAAGAGGTTTTTTGTAAAATTACCTGAAAAGTCAGAGTTTTCATCTTTGTTATAGGGATGATGTGCAATGCATGTTTGCCGGTTCTTCAAATTGCTTCTTCAGATGGGCTAAATCTAATCCTTGTGGATGTTTCTTCCTGTGGGGAGAGTCCTGACAGATTCTTGGATCGGTCTGAAACTTTTTTAATTAGCTTATCTAACCTCACCTAATCAGTTCTTTTTACAGTGCCGTGGACGAACGAGACGGTCGCTGCTTTTCAGTGGCTGAAACTGGCAAAGACGACGCTGCACCTTGCTTTGCTAGATTCAGCAGACTTTAGCAAAAAGAAAGACGCTCGAATGCGCACGTCGTTTCTCACCTAGTGCCTTTGGTTTGCCGAGTAAAAAAAGAGCGTATGGTAATCGAGTGAAACACACAGGGATCACGAGAGCGTGAGTGAGGCCCGAATATATATGTACGGGTGAAAGCAGCACAAACAAAGAGACTGAAAAAGCGATGCTAGCTCGTAAAAGGTATAATTTTGTAGGGTAAAGTTACAAAAACTGGCGTGCATGTCCCTGGGAGCCTATATGACGCGCACTGCACACTGGAGCGTAAACAAAGAGCTTAATCATGGCGTCTACGCGAAAAAGGCTGCACTGTGTTTTCTTTGCAGCCGCTGCTTCCAATTTCCGAGGTGGCTAAAAGTGTTTGTATAAATTAACGTAATCCAATTCAGTCTAATCCATTGTACTCAGGGGTGGAATTGGCCTCTTGTAAGGTAGACTAACTTTTACGGTGTGAAAAAAAATTAATATATAACTCAAGTATTTTCAGTTCAGCCTGAGTTAGTATTGCTATGATTCATTCCAGTAGCCTATGAAAGGGTATCGGTTGACAATCATTCAATCTAGATCCAACGTCTAAGGGTTACTCAGCCGATTATCCAGTCCAAAGAATCACGCTCTGCTGATCATCCGATGTACATCCAACGACCGAAAGGTTATCAGTGATATTTGGATCGTCTAAAGAGATACACTTTAGTGATGGTCCGACCCAGATCTAACAGTCAAAACGGTAGCGATGTTCGGACAATCCGAAGAGTCATGCTCTGCTGATCGTCTGATGTACATCGAACGACCGAAAGGTTATTGGTGATGTTCCGACCATCCGAAGGAATAAGTTTTAGTGATGGTCCGATCTAGATCTAACAACCGAAAGGGTAACGATGTTAGGACTCTTTTGGGGAGACCCTAGCCGAGTAGCTGTTCCTCGACTCGCTCTTGGCCCGGTGCCCCCCTCTCGTCCAGCACCGTCCGCCTCCTGGCCAGCGCAGCCCCGACGCCCCCTCCTAGCCTACATTGCCCCGCCTCTTGGCCTGCACCGCTCGCCTTCTAGCCAGCGCCCCCCTCCTGGCCTACGCACCTACCTCTCGGCCTGTGCCGCCACCTCTGGCCGCTGCCCTCCCCTTCCCGCCTCGACGCCCTGTGTCGCCTCCTAGGCTTGTGTTTTTCTCTTTACTATATGTCATTCTATGTCTCAAGAGTCGAAACTTATATCAGGCTGATGAATTATATAATTGAATGTGGGTGTGGAACATGGTTCAAAAGCATAAGAATGGTAACTATACTTCTATTATTCATGGAAAATATGCCCATGAACAGACGGTTCCTACTGCTTCTCTTGCAGAAAAGTACATTATAGTGAAGAATATAGCAAAGGTACATTTTTATGCATTTATATTTTGTTATTGTTTTGAACATCATGTTGAATTCATTTTATGGCTAAAGATAAAAATGATTTTAAGCAATATATATATGTACTTATATTCTTGATGGCAAACTTGATAGGTTTAACTCAACAAAAGAGGAATTCTTTGAGGTAAGGATTTTACTCAAATTATCCTTTTGTTGACATGTGTAATGAAATGACTAATGTCTAATGGAACTGTTTGACTTACAATTGCAGAAATTCAAAAACGTTGTTTCTCTAGGATTTGGTCTTAATAGACTTAGAGAAAATAAGGATTGCAAATCAAACAACAATGCTTAAAGGAGAAACTGGAGAAATTGGTGCGTGATACTGGCAATTGTTATTACCTTTATGGTTGTGTGATTTTACTGTACAAATTTGCTTTTGCACTAATACCAATTTGATTATAATGTTATATAATTAACAGAAAATTTGTACAGAAGACTATGATGCATAAGTACAGAGTTGAGAATGTCAATGACCACTACATTGCCTTCAACACTATTTGTGAAGCTACACAGGTAAATTTTTTTTGAACTTATTCTTAGTTTTACAGAAATCTTATGTCCCTCCTGTACTGGCTAAATCTGTCCCTTTTAAATGTCATACATATTATTTTTTCACAAACCTATGTTTTCTAGATATCAAAATGGACTGTCTCTATAATATCTTCACGATATATCTGAGAGGGAGAAAGTAAGATATCAACTTGGTATATATTTATACTATATCTTTTTGTTATGACTTCTATGGATATATTTAGTGTAAGTTTTTCTTATTAAAATTCAGCTCAGAGCTTAACGAAAATCGTGGATCCGCTAACTGATTGTACTCTACACTAGTACAGTACTGCTCCATACGCAACAGCACGATCGGCATGCTACACGAGCTCCCGTGCTGAATGCCTCTCGTCATTTATCAAAGGTTGAATGTACCCTCATGAAATGTTTGATCTCGTCATCCCCAATGACTCTCGGAATAAATACAACCATGCGCGACTCAAACTCCCATTTTTTTCGCCTTGGCACCTGGCACTCCAAAGATTCTCGCAAGTTGCAACGGCCAGTGGGCACTGATCCGTTCGTACTGTCTGTTGGGGCAGTGCACTGTGTGAAGCGTGAGGCACCAGAACAAAGCTGCTGGTAGTGGTAAACCTTCTGAAACAGCGTTTCCTGCCACAGCAGCGCGCTGACAAGAGGCGAACGGAAGTTTTGCGGACTCACCAATCCGCTGTAGATTTGCAGTACGACGTGTCCGTCTTTTGGCTAGCAGTATTGAGAGCCAATCCTGCCGGTTCTGCGACACGTGGCAGCTAAAAGTACTACTCCTGGATTGTTTGTACATCAGGGCCAAGCTTACAAACACGTGTACTGCGATCAAACTGACCATGCTTGCGTGGGGGCCGGATCAATGAGCGCGGGAGGCCAGATTGTGAATCCGTGAGCGAGTCCTCTTAAGTTCAGAATATTTTAGTGGCAGGAGATCAAACTTTCAACCTGTTTTGTATTAGTTTTTACCGATGATCTTTAGTTTTAATTGATAATGAAACAAAACCAAATTGCAAAATTTCAAATTCTTGCTTCTTTTGAATTCTTGCTTGTTCCTAGCCCTTCCCAGCCCAATCCTGCGCCACCCACCCAACCCAATTTCGCTTGTCGCCGACCTCATTCTTGTCGCGACTTTCGTGCGGGCACTGTTCACCGTCCGAAAATATCCCGCCGCCGCTTCCTGTTGTCCGCGCGCCTCGCGCCTTCGCGCTGCGCGTCCTCGCCAAAGACCCTCCCATCGCCGACAATAGTACCAAGCCCTTTAATTGTCCCTCCATCGCTGTCCGTCCTTCCCCGACGAAATTCCCGCCGCCGCGCCCCTTTTCTCCACCTCGGCCGACTCCCCTCTCACAGCCGTCCTGTCCACTTCTGATAGGCTTGACCGCCGCCAAATCTCGCCTGACACCCGCCTTAACTCTCCCCTACCAACCACGCCACCTACCCGCGCCAGCTCGAGCTCACCCGCGAATTCTCCCCGCCGCCAGAACCAGGGCAGAGCCGAACCGCCTCACCCGCCTATTTAAGAACCCCGAGCCCCCTCCATCGGTTAGCACGCGCGCTCAGACGGCCCCAACCGCCCCCAATTGCCTCCGGAGTCCCTCTGCCGCCCGGAGTCCCGAAAGTCCCGAGGTGATTTTGAATTCCCGATTTCTCAATTCGCTTGACTAATCGGCGATTCCTTTCTGCTAGTGCCTCCTCAGGGCTCCCGAAGTATCCTCCGAAGCTCCCCGAAGCTCCCGAGCTCCCCACTGCCCTGCCCGCTTGCGCCGCCGCCTTGTCGATAACCGGCCACCGTGGACAGCTCAAATCGAGCACTCCCCGGCCAAGCCAGCGACACCCCTAGCTTCCCTGAGAAACCCTGGTGCTTAAAAGCGAATAAACCCATCCCGAAGACCATTAGATAGTGTCGTTTTGTTTAAAAACCGATGTCGGTTCTCGGCGCCGCCGCCTGCGATCGTCGGAGCGCTAGAAGCCGTCAAGCCCTAAATTGGAACCCTAGCTGCCCCCTCTACCCATCCCCGCTCCCAAAAGCCATCGCGAAGCACCCTAGCCCCTTCCCCGCGCATCGCTTTCCCCTCTGTCTTCGGCCGATTTGTCCGGCTGGAGGTAGACGATGACCGCGACGTGGCCCGATCTCCGCCCTCTACACCCGAGTCATCCGACGGCCAATAGAAACCCGCGCGCCGGCCGTCCGTCGATCGCGCGGCGGCCGCTCTGCGGATGTTAACCGGCCGCCGATTCTGCGCCCACAAACGCGAGCGCACGCATGCGCGCGTCGTCCGCCCGAGCCGGTTTCCCCGACCGCGCCCGACCGAAGTGACCCGACCGAGCCCGTTCGCCCGCACCCGATGAGCGATGCCGGACCCGAGGAACGATCGATCGAGCCCAGCCGAAGCAAGAAACCCTAAAATCGAGTTTATACTCGTTTGAACCGGTTCAATCCCACGAGTCCATTTCCGAGGCCCGTTTCCCCATACCAAGCTTCTTTAAACCAGAAACCTTTCATTTAAAGTTTCTTTTGAATTTTCGAGTTGTTTTTCAGTCCGATTTCGATCCTTCCGAAAATGGACCTAATTTATTTGTTTATTTATTTATTTGCGTTAGCCGCCGACCCAGCAACGCAGGAGGAGGAGACATCGGTTCCAGCTCAAGATTCGGCGGAGTACGAGTTAGTTGAAGTAACTGATCCGCAAGGCAAGTCGCATATATTTTGAACATGTCGATCCTATGCTTTCCGAATTAATTATTGGTATATATTTCCATTATGTTAATTTCATTCTATTATTTCTTGTACCACAATTATATTAGAATGACATGATGATAGTTACGTCCACCACCCAAAAGCCCGATTTAACTTGAAGGCCATATTCACCTTGATAAACCTAGTTACATAAAATAATACTCTATTAGCATATTGGAATATTGTAGACATCACTTTGTACACTATTAAAAAGGTTTTGGTTTAATTTAAAAGTCGTGGAAGTTGGAATCAGGGTAAGTGCAATGAGTACTGAATTCGGGTATCCAATGATGGAGGTAGGTATTGGAAAGGTGGCAGTACAATGAGTACTGAATTCGGGTATGTGCTTGGTTGGTTGCCTCAGGTGAAAATATAAGGACTAAAACCTTGTGCTAAATGAAAGACATAAGTAACCGCCTAACCACAAGCGTTGATTTATTCAAACCTGGCTTAGTAACTGCTCAACTTCAATTGAACCTCTGCAACCAGAAAGGGGGAGTCGGAGGGTGAGTCTGTATAGGAGGTGGTTAACTATACAACAGTAGGACTGCGACAAATCGGACGAGGCTTGCAGGGTCATCCGAGTTTGTCGAGATTAAACACCTACTGGGCAGAGACTACATAAAGAATTGAGCAGTGAACATCCTTGTTTTCTTAACTCTGTCGCGGGAGTTTTGAAATCTTGTGGGTAAAGCAGGGCAGCTTTGCAAAGCGACCATAATTGATATCCGGATACACCGTGCTTCCGGTTAATGAAGCTGTGTCTAGTGGGTGAATCCAATTATGAGGCATAAGTAGTTTTTGATGAGAGTTCAGTATTATTGTTAATGGAAAATCAAGCTTGAGAAATCCCCTTTAAGTTTTAAAAGGAGTCTTTAAAAAACCCTTAAATTTGCCTTTAAGCAAAATCTGCATCCACATAAAATAATAACCATATTTCCCCCACTTGATATACCATGCATATAGTTATTGTAAGGTTCCGTGCGACTTGTTGAGTACAGTTGTTGTACTCATACTTGCTAAAAACATAAATAGAAACCGCGACTTTTGAAGAAGCAGGTGAAGACGACGAGATGATACTCTACGAAGTCGACGAAGCGTGGAATTAGGGTCGTTCTCCGCTCAGGCGTGCCTGTGGCGTCTTTTGTGTAATGTATCTAAAGGCCGTGGGCCTAGTTGTAGTACTTGACTTTTAGCCTCTATATTGCAATAAAGTTATTTTTATCTTAAAGCTTGTGTTGGCAATGTTATACACTTGTTGAAAATACCCGCAGTTGAACAGTCCTGGGCAGCTGCGAGGATTTCATAACGCTCCCGGAAACGGGGGTGTTACAGATAAATAATAATAATTGAGGAATAGTAATGCTAATAGAAGTTAAGTGTTCGTATTGACTTTTGACATTTTGCGGGGTGCATTTTATAATAAAGAGATCAAACAACGGTGCAATGTAAGGCACTATAATATTCGAATCATATAAGTACTAGAACAATTGGACCGCTGTACGACTTACGAAATTGTGACATGATAAAATACATAATACGTTACAACATACGAAAACGCAAAGTGACTGATAGTAGTGGTTTATAGAAGCAGTTTATAGAATTTGAAATGTTTATATTATCTTTGATATTTGTAAATAGAAGATAAAAAAATATCAATATGAACACACGGTATCGTGGCAATCAAACTACCGCAAGAAAAAAGCAAGGATTTGGGGGCATGGGGCCTCTGGCCCAAATATAGGACAACATTGCTGCAGGCCATAAGAAAAACATAGAAGAAAGTAGGCTGCCAAAGGAAACAAGCCAGTAGGCCGCGTACGCACCGCGGCGCAGGACGGCGGGAGGCATCAGGCCTAGTAGGTTGGGCATGGCTGACACGGCCGAGCGCATGGCTCGGCCTCCTCCTGCCGTGCCGACGTGCGGCCCGCCTCGCCCAGCGTCTCGGCCATACAGACGGCAGCCCAGGTCCGCCCTCCTCCTCCCTCCCACGGCGCAGCGCAACGTGTCGGGTCGCCCACGGGTGACATGCCAGTCAGCGTCAGGTACGCGTGGGCCGCTGGCCCCCTAGCGGCCAGCCTGGGCCGGCTCCAGTTCCACCCCCAGTAGGCCAGCAGCCCACGACTACAGAGTACATGCGGAACTGCGAATTGGTGCGTGGCCGCGCGCGCCCGCTGTAGGGTGCCGCCTGCCCGCTTTGGTTCACGCAACGCACCGGCCGTTGGCCGCCGCCCGCCGGCCACCGGTTTTCATCATTTGATCTCGACGTGGCCCGATCTGTTGAGTACTCTCGGCGTTTGTGGGGTTATGCCAGCTCCCTGCAGAGTCGAAACAGACTTCCTGGTGTTTTTGGTGACTTCCACTTGATCACTTCTCTTGTGTGTTTACCTGCTGTTTTCGGTGACTTTCATTTCTCTTGTCTATCCATTGTTTTCTCAAGTCTTGTTCGCCCAACCATAGCTGATCACCAGCTTCTACTATGCATACAGTGGTGAGCACAGGTTTGATCCAAAGATAGCGCGACGTCGGCCATAATTAATATGCAACGATGAAGTCAATATGATGCATACACATACGAAGCTGCCTATCATGATATGCACAGACTAACAGCCTATTGTGGTACTTGTTGCTCAAAAGACCTACTATCTCCGATTCTAAATACAAGTCGTTTTGAAATATTTGACGGCCAAACTTTTTTAGTTTTGACCATCAATATATAAAGAATTACCAAGAGATTGAAAACGTGAAATTGGTACTACTAGATTCATTATGAAATATACTTTTATAATATATAATTATTTTTATTTGAAGCAACATATTTTCATAAAAATTGATTGTCAAAGTATTACGTTGGAGACCATATAAATGTTCAAAATAATTTATATTTAGAACCAAAGGGAGTACACTGTTTGGCTTTTCTTGCAGCTCTGATAGCCCCAGAAAACTTATAAGAAAAACTCCAACAGCCAAGCCTGAGTGGCGGGCAGCTGCACACTACCCGTTCCGACCCTAGATCAACCCGTGCTCACATTGCAATAACATGGCAAATAGCCAAATACAAAGTGCAAACCCTAACACCAGGGCATATATATATATCGCTCTAACTGGTACGGTAATACTTACACCAGCAGAAACCACTATTGTAAAAAGGCCAATACTAGACGTCTTATTACAGACGGTTTTAACAAAAAAGCAAAAAGGCTCACAAAACTATCTGTGGTGATACTTTTGAACCATCTGTGATGATTTTTTTTATAGTAGTGAACTGCAAATTTCTCTAGTGCAATTGTCAACCATAAGACATTATTTGTTCAACGCACTATGTATTACGCAGTATTCACACTGAAATATACATCATAAGAGTTATACTAGCAAGCCAATCTCCGTACGTTTCGCCGATCATCATTTACACAAATGCAAGCCGGTCATTGGTAGCTGAACAAGAGGACCACCAATGCATTATTACCGATAAGTTATAGGTAAAGGATCTGTATTGAGAAATGGAACGGACATTGGATACGCTCAACATCGCGTGCCATTTTTGGAGACACAATCGTATCCGTTTGACACACTCGATATCTGCTTTGCAATGTATGGTGTTCAAAGCCAGGGTATAGATGGTTCATATACACACGCAGTTTCGTCAAAACTAAAATAGAGAAATAAAACTCAATGCACTTAAGTGTTCTTTGTCTACCTCTGAGTACATATGCATGCCCTGCAGGGAAGTCACTATGTGATCTCTCCAAATATGAGAGCATAGATTGTAGACAGTTCATTGGCTGTTCTACTTAGTGTTTAGTAAGGTACCACTGCAGTTGTTTTTTCCCCTGTTTTTGAAGGAGTATAGAAGCACCTCTTGCAACAAGATGACGCGTCCAAAATCCATAAACAGCGAGAGCTTAGCAAACATTTTGAGCATTGCTCTAGGGGTTTTGTTAGTTATCGTTTGAAAAAAACAGTGTTGTAGATTTATAAAAAACGTACCTTCTACAATCTGAATTATTTCACCTTACGATTTTTCTCCATTTTTTTAGAGTATGATTGCATGTTTTTCTTCCTTCCCTTCTAGGGCATGAGAGAGAGAGAAAGAGAGACTGAAAGTGAGAGAGATTCTCATTACAATGACCAAACTGATCAACCAAGTAATGAACCAGCCAGTAATTAAACCCAATTTAACAAGATCGTCTTTCATATCATGCATGAACATACACAAACAAACCCTAAATCCCATATCCATGCAAACAGGCATACGCCCACACACCACTCACCTTAATGTAACCCGTATGCCACCCGCGCGTCGCACGACTCACGACGGCGCCCACGCCGACGCGAACACGACCTTGTGCCCCTTCCATGTGAGCGTGAGGTCGTCGTCCTCCCGCTTCATCCCCCATCCCGCCGAGTGCTCGTTCAGCATCGCCTTCACCTCCCCGACCGCCTCCTCACCGAACGCCACCGCCCGGAACCCCGCGCTGCGCATCCTTTGCCCCCACCTCGCCCGGTCCTCCTGCCGCTCCACCCTGTCCACCCCCTCCTGCGCCAGCACGTTCTCCACCTTCCACCCCACCTCAGCCTCGTACCATCGCCGCTGCTCGCTGCCCTTTGGCAGGAACGTGTCCACGGCGTCGTACGGGATCCACAGGAAGTTGAACGCCGCGCGCAGCCTCTCCACCACGTCGCCGGCCGTAAAGTCAGCGTCCTCTTCCACCACCACGACCAGGCTGGGGTCGAGGGTCCGGAGGGACTTGAGGAGCATGGTTCGGAGCGAGACCGGCAGCGCCAGGCTCACCGATCCGGCTGTCTCGTCCGGGACGGTGTGCAGCAGCATGTGGCAGTTCACGAAGAGCGCCTCGCTGCCGTCCGAAACCAACTGCTGCATCCGGAGCTGGTCGACCAGGGACGTGAACGCGTCGGCCGGCGAGGTAGGCACCACCCGGAAGTCCATTGACATGTTGCGGGATCGCGCGAAGTTGACAAGCTTCGCGCCGAGCTCCTCGTAGGACATGTCGAGGGCAGGCGGCGGCGCACTGGGCCCGACGTCAGCGACGGTGAGCCGGATGATCGGAGGCCCCTCGACGCGGCTTGCGAGCATGTCGATGAGCGTCGGGATCTGCATGCAGTGCGTCGTGCTGAGGTCGACGATGTGCACGACGGGGAAGCCCTCCACGGCGTCGAGGATGGCGGAGTTGGCCGCCGTGTACCCGAACCGGTGCCACGGCGTGAGGTCGACGAAGCTGGCGAGCTCGACGGCCGTGAAGCGGTGCACATGGAGCGCCGCCGACTCTACCGTGGCCGCGACGGCCGCGGTCAACGCCTTGCACGCGCCCGTCCGGGACGCTCGCGCGACGAGCGCGCAGAGGAACGCCCCCGTGAGCCGCTGGTTCGAATCCCCATCCGCCGGCGCGATGTTGTTGAGCACCCACAAGATCTGCTGCGTCAGCGTGGCGTCGTTGGCCTCGATGGCGTTGGCGCAGTGCACCAGCAGCTGCTCCATGCAGCTCGTGCTGTTGAGGTTGCCGAGCGAGATCTTGGACGACGGCGTCGGGAAGCTCCCCGGCCAAAGCCTTGCCCTCGGCGCGCCGACGTCAAGGACCAGCCCTAACCCTAGTCCATGGTCATTCGGGTGGAGAGGCGGTGGAAGCGGCGCAGTGTGCGTGAACTGCATCATGTAGGGGCGCGACACAGGTGGAAAGAGGTAAAGAAGGATACAAATTTCGCGACGCAGCAGCGATGATTAGAAAAGAGCAAGGAGGCAGAGCTCGTGGAGGCGCGGATTTGGTGCTTGTACAAAGCATATATAGAGGGGAGTGCACTTGTTGCTTGGGGCTACCTACACGTGGTTTCCTACCATTCCATTAGAACTTTGGGAACGTGAATCAAAGGGGGAAACCAAGGGGGAATGGAGAAGGTGATCAAGTACAAGGAATATTCAGTGAAGGAGCAGATGGAACTGTAGCTGGTTTGTATTTAGCCGGAAACCAAGGGCAAGAAATGAAGCCTTGTTCTATGTACCAAGAAGGATCGAGATCTAGGAGCACTGTTGCTTGTAACTAGAAAGAATTAAGATGATTAGCACATATACATGCATGTTTGAACTAGCTAGCTTGAATTCAAGAGTGAACCTGCGGAAATTTTTGCTTGTCGATCTACGAAGGAGCTTTAGAGAAGTCGACGAACTAGCTAGAGGAGCAATCGGGAAAGCGAGAGATGAAGGGGAAGCTAGCGCGAGCTAGGGGAAGGGGAGGGGAAGAAGGTTACAAGTCACAAGGTCGCTAATTATAATGGAATGCTGTATTGATTTGTTGGATTGTTCTGGATGGCCAGCTATATATTTGTCTATAGTAACTAGTAATTATCAGGATAACAACATGTCAATGTGAACAATAATTTATTAGTAGTATACTTCGTTTGGTAATATCATGCTAAATGACAATTACCAACTCACAAAAAAGAGCAAAATGACATCTTCCATTTGGATTAGAGAATACCCAAAGGATTTAATTTGTACTCCTTCCTGTGTATTTTTTGTGTTCGAAACATGCCATAAAATCGTTCATTTGGATCCTGTGCTCCAAAATTCGCCACTTGAATCTTTGTAGTTTATCAAGGGGAAGGTGAGGCATCACGATTGTAATTATATATTCTGACTAGAGGTTCACATTTACTTCCTTGCAAAAAAACATTTACTTGAAAAATTGAGTGCAATTAGTACTTACAAAAAAAAAACTAGAGATGGTTTTTAGGGGGAAAAAACAGAGATAGTAGAAGGATTGATTAAACATGTCATGAATTTACGGTGATTTAATATGTGCACCTACAAGTTTTGGAACCCGACTTAACGAACGATAACGCTATGCAAAGGGCACTGCTATGAATTCCTCTTAAATGGGATCAAGCTTGATTTTGAAATTTTACATAGCTGTAGAATATGTCTCCCCCTACATCTTCAATTTTTTTTTTGGAATATTTGAAAAGTTTTGTGCGTATGTAACACGGAGGTAGACATGTAGCACCGTAATAGATAGTAGCATAAGATATTTCCTAAGAGAGAGATCACGGACCATGTCATGGTGAAATGATTAGGTCAGTTTGGGTTGGGTCGTACATGGGACAAGCTAATTAAGGCTAGTTTAGTAAATTAGAGGGTCCCATTATATTTAAAAATCCTCTTTGTTGCAAGCGGAAAACGACTCTTTTGTTTGGATTTAAACTTACATGTCCAAGCACTGAAAACTGTTTCGACAGAGGAATATTATAGACCAGGTATGCTACTAGATCTGTAGGCTCAACTGCATTGGTAGATGACAGTTGTGTCCTAATAGTAGCTTCACTTCGAGAATTCCATCTGCTCGTCGCAAGGATACGAGGGCGTTTCTTTAAGCGCGCTCCTGCAAATCCTCTCAGTTGAAGCATCAAACCATCAAGTTAACCTCCATTTAAGAAAAATTGATAGACACTGGTATAATCTACTTACTACCTCCATCTTGTCGTTTTAGAAATCGATATTATCTCAATACATGTCTTTGACCATTTCTTTTTCCATTTTTATGTTAGAAAAAGTATTCAAGTATAATAATATATAAATACTTTTGATAACAAATTTACTAGTATAATTTTTATGTGACAATTCTAAATACTTTTAAGTATATGGATACTTTTGGTGACAGATCTACTAATATAATTTTCATGTGATAAATATAAATAGTTTTAAATATATTTGTGAGCAAAATTTTAAAATATTGGCTGCATGCATTTTAAAACAACAGATAAAAGAGAATAGAAGGAATAACCGCTAAAATAAAAATGACTTATGTTGCGGAAACTAAAACGGTAAATTTGTGAGAAACTGGAAATTCTAATGAAAAAAAGAGAAAAGACACCATTGACTATTCTCAGTAAATCTCTCTCCTTTTTCCCTCAATTAACATGGAACACATACGAGTACAAAAAAATGGAGGCTATTTGGACCGATAAATGGGGTGATCGTTTTAGCGATGTCTTTTGACTTTTTTCACTGTAATTGGTTTTTTTTACTGTAGCTGAGTTAGTGGATAGTGTAGTGAATAATAAAAAAAAGCTGAAACTAGAAACTGAAATTTTTAGAAGCCGAAATAAGCATCAGGCTATCTCATCGATTTCCTAAGAAAAACTCGAGGTTGATTTGACTATCTGACTGCGATGCTTCTACAGTCACACGAAAAAAAAATGACGTGCACTAAACATTCTTCGAATATATGCACTATGTGATCTTAACAAAGTAATGAGCGTGTAATCATCAGATTGCACCTTGATTTGAGCAGTGTAATCGTGGATCTAACAACTCTCAGCTTGCCCAATTGGACCGCAACCGCAGCCGATCATTCCCTCTATGGCCCACCTACGCGTGTTTAATCGTATCCTCGGCCATTACATCACGGCCGTTAAATGGGAAAGAGGGCATCCGGGTAGGTCCACTTACCGTAGCAACTTGTAGTAAAACACAGCAAAGCACCGAAGCGGCGACACGATTTTTAGAAACTAAAGCAAAAAAAAAAAAGGGACCGAAAAATCGAAAAGAACGATCGGATGCGAGTACTCGTAACCAAGAGGCGCATTTATTTCCGGGCCCACTGACCATGAGAAGGCCCGCCGCTACGTTAAATGCGTCACACACATGAGACGGTGCACGGTCCCATGTACCATGGGGGAGGGCATGCAACGGACAGGCCGGAGCGTCCAGTTCCGTAATCTCGTAGGACTATTTGGTTGGCCGCCGTTCAGGTACTGTAGGGCTGGCCTGCTGGGCGGGAGGTGTCTGTTAAACTTCTGGTTTCTGTTAAGAAAAAATAAAGCTAATATGAATATTTGATTTTTTGAAACGACTTTTCCACTTATCTCAGTATCGACTCGTTTTGAAGATAAGACAAATCACCCACCCCATTACGTGCACATAACTCTCTCATTTTTTGCACCGCTCGCCCCCCTTTTAAAAACCACTTCTTTCAACCAATACTACTCATTTTCAACCAAAAAGTCATAAGCTATTTCCAAAAAATATTAACAAAAGTCAATACGAACACTCCCTGTATTATTAAGCCGTGCAGTGCAAATGCACGCATGCATGGATGTTGTTTCATACACAGTAGATACTTCTTCCGTCTATATTTATAAGATGTATTTTCTCTTATTATATAGACCGAGGAGATATTGAAAATGATTAGACTATCTATAATTATTATCTCTAAGCACTGCATACATGTAGAGAATATAAAGTATATCTAGATGTTTATCAGAGATATAAAGAGAATACGTTATTAATTTTATATTAAAATATAGGATATGTCTTATATTTATGTATAGGATCATTAAAAAAATATATCCTATAAACTTACACGATGTAATATCTTACACTGAAAATTTAAAAGTTATAAATGCACGGCGTTTACGTGACCGGCCGGCCGGCGTCACGTAGGATCTCGTGAACCACTCGTTCGTACACCGCTTGGTTGTTCCATTTGAGTAGGCGCAGTGAAGCATGGTTCGTTCGTTCGTACGTACGTACGCGCGACCACATCCACGCTGACACAGACGTGGTTGGTTGCGAAACTGCAATGCAATGCGATGCACGGGTCTCTTGCAGTTCTAGGTACCTCACCTCACCTCACACATGCGATCGATCCCCAGCACGCGCCCGTTATTGCTCCCTGCTCCCGCGCGCGCGTCATCGATTGGCCCACGCACCACTGCACGGAAGTGTTCAGTGGGCCAGCACCGCCTACTTCAATATTGTATCATATTTAAAGGTCCCTTAATTTCTTGAGGTGGGCCAGGCCCCGGGTCACCCCTTTCTCTCCGCCACTGGGTACACTGACACTCACCATGAATGAGTGCATGCGTATCTGCATGATGCCTGAATCTGCGAGTGTGTGTTAGTGTGTAGTAACCAACCACCCATAGTTTCTCGTGACACTACTGCATGTGCATGGGGTCGATCGATGCGTGACAATATAACGTCATTGCGATAGACTTTGTTACCAGTTCCTCACAGAAAGCTGCATGGACCACATGTCAGCTTCTTATCATAGGTTATCCTTGGCTACATGCTTCGTCGAAACGACCGAAAATTGCGCGCGAGAGCTTTGTTCCCCTGTCTGAAATCGATGCGTTTGAGGTGTATATGCGGTAAAGAGCATTTGAGTTGCGGATTAAGCATCCACGAATTGGACCACGGAATACCGTGCAAGCATAGATGATGCGTGACGACGAAATCTTGTGCTATGTGATGGGGGGCTAGGAGGCAACACTGTAGTCTTCAACATCCATCATGCATGCACGAATGCCTCATCATCTATTAACTTGCTGGCGAGGGATGAGTGATGGATTAAGTTTTCTTTTTTAAGGGTACAACTCAAACCATCACATGTATACATACGTGTGTCCTCTTAACACACGCTTAAAAATTTTGCGAAGGCACTAAGATCTTACAAAGCATAGACACATATTTTTATATTAAATGAGCACATGTGTGTATCTTATTCTAATTATTTAGGTGAGGCATACCGGATTCGTACTGGGTTCGAAATCACTTAAGCTTATGGCTTATCTACTGTAGCTACTGTAGATTTTTCAAAAATGGCGTGTTTTTTCTAGACGAGGTCTAAAGATCAATTGTAATACACATTGTACTGACTTCATATATACTAGTCAAAATCACATACGAGTATCTATCTCCAAACAGTCAGAAATCATAACCTATAAGTCAAAAAAACCGAAGTCACAGTAAAAAAAATCCACCCTCGGTATCACGTATCGAGCCCGAATGGGCTGCGTGCACTACGGCAGCGCCGGCCGCAATTGAGTTTTCTTATGGTAATTGATTAACGTAGTTGTCATTTTCAGAAAAAGCAAATGGAGATGATTCGGACTAAGCTGCTGATGAGTGGTAGGATGGATCACGGCACTTGGGCGATCCAGGTTACTCTAGGAGCACAGCGCTTGGCAATTAGTTTAACCAAATTAAGTTCTTAAATTAGGAAAACCATGTGATGATATTAAATTTATTATTTATGTACGTAGCTAGGGCGCCTATAATTTTTGTTAGTGTGGTTTGGTTTGCACTCGTGGTCACACAATATGTCAGTCATGCTGAGCCTCGAGGTTGAAACTCCGAGAAGATAGTCTCATACAGTCACACTGTACTCTCTTGCCTCGGACTAGGACAGTGGGAAGTAAGTTGTTCATAGTTTCACCCTTTTTTATTTTGAGATGTTCATACATATTTTCACTGAGAATAATAAAATCTTATGCGTTAGGGCTTTCGGCCTATACTTTTTACAGGTTCTTTTTTAAGGGATATTTTTCGATTTCCATTTATGAGCGGAAATAAAGTACTTTTTACAGGTTCTTGCACACACTTGCGACTTACAGACCAATATTTTTTTTTTTGCATTATCTAGCTTGCTTGATCAGACAACAACGTTTATCAGCTCACGACACATACATAATTTCACCAAAGCGCTAGATAGTCGTTCAACCAGGAGAATTAAATTAGTAACGTCGTGATCATCTGAAAAGGTGATGTTGTTGGTTACTTGTTGAAATTTTCCATATCCAACTATAAGCAACTAAACTTCAAACGTGTCGATCCTTTGGCTAATTAAGTGTGTATGCTTTTGGGTACCACGTACACGTTGAAGTATGGGCCGGATCGAGCTGTGTGTGCATCTTCCAAACACCTTAATCCAGCAGCCAACAAGCCAGATCGATCAGAGATTACGTTGATCAATTAAACAACAACAAAACTATAGACACATCAGAACAACAGCTTGTGATCCAGAGCATCCCAAAAGTCCCGGTCAAATGTGGCAAAAGTTGGGGAATGCCGGTTCCTCCTTGGACTTTTAAGCTAGCAGAGTAGCAGTGCATGTATATATACTTGCTGCATGAGTACTACTCCAAGGAAAAGGTGATTCAACATCTTAATCTTGCATGCATGGAAAGGCCACCAACTTTGTCAGTGGAAGAATCTCATGGAAAGCACATAAGGTGAAGAAGATAGGGTTAAGCCAGAGCCATTATATTAGTCCCCATGATGATCAGGCACTAACTAAACAGGATTCTTCATCAAAGGTACAAGGGAAAGATGACAAGTAGCTAGGATAAGCCAGTACAGCTTTTTCTCAAGGCCAATTCCTTTTGTCATCCTGTTACAGAAGACTGAAGGCACTGTTGTGACAAGGGTCTTTTATATTTGGCAGCAAAGGATTAGTGCAATGTTTTAGTGCACCTAGAGGATAAAAGAGCGTGGGGACAAGCAACTAAGCTAAGGCATTTGAACTTTTCTAGGGAAATTCTCTTAGCTACTGAATCCCCATGGATTTTTCCATGAAGACACCGCAAGAAACAAGTTGTGCGAGTGCTATGAAAGCAAGGCAAGAAGAGTGTGCATGTGCTCGAGGGCTTGGAGAGACACTCTCCTTTCTGTGGATATGCCCCAGACATGAGTAGTCCAAAAGGGTCAGGACAAATGCTTGGGATTCTGAGCTGATGCAAAAGGAGTTGCAGAGAGGTATTGTTTAGTCACCAATGTGTGTGTGCTGATTTCATTTGATGGATCTCACTCCCAGTCAGTCACTGCTGATCTGTTATTCCTGTCTGCATGCACGCATGGTAGTTTAAGTACTTATGCTGGCTGCATTCCAATCATTGTTTAGGGTATATGTCACTCACTCAAATCCATGCGTCTTGTGCATGGGCTAGCAGGTATCATGCTCGGGGAGAGTGTTTGTATAGATTCCGAAATAGTTATACTGCTACTTGTTTTGTAACAGCCAATTGGGATCAGAAATAGTTAAGCTTCTATATGTGTGTGTGTGTGCGCGCGCGCGCATGCTAAACAAATGCCAGAGCATGGGGTTTTGCTCTTGCCACCTGCCATTTGAAACTACTATACTGGTGATACTTTGTCGACAAATGTAATGCAAGTACAATGCATTTTTATTCTGGAACCGGACACTAGAGGCCCTGTTCGTGGTATATTGGTAGTTGGATTGAAAACCTTCCTGGTTACATTGGAACTTTGGAGATTGGATTGCAAACCTCTTTAAGTACAAGGTGCACAATCTGCGTACATAATGGATACAAAGAGAAAAGTAGTAGAGACCGCAGAATTATTAAACTCAAATATAGCATTGCTGCCGATACATTATCGTCGCTCTATTCCAGGTTGTAATCCCTAATGAATAGAGGACGACTCCGACCAAAAGCCCCTGTTGTGATGAACCCTACAATGTATTAGCTATGAGCATATAAAATAACTCGAGCATTAAAGTCTTGCACCATGAATGCATAGGTGGGTAAAGAGTAGATATGTTGAGACAAGGAATTGATAACCCAAAGAAACTACAGCACCTAATTCAAAATGAATCGATTTGTGGATTGTGTCAGACTCTACTCTGTTTTGCTTCTAGTGTTCTACAGTAAGTAGCAACAACAGTGAATAGTAGTACCAATGAGCTTGGGCCCGAAAATCATTTGGCAGATTACAACCCAGACTGTCCAGGTTAGATCAGTTAACCATCCATGGGCCGTGGCCCAGCCTTAAATGAAAGCATAAAGGACTACAGAGAAATGAAACTTTGTCCTCCTGACTAACTTCATCATCGGACATGTACATTTGGCCCACTTATCATATAAGCTGATGGCCCAAACCAAATGCCTCTTCACAAATTTTCGTAAACTCAAAACCCCTCTCAGCTAGAGGGCCCCATCCACGAAACGCGGCGAAGCTTCCTCCGGTAAAATCCTATAAAGCCCATCGGTTGCTTCTCCAACGTTTAGTCACTGACAACCCGGGTCACGAAGCAGAGACCCCGCATGTCCGTTGCAGGCTGTGTGCGCCGGGGCCCGGTCAGGCGACCCCGGAAGCGAGGTAGTGGGAATGTGGGATCCAGCGCGCGTGGGATGTGAGGTTTGGGCCCTGGAGCCGGACGAACCTCCAAAAGCAATCGCCGGAAAGCGGATCAAGTTGCCCTGTAAAACTCTCAGCAGCACCACCAGTTACACACCCGTACGTTGCAAATGCCACTGACACATGGGTCCCTATAGCCAGTAACGACATGTTTGGTTGCTTGTACCAAGTGAAATATGTATGAGATGGTTTAAAGACATTCATGTGTTTGATAGTTGAATAAAACTATGCCGTCCGAGATGACAGAATATAAAATTTAAAAATACTCTCTAGATCCTAGACATCTTATTAACCAAAAACAATAGAGCCAATTGAGGTCGAGGGACGATAACATTCGTCGCGCCGTGGGTGTTGGTGGGGCAGGGTGCCTGCATCTGGTCCCACCGCGGCGCGCAAGTTGCCGCGCTACGGCCTGAGAGCGTGAAGACCCTGGCCTGCGAGATCCTAGGGCTATTCGCGGTGGGTGAGCCATGATGGGACGCCTCCTTTTTCCTGCCTGCGCTCCCGCTTCTGCAGCTGCGGCTACGCCCCTGGGCCCGACTCGGCGCTGTCTCGACGCGACGCGGCTGCGTTTTCGGGAAGGGTGGGCCGTGGGAGGAGTGATCTCCTCCTCGTGCCTCCGACCGCGCGCGCGCTCGTGTGAACGGGAACGTCGGGAAGAGCCGAAGCGGTGAGGAGCGGGCGCTTGGAAGATGAGAGTACGAGAGGAGAGGACGGCCAAGCAGTCGTGCAGAGCAGCGCCGGGGTGCGATCATATTATTGGCCCTATCCTGCACGCTACAGTGCTGGATTGAACCAACAAAAATGCTGGGTTTGAACGCGCCGTGACTTACGCTTTTTTTCGGCTTTGGTTTCTGTCCTCGCAACCACAAACCGTCTCGAACGGTAGCACTCACGAATAACAGATATTTTTTCATCCACACGTCTTCCTCCCCAGTCCCCCTCAAGTTACCCTCGACGAGCTCCTCCTAAGTCCTAATGCCACACTGACCCCCTCCCCACTATAATATCCCCCTCGCCGAGTTTCCCCTTGCCAATACCCTTGCCCCGCCACCCCTAGGCGAGATCCCCGTGCCTTGGCTCCCTGTCGGCCAAATCTTACTACATTGCCTTCCCCTCGGCGAGATCCCCCTACCCTATCTCCCCCTCGGCGAGATCCCCATACTCCGACTCACCATCGACCAGATCAACCTGCCCTGCCTAACCATTGGTGAGATCCTCATGCCTTGACTCCCCGTCACCGAGATCCCCCTGGCCCCCTACCCCGCGGTGACATCCCCTGTCGCCCAACCCCCGCCCTGGCGACTCGATCTTTGGAGCAAACAGAAATTCCCGTAGTGCCAGCCCCGGTGACAACTCCTGCGGATGCTCCCACAGCCCCGTCCGGGTAGGTCCTGGCGCCACCATCCGAAGATGTGGCCTCAATCCCTCAAGCGCAAAACCGGGTTGTCCTCGGACACCACCTCCGACACCGGCACCACAGAAGCTACGCTCGCGAAGGTACGAAGCATGGCTAGCGCCCTATCGGAAGCGCTTGATGCCTCCCCTGCTATCGATGAAGCCCTCGTACAGGCTATCTCGTTGGGCTTCGTTCAAGCTCTTTTGCAGCCCATCCTTGGCACCAGCACAAACCCCTTGCGCACCTGCCGTCAGGTGCGCTCCACAACCCGTGTGAGGATTGTTTGCCTTGTTTTATTCTTGTTGCAAATGTTTTATTAGCTTGGAATATGGTAGGTTCTTGCTTAGTTGCTTCCCAAATGCATGGGGGCAAACAATTACAATGACTCACAAAGCCTTGCAGCACTTTGTCGCGGCCCCTCTAGAGCTCTCATCGCAAGCCTACAGCCAGTGAGTTTACAAGCGCATTTCGATTCAGCCGCTAGATTTACCTCCACACTAATTATTTTTTTCATGCACAGTCGCAATGTCAAACAGCTCCAACTTTGAAAACAGTTTTGACTCCGACGGCACCACAGTGCCTACACCACCAATTGAATTGGTGGTGCTTAAGATGCTGAGGAGGCAAGCACAAGGGGGAATCGCGAAGGCCACGTAGAGAACCGATCCAAACCGGTCAAGAGTGGGTGGGCGAGCAACTAGCACAGCCAAACATTTGTCACGAGACGTTCAGGATGGGGTCGGATTGTTTTCACAGCTTGCACACCCAGCTGGTAGAGCACCATGGCTTGCGGTCTACTGTGGAAATTTCCTCTGAAGAGGCTTTGGCGATATTCCTCTGGATAGTAGTGGAACCGCAGAGCAATAGCCAGGCGAGCAATCGGTTCGCCAGGTCCACGTAAACAGTAAGCACCAAGTTTGGCAAGGTTCTCGATTGTGTGTACAGTCTGGCGCGTTACAACATTAGGCCACGTGGTCCCCTTTTCACCAATGTATACCCATCTTTGCTGTCACCTCCCCCCCCCCACTTTGTAGGGGCAATCGACACAATAGATGACACTCACATCCCTGTAGTTGTGCTGGAGGCTCTACGGGTCCGGTACACAAATCATCATTGGTACACTAGTTAGAACATGCTAGTCGTATGCGACTTTGACACGAGATTCACTTGGGCCACTACCGGATGGCCAAGCTCAACGCACAACATGCACATCCTCATGGACGCGTTGGTAGGGTTCGGACATGTGTCCCTGAACCCTCCCGCAGGTACGTACACGCAAAACTTCTATCACTAACCATGCACAATTGTTGCATCGTTCGTAGTATTACTGAATTAGTGTTTACTTAGGAAAGTACTACCTGGTCGATTCAGACTACCCAAACCGTACAAGGTACCTTGCCTCGTACAGGAACACCCGGTGCCATGTGTCGGACTTCGGCAATGGTCCAGCACCCCATGGAGGCAAGGAGACGTTCAACTACTACTATTCATCATTCCGTAACATTATCGAACAGGCATTCGGGGTGTGAAAGCGAAAAAAACCCACCCGAAGAGGTTGGAAGCTCCAACAGTAGCGCCATTCTTTTGAAAGGAATCAACTGGCATTCTGGCAATTTCTAACACGAACAGGAGAGGCTGACAGTTTTGCAGTGTACAAACATGTTTCCTTCCGAAGATTATTGTAAACACGTAGTCTCTAACATCCATAAATTCTACATCATAACTAGCCTAACAAGTAGTTTAGGATGCATCCTACTAATCACTTGAACGATGTCGTGCCGTACGTTTTGCGTGATAACTGATATGTACGACATAATGCATTTTCTACTCGCTTGCTAGACAAAAAAAAATGGTAGCCAACTATGCATTTTTGCAAATACAAGGATCAACATATTTGGAGGTGCTCAACTTAGTTTTTTATGACTTATAGTTTTTTTATTATAACTGAATTATTTTATACCATAACTGTTGGTAATTTTTTATATAATTAAATTTAAAAAAATAAAATAGAAAAAATGGTTAGCCCATCAAGGACAAATATAAAGAAATAGGAGAAAAAAGTTTAAAAAAAGTTAGAAAAAATAAAATTGAAGGATAGTAAACTAAAAATTAGAGATTTAAAACTAAAACCAAAATAAACAGGGTCTAAAAGCTTGCTCCCATGTTGCGTAATTTTCATGAAAAACATTCGAATTTCTTTTTCCAAGTTGCCTAGCAGTTGAGTGCTACATCGAACAGAAGACATGATTTCCATGCAGAGATACTCGGGTGGAGTTCGGCGCTACAGATGGGTCCCACTCGTCTCGGCCGTAAGATTCCTTCACATGTCCTGGTCCCATCGGGAATCTGGACCGTCAATTTGCAGTCTCGCTCCCCCTCTCCTTGCGCTCCGAGGTAGTCTCCTTCCACACGCCTCCACTGCTCGGCTCCATGCTTATTAACGCCAGTGGTCCGTTCCTGGCTAAGATCTTTTAGATTTATATTTAAGCTTTTATTTTTATTTTTATAATATTTTATTATTAAATGATATATTTTTTAAGATAAGATCTATAAATAAATTATGATACAAACTATATCGAATTTAGTTGTATTAGTCAAAATCGTATGTAATTATTTTTCTTTACATGCTGCATCTCACGAACAGATCAGAATTTAAAAGTCACAACTATAAACCTTATTCCAAAAGAACACACCCTTTTTTTGTTTCGGTTTATGTTTTTTTTACTACGGTTTATGATTTTTAAGCTGTTCATGAAAGAGTACGGAGTAACAGAAATTCGTATATAGCTTTGTCTGATATAAATGTAGTTACTACATTATGTACTACAATTAATTTATAGACCTCGCATTAAAAAAGATATTTTATTTTAAAGCTAGTTATTGTAAAAATAAAAATTAAAAAATAATTTTTAGAAACTGAAAAGAGGAGGCCTCTAACCTATAGCTGGTTTTGTCGCCTAGCTTCCAAGGAGCAATGTAAGCTTGTTAGCAGTAGGATTTCTCTGCTTCACAAAACAAGCTGTTTTTGTATATAATACGGTCTTCAAAATATAATTATAACCACTAATTTCTATTATAATATATTTATAAAATTCAATAAAACTATTATATTATAAAAGTATTTGTAAGATGAATTTATGTATATGATTCTTACATATCTAATCCAAATATTTAAAAGATCGATAACCAAAATTTATAAAATTTAACTACATCCTGCGCACCAGTTTGCACACAACCGCCCGCCGACCTAACACACCTCACAGTAGACAGGAGTGCCAGATAACACAATGGCCACCTGCTATACTATCGACTGCGATCATGCAGGCTGCTGCAGGAGCAACCATACCCTTCTGCTTTCTTGGTCGTTCCAACAGCCATAGCTTCTAGTTTTTGGTTTACAGAAATATATAGGTTTTTTTTGTTTTTCTATATATTATCCATAAGATATAGCAGTGTCTTTTATTTTTTTCTTAATCAAATAACTTAGAAAATCTAATCGCCACTACAGTACCGTTTCAGCTAAAATCTATAGTATTTGGAACAGGCCTTAGCACAACGAACCAGGAACTACCATTGGCATCACCTCCTGCGCATGCATATATGTCACTGCTGCCCTGGTGGTGCTCGAGAGATCACACTGTTCGGAGATAAATTGCATGTGTATCATGTCCCCCATGGGGAATCAATCGGCTCTGTCCAATTTGGCCACTAGCATGTTCGACGGGACAGCATAAATGAATCGATCTCGCGAAATCTAAAGTCGAATTCTTTTCGTCGTTCACGCGCGGACGAGATCGTAGATGATCCTGGACGTTAGGAGTACACGAAGAATCGGCACCGTATCATTGGAGGTTCCGATGCGATTGATATGGAATGTGCCCATGTTTTTTCAGTGGGAATTAATCTATAGCTGAACACCCATGTATATTTTCTTCTTGGAATAAGTAACAAGACGTACTCGACCGACAGCAGAACGGGAAGCCATACTGCAATTTCTTCAGTGATTACTCTGAAAACATGCAGACTTGCTTGCTTCCCTCGATTAAGGTAGCGTTCGGAGTAGCGATGGTTTTTAATTTTTAACTAAAATTTCATTTTAACTAACTTATTTTTTACTATAACTGAGTTGACTTATTAGACATAGTTAAAATTAAAAAATACAAAAATAAAAACGATATACTAACATATCACAGATAATGTAAAAGAATACAAAAAAAATAAAACACAAAAATACAAAAAAAGCAAAAATACAAAAAAATACAAACAGTAAAAAAAAGTTCATCACCGACCGTCACCGTCAACGTCCAAACGCTGAGCGAGACCTAAGAAGAAACAAACAGGAACGCACTGCCTCCCGTCACTCATACATTGCAGTTGCCATGGCAAAGTGGCCATGAAATCGTTCCCTTTGAAGTATACTAATATGCGTCTTAGACGTAGTGCAGAATCACAGGTGAGAGTGCTCGCTTATGAGGCACGACGACTTACACCACATTGTTGTTGGTGCGTGACTTTAGCTGTTACTGATAGAAGTCTAAACCTATCTCATATCCTACACAAAAACCAACAATTGTACGAGTAGTACATATATACATATATATTGAGCCACTACTAACAGCCATTTTCTACTGGAACGACAAAGCATGCACGTCGATGCAGCACGGGCACGGCAAAACAAATTGGAGCTGTTGTACAGACAGGCACAGCTCCGCACGACCGGACGGTACGTAGCGGCCGACGGGTTAGGCTCCCAAGACCGCGACACCGGCGCGGCAGAGAAGGCCGCGCCGCGGGGGCGGGCGGTCGCGTCAAGTCGTCGCGCGCCCACCCCGAAACGTGCCGCCGTGGTACTAGCCCCTGTGCAAAGCTGGACCGCTGTATCCATCAAAACCCCAGCCCACCCCACACTCCACAACTTCGATGGTCGTGCACTCTCACAACCGTTCAATACGCCCACTTGGGATTTTATTCAGTAGCATCAAAATTAACCAATCGATGATATGACCGATGAACAACAAAGGAGTATGGTTCTTGTGACTTGTGCTAAAGCATGCAATTGCTTGCTAGCCTACACTAATCACGCTTTGGATGCTGAGGATCCTATCAGAGCGAGAGCTTTAATTTACTTTTATTTAACGTTCGTTGTTGTACTACTAACAAAGTGGAGAAGAACACAAAAGAAATAGTTAACGGGGGCGGCAATGAGCGGCACCGGCGCGGCGCTCTCATCTCGCTGTCGCCCCACCAAACAGGCGTCCATGCCGGCGGTTTCTACACGCTCAAAAAAGACTATGGACGCCTCGCCAGCGAGAGGCTAGCAAACAGTTCACTGGGAACCAGCAGACCAGCACGCCGCCGGGAGGCGCGCGCGGGCATGAGAATAAACGTTTAATTAGCTCGTACAGATGAGCTTAGACAAAAAGATTCAGCAGGTCGGGCTCCCTCTCGCCGCCGCTCGTCGTCACGGACTCCTCGGAGTTCATGGACGGCGTGCCGGCCCTCCTCGCCCGCCGCTCCCCCGCCGCCGGCGGGGACCCGGGGCTGAACCACAGCCCGAGATCGCACGACGGCTCCTGGCCATGGGCCGCGGCCTCCGGTATCCCGGGCTTCCTCGTTGTCACCCGCTTCGCCGTCGAGAACCCGACGGCCCGCCTCGCCGAGGAGGCAAACAGGTGGCGGCCACCACCGGTGTCGTCAGCCGGCACGCCGCCCTCGAGCACCGGCAGCGGGCCGATGCCGCCGCCGCGCAGCACGGTCTCGACCGCCGCCTGGCAGAGTTGCCAGCTCCCTGCCCAGAGCAGCCCCACCGCGCCGCTCACCGGGTTGATCGTCCTCCCCGCCGCCTCGTACAGCAGCGACTGGAACACCGCTGCATCCACAAGCACCACCACGCGCACGCAAACATCAGCCAAGAACCCGCGGAGCACCGATCGAGGGCTGTACCTAACGCATAAACCATCACAGCAAGTAGCAACACCACCCTACCTGGGCGCTGCGGCTCGGGGACGGCGGTGAGGAAGGACATGAGGCCGGCGCGGCCGAAGAACTTGGCGACGAACACGGTGGCGTGCCCCTGCGCCTCGGCGCCCTCGATCCACTGCAGGCACGGCCGCAGCACGCACGCCTCGCTGCACCCCTTCCGCAGCACGCGGCACCCGTTGCAGCTCATCCCCGCCTCCACCACCCACCCACCTGATCTCATACACCAACAACTTCAATCAAAAGCTCGAGCTCGCCCCAGAGTATATAAGCAACAGCACCCAAGTGAGCTACCAGTAACCAAGGGACGGGGTCGGGTGACCGCACACTGACCATGGGGTTGGGTTAAAGGTTACCAGAGGCACGCGGGTGCTAAAGAGGAGGAAGTTCCAGGGTCCTGGGGTGCGGGCGGCGGCTCCGTGTCTCCGCGGCCGGTCGGGGAGCGCGCGGGCCGTCGGATCGGGATCGAACGGGCGGTGGGGGCTGCGCGCGCGCGCCTCGGGTGGTGCCGGTGCGCCTCGCATTCGCCCCGTCCTGGCTTTCGCTTTGGAGTGTTTTTCGCCACTCTTTTTTCGCGCTTTGCGGGATGCGTAGATCCGCACATTGGGCAGGGTGGCTACGCCCACGTACGTCCCGGACGTCCTCCGCTTGGAACCTTGTGGTGATTGCTAGGCAATTTTGCTATGTGAGGGCTCGAGAAACTTGTAAATTCACTTTCCGTTTTAGTTCTGCATGGGCTATGGAAATTTTACACGAATTTTTCGTAGAATTTCAGAGAAAATAGTTAAGTTCCAGCAGAAATACGAGGAACATACTCGCGTTTCCAACGAGGTCTTGATTCTCTTGGTGGGTTCAGCACGTACTTTTGGTGGTGTTTGCGCAAAACATTTTTGGGGTTATAAGACTATGCAAGGCAGATTTGAAAATCTCTTGTCTGCTGTTAACTCGCAAATCTCTCGCACTATCTAAAAACCTGGCTGGAGAAGCCTTTTGACTTTTCCAACTTGTGCACATTTTCTTTACGTCATCATGATTATACAACCATCATATTGTTGTACTAGTACTCTACTATGTACTCTTGTCTCCTGTGCCACATTCACTCATGCAGGTAAGCCCTTGGTAAGACCATTAATTCTGCGGGAACCAACTAGACCTGTCGCTTTTGGCCTTCTGGAGAATATAATATATTTTTTTCAGAGCATGCAGTAATGCAAGTTGCAAAGGCATCTTGCCTTTTCTGCGTCAGCCGGCCGCACTTGGCCGTGTCGCGGCTTGCGTCTGCCCTGCCCCCGCGCAAAATGTTCCAAAGCCTGGTGTTTCCCCTTGTCCCGGCGGGTCGCCATCCACCGGCTGCGAGACGCGATTGCCATCCAGCCGATAGCGCTGGCGTCTAGCGGCCTCCGAAGACCTTATCTTCCGAGGCGTTTCGGAATTGAGTTGCGGCCTGGGTTCATCATTCCGCGGTGGATTTGTCGAAAGAAACCAGGTGGGCGAGCTTTGGTGTTGTCTAAATTCCATTGGCAGGCTATCAGATGTGAAGGCGACACGTGGACCCTACGGCGCTGTCGTATTCCATATTCATCCAGTGTACCCGCGAATACGCGCGCCGTTTCCCGCGACTCTGTAGACCATGCTCAACGGTGGAGGGATGTTGGACACAGCTCATCAACGAAGGAGACCGGCCGGCAAAGGTCTTGGCAACCGTTGTCTATCCTGGAGTCCTGGTAACCTGGGAAGTGTAAAAGAGCGCAATGCGAGGACCGTTCAAAGCAACGGGACAAGCGAAGATCAATGAGGAATACTTACTGTGAATTATCCTCAGCTCTTAAACATCAGGGCCGCACCGAGCTTTAATTTTGGAGGCCGATGCTGAGCCAAGACCCAGCCCGAGATAGGGCTGGCTCTACGTTTACCTATACGGGCCATGGACTGGCCTGTCTACCATGTTGGGTTGAGCTCGGGCCTTGTTCTTGCAGTCTGCAAGGACCCAAGCCCAATATTGGCCTAGTCTAGTCCAGCTCGACCCTGTGTTCTCTCAGATCCTGCAATACGAAAATCGATATCTTGCTGAGCTCAGCACGACTTTTATCTTTTGTACTCTATCACAACAACAAACTTTTAAATAATACATTTTAAAAAATATAATTTATAATTTAATTATAATAAACACTGTACCGGTTAAAATCATACTAAACTAATATCTTTTATAAATGTATACCAAAAACTACCTTGATCAGTTGTTCGTGATATGCGCGGGCTCAAAAGTCAAAACTCAGAAGTGGGCCCATGGCGGACACCGGGCCGATGGCTTGACGTTTAGCACACGGGTACGTACGGTTCTGTTCACGACGGCGACGCCTCCGTGCAGATGGCAGTCCACGCCTCGCTGCCCTGCAGCCGTTGGCGAGTCTCTGCTGCCCAGTCCCGCCGACCCGGCGCGAGCGCTGCGTCCGAGGCCGCGACACCTCGAGCGAAGCCCGATAAACTAGTAGCGCGGAACACTACTACGCGCATACGGACCGAACACCGGCGGCGCGCATGCACTGATACAGATAAACGTGTTCATTGTCCTGACGCGTTGAGGCTATGCTGAAGGAACGAAACGAAATGAAATGCAGCATTTATTCAGCCCACACGACTTTTCCAATGTTGCTTCTCTTGTAGATCGGATCTCAAGTAGTATCATTTCAGTAGGGCTAGGCTAGGCTGATAATTCAGGCAATGTTACAACGAATAGGGTATTAAAAGCAAGCATGCTATGAATATTTATAGACTTGGTAGAGCAGGGGAATGTCTTGCTTTAGTGACCTCGTTTGAACTGATCTCTCAACGTTTACTATGGTATATTACTGTAAGACAGAGAAAGCAGTTCTTTCTATGGTTCACAAGGTCGAGTACTTCTACTTTTAAGCGGTGGGACGTGCATTTTATATAGCTTGTTAGGGAAGGCAACACATTTTCTAACAAAACGGGTCATGTGTTAACTTTATGCACTGAGTAGACTAGATAGGGTAACATTGTGCAATGGGTAGACTAAATAGGACAGCTTTGTGCAGCGACTAGACCTGATGGGCTAGCTTTGCGCAGTGATAAGACATTGCACACTAACAAAACCAAATGAGGTAGACTTACGCAGTGACAAGACCAGACGGGGCAGGCTTTCGCAGTGACTAGACTAGACGGAGTGGCTTCGTGCATTATAATATCAAAGGTGACATAGTGACCAGACCAAAGGGGCAGCTCTGCGCAGTGATAAGACCAAACGGGCTAGTTTTGCGCAATGGCAAGACCAAACCAGACAGCCTTACGTAGTGATACTACCAAACGAAGTAGCTTTGTGTAGTAATAAGACCAAAGGAGTAGTTTTGTGCAGCGACGTGATACTACACTGATCCACAATCGTCCGGCGTGCCGTGGATGTGAATTTGCCCAAATCGAATTGGACTTGCAAAACGTACACCGCATTGGCTTAACCTGTAAGTACTGTCCCTTCCACACTGTGTTTTCTAGCACCACGACTGCAAGGCTACTCCCACTAGTATAAAGAAGCAATAGGAGGAGATCACCCGACTCGTAAGGGCTGCTGCAGTCCAAGAAGAATAAGCGGAGGTACTAGGAGGCCACCTTCCTGAAGTGAAGGCACTGTACAGCTGTACCTCTAACCACAACACATACCTCAACGTTCCTACTGAGCGTTTGTCGCAAGACCCGTCTGTGGCGAAGACGCCCCCTCTGCTGGTACAAAGACGCATACAAGTTCTTCAAGTCTAAGAAGTGGCTGAGCTTGGGTGTGCATTACTGGAGTTGCTGTAACTATGCCTGGGAGTATCCCGACTGATGTTATGACACGGCCCGCTATCGGTAGCCGATAAAATGGGTTATAATACATTCTCTTACTTGTTCTCTTGTATAGCACGCTAACAAAAGCTCTCTCCTCTTTTAGTAGTCTCTGAATCAGCTATGCTCCTACCGCAAATGAATCAATCGGGAGATTCACCCGTATGATCAATGGACTCTGGACTGCGAGGAGTGGGACGTCTAGACGGTACGTGAGAGGATGGAGGAGCGGTGCGCAGTAAAGAACAAAACGAGCGTATCTGGTGGGAGACGCAAACTCACCTGGAAGCGTGCAGGCACACGGAGCGAGAGGTTTGTGAGGAGAAACACGAGCGAAAGCGCGAATTGGTGGCCATGGCCATGGCTGACGGTGAGGATTACAACGTCGAGCTAGGATGCAAGGGCAAATGGCCACATTCCACGCAGTAGTTCCATGCTCTTCGTCTATATGTTCTATATGTTTCTAATTCTCTAAAGACATGCGTGACCATCCTTGGTTTGTTAGCCTGCGTGCTATGTAACCCCTTTGTTGGATGAACGGTTGTATTGTTTTCCTTGCATCATTTATGCAAAGTTCTCCTATGTGTATGAATTTTCGATTGTATCGTAATATTACTTACCTTCCTACTTACAAATCATTACTACTTCAATTGTACTCACAAAATTTTTCAGAAAATGTATTGCACTACAACAATATACAACGATCACAAAAATTTTATTCTGACTCTAACAAATTTCGTACCATTCACAATGTACAAAAATCACAATCGGATTAACCGACATTGTCTGTCCTTTTATATCAGAAAAAATTAACTTACAAATAAGATTTGATAAATGTTATTTACCTACAACAATTACCTTTTACCACCACAATTATTTCCATCAGATTAATAAAATAATTATATATTTTTCAAAAAATACTCAATCGTTGAGTGACTTGTCCATATCACTCAATAACGTTGGGCAGCTTAGGGTTTTGTCGCCCAACGATTAGACGACATGTATAAGTCACTTAATAGTTGGGCGACTTGGTCTTGTGTCGTCTAACGGTTAAGTGATTTCTCATTTCGTCCAACCATACGATAACATATCGTTATTTTTGTAATTTTAAAAATGTAGGTACTGTAGTTTAGAATTTAAAAGTAATTATTAAAAAATTCAATAAAACTTCAGTACCTATAGCAGCTACAGCTACAACTTCAGTACCTATTGAGAGGGTGCGGTGATGTGACATCGCCATGTTCTGAGCGCCGCACGACCAGAGCCACAGAGCAACGTAAGTTCCAAGTCGCATGGCCACATCGACTGCTTTATGCTTCAAAGCACATGAGAGAATTCCTGTTTGCCTACATTTGTTAACATCTTTTGACCGTGCACTGATCAAAACCTAATGATCTGATTTGTTCTCTTTCAGTGACAAAGAGTAACAAACATCTACTTACAATTGTTAATTTGAGTAACACGACCTTTATACCTACCAGGGGTGCAGGTCACAAAATGAATGGCATAAATTCTCAGGTGAAACTGATTCAAATGTGCTCGTTCAAAAAAATAGATAAATAGTACGATTCAGATGTGCCTACCTTCTTTCCAAACTTTTTGTTGATGACTTCCCTCATTTTTTCCACGGCATGAACAGAACAAGCACGTATATATCTCAACTTTCTCTTCACTTCCGGGCACTATCTCACTATTGGAATCAATTGAGCAAGATAAGTTCGAGCCGTATTTCAGTATGCCAAGCTCCCTCAGTACAGCAGGAACAATATAGATAGCATTCAAAAAGACGATGTCTTATAATTTGTTTTACTGTAGCTAGCTGATTTTTTTAAATATAGATGAGTTGATTTATTTAACATAATTAAATTTAAAAAAATTTTAAAAAAATATGTTAACATATCACAGATAATATAAAGTAATACAGAAAAAAAATAAAAAAAAATTGAAGCCGAACACCCAACACCAATATTTGCTGAAGCTGAGTGCGGCCACGGCAAATATGGTGATGGAGTCGATGTCGTAGAACTCGCCATAGTTTTGTCCCTTAAAAGCGCCCCACAAATCAGCAACAAATATCTGAGCTCTCTTGTACAAGAAAACCGGGTGTCCCTTGTAAAGTGAATGATCCCGAAAGCTTGTCCAGATTAAATTACGAGAATTCATGTGAAGAAACGTGTTACCTGAGAGGTGTATGATGACCAAACAAAACAACAAAGCAAAATTAACCAGCATGAGTGCATTTCACACATATATAAATGTTTCATTTCTAAGATAGCGCTCAGTTTGACTTATGCTTACAGCTTTTTTTCTGTAACTGTTTTATTTTTTTACTATAGCTAAATTAGCTTATTTAGCATAATTACATTTAAAAATGTAAAAATAGAAAAATATGTTAGTCTATCACAGACAATATAAAGGAATATGAGAAAAAAATGGCAAAAAAGCCCAAAATATCAAAAAAAGATGAAATTATTGAATAGTGAAAAAAAATAGAAACCAGAAGCAAGAGTTGATTTTAAGCCAACTTAAATATGACCTAATTAATCATACACGTTCTTAGAAGAGAATGCAAAATGTTATAAATTGGCTGTACTCAACTAGTCAAGACCAGCTGAATTTTCTGCAAGGTATAGTTTACATTCAAACATGCAAGAGAAGAATGTAAAATGTTGAAATATTCCAAAGTTATATCTGCAGTCTTAGACCTCGATCGTTTCAGCTTTTTTTCAGTTTCAGCTTCTATTTTTACATTTTTTAAAATTTAATTATGCCTAAAAAGCTAAATCAGCTACAGTAAAAAAATCAGTTACAGTAAAATTTCAACCAAAAATCAAAAATCATCGCTAAAACTATCACCCCTTAGACAACCAGCAGCCACCTCCCTGATTACAGATGGTAAATGGTTGAAAGAGGGACACCTGCACATGCTAAGCCTGCTTGTCTCTAGCGAAGAACTGTCTATTAGGCTGAGATATGGATGGACCATATCGTGTTTGGTTACTTGTATCACACAATTCAATGCAGAATTTATTTTCAAGTCAAACCAAAAGGACCCAATCAAGTGCATTTGCCCTGGTCAGTGGGTGAAAGTACAGCTCCACTCAAGCTTGGCACCAAGCGAAATGATCAGAGAATCAAGTAATGGCCGAGCAGAAGGTTAATTCATGTCTAGGCATATTTATCAAATAATAGCCATTGCCTAGGAAAACATATGTTCAATATTCAACAGACATCCAAATGACTGGTGGTGATCGTTTTAGTGATGGCTTCTGGCTTTTGGTTAAAATTTTACTGTAATTAACTTTTTTTTACTATAGTTGAGTTAGTGGATAGTGTAGTGAATAGTGAAAAAAAAGTTGAAGCTAGAAGTCAAAGTCGAAAAAAGTCAAACATCTAGAATGCATGTTAACTTAAGGTATAGCCATGTAGAAAGATTTTTTTCGAGCAAGGGTTCCCCCATGGCCCCATGTGGATATACGCATCAGATCACGTGTTGCTTCATTCACAGACTATGTGGATGAGCATGGCCCAGCCCAAACCAAGCTTACATGTCTGGAAAGCTGAAACCCAGCCAAACCAAGCTTACATGCCTGGAAAGCTGAAACCCACAATCCCATTTTGCATGTCCAGGGGTCCTAAGCCATTTTTGTTTTATTCCCATTGTAGGTGCCCACATCTAATTGGCCCATTTGACAAATGACCCAAACAGTTCCCAGGAGCAATACTTTATAACGATTTCTGTTTCTAAAAATAGAAGTCAATACAAACATCCAAACTTATATAAGTCGTTTTTATCAGTCACTATTTTTTACTTTCACATATTGTAACGTATTTTATATTTTATTATATTACAATTTTGCAAGTTGCATGCTAGTCCGAATGTTATAGTGTCTTTCATTGCATCGTCTTTTTTATATAATATACTACTATTTATCTATCATTTCTATTAACCATTACTATTTATCAATCACAGTCAAAAGCTAATATGAACATACCCGATATCTGCATGGGCAGCAACAAGCCTGCAACAGCGTAGGCTAGACGGGCCAAAGAAAATGTTGTACAATGTTGAACTTCTTTTGTGCAATATAGCTGGAGAAGTACAGATTGGGACTTTGGTCTAATTAAAACTAAAGATGAAAATGATGCTATCAAGTAGAAGTGTAATGGCAGGCTTACCAGGAAAATGACGGGCAATAAGTTCAATTAGAGATGCAGCAGAGTTTCCAGCAGACTTCACTAGATTAGCAGGCTCGCCTGCAAAGCTTCTGTCAAGTTCCAGGCCAACCTTAACGCTAAGTGCCGGAATAGTAAAATAGTTTAGAACAAAATAAGATTGCTGGCAAGGCAATTGTTTGTATGTCGATACATACCAGGATTAACATGATAGTTAATAGTGACATAACTTAAGTGACATAAAACTAGAGCATATATCAACAAGCCAAAGAAGATCTCAAAATGAAGTGGATTACTATTGCGGAGTTTACATTGAAGAGTTTGGGTGGGAGTGTGGAAGTTGACAAGTGATAAAGTATTCAAATAACATGAGAAGAACACAATGGGAGAGTTTTAAAGGTCAATACTTCAATATCACATATACGTAATACAGAATAGTAGGTCATGAAGAAGGCGGACTCTTTCCTCCTCAATTGGCAGTGGGCGTGGCAGTTAAGCAGTTGGCGAAGTTCGGGCCCTACATTTTGCAAAAAGTTGCATTTCCTTCCAAGTTAGCAGATATTTACTGGAAGCAATAGCTTCTTTACAGACAGAAGTGTGTAGAACAACTGAACAAGAAAAAGGGACCATAGTAGGACCTGAAACTATACCAGCGTAATTCTGAAGACGATCTGCATCAAGTGCTGTCTTATCTTTCTCTAAGGCCAGCTTAAGTCCAGAAGCCAAATTGTCATAGCTCAAGTCCTTATCTGTTCAATTGAGGAATATTATGATCAAAACCATTATAATACTAAAGGAAGCAAATATATAAAATGACAGAAGAGTGACCCTGAAAAGTCTATTGCAACTAAATTAAACTATGTCCAGTAATCAGACAAAGTAGTATAAGGCAAAAATAGAAGCTGATGCAGCTGTGACTAAAGGTGGTTACACAAACAATAAAAAGGAGTAAACACTACATAGCAGGCCACAGGTGCAAGGAAATAATCTGGAGCGTAACAAGATGCATAATAAATTTAAGTAGTTATTAAAAATTCGCAAACGAAAAGGCATAACATCAAATGTGAAATCTGAATAATGCAATTTACAAAATAGCTACTCGTCATAAAGAGCCAAAATCATACAACCCCCAGCCCATTCTTCGCAATGTCACAACTCACAACCAACTCAAAAGGTTCTTAACAGAAGAAATTGTTGTATAGCTACATAATGTACTGCAGGTAGAATGAAAGATCATGTGAGAAGGTCCCGTTTAATATTGTGATGAACTATTGCAATGTTTCTGAAGTGGTTATTCGATTTTGTAAAAGATTGTATTTTGTTTGGATAGTTTTATGGAATTTTCAATAGAAGCCGCAGTATTGACAAAAATTGAGGACTTTGGGATTTGAATTATGGATAGAATTTTGTGTGACCTGAGTTATTGTAGTAAGGTTGCATAATGTATGTTTTGGCTAATGTGGGTCAAGTTATAAAGAACTTATACTCGTAAATGATTTTTTTGTCTTTAGATGTGCAGAGACGTTTGGAGTCACTATGGTCGACGGCGAGGATTGGGGCTACGTACAGGGAGGAACCGAGACCCAGAACGATCAAGAATGTCAGGTGAGATGGTGAGTTCAAGCATGATACGAGAAAGACGAAAAATATTGAAGGCGGGTTTGCACCATGTGGCTTGGTCGGTTCAGGTGATATGTAGTCTAGTGGAATTAGAACAAAAGAGACTTATCAACACATAGCAAGCCAATGATGAACCTACATATGGCAAGCATGATGATTGCTTGTAATAGAAAATGAAGACCCAATCAAGAAATGGTATTTTGGGCAAAAATACCGGAATTTGCCTTAGATCAAAACCGCAGTGCATGAGTGGTACTTGAAGAGCAGTTTAGATCAAGAAAAAGTTGGTTTGATTAAGATAGATCAAGAGTAAAGAATATAGCGGATTCGGGTTTATACGCTTTGAAAAGTGTGTATAAGTGAATATATGTGAATAAAACCCATGTGTGTGGAATTATCAGGTTTTTCCCATTGTATTAAGTGAATAGTATCAACTAAAGGTTAGACTTGGTTGGTTAACCTATTTATATAAAGGAATTAGGATGGAGACTTGTATTAACCATCCAATCTATCTCTCTTGTACTCTCAAGTCTAGGGTTAGGATTTGAGAGTTGAGTGTGTTGTGTGCTCTCTGTCTTTGAAAGTGGAGTGGCTATAAAACTTACCTTCTCAAATAAGCAATACATCAATCTTTGATCAGTTCAATGGATCCCTCATGTTTTGATTGATTACTCTTAATTTGATTGGTTTTGATTGCTTCTTTTTTTTTTCTTGATCTTGCTATACCAAGAATATGTAAGAGATAAAGACTATGATCAAGGACCTATGACTATGACTATGCATAGACTAGTCTGTGGTCCACGCTAACACCGAACCTAGTATCACCAATGGAACTAATATAGTATCTGAATCAAGTTCAGGTAATCAATCATGTGGATGGGCTGTAATTATGTAATCAGTTATCTTCTCATGGGCGAAACCACCTTTCCAGTAGAGACTTGTGCACGCAACCACTGGGTAGTATATGCATACATTCACCTTCAAACCACACACCCATCTGCGCCCTCAGTTAGCATTTCCCACGATATCACTCTAGGCAAGTGATCAAACACTTTTATTCATCATACCATAATAGTCATAAATTCCGACGCATCTACTTGTGACGGTGGACCACAATGTAATGATATTATTGTTGTCCATATTCACTACTATGTTATTCTAAAATATGATATACTAACTCTTTAGATTCATCAAGGAAAATCATATCAAATTATTATCAAGGATGGCATTGTAGACAATGTAATTAAACATATTAAGTACTTAAGTAGGATCATTCAAAAGTAACTAATAACAATTAGCATCAACAAATAAATAATATAGAAATTAATCCATATATAATATAACCTAACTAATAGGAATTCAACATGATTAAGGATCATGGCTTGCCTTGCGACTCGTAGTCGGTGCTTACTCTTTTGTAGGCTTCAGGGTCATCACTTCTAGTTCCAGTTATCCCGAGGGCTTCTTCTATGTAATGTCATGTGCACATATATGAACAAAGCTAAATAAACCTACTGTAAAGCTACAACACTTGCAAATAAAACACTACTAAAGAAAAGAAAAACAAAGTTGAAAAGCTATGGGTAGGACAAACTGACAGAGAATCAGCTTTGGAAAGCTTGGATTTGAAGATGGAGGATGAACATTGATGTTTAGAGGGCCCATTAGGGTCTAGGGTTAGTCTATCGTGCAAAACCGATGCTAACTCGATGAGAAACAACCTTGAACTATGTGAATCAATCGTAAGTCGGTTCTAAACGGGTCTAAAGCGGTGAAAATCGGGTTTGACTTAGGCTAAACGGGTTTGACTCAAATTGAACTCGGTCTAAAACCAGTTCGGACCGATTTGGTTTGGCCAAGGTGGTATGCATCAACTGCATGTTAATAGTGCTGCACATAGGCTCAGTCGAGTGCGAGCAGCTTAGGTTAGGCGCGCTAGTTGGCTCGGTTTTACCACCAGAGCACAGTGCTGACTGGCACTGTTCTTCTCCTCAGTCAAGCAGAGAGGAAAACAGAAAGAGGAAAGAGATGACAACGATGATGTGCGGTGTGTTCTCGGGCATCGTGAACCCATTTTGGGCGGTTTAGGGCGACGGGGAGGATCACGGTAGTCGAGAAAGGTAGAAGTGTTGTGGCTGTGAAAAGGGGAAAACCCGCTGGTAGTGAGCTCCGGCTATCTCCAAGGAAAACGATGGGTGCATGAGCACGATGTAGGCATGGGGAATCTTCTAGTGGTTATGGCTTGGTCTGGGGCACAGAGAGGTAGGCTAGTGATGAGGTGAAGCTTGGCGATGACTGTGCATGGTGGACACGGTGGTCGACTGTAACACCATGGTTTTTTATGCCTTTTTGAAGTACTACTAGGCCGCCGTGAACTTTTATTCCATATTGCGAAAACCGAATGCATGGCACAGAGCAAATACAGGGGATTCCGGGGGAGGGAGAGCGCAGACTAGGAGACTACACAAGGGTAAAGTGTAATCCCAGGCCTCGAGAGAGGGATTCAATTAATGGAAATGGAAGAGACTTAAGATGTTCGGCGTATATTTCTGGGGTTATGTGAAGCTTCTTACAAATTTGGGGGGGTTTTCAATAGTATAAGTGTCAAGATACCTAAGCGTATTAAGCGTTAGTTTGACTTGGCGTTTCATTCGGAGATAGGTATGGCGGAGAAACATCAGCCTAAAAAAATTGAATAGCATCCGGCCAGAGTGGATATAGCCGATCGAGTCATAGCGAACGAGGCCAGACAAATATTCCTCGTAACATGGTCATTGCAATGACAACAGGATATCTATCAAAAGATTGATGACAATGCTGGCACAGCCTAACATGTGACAAATGGTTGGCAAGAGGCAAATGGGTGCCAAGATGAACAACCAAATGTTCTAACGAGCAGTGAGAATGCCGACCCAACTACATGTGGTGCGCATGGCAACAATGGTGGAATGCTTTTGACATACGTACACGACAAACAAGACGACTAATGTGTTGTTTGGCTCTATAAATGGATGAATCTTGCACAAGGGAATGCAACCTAACATGTAGATATGTATGTCTAGTGAAAAAAGGTTTGAACGCAAAACCAACTAGTGGCAACTGCGGAGTTTTTTCGTGAGGGGTGAATGAGAACGTCATCTTGTGCCACTAGGCTTACCATTGTGACCTCACACGGGTTCTTCGAGATCGGTTGCTATTCGAACTTTGCCTGAGTGTGCCACAATTTTGTGACGGGCAAAGTCTTCACTTCAGGTGTGGCAAAAAAATGGCAACAAATTATGGTTCATAAAATCGAAACACCAACAAATTATGGTTCATAAAATCGAAACACCCCGGATATATATGGTTGAAACAACATTGGGTTGCACAAAAACGGGAAGAAAAAACTCAATTTCTTGCCTTCAAAAGAGATTAAAAAAAGGGAACTCCACTGGCCAGAGTGATTTCCGAATCAATCAAACAAGCTTAGGAGCGAGGTCCACGCGTCTCGTCTACGCTGCCGCGTTGGCCTGTCTTCTAGAGCCGAGGTTTGCATGCACGTATGCATCCCATGGCTCCATCTCCATCGACAAATGGCGTCCGGTCACATACCATTTGACGGAGGACACCCAGGATGCTCGAGTGACATGACCTCTCAGTTTCGCTTTTCTTAAAACTACACCTAAAGGAAGGGTGACTGACTAATTGCTTGTTTGATCCTTATCCAAATCTGTCAGCAAGCAGGTACGCATGTCAAATTGCAGTATTGGTCAGGACATATGCGTTGAATTCAGACGTGATTCATAGCAACAAGATGGATGGAGGCTAGAGCTAGAAGCTTCCAGGTGCATGCAACAAGGCAACAAGATGGATGGAGGCTAGAGCTAGAAGCTTCCAGGTGCATGCAACAAGGCCACTTGTGGAAATTAGCCTGAACTGAATGGAAACTAATTAACCGGTACTAGCTTTCACAAAGCCAACATTATTTTCCCAAGCATTGTTGAAGGTGTGCATTGAACCTTAATTGAGTTCCTCTTTTTGTTCTGAAACTGATCAAGCGTTATTGAGCCTTGATGGTGGTTAGTTATTGGGATAATTAAGGTGGGCTGCTGCACGTTTAATTACGATCGAGTGGAACCTTCCCAAGGTGAGAGGTCAAAGCCGCGCGCCCATGTCCCTGTCCGTGTAAGCAGCGCGCATGGGAATATTTTGACACACACATGTAGCTTGCAGCAGCCTCCGTATGTTGTTGGACACTGCGCGGCTGCTAATGAAATAGTGCAAAGATCACATAATCAAATTGAATTCCTTCCTTGAAATACTACCATAAACTCCTATAAGCTAGCTAGCTGTAGATGTTTCAGTGATTCACTTTCACACCCAGGAAAAGAAAGTTTATTTATATAGTTTCGACCGAGGCTTACAAGTAAGTCCTATCCGGATGGACTCTGAGGTAGAGGAGCCCCCGGGAGGGCGAGACCGCCGGCGTCTCACCCTTGCTCCCAGGCCCTCTTCTCTGGTCGAAGTCCCTACGGCGGCAGCGTGCGAGTGCGACGTTCTCAGCGATGTCGCTACAGAGCCGCTTGGGGATGATCGCTATCACAACGAGGTAAGCGCTGTGAGTTCCGTTTTTTCTCCTAACATTACTCTTTTGTCGGATGATCTACAGGAGGTCGACCAAACTGTTGATTCCATCGCAACTGTGGTCATTGCCAACGAGATTAGTCAGCGACAACAACATCCGGCACAGGCGTTCGAACATGAATTGTCGGAGAAATTTGGGAGATCGAAGGAATACCCCAAAGGTTCTCGTTGGTGGGAGCAAACCGATCCGGAGGAGATATTGGACAAACAGATCAAGGAAGTGGCAGAGGATACGGCGAGTCGTTTAGATCATATCAATGAGCAGACTCGATCAAGGGGGAAAGGTGCCGTTCGTACGGGTATCGATGAGCAGAGTCGATCAAGGGGGAAAGGACGGGATCTTCCACGACGTGGATGGGTCATTCGCCCTTGGAAAGGCCCTCTTCCTCGATCACGATCGATGACCGCAACTTTGGCGGCGTTCATGCCACCAGATTGCTCCCTCAAGACGCTCCCCGTCTGTGATCGTCAAGACGTTCAAATTTTGAACTCTAACGGTGCAACAGATCGGAAGGCTTTGATTGTGCAAGCCCGGAATTTTGGGCGATCCCGGTGGGATTTGTTACGCAGACAAGCTGATTCCCTGGATTTACGCAGATCAGCTGGCTCCCGGGTGAACCCAAATTGGGCCACATCGAGCCCAGCATCGAATCCATCTCCACCGAGTACTGTACCGAGTCCATCTCCTTCTCACGAGAGGATCTTTTCTTTTCCGATCCACGCCGCCTCCAAACCCTTTGTTCCTCCAGACCTCGCCGCCTCCAATCCTAGTGCTCCGCTAGACCACGCCGCTTCCCGCCCCACGTTTGCCGAGATGGCTTCTCGTCCGCCTCCACCACCTCAAGCTCGCCCGCCGGCTCGCCCGCCGCCACCTCAAGCTCGCCCGCAGCCACCAATGCAGCGCCGCTCTTCGCCAACTCCGCCTCGCCGCTCGCCTTCACACAACCGCTCTTCGCCACCACCTCAGCAACGCCGAGATTACACCCAGCGTTTTCTTCGGGGCCGTGGCAATGGTTACTCTTGGGGAGGACGAGGTCATGCCGGGGACGGGCCAGGTGCTGGGCGGGTTTCCGCTGGAGGGCGTGGTGGTTCTGGGAGTCGTGGACGGGGATGGCAACATCACCAGCAACGTCCCCACGTCCACGAGGACCAACAGGGCCGGGATCCTACCCCAGCTGCTGCAGCTGCACTGCCGGGAGCCACAACAACAGTGGAGCCACCACTTCCTCAAGGCGATCAGGGTGGGGTAAAGGCAAAAAAACCCAGATCCCCCTTCTGCTGGAGGTGTAAAACTAGCGGGCATGTGGTGGAAAGCTGCAAGGCCGACTTGGATTGCTATGTTTGCAACAGGAAGAATGCCCATCTAGCAGCAAAATGCCCCATCCTCAAGATGCCGAAACCAAATGCCAGCCTTCTCGGATACGGCACAAACGACATGTGTTTTCTGAGGATGCCGGATTTTGATTTCAAGTTGGAAGTTCCTGACCTTGCGCCCACAGCTTTGGTTACGGTGACGGAAGGGGTCCTACCAGCTGAGGTAGTGCAGACAGAGCTTGCTAAGCTAACTCGGGCGGACTGGAACTGGGAGGCTTTACCACATGGACAGAATTCATTCCTGGTTGCCTTTCCTTCAGCGGAAGAACTTAAGCGGATGGCCGATATTGAGTTTCGCTTACGGAACCATGGTGTCACATTGACAATTTCAGAATGGCAGACTACTGCAGATGTCCAACCGGTTTATCAGTTGGACGAGGTGTGGGTACATATCACAGGTGTGCCACACGCTTGGAGACATTACCTTGCTTTCTGGGCTTTGGGATCAGTCGTCGGGGCTACTTCAGAGGTGGATATGCTAACATACCGGAAAAAAGGTATCATTCGTGTGTTGGTTGGTATGTTAAACAGAGACTTACTGCCTTATACCACACACGTAGTGTTTCGGTTGGAGGGTTACAATATAACTTTCAACATGGAGAGCACAGATTTTGAACCAGCTATGCCATCATCTGATGATATTGACTTTTTGGATCATGATGGGGAGGGGGATGGAAGGGATTGTCCTGATAGCTCTAATGATTCTGATTTGGCGGCAAAGAAAGCAAAGATTGATGGTTCATCCAGCAGTATAGAGTCTACACAACATGTTTCTGGACCAACTCCTATGCAGACGACGCTCTGTGTGACTCCGCTTGGAAGGACCAGGCCAGCACCCCCTCACCGGCCAATTGTTCTTGATGGCATGCCCACTGAATCAATGCTTATTGCAGTTACACCTACACGAGGAGACCCACACCCAGTCTGTGAGAAGGGCACATTACTCTCTTTATATCCACCAGAAGTTCATGTGATGGATGATTCACTTGATGATTCCACTCTGGCAACACCAAAGTGTGCAGCACAGCAGGGTGCTTTGACCCTGGCTGTCCCTGATGCATGCGACATGAGGTGCCACCTAGAGGGAGGATATGGGTCTTTGCCTGGCAAGGCGTTGATGACAAAGCCGATAGTGTACAGCCGTCGCCAAAGAACTTTTTCAGGCGCACGGATGGAGGAAAAACAAAGTGCACACGGCAGGATAGAGGAGGGGCAGCAACCGGATTCGACTTTCATTCCAACGCCGACCGGGGCACAATCTTTGCTGTCGAATGCAGGTACAGCTGGCTTAAAGCTCTCTTTACCTTCACATATCGATCCCGGTAAGCCATTGGGGGGGTCTGTATATTTTGAGGGTAAGCGACGAAGCTTAAGAGCTAACACTCCTCTTTTGGGTCATGGACCCGTGCCTGCAGATGAGGATACTATACAAAGAGCAATGAATCGTACGGCATCCCGAAATTTGGACGGACCTGTGGAGCACAAGACGGTGGTACACCATAGAGCGTCACCATTTTCGCCTTCCACTCCGCTCAACATAATGACAGGTATGCCTCATATTTGCTCGGACATTTCGATAGCTACTATACCTAATGAGAAATGTGCCTCTAATTTAAAAATTTGGGGTTCGTCCAGGTACTTGTAGTAACATCATTAATATTTCCATTAATGCTCTCAAAAGGGTTGAAATTGATCGTACAACTGTGTCCCCTAGTTCGAAAGACAAAGGTAACAATAATATTAGGATTGCCGAATCTTTGGAGATTAGTGACACGGATGATAACGAATCAGATAGTACCCTTCTTAGACATTTATTAAAGGACATCTCGGATATTGGATATGACGATGTGGACCTCGACACACGAATATGTGATCTGATGGTTATCAATCGCAAATCCAAATCTAGTGCTAAAAAGAATAGAGTTCGCGGAAGAGAGCGACACTTAAAAAACATAGTTCTCCATGAAAGGTCTATTTTGGAATAGCAGAGGTCTTTCAGACTTGGCTAAATATCGATATATTTCGGATACAATTAAAGATCACAAATTAGACTTTGTTGCTATCATGGAGACGGGGAAACAAGATATGTCAAAGTCGAATCTGGCTAGACTCTCGGGAGGGTTAGATTTCACTTGGCACTGTCTCCCCCCACGGGGGCGATCGGGTGGCATTCTTTTAGGAATAAACACACACGTATTAGACTTATCATTGACTGAAGAAGGGGAATTCTACATTAAATTCCATCTCTGCAGTAAGTCGGATAATTTCAAATGGATACTCATGGCAGTCTATGGTCCAGCCCAGGCTGAATTCAAATCAAGTTTTTTAGCGGAGCTGGTTCGAGCATGTCAGCACAATCCTGTACCTATTCTTATAGGTGGTGACTTTAATATTATGCGACATAGTAAAGAAAAGAATAAGAATAATTTTAATACCCGCTGGCCTTTTTTGTTCAATGCTGTCATTGATAGTTTTGATCTTAGGGAAATTGACTTAGCGGGACGACAATTTACATGGTCGAATTCATGCTCTAATCCAACTTATGAGAAACTAGATCGAGTTCTAATGTCGACAGAATGGGAGTTAAAGTTTCCTTTGGTGACCGTACAAGCCCTAGATAGAGGTGTATCGGACCATACCCCATTACTATTAGATACCGGTTTGCAGATTACGGGTATCAATCGACAATTCAAAATGGAACTTAGTTGGTTTTCTCGAGATGATTTCTATGATAGAGTTGTCGATGTCCGAATAAGCCGGTGCTGGAAGGAATTCGGTCCAATGATGGAATAACAAGTCGGGTGCTTTACGCAAGTATCTTCGAGGCTGGGCATCCCACACCAACGGGGCCTATAAGCAACAAAAATTCAAACTTCAGTCTATCATTAAGGATTTAGATGTTGCTTCGGAAACTAGAGATCTAACGGAGGTAGAGCAAGATCAACTTGCCCAGGCAAGGGATCAATTGACTAAACTTCTTCGGGAGGAGGAAATCAAATATTACCAGCGTGCAAAAGCCACCAACATTCTACTAGGGGATAATAACACTCGTTATTTCCAAATGATTGCTAATGGCAAACACAGGAAGCAAAGAATATTTTCCCTGGAACAGGAGAATGGAAAGATTGAAGGCCAGGTCAATCTCAAATCTTACATTACTCGATTTTACAAAGACCTGTTTGGTGCAACCGAGGAAAATTCCTTTACACTGGACGAGTCTAGAAAGGATGATATTCCCGGTTACACAGCCAGAAAATGACTTCCTAACGGCTCCTTTCATTGAAAAAGAGATTCGAGATGCAATTTTTGCTATGGAGCATAACAAAGCTCCTGGACCGGATGGCTTCCCTGCAGAATTCTACCAGCGATTCTGGGATGTCATTAAAGGTGATTTGTTGCAAATGTTCCATGATCTCTATACTTTGGTCACATCCCCTTATTTAGCCTGAATTTTGGAGTTATTACGCTCATCCCTAAAGTACAAAGTTGCCAATCAAATCCAACAATACAGCCTATTTGTCTATTAAATGTCGACTTCAAAATCTTCACCAAAGTCGCTACCATCAGATTAAATTCAGTAGCAGATCATATCATTAGCCCAACCCAAACTGCTTTTATGCAAGGTCGTAACATCCTGGAGGGTGTCGTCACCTTGCATGAGACCATACATGAGTTGCATCGGCAAAAACAAAGTGGAGTCATTTTTAAGATCGATTTCGAAAAGGCTTATGATAAAGTAAGATGGACATTTCTATTGCAGTCATTGCGAATGAAGGGCTTCTCACCAAAATGGATTTCGTGGGTGCAATCCTTCATCTCGGGTGGCTCTGTTGCAGTTAATGTAAATAATGATGTGGGATCTTATTTCCAAACCAAAAAGGGCCTTCGACAGGGTGACCCACTATCTCCACTACTTTTCAATATTGTTGCTGACATGCTTTCAATCTTGATCAAAAGAGCAAAAGTAGATGGACAGGTTAGTGGAGTGGTGCCGCATCTGGTAGACGACGGATTATCCATTCTACAGTATGCGGATGACACAATTCTCTTTATGGATCATGACTTGGAGAAGGCTCGTAACATGAAGCTATTACTTTGTGCTTTCGAGCAACTATCGGGTCTAAAAATCAATTTCCATAAGAGCGAATTATTCTGCTTTGGTGAAGCACAGGAGGCGGTTGATCAATACACAGCATTGTTTGGTTGCAACCAAGGGAATTTTCCATTAAAGTATTTGGGGATTCCTATCCACTATAGGAAATCACAAATGCTTGATTGGAAACGAGTTGAGGAACGATTTGAGAAACGACTCAATAGTTGGAAGGGCAAACACCTTTCGACAGGTGGGCGATTAACGCTGATTAATTCAGTACTCAGTAGTTTACCCATGTACATGATGTCCTTCTTCACCATTCCAAAAGGGGTACTTCGGAAACTAGATTATTTTCGCTCCCGGTTTTTCTGGCAGAGCGATGACCAGAAAAGAAAGTATCGCCTCGCTAAATGGAATATTCTGTGTCAACCTAAAGACCAAGGGGGTTTAGGACTTCATGATTTGGATATTATGAATAAGGCCCTTCTCAGTAAATGGCTCTTTAAATTATTGACAACTGATGGTACATGGCAACAGATTCTACGGAAGAAATACCTCCATTCCAAACCGCTTTCACAAGTACAGTGGAGAATTGGGGATTCACACTTTTGGGCAAGTCTTATGAAGGTGAAGGCAGACTTTCTCCGCTTCGGTTCTTTCGTAATTAAAGATGGATCACAAATTAGTTTCTGGGAGGATAAATGGTTAAGCCCGATACCCCTGCGAGAGCAGTACCCTAGACTATATAATATAGCCCGTCATAAGCGAGTTCTCAGAAAGGCAGGCTCTCAAGGCACCTCCTCCCAATCTCTCTTGGCGGAGAGACCTCATTGGTCAAAAGTTAGCGGCATGGAATGACATACTTTCATGCATTGCTGATATTGCTTTGTGTCCGGAACCTGATAATTTTCATTGGAACCTCCACCGAAACGGACGGTTCTCGGTACATTCACATTACTTGGCCATGATTCATGTTGATGTTCCTAACTTGAATAAGCGGATTTGGAAGTTAAGAGTCCCTTTGAAAATCAAAATTTTTCTTTGGTTCTTACGTCGAGGGGTCGTCTTGACGAAAGATAATCTAGCCAAACGTGCTTGGCAAGGTAACAAAAGGTGTTGTTTTTGCCACAAGGACGAAACAATTCAACATTTGTTTTTTGATTGCCTTTATGCTCGCTCTGTTTGGTCCATCATTCGGGTAGCTTCAGGTTTTTCGCAGCCTCGTAGTGTGTCTCATTTGTTTGGATCTTGGCTAGGGGGTGTTGGGAAAGATTTGAAGCATTTGATCTTACTAGGGGCGGCTGCTACTTGTTGGTCACTTTGGCTTTGCAGGAATGATATGATATTTAAAAAAAAACATACTGTTTCCCCTTTTCAGGTTATTTTCTCAGTCATTCGTTGGTTGCGTGCCTGGGCTATTCTACAACCACCATCTTCGCAGGATGTAGTAGCAGCGGCGTCTCATCAATTGGCGCGGGTGGTCAAGGAGTTTTTCTCTCAGGCTCATGGGTGGCGGTCTAGTCTACGGATTGATTGTCATTAGAGTGCTTGTACTCTTTTTTTATTTTCTTCTTTTGGTTGTGTGCATCCTGGTTATGCAGAGGCCGGGAATTGTTTTCAGGGTCTTGTATCTTCTCGATTAAAACCTTGAAATAATAAAATTTCCCTTATCGAAAAAAAACAAGTAAGTCCTATCCCAGGTAGCCGCCGGATCGCAAAATAAATGGGTAAAGATTGGGAGCCAAGAAAATTCGCTCCCTAGAACGACAGTATACCACCGAGCCACGCCATATCAAGTCTCAATCACACAACCAAAAAGGAACCAAAAGAAATCAAGCAATCAAACAACCAAATAGGAATTAAATCCTAGAAAAAAGAAATACTCCTAAAAGCATCGAAACCTAAACCGACTAGTCGCCGCCGCCGTGGATCAGACCACCAGTAGCATCGTCCGCGCCCTCTTCGACTCCGGCGGCGCGCTCTCGGCCTCGTCCCCCAAAGTCGCCGCCGCCGCCGCCGCTGGCAGGTTCAGGTCGAAGTCCCTCAGCACCGCCATCGCCGTCGACGCGGCCTTGGCCTTCACGGCTTCCTTGTCCTTGATCCCCTCCGCCGCGGCGCCGCCCTCGTAGTGCAGGCGCTTGTGCCCGCCCAGCGCCTGCCCCGACGGGAACGTGCGGAGGCAGAGGGAGCACCGGTGCACCTTCCCTTCCCCGCTCCCGCTGCCGCCAGACGCCTCGTCGCCGGCCGCCACCGCAGGAGGCGGCGGCGGCGGCTTCCGATGGCTCGTCTTGTGCCCGCCCAGCGCCTGGTAGGACCCGTACACCTTGCCACACACCGAGCACTCATACCCCTGCTGCTGGCTCGCCTTCGCCGCCGCCGCCGCAGCCGCACCCACGTCCTTGCCTCCGCCGAATCCGCCGCCATCCTCGGCCTCTCCCCGGACGCCGCGCGCAAGCATCAGGAGGCAGACAGCCAGGTACTCCTCCTCGGACTGGGCGCCGCCGAAGCGGCCGCCGCCGCCGCGGCGCCTGGAGCGGTGCCCCCCACGTGCCCACGAGTCCATCGGCGGCGGGGACGGTGAGTGCACCGGCGGCTTCCTTGACACGTCGAGCGCCATGGCAGGTCGATCTCGATGCGGAGTTGACCAGAGAGGAGGCGAACAAGGAGGAGAGGTGGGTTTATGCGGCAGGGACCCAGGGAGGCGTGGGCTGGGTAGCCATATATAGTCGCGGGGCGAGCGAAGCGAGCAGTGGTGCGGGGTGTGTGGGAGGCGGTAGTGGCGCGGGGCCCACGCGATGCACATGTATGCAGGCAGCGGCGCGAGCGGAGCGAGGGGGCGCGCTTCTGCTGGGCTGGGCTGGGCTGGGCTGTGTGCGTGACTTGGTGGTCAAGTCATCGGTGTGTTATAAAATGTGATCTGACGGTTCGAGGGTTGTTGAGCTCTGAGATCCTGCCATCTGGGCCGTTTGTTTTGGCTTTGGAGTGATAAGATTTTTTTATGAAAGGATAAAAAAGATGGCACATATGCTTGTTCGTTTGTGCTACACGTACTTGCGACTTGTGAGGCGTGACACGTACGTATGTACGTCTAGCTTTCGGGAGAGGTACGTGTGCATTGATGGCCCTTATCTTTCCGTTCGAGAAAAAAAACATTTATGTATTGCATGGGTGGCTCGATCTTGCCCTTCCGTCATAATGAAACGAACATCAAAATTGACGAACATAAAAAATGATGATGGGTGTATCTCGAGTGAAATTGAATGAGGAAAAGAAGGGTACAGAGATCGAATAATTGATGTACCAAAATAAATTCATGCACTTGGATGTATATCTTGATTTTGTTATTGACGCTAGGTATGCACTTGAATTCCCCACAAAAAATTGCAAGAAACAAAGGAAGTATTTCACCAAAAGAAGTCCCCATGAGAACCCATTCTTCCAAATTTGGACTTATTCTGTCACATGTGCAAGTACAAAAGTGAGAAGATAGGGATAGCGCTAGAGTTATCTGTACCTAAAAAGAAAACGATGGAAATGACAAGATTTAACTAGATATACTACACCTTCCAGCTTATTTCTGATGCTTACACCACCTCTTCGCTTTGTTTTGCTTGCCTGGGGCAAAATGGCAGTCTTGGTAGAAAGACAGATGGCCAAACCGGCACCGGCCGTGCGGCAAACGGAAACTCCAAGAACGCCCCGGATTCAGCCCGTGATCATCCACCGGAACAGCGACAAAGAGTCGCTGACTCGCGGAATATGTAGGCCTGTTCTTTCTGATTGTGGCTGATGGCTTTTAGCTCCGGTTGATGGTTTTTTAGCTGTTTACGATAGAGATTGCGGAAAGAGAAATACTCGCTTGCGATTTTTGATGACACAGATATTAGTTTTTTAACGTGTACTACAATTAACTTGTAGACCCTATTTTAAAAAAATACTTCATTTAAAAGTTAATTACTATAGCAAAAGCCAAAAACGACTTTTAGAAACCGCAAAGAACCGACCCTGTAGTAGTTCTCCGGCGTGTAGAGTGCATGTGTATGCAGTGGCGGAGGTAGCATTGCAGTCACGTGGAGTTAAATTATGTTTTTTTATATCTTTGAATCAGTTTTTATATATTTTGTATTGTTTTCTGGATTTTGGTATGAACTTTTACTTGTATTAGATGATTTGGAAAAAAGCTATGGGGTCAGTTGACCCACAGCTTTAAGTGGCTCTGCCACTCTCTGTGTGTGGCAGCATCGGTGTGGCAGTTGCTGGGAGAGCAGGCACGTTATTGGGTGTGGGCGGTCCAGGTGCCGCATGGGCGAGACACCTCACCTGCCACGAGAGCCTTCGCGGGGGGCCCTCGTCGACCGATCTCCACGTACGGCGGTCACGAGTGACGAGCCGCCCTAGCCGGACTTTGGAAATGGTTTATTAGTTACCCGACGGCCGTCCCTGCTGCGCTGTGTATCTGAATTATTGTTTTTGGCAACCCGAACTTACAATTCATGATTTAAACTTTTTAATCTTCAGTTTTATGAAATTGGTTAGTTAGGGAGAGAGATGGAGATTCTTCCTACCGTTGTTCTGAGTCCAAATAGACATGCTGCAACTACGAGCCGAAAGGAGTGATCCTAAAGAAGAATTATATGTCAGGCACGTTAAACAAGTGAAGGTTCATACAACGATACTAGTAGTGGCGTACTAGTGAATTCAGATGAGCGAGATTTCCGGGATGCAACCGGGTACCACCGGGCTTCCAAGCCCACTGGCAGAGGTGAATTTTCATTCGGCAACAAACAGCAAATTTCAAATTTTCTACCTTTATGTACTGCACTGCTGTGACTAATAATTTTTGTCTATATATGTAAAGATGATAGCGGATAGTAGAATTACTAACACAGATAATATACGTGATTTTAGACTCGAGAAGCCGTATGAAGAAGCGGTTTTAAGAAATCGCTTAAAGAAGCTGCTCTGTTTATTTTGATTTATGAAAAAACCGAAGTAAAAAACAAAAAAAGACAAAAGGAACAGACCCTAGTCTATACGCCCTACCGGACTTTGGAAATGATTTAGTTAGATGACTCATGTATGTTTGAATTATTGATTTTGGACAACACGTACAGTTCATGATTTATTTGGAAATTCATCCTAACACTGTGACAGGTAACTATGAGCTGAATTAAGTCCTAGATATCGAAGAATTATATGCCGCATGCACGCTAAACAAGTGAAAGTTCATACAGCGATACCATGTTCTAGTAGCAGAGTACTAGGGAAGTTCAGGTGAGCGAGATTTCCGGGATTTGGAAGAGCTCAACTTCGATTCGAGAATAACCGCAAATCTCCAAATTCACTGTCTTTAGGTGTAGAAACGACAATAACATTTCGTTAGTACTGTTACCTAGTCTACCGCATGCGTAAATAAATCTTCTACAATGATGCGATATCAACTTGAATCTGTCGCGATCCTTATCAAGAAACTCGCGAAAGTGTACACCACAACCCACCAACTGTTTTAACTCCACTGATCTCGATCGAACTGTGATATCGAATTGTATAACACTTCGTGTGTTGCACACATCACAGCCGTGTAGATGTATATCCTCCGCAATAAATGATATGATCATAGCTCAGTACTTAAATTTTGCTCCCAAGTTTACAGAAAACATCTGGCCTTAACATGAGAGAAGAAACGTGAAGCAACGTGTGAACAAACAGAAAGTTCGTTGCCTCGCGCACGCTCGCGCGGCCGTGCAGTGGCGTGCTCGACCGTGTTTATAGATTAATGCAGCAACAGTAATAATGACATGGCCCAATTATTAGCTCACTTAGTTGTGCTCCAGTATTGCCGATCGCTTCGCACATCAAACACCATACCAATGTATATACTACCGCACACAGGCAGATCTACACAGCTATATACTACTACCGCTAGACGCTAGCTGCAGCTGCGCCACTCACTCTCGACGTGGGGATGTGGAATTACTAATACAGAATCATATACTACTACTATACATGCACTAGCATTTTTAATGGGAGGCAGCATTAGCTGTGCCTTAATTGGCTGCTCTTCCCACATGCTCAATTAGAAACGCCTTAGTGCGCTAGGTTGGGGAGCAGATACACAGTGCTCCCCTAATCGTGAGAATAATCCCCACGAGTCGCTGTCTACCTATGTTGGTGGAATGGTAATACACTATATATAGCAAGCGGTAGGTCACATTGCCCGATCCAGTGGGATCTGTCATAAATGAGCTGATTTCTTTGTCACTTGTTAAGAGGAAGCAAGAGATAATTGGACTCAACATGCCAGTGTGAACTCAGTCAAGTTAATATATTCGTCGAGAGATTCCAAGTTCGTACCTTTGGTAATTACAGTGGTATAGTAATGCCAAACTAAAATATTGTTTAATGCGCGTAGACTGTACAAATAGATCGCTAGTATTCCTTGAGCTATTGAGCGTAGGCTAGGTTTCTATCAAGTAAAAGAATGGACAATTTTGAGTTAAGTGATCACACTTCAGGGAGCGTCAGAACTAGAGCGGGAGAAAGCAACCTGGTGAAAGCAACAGTGCTTCGTCTCAAAACTGATGGGGACGCTACTGTGACGGTGCAGGAAATGTCTTGGGCCTCGGCTTTACTTGCACTTCGTTAACATCACGGATAAAGATCGCATCGGACTCATGCCTGCAAAGTACAAAAGCGATGATTAAGTCGACAATTCAGTGTCTCTATCTTTGACAGAAAGGAAGTTGTTCTTAGGTTAACAGCCAAATTTTGGTCTTACGGTATGTCTCCCTCTTCGTAAGTGTAACTGGACGCCACGGCAAGCAGACTGCCATCCCTGCTGAAAGATAGAGCAGCGATGCTACTTGGGTACCTGGGGTACTGCAATGATCAAAAGACAGAAAATTTCAGATACCCTGAATCTTCCTGATACAGAATAGATCTTCAACAGATAAATCGCGGGGGCAGTTGCCTGAAACAATCTCCTTTTGTTGGCACCATCCCAAACGTTCACAAATCTATCGCATCCACCGGTAGCAAATGTGCCATATCTGCATACGTTAGATGAAACCATTAAAGAAACCGAAAGTTAATTAGTTAATTAACAGTGCGAGAGAGATGAAGGGAAATTTACACTGGGTGGAATGAAATTGCATTGACAGGATAGACAATGTCTTTTCCATCCTCAGGTAATCGATGGCACTTGAAAGCATACCTGGATGGAATAAACAGGTAATGAAAAAGCATGTAGCTACGTGAGAAAATGGAACATAACTAAAACTTATGTAGATAAGAAGCCAAGCACAGAAAATGCCCTTATTGTTAGCTTAAGAAAAATGGGTATTCAGGAAAGCAGCTTTTCTTTTTCAGTTTGGTTCCATACTTCTTACAGAGAGTAGACTCAGATTGATCGAAGAACTCCATAGCAACTCGTCCTTCCACAGAACCCAGAGCAAATCCTGAATCAAAGTAGCAACGAGGGGGGAGTTAAATCAATAAATTGAAAGTTTACACTAGTAAAAAAGATGAATCCCTTAAACTCAATGACACTTTGCTGAATTAAAAGAAACCACAAAAAAAACATAGACGCAACTAGAGTTCAAGACAGTGATCCTTACAGTTAGTTTTGCAAATGAACATTTAGAAGACAAGTAAAATATTGAATGTTTCAGTCATATTGTGCCTTATGCAACGAAAAACTTATACAAGGCCAGAGCCCTAGACAAAAATAAATAAAAGATCCATTTATGTATAGTTACTATTTATAATTATTACCATTATCCTGCCAATGCAATTTGGAAATAAGGTATAACCGTATAAGAAGGTGAAAAACTCAAAAACATGGCCAAATGCCATATAGTACTGAAGAACCCATGGATGCAGTCATGCAGATTATCACATCAAGGATATCAACCATTAACTGATGAAAAGAGGACTAAGCAAAAATATGAGGCATCCACAGTCAAAACAGCACTGGAGGTCTGGAGCACAAGAACAATTAAGAAATTAATTGAGATCAGTTACAAATATAAAGCAAAAATATGAGGCATCCACAGTCAAAACAGCACTGGAGGTCTGGAGCACTAGAACAATTAAGAAATTAATTGAAATCAGTTACAAATATAACATTCTTCGTAGATGACAGCTACTATATACAAACATTATCTTCGCACAATATTACAACTTTACAAGTCTGAAAGTATATTCAAAATACAGGTTGTGTTGTGAACCATTCAAAATTAGGACAGACTTTTGCTGAAGCTCTACAACTGGAAAATCAGATCATTAAAGAGAAACTAACAAGCTATATGTTAATCAGTAATTAAGCAAACTCTAGAAAGCCATGCTTTGAACAAATTCATGTATGCTTCCTCGAAAAAGAACAAAAACAAAACAAAAAACAAATTCATGCATGCTGACTGAGGGAGTAGTAATACGGCAATTCAAGCTCCCAAGCGATTGACCTGTTACAGGTGTGCACTTTCAATAATTGATGCAAAAATCACAATGATGTTGGTATTCATAGACATTCCACATCCTTAAACCATTCCAAGTTCAAAATTAAAACTGAAGTTCTAAAACTGTAGGACTAAATGCTCATGAATTGGCAAAAATATCAGGTAGATTGAGAAGAAGCAATGGAACTGAAATGGTCTATACAAAAAATGATAACCAGTGAATCAAATAGTTGCATGAATTTCAAGCAACTTATCAATCAGATGAAATGACCTACACAAAAATGATAACCACATACTTGCATGAATTTCAAGCAACTTACCTATCGATCATCAATGGAAGACAGGAAAAATAATGGGAGCAATAACCGTGTAGTAACTTATCATAAGCTTAAAAAAGGATGACATAGCAATCTTCACTATGTATTTCCAAATGAACTAGAAGGATCCTCAATATCAAACAAGAAATGTATATCTTTATCAACTTAACACATCTTTATGTATTAAACAAATCATAAAGATAAGGTGAAAATAAGGGAAACAGTACTTAGAAGAAATATTGATTTTTGCATGTTAGCAGAATTATCTAATCAAGAATAACAATGTATTACCAGTTCCATTTGGATAACACTGAACACACCGTGTTTGATATTTCAGTGAAGACTCCCTTTCTTGCTCAGGCTCAGACATATTGCGCAAGTCATAAACATTCACATGCCTTCCTGCTGTTGCAACAACCAACTTATATCCCGCTAATGAAAGCGAGTATACACGTTCAGGTTGGATATACGTCCCAACAAGTGTATTCTCTGCCCGATGCACACCACTTGGATCCCAACACTTTATAGTCTTATCCCAGCTGCCAGTGATTACTTGTCCTGACATGATACATGGCACAAATAAACATATCATGTTCCACATTATTCTTAAGAAGTGATAAATTAAAGACTTTGTTAAATGAATTACAATTGTACAGGAAATGCACAAACTACAAAATTTTACAGCCTATCTTAGAACTTCCTGTTTCTTGAGCCCAAATTTCACTACTGTTTACTGTAGTCTTCATGAACGTTGCAATGTATATCAATAAAGACATGGCCTATCAGGTAGATATCCTGCTAAGATTAATCAATATTCATTCAGTAGTTATCAACGATTCAACGCTCCTTCTGGTTCTTGCATTAGGAACCACACCTGTTGAAGAATTCGCGTATAGATGGCCACCGCGTAAGCTTAGATAACGAGCAGATCAATCATACAGAGAATTAAGCAACAACTACAAAAGATGGATATAATAAGCAAGTACATGGAATGCATATTTATTAAATTCTGTACACAAAAGGATAAAGAAAATAGTAACACACTTTCAACTCTGGTAGCACTGTGATCAAAGATGGTTATGTTTACACCAAGGAGATAGTTCATTTTAAGATCAAACTGGCAAGCTTATTAGGGTAGGCTTACACCATCGCCAGGTACTAAAACATGAACTCAACTAGCAATGTTCTCCATTTGAACTAGTACAATTGCGATCAGATCTTCTTAAGATAGACTTAACCCATCTCTTTGCAACTAGCACACATATTCAACTAGCATTGTTTCCCGGACACTGAAGTTTGACGAACTCAAGACTCAACAGCACTTTCCACCCATAGAAAAAAGGCAAAAGCGAGTACCTGTAGCATAGGAGTACTCCACACAACGAACTGGACCATCATGGCGTCCCAAGAGATCATTTGTACCAGAACTAAAGGCCAACCTGAAAAAAAAAACAGTTCCAAAGCATTCAAGCCATCAGTTTCGCTTCAATTCCTACGAATAATCTGACCAAACTGGAAAACAAAAGATAAGCTAAAATTCCTCTGAACCAATGTACTGTCGTGGCCTCATAGGGGTTGCCGATCATTGGGCTCATAACAAACTAAAATCATATCCCAAAATTCTCTTCCTAGCCAATTTTAGCATCACAAATTAATGCACGTTTGGAAAATGGAGAACCAATTTAACGACGAGTTCCGCCAAATCTATTCAGGACTGTACAACAACTATGTGTGCAATCGTTCCAACTAATCGCTCATCAAAAAACCAATCGAACGGGACGGGACGGTGAATAGGTGATCGCTATCACCTCCGCACAGTTTGGCCGCTGCCGGCACTGAACCCCGAGGAGTCGTCGAGGAAGCAGCAGTCGAGCACGGGCCCCGCGTGCATGAACACCCCCATCGGCACGTTGGCCTCCGCGTCGTAGAGCCGCACCGTCTGGAAGCAGCGAACAAACGCACAGCCAAAGCCCCCCATCAAACCCGACGGGTCAAACCGAACAGCTAGGGTTTCGTTTCCCCCATACAAGTAGGAGGCGCGTTCTGCTCTGAGTGAACTCACCTTGTCCCAGGAGGAGACCAGGAGGTGGTCGCTGTGCCTCGAGAAGCGGAGGCTGGAGACGCCGTCCGACGGCGTGTGCGACAGCTCCTTGCCCGTCCCAATCCCCCCGCCGCAGCCGCCATCGGCGAGGGGGACGAGGACCGGCGGCACGCCAGTGGATGCGCCGCTCATGGCGGTTTCAGGAGGAGGAGGCGGTGGTGATCACTGGCTACGCCTAGGATTGCAGGGTTTCGCGGTGGGACGCGGAGGAGGGGGGGTTCGAAATTTGAATCCGAGGCGGTGGAGGGTGGAGAGGAAGGCGGGGTGTTTATAAAGGAGAAGGTTTCGGGGAATGGTCGGTCGCGGCCGAATAGGCCAATTCCGACCGAGTCCAACCGTTTCGGCCTCCTTGTAGTATGGGCCTTCGTTTAGCCATCAGTTATCCTTGGGCCGGAGCTAGGCCTGTTGATCTTTGTCAAGAGCCCAGATGATTGGTCCATTACAGAACGAATTGTGCTGCTCTGAAGTGATCAGGTTCAGGCCCGTTTTGAAACGCAGGAGTTTCACCAGAATTTCTGCATCAAGCCGTACAGGTTCTCTGGAATTTCTTTTCCAATCCTCCATTTCAAATGGATCTTCAAAAAATGTAAGCAAACTACGTGGTATAGCATGGCTGCTTTCTTGTTTGCAGCAAAATGCAAATATGAAAGTAAAAGAACTTGTATAATCATGTCAAGTTGAAGTTAGATCCACAAAATTGGAAAAGAGTTATACGTAATTTACTTGAAGTACCTTCAAGGCTTCAAATGGTTGGAATCGGCCTAAATTGTTCAAAATATGTCTGAATAAAACATAAATAGATATTGACTTGGTGCAAGAACTGGCCAAAATTTGCCAACCGTAGGAAAGCTTAGCATTTGTGGCACTATGTGTCTCTAGCTGGTGACCAGAATTTGATTTTCACCAACTATATGTTGAATGGGTTATTTGTATAAATTTTTCACTAGTATTTTCCATTATTTGAATCCGTAACATGTGGTTTTAAGACTTAAGATGATTGCATTAGCCAGTTTTCCAACCATCTCACAAAAGAGAAAAAAGGACCAAAATTTGATAAATTGCATCCTTTGCCGGTTTGATCTGAAACTATCGTGAACTGGTCAGTTCCTGTCGTTTTTTTAACCCTACAGTGACTCGTCAAGTGTCAAAGCATCACCTCAGGAATCGTGGAGTGATGAATGTTACTATTGAGTATTGAGTGTACACATCAACTAGTTCACCCAAAAAATAAATTGATGAAGAAAAGTGGACAATATACTTTAACACACCCTCATCTCTAGGATCTTGACCAGACCTAACCTACCAGTGACTTGTCAAGCGCCAAAGCATCACCTCATGAATCATGGAGTGATGAATGTTACTATTGAGTGTATGTACCAATCAATTCACCAAAAAATTTAACTGATGAAGAAAAATAGACAATATACTGCAACACACCCTCATCTCTAGGATCTTGACCAGGCCTCAGACTTGGACTCGAAGTGGACTATCATTATTTTTTAAATATTGTGTTAGCCAAGTCTTGAATCCAAGACATCTTGACTTTAATACTATATTGAGTTCCATATACCTATTTGTTCATTCAAAACTTAAGATGATAAGAAAAGATGGTATTTCAACAGTTAGCATGGGAGAGAACCACCTCTTGATGAGATGCTAGAATTATAGGTGTACTACCACCCTCCAGGGTTCAAATCCTGATGCCCACCTTTACACACACATGAATGCGCTTTCAGTAGAAGTTTTATGAGGTCACAGATTTATCTCGGTCTCTATCTTTCTATATGTGTGCTAGGAAGGCGCATTTGCGCTGTGTGTGGTGGTGTGTGTGCATATGCGTCTTTCTTGTATTCACAAAAAAGGTTACCAGATGGAAATATATGAATTCAGAGGATGAAAGATTTATGTGGTGTTGTGTTAGGAGTTCAGATCATTGGTATGTAGTGGTACAAATACCAAAATATTTTTTGTAGGATGTGTTCCACGCAGATGCACGAGATAATACTAGTTACAGTTGGATAGAATGATCAAGGGCCTCGAGTGATCAAAGATGTATCCGCGTCTTAAACCTGATTAATAGCAAGGATCTCACCGAGTCTCAAAAATATTAAAAAGGATCTCACCTACTTCCAAGTTGCACAGCAAAAGACAAATAGTAGTGGCATTTGAAGCTCTAGTTCCCCATGAATTTTTTAAAGCAGTTCTCCATGAAAGTTGGCGAGCCGTTTATTCGCACATAATAAAAAGTATACAAAATATCTTGAGGATTCTAACGGTGTTTACTATTGCCAGCACCAGTTTATGCACTTTTTTTAAAGGGAAAATTCTTTCTGCTGCGAGGCAATCTACCTTTTGCCAGTTGGAATATCTGCACCTGAAGAAAACGAGAAGTTGTTTGGTGGAACCATCGATTTGTCCCTTTCTTCAATGTGTTCGTGTCTAGGCTTCATTGCCGTCCATGCCGACTGCTGCCGAAGCCGAAGGGCTAGCTTCAACTGTCCAGCTTAAATACTATTTTTTTCTCGAATACGCAGGAGAGCTGCATATCTTTATATTAAGAAGAGTTTGAAAAAGCTCAAATACCATTAAAAACAAATTTTAGATATTCAGGATGGAATTATTGAACAAAAGATATTATTATCATCTACTGAAAATATCGGATCGAGCCCCATTTCTAAGTGTCTTGGCCAATTTCCCTCTTAAAAGAAAATGTTGCGGACATTTTTTTTTACCTCTACTTGTCCGGTTCCACGTACGGGCTAATAACTAGTATGCATTAAACACATAAAAAAGACACTATAGTGAAATTACTTCGATATTCAACGGGATGGCAAACCGAGTAGTTTACTGTTTATATTATAGTTAGCATGGAGATAACTGTTGAGAAGGCTCAAAATAAATATATAGCTCAAAGAAAAGTAAAGTTACCAAACTTCTTTGAAAACGTCAGTTACCAATGATTATGACACGTGCACAACAAAAAACATATATAGACAAGAATGTTTATGTGGGGGCTTAGATGAAACAATGCCAAGTAATCCGAGGTCTTCCACGTTGTTGCTACTATATCAATGAAATTAACTAAAAGGAAAAATTAATTACATATATGCACCGCTAAGAAACTAAAATAAAAGCACCGATACGATTTTAAATGTCTGGTTTGGTTCTGGCCTTCTAGGTATTTCAAATGAAGACTTGTGTGTGAGAGATTAGTGGGCTAGTGGAGACATTAATGAGGTATCATGACATTATCCCTATATTTATTCCATTAAATCGGAACAAAGATTAGCCTAATCTGGAAATAACCTTATTAAGGACCTTTTTTGCAAGAAATATTAAGGATCCATTTGGTTTACCTGAAATTAGGGTTTAAAGACAAAATAGAATATCCCAAGAAAATTTTAATTTTATGTTATAAGTTTAAGCACTTTCAAGAAGAAACCGAAACTAGTTCTCATGAAGAGGAGGCTGAAGCTGGTAGAGAGTAGCTGGTAAAAGCTGTTAGTTTATAACGGCTTATTGCTAATTTGCATAAATATTTTTCTTTGAGAAATGTTAAGTTGGTTCTGCAAATAATGGTGGACCCGAATAAGTGGGTCTGCTTAGTCGAGTATCATGTATGTTAATTAGAAGATTAGGCTATAAACATGAGGTAATTGATAACTTGGCATGCTTCAGTATGCAGCACGAGACTTAATTACAGGCAATTGTCAACGATATGCTGTTCTAATTAAATATGGTCTTAAAATTATACTTTTTTATATAAGAACATTGCATATTTTGCATCATCATTGCAAGAACCCCAACAAGAGGATCGTCTAAAAAAAAGAGAACCTGTTAACTTCTTTTTGCTGTGATTACGTGTTATGCTAAGATTTGCAAGTTGGCTAGTGTTCTTTATAAATTCAATAACTATGTGCTGCTTCTGTTTTGGTCTATCCAGTTGCACTTGATTGCTTAATATATCTCATGTTGTTAGTTACATCAGACAAGGAGTTAATAGGATGCTAGGTGGTTAGGGATTGGTAGTTAGGTAATTTAATCATGTCAAAACATGACAGGGATCGAATAATTCATTAAATAACTTGTTCCCAATTTTGATAAACCCTCTCTTCTGGGGAGTACGTGCATCTTCCCGATATGTTAATATAATTCATGTCATTGATTCTTAATCAGTACAATAGTACTGCATCTTAGTGATAAAACAGCCAAGCTTATCCTTTGGATAATTGTCATGGAGCAGGGACACGTTTGCTTAAAATTAAAAACAAGAAAACAGTTTAGTTTAGTGCTAACTAGCTAGTGAAATACTGGAGTAACTATAGTCCAATACAATGAACCAAGGGTGCTGGCAAATACTGACGGATTCGAACTGTGTGGTTTTATTCCAACACAAGATTTGCTGCCTAGATTGGTGACAACACTGACAGCCAAGACCAAGCCTTTCTATTCTTGCATTAACTTAACTGTGAATCCTCTTGTGTAAGAGCTGTCTAAAATTAAGAATGTTCAAGGTACTTTAGCATGACTTTTCTAAGTAGATTTATTCAGTTTTTGTGATTAACCGAGAAAACTTAGCATAATTTTAAGTAGGTTCAATGCACTGGCATTGACAGGAGAAACACATGAGGAAGGGCAATCTAATTAAATTCAAATGCACATTATCTTAAGAAATTAGAGATCGGTTACCCTACTTCAATGACATCTAGGAAACTTCCTTCTCTGTTTACAAACCAAGAGTCAACAAATATTAGTGAAGAAAATCAATGCTTCAAGATGTTAATCACTCATATCATGCCAAGCAAATGTCAACTGCCTTAGCTGACGATGACTTAGCAGTAAGTTATGTGTCTAGAGAAGGACAAAATATTCGAACGCATTAATTTTACCAAAAAAATTTTCTGCAGTGGTGCTTGTTCCCTTTCCTAGTTGATGTTAAATTCAAACATTTAAGGCACAGAAATATCTCCTTTCTTTGACCTCCAGCCGACAAAATACATCACGCAAATTCTATCTCTCTTTCCTTTTTATTTTGGATAAAAATGAAGTACAATTTTTTCTAATTAACAATGGGTGCACATGTAATAACAATGGAACGCAAAAGAGAAGAAAAGCGGGGAATAAAAACAATCCAAGGGAGAATAAAAGAAAATAACAAAATATTTTGCCGTCAGACCCTTCGGCGTTAAAAATGCCGAAGCAATAGAGCTCATAGAGGTTTTTAGACCGTCCAGGGCTAGTTGGCATCTCTCGCAAATGTGGGCCTCATCACTCGACAGAAAAATTGAGCCAACACCCATGTTTTGCCGACTTACCTGCCGAAGTAGAAAAGCCCCAAACAATACAGAGTCCACCCTTTGGACCAAAATGCCTTTGAGGAAAATAGTCACATGAGAAGGGATGAGGCGAGGGCAGTTTTGGTAATGCACAAAGCCAGGAAAGAGAGGGCTTGCAAACCATGCTCCTTTTAAGCAAAAGCTAGCTCCACAAAACCTCACCTCAGCCCCATTTCACTTCCCCAACCGAGAGCTAACCAGCCTAGCAAAAAGCCAACCTCCCATTCTCTTGTTTGACCAAAGCCAAAGCCAAACACCAACCCAAGTTCCATGGCGGCCATAGGGAGGTAGTGAGGGGGAAGGGACCAGAGGGGAGGAGCACAAGGCGTAGGGGAAGACGAAGGAGAGGAGTAAGGACGCGGCCGACCATGATGGCAAGAGAGGCGGCCTAATCGAACCGCAATGCAACCATCACTGTCGTCATCCACGATCCTTGGCAATCCTCAACTTGACATCTAGTAGGCCCATTTTCTTCACCTTACCCCTAATGCAACCTTGTCCCATGAGTACCACAGTCAGCTTAGCTGCCATGCCATTGGCAGCGAACCCGTAGGATCGCTATGCGCCCCTGGTAGGAGGAGCATGCTCCCCGGCGCATGTTCCCCTGCCAAGTCCCATCATGGCGATGCCGTAGGCTTTTCCAACCATGCGTGCATATGAGTAAGAGCAAACCAAAAGTAAAAGCTAGAACAAAATGCGTAGGTAGAGGGGGATGAAGAGTAGACTGTCCTGGGGTGGGAGGAAAAAGAGGCGACTTGGTGGAGCTGTGCCGTAGCCATACGAGGGCGGCGCACCCGAGGGAGGGCTGAAAGGGGGCAAGGCGCCAAGACTCCCGGACGACTGCAAACCATGGCCGACGAGCTGAAGAGGGCAAAGGGCCAGGGTAGAGGAGGTGATAGGGATTGGCATTGGTCGGCTAGATCTGAGGGGGAATGCCCATGGAGGTCAGTGCTCCTGAAGGCACCCAAGGCTGACAGTGCCATAGATTGAGGCGAGCCCCGGGCGACATGCGGTGAAGGGCGATGGCGGATCCAAATCGCGGGACTAAGCCGAGGCATCAAACTTCTGGCTGATGGTGGTGGCAAGGAGCCAGGGGAAGCTTGGGCAACGACGCATAGGGACCCACATGATGAGGATCCTAGGGAGGGGAGCAGGCCACAACGGCGCACCTGAACACCCGTGGAGGCGGCGGAGAGCCCGTCGGTGGCAAGATGGAGGGGGCGACAGCGAGCCGGGCTTGTGTGCCCATGGCCCTGAGGCGGCGAGTCCGCTTGAGTGAAGAGGAGAGAGCACCGGGAGGAGGATAGGAGGAGCTGGTGGCGAGCTCCAGTCTGACGGCCGGTAGCTGGCGGTGAGCTCGGGGCCGGCATGCCCGAGCTTGATCGTGAGCCACCGAACCGCTTGTGGAGCTGAGACAGTTCGGCTGAACCGAAATGGAGAGAGAGAGAGTGATAGAGAGAGAAGAGATAAGGCCGACCGAGTGAGGAGAAAAAATAGAAAGAGAAAAAAAAGAAAAGGAAGGGAAAGGAAAGGAAAGAAAATAAAATAAAAGAGAAGAAAAAGAAAAAGAAAAAAATAAAGGGGGTTTGCGATGTGTGAATCAAATCCTTAACCCTGCATGTTTTTATGCCAGTGTCAGGTTTTACACGTACAATCGCGTATAAGCGTATGTATATTGTTATATTGTATTGAGTTGAGTTGACACTTGTACAGGTGGAGATTTTGGTTCGGAGTCATCCATGCATCATCCCTGAGAATAAATAGGCAAGTACATAGTAGAATGGTAGACGTAGTTATTGTATGTGATGTTTATGTTATATGTTGCTGCTTAATTAATAATGACAATGGTAATGGAGCAGGGTAAGTAATGAGGCTTACCTACTACTAATGATGATGATGATGAATTTATGATAATGTGCATATGCATTTGCATCATGTGCACTCATGAGATGAGAATGAGATCCACTGCGAGTGGATTTGTAAGACCTACTTTGGTAGGCCTTCATGGGAGTAGAGAGACCCCTGTGCTAATGAGGACGAGCCCAAAATAAAGTGAACATCAACGGGTGCTCACTTAGGCTATACAGGTATATGAAATGAGATGAGCAAATGAGTATGTAAAGTAGTGCTGCATTGCACTAATGTTATGACAATGTTAGAACATGAGAATGATGTAAATATGAAAATGTATGCGGAATATGACAGGGCTGGTTAATTGCCTACATATTTAGTGACGTTTATCGTCCAATTATGTGATTGCTGAGTCTCTAGACTCATCTTTTTTTTCTTTTTTTTTATGGTGATCATTGAAGACGTCGTGCATGAATGGGAGTAGCACATGTATAATTTCACATACCAGCAACACTTCGTGTTTTAATTTTTGTTAGTATGTTTTAGACTCTACTGGTATGCTAGAGTAGTTGTTTAAAATGATATGATATTTATCTAGTCACTGCAAAATAAATAAATTAATGGTTGCTTAAAACTACGAGTACTGGTTGAAAATGGTAAAATTATGCAATGGTGGTAGTATTCTAGACCCAGAGAATGGGTGAGCTGTTACAGCTCAATGCATTTCAAGTGAACCAATTTTGATAATATTTCTATGGGTTATGGTCCCGATTGATCCAGCAATGACTGAAATGTGAAGCCTAGGAGACAGAGATGGTACAAGCCATCTGTCCATTGACTTCTTGGAGCTACCATTATTTTTTTAAGGAGTACTAAAGAGAGTTTCAGTTTTGAGTCATTCAAAAGTACAGGCAAGAAATTTTCAGAATAGCTTCAGTCTCTCATGATAAGAACCGTACTATCGAGTAGTACAGATAAATTGGAATGTAAACACAAACAAAGTACGAAGACTTTCATTAGTAACGTATGATGCCAATCAGGTAAGTGGACGATTCAAGTTAATTGATTGTTGCAATCATTTGCAAAGTACAGAGAACGGTTAAAGAACAATACATAGTATAGTCTTGTGAACTTAAACCACATCAAGTACACAAGAAGTCAATTGCAGAGCTCTAGTTAAAACAGGTATATGATGAACAAATAGTACATAAGTAGATTGTGCAATTCGATGCCTAAGTTTAGTGTTACTGATTCAACCACTGATCATTCATATTTAACCATCGTAATGATTGAACAAGTTATATCCTACTTTTCCAATAACACTGCCTGGAATGGATTTGTTGCAGCTTTGTTTTTTCAATTTGAAAAGCTTCACACAGACTTTTAGCTAAAGAGGTAAGCACGAGCTTCCTGAAAAATAGTTGTAGGCTCATTGAACACAACTGAACAACTAGACAGTTAAATTGAAATTCAGTACAAGCAAAGTATGATTAATTCCATTGATAACGTATGACCAAACAGATGAGTGGACAATTGAAATTAATTTATTGTTACAAATTATTTAGCAAAGTACAGAATACAATTAAAGAACAATACATGGTATAGTCTTCTGAGCTTAAGATTCTCAAGTACACAAGTCAATTGCAGATCTCTAGTTAAAAAGAGATATGTAATGTACAAACAGTACATAAAGTAGTTCATGCAATTTTATGCCGAAGTGTAGAGTTGCCAACCACCAATCATTTTATATTTAATCGCTACGAATGTATGTACATACGTACGTACACCTATTTTCCAATAACATTGCCTAGAAAGGATGCAACCCTTTTTCAATTCTACTAGTCTCACAGAGAGTTTGCATTAAGGCTTTTAGCATATTCTTCCTGAAAAACAGTTACTCCCTCTGATTGGCTATATTTGTCCACAGTCTATCATATGCGTAGACCAAAGAAACACTAATTCTAAAAAATATTTAATGAGAAATGACCATAAATACCTCATTTAAATAGCATATCACAACCATTTGATCTCTTCCAAAGTATTCAAGTAGGGGTAGAGAGTGAAAAAATTGCAATAACTATATTCTAGATTTCCTCACTGGACAAATATATTAAAATGGATACTCCTGAAGCCATGGACAAAAAAAAATCTAACATAGTTACACACATATTTGATTAGTGCTATTTAGTTCACAGTACAAGATTGGCCACCATTTACCATTTCTGAAAATAACCTAATATGCTGAATATAAACAATTTGCCACAATCTTAAAATGGCACTTTGAAGCTATAATTGAACCCACATGCACTGTACAATAGCAAATGAACACAAAAAATTGTGTCGCGCCAGCATCTCCACGGAACGGATTCTGTTTTCTCCCCATCTTGAGGATCTGACAGCCCTTCAAGTTGCAGGAAATGGCAACAATGTAGTTTCTGCAACCTCCATGGGAAGCACGAGATCACACAGGCATGAAATGGTATCTACTGATCCCTGATCTCAATAACAACCACAAGAACTTAATCTTGCCTGCCTCCACCTCTCACTTCAACTCACCACCACTTCCCACGTTCTACAAGACGAGTAATTGCGCAAATGGGCAAGCGTAATGTCACCTCCAAGATAAACAATCTCAGCATACCAAGCTTGCCTGGAAGAAAAATAATATCGTCGTACTATCGCGTCATAATTGCGCATGCCGTTTTGTTTATCCTGTCGATATCAAGATCAAGAATCCGGCCGCAACAGCTTAACACCGTCCCCACGGGGTTGACTCTGGAGATAACATTTCTTTTCTACCAACAAGACAATTTGGTGATGATTGTGGTGCTGCCATCCTTGGTCAACATTAGAGGCCACCTGCTACAAATACCCTGTGCAGACGCATGGCAGAAGCACTAAGGCATTGTAGCAGTAGCATCTCTCTAAGCTAGTGTCTTTCCTTGCCTTGAGGCCTTTCACATTACTGAAATGGCGAGCTCCTACAGTTCAGCTGTGCCGTCGATCGAAACCGACGTGATGGCGCAGTTTCTTGGAGGAGCTCATGATCACTGCTTCGCTTACGAGCAACAGGATGAGTCTGTGGAGGCAATGGCGGCCATGTTCTTGCCTAGCCTCGACACTGACTCCAACTCCTCTTCTAGCTATCTGAACTACGATGTGTCTCCGCAGTGCTGGCCTCAACCAGGTCATAGCTCTAGTGTTACCAGTTTCCTTGAGAGCTATGAGAGCTTTGAGTTTCCTGTCATGGATCCATTCCCGCCAACCGACTTCGAGCCGCATTGCGCCGTCCCCTACCTTAGTGAGGACCTGAGCCCTCTACATGGCAACCATTCATCAACCGGAGGGGAAGAAGCAACCAATGATGCACCAGTGACTAACAAAAGGAAGTCCAGTGCTGCCATGACGGTATGATTGCACAATGTTAATAGATCAGTGATTTACCTCAGTTTCATGTTTTGTTCCATGCCTTATTAGATTGCTGAACTGATCCAGGCATCAAAGAAGACCAAGAAGGCTGGCAAAAGGGATTCTATTGGTAACGACGAAGGCGGCAACACGTATGCCGACACACAAAGCTCCAGCAGCTGCACCTCAGAGGAGGGCAATTTGGAAGGCAATGCGAAGTCGAGCTCAAAGAAGACAGGCACCAGGGCCAGTCGGGGGGCGGCAACTGATCCTCAGAGTCTCTACGCAAGGGTAAGTACACAAAATTAGAAATTGTAAAAAAAGAAGTTACGCAGTTTCTCAGGGGCTTGCTTCTGAATTCTGATGGATGTAAATGTCAATTCTACAGAAGAGGAGAGAGAGGATCAATGAAAGATTGAAAATCCTGCAGAACTTGGTTCCCAATGGAACAAAAGTAAGTTCCTATTTGAAGAGTATTTATCTGCAAGAACTTAGTTTTTGTCTCATATATTTCGGTATGGTAATTGGAAATAGAAATTCAGGTCTAACTTGGATAAATATGATCTGACAGGTTGACATAAGTACAATGCTGGAGGAAGCAGTGCAATATGTCAAATTTTTGCAGCTTCAGATTAAGGTGTGTAAATCTATATTTCCGTGTCATCTGACTAAAGATTTTTAGTAACCAAATAATTGTGATATAAACTGTAAAGAAGCAAGATTTTACTAACTTTTTTTCAAACAATCATTGGCAGTTATTGAGCTCCGACGACCTGTGGATGTACGCACCCATCGCTTACAATGGAGTTAACTTCAGCAATGTTGATCTGAACATCTCTTCTATGCAAAAATAAATATCGCATTGAAGATAAAGAGCTAACACCGAATTGCATAGGGATTAATTTATTCTGGTCCATATAGTCCCAAATATCATACATGCAATGTAACTTTATTTGATTTTTCTTCCTACATCTTGGCAATTTCCCACAAATCCATACAATGATCATGTTAATGATCAAAGATCACAGTGATATGATTGACTTCAAATTTAAGAGAATTATTTTTCATGTCACAGGGTTGGCATTTGTAATTCTATATGTTGGTGTTAGACTGCAAGCTTGGTTTTGTTAATAGATAGGCTAGTTTCTATAAAATATATATACTGAAAATTTATTGTGCACATACTAACAAGGAGATTGGCGACAAATACCCTTTTGCTTCATACCTGCAAACAAATAACTATAGAGCATTGCAAAAAAAAAAAAAAACAGCACATTTGAGACAATTGACATCGCCAATGCTCAAGATCATATGAAATATGCTGAAGAACACCATGTATGCAGAATCAGATGAAATCGTAAGGCATCCATGTAATGACCAGTGTAGCAAGTAATGTGATGATCAATAACTATAGTTTCAAAAGATTATCAAAGATTAAATTGCAACAGAGGTCCTCAACCTTGTTTGTGTGAGAGAAACGAACTCATTTCACTTCACTGTATTGCATTGTTGAAACAAAGGAGTATATACAAGGAGTGTGGGCCTCATGGTCTTGATTTATGGGCCTTATACAAGTATATAAGGTGATGCTCTTAACACTCCCTCTCAAATTTAAAGTGGATCTAACACATTGGGTTTGAAAATATGAAAACTATGGTATTCTCTAGTTTGAGCCTTCGTGAAGAAGTCTATCACTTGAAACTCCGAAGGAACATATTGAAGACGAATAGTTGATTATTAGCAATGAAAACATGTGAATGAAGCATCCACATCAACATGCTTAGTTAGTTCATGCTTAACAAGATCATTTATAGTCTGAATAGCAGCGATATTGTCGCAAAGAAGTGTTGTGGCTGCATCACATGGAATACCAAGATCAGCCAAAAACCACTGAAGCCACATGATCTCTAATGTTGTAGTGGCAAGGGCTCGAAACTCAGCCTCAGCACTAAAACTTTAAAGCAACCACTTCCCGGCGATCTAACTGGCATAGAATTGGTAGTCTGACCGGTCCCGTGCGGTCTGACCGCTCCTTCGATGGCGGTCTAACTGCTATTGTAGTAAAACTAGGGCAATGAATAGTATTTTCAGTCCGACTTTAAAAACTAAAATTGAGAGAATTTTTGATCCGTAGATCTAAATGATATGAAACTTTACAAGAATCTTCTCTAGGGGATTGTGAACATATTCCAACAAACAGTTATGAAAAACATAGCCAAAATTCAGACCCTTTTTATTTTAAGGAGATGTGCACCAAAACCAAGCCAAAATCTCAAACGGTGAATACAATTTGCTTGTGGGTATATGATAGCCAAGATGACTCTAAATGTATTTTCACATATCACAGTAAATTAGAACATCAAGAACACAACCTAAAAATTCTTGGAGCAAGAAATCACTTGATGAGACCAAAATGAAGCAAAATCGGGTTCTTCATGAATTTGCTATCAAAGTGTCTAGATGATAGGAGATTGATTTCTAGATGTTATTTTCATCTCAATCATGTCCTTAGTACAGCAAAATCAAATAGAGGGAAGGGGAGATATCAAAACAAATCGAAACAAGAGTAAATCAATCAAAACAAGAAACAGACATAGAGATCATCAAAAATTGATGTATTCCCACTTGAAGAGGTAAGTTTTATAACCACTCCATCTTAGAGAACAGTGAGCACACCATGCACTTAAAACCCTAACCCTAAAACCTCAAAGCATAAGTGAGTTGGGTTAGATGATTATTCACATATATCCATTCCAACCCCTTTTATAGATGGGTTAATCAGTTACATCCATCTCTTAGTGGATACTATCCACTTAGCACAATAGTTGAAACCCGTTAACCCTATACACATAGGTTTTACTCATACATATTCAATTATGTACGCTTTTCAAATCGCATAAGCCTGTATCTACTAAATTCTTAGCCTCAATCCGTTTTGATCAAACTAGCTCCACCTTGACCTAAACCGCTCTCCAACGCGTCGCTCATGTGTTGTGGCTTTGATCCAAGGTGGTTTCTGGTATTTTAGCTAAACTACCAAAACACCCCTCGTTGACCCGGTCATCACCATCTTTTGCAAGTAATAGCTATACTTGCCACGTGTAGGTTCACCACTAATTTGTCATGCGTCATCAAGTCTCTTTCATCCCAGTTCTATTAAATCACGGCTCACTTAAATCGTCCAAACCTTCTGGTACAATCCCGCTGTTCGAATTCATCTTCAACATTTTCTGCCTTTCTCATGCCATGCTTGAGCTCACTGTCTCACCCGGCATCCTCGATCGTTCTGGGCCTCAACTCCTCCATATGCCTAACCCCGATTCTTATCGTTAATCATGGTTGACTCTAAATAATCCTACAAATCCAAAGATAAAGAAATCATTTTCTGGTACAAGTTCTTCACAATTTGACCCACAGTAGTCAAAATATGCATCATGCAATCTTAATGCAATGACCCAGGTCACCCCAAATCCCAATTCAATCCATGACTTAAGTCCTAAAATCCTCAATTTCTACCAAAAATCAATCCTGATAAAAGTGCAATCTTTGCAAAATAAAGTAACCACTCCAGAAACCCTGTAATGATTCATCATAATATTAAACAGAATCTTCTCACATAATCCTTTAGATCCACTTGCTACTACAAGAATCAGAGTGACTACCTTCCCATGCCTCACCAAGCTAGACGAGAGTGAGTTCCACATCACATTGTTCTCGCACCGCCTGATGCCGCTCGACGACGCACTCTGCGGCATCGCCACCGGCAAGAGCTTTTTTGGGCGTCTTGCTTGACGCGTGTGTTCCTCTTGGAGAGCACCTTGAATGCCCTCTCCGCTTTCCTTCTCACGGACTCCAGCGGATCGTTCCCGGCGTCGTTCTGATGCACGATGGAGTTTGGGCCAGATTTACTCGGAGAAACCTACAGATACAACAAATTTTTTTGACTGAATTAGATTGATTTCTTGGCATTTCGTGGTTAAGTACACACTTTTTGTATGCTTCAAGAAATGACTTTACACAGTTACTACGTCTCCGCGGAGCGACGGGTCTCCTGTCCTTGATGCTCCCGGCACCCCTCCGCTCCCCCTTCCTCCTCTTGGTCGCCGTTGCTGCCGCACCTGCCTCGGACAAACTTGTTATCGACCGTGACCTGTGGTGGCAGCCGATCGCGGCGGGGAGCCTGCCTGCCGCGCCCTCATCTCCGGGAGGGGAGGCGTTGGTGATGACCAGCGCAGGCGCTCGGATGCGACCTCCTTGACCACGGCGCCGCCGGAGCAGGTGACGTTGTGACCGTCGTCGTCGGCGGAGTCCTGCTTGATGCAGGGGTACCGCCCGGGGAGGACGCAGAACTTGCGGAACACCGTCGCCGGGACGGACGGCACGAGGTGCTTGGCCTCGATGACCTGGCCGATGTGGAGGCCGTTGGCGAGGATGAGGTCGTCGACGTCGGCGTGGAGGGAGACGTAGCAAGAGCGCGCGGAGTCGGAGAGGCGGAGGTAGAAGCCATGATGGCCCGAGAAGGGATCGGCACCGGAGAGCGCTGGCGTGATGTTGGTGACCTGGAGCAGGACGCGGGCGCGGGACCGGGAGAGCGGCGTGGGCGCGGAGTCGTCGTCGTCGTCGGTGGGGTCGGGCGGGCGGAGCAGGCTCTTCAGGCTGCCCGATCGGAGAGCCGGCCTGTGCGGCGACGACGGGAGCGAGGCCGGCCCCGACGACGCCAGCGGCGGTGGCATTTGCGGAGTACGGGGTCGGGACGGAGATGGGAAGGGAGAGGAGGCGAAAGCCGGCGCGAGAAGGTTCGGAGAGAGCGGAGCAGGTTTTGTGGCGGGCAATGCGGCGGTGGATTTGAACGGCCGTTAGGCGGCGCCCGGCCCGGGAGACGACCTCAACCGCCTGGGCTCGCAATTAAGGTTGATTTTGTTGGTGCTTTTAAGCTTTCCTGCAAGTCAAGGCCCAAAGCGCGAGGCCCCGAAGAGATGGTCTTGGGCTGTGATAGATAGCTTTTTCAGACGACGACGACGACGGATGGTGAAAACGTAAATATGGACAACGCACGTGGCAGTCAGTTTGAGAAACAATTTAGAAAAGAGACTTATTTATTTTAACTTTAAAAAAAAAACAAAAAGAACAGGAATGTATTCCAGGGCTCTCCAAATCCACCCCTGCCGACGCCGTCTTCGGTTTACTGCTCGTCGTCTTCTTCGCCACGGCTCGTACGCACCCCGCCTCGTCATTCTGAACAACACATCAGGAACGATGGATTTTTACTTTAAGATACCATAATGGTTGCTTACTTTCAGAGGTCATAATGGTCGCAGCGTGGTTCATGTACAGCAGAAAGGTTCTGAGGGCATTTTTTTCCTTCTCTTTTATATGCACAAAAATACAGAACAGGAATCACATTGGAGTCGCTTTCCCCTTCTTTTTCCCCTTTCAGGATTTGTCTGCTGTTTCCCTTTTTCTCTTCGTTGTCATACTTTGGTATTCGTATGCTTTCCGTACATAAAAAGTCCATCGTACGTTACCAACCTTTCCGTTGTGCAGCAACCCCCGTGATGATGCAGGCTGCAGGTAGCAAAAGGCGCAGGCCCTGGATCGTGTAGGCATGTACCTCATGAATCATGACTACTTTGTTGGGTCTACCTGCAAAGACAGCGCAGGTTTGTTTTATAAGTGCCCCTACTTAATCAGCAGATTCGTCGGCACCACAATCATGGACTGAAGAATGATTATTTACATAATACGATACTGTCAAGCAGATGCCATTTGTGCAGACTAGTGAGGATTACAGAAGGAAAATAACGAATATATCATCATACAGAATCAAGAAATCTTGTCTTTGTACAGCTAGCTTTTAACTTCTGTGAACATCTATTACACGGTGACGGTACCTTTTTGAGTTATTCTGACGATGATTACAGATGCTCAACTGTGCAACAATCACTGCCCTCAGGTCTGAGACTCTGAACAACTATCCTGTGCATAAAAAAAGAGGTCCCTACATTACTCTTAAGATGACGAGCTGTCCTCATCCGAGGAACTAAGCTCCCTTCGCGGCTCATTCCGACGAGGTGGCAATGAGGTGCTTGCGGTGACGCGGAAGGACTTACCGGAACCCATCATCACCCTCTCCGGTGTCCTGCCGACGTCCCTGCACACGCGGTCCAGGATCAAGAGGAAGTCGCTCACCACCATGAATATCCTCAAAGGGTGAGGTTCCTCTTTGGTGGCGCCACCGTGGAAGTACTCCGTGGTCTCCTTTACGCGCTGCAATGCGCTCCTCTCTGCCATTTTCATGCCCTCAATCTCCGTTTGGGCCCTTCTGAGAAACGTACCCATTGCCTCGAAGAACTTCTCGCTTGAGCCTTGATCGGCACATGTCTCCTTAAGTTGCAAGACCAGCTTAACCTTCTCGAGGTCTGTTTCGAGCCTCAAGACGTTACCGCTCAACGTGTCCATCTCCAATGCGGCTGCCCTCTTCACATTTGAGAGCTCACTACTGAGCCCTGCAAGTATTTTCAGGCCATCCTTCTTGAATTGTTCTTCGCTGGCACTGCCAGGATGCATTGCTGTTTGATCGGAATCGAAGCCTTCTGATCGGATGATCTCTTGAACCACAAAGTGGAGCAATGTTGTTTTACCATCTGTTGACTTGATGTCTGCAAGCTTTAGAAGAGTATCGAGTTTGAAGGCCCTTGCCTCACCTCGATTAGTTCCATCATTCATGCGGTTCCCAGTCTTGAGAACTGCATCTAGCAACTTCAAGAATAGCTTGCTGCTTCTTAACTCTGCACAAGCTGCCTGAAAAAGTTCTTGAGGAATATTATATTTTGATAATTGACATGAATGTTCATAATGTCTGTTTCACAAGTTAATGGAATTTATGATGGAACTAGCACGCAATCCATAGTAAAGTGCTTCTAGACATAAACTGTACAAATCCTAAAATAAATGAGAAGTTAATAAACGATGTACTATGAAAAAAATTATTAACAGCACACGTGTTAGAATATTGAAATATTTATTTTGTCAAGAATGGAAGCACTTACCTTAAATTTACTTTACAATAAAGGAATGCCTGTCTAAATAGTTGATATAGTCGATTGCTAATTTATAATAGAGGAAGTATTATAAAATGCAAATGAAAAGATTGAATCATCATAGCTATTTACCTCCAAAGTTCCAAAAGATTTCCTTAAATGATTCACTTCAGTGTCAAAGTTTGCTCTGTACAGCATTGCATCCACTCTCTTGAAGGCCAAAGGAACATCAAGTACACCTTTCAGAAAGCGCTCTGCTGGATCAATTTTTGATAAATCACCACTATAATCTTTTAGTTTCAGCTCTTCTTCTTTGGTCGGTGCCATCTTAGCTAGTGTTTCATAGAACTCAGGCCCCAAATCTTCTGGGTTTCCTGTTGAATCATATATTCAAACCGCTATAACTAAAATAGCCAAAAGGTGCATAATACAAACTCGAAACTGTAAAGTAGACATGTAAGAATCTACAAGAAATATCATAGAAATCAATTTTAGATTTGACTTCAATTCCTGATAAAAACCATGTCATAAGGAACACCAAATAGACAATGTATTTCAACAGCTGAGACAGGAAGACTTTGCTATGTTCAAACCTGCTGCATACACTAAGCTTATGAATGCACTCTGAAGTCTGAAATTACTGCGCTTTATCTGTTTGGTGAACCACATTTTTTTCCTTCTAATGGAAAGGCTCATCTTTAACAAAACATTAATACATCATAACGATCTACTATATTACGCAAGTAATGCTAATGATTTGGTTGTGTGGTTCATGTAACACAAGAACTTTATATATTCAGTACCGTAAATGGTATTCTTGAAAACAGAATTCAAACCAAATGTATAGATGAGATCTGTTGGTTGCAGACAATAAACAAGGGACTGGGATTGAAGTTTGTTGGATCCAACAGATATAGCTAATGAATGCTTCCATGTGATCCCATAAGAAAACAACTGAATCATAGGCCCACTACTATGTCATGCACAGCATTATCCTTTTCTACAGAAGGAACTCCCTAACAAAATAACCGTGCACGCTCGTAATAGCGCTGTTCAAATAATTGCCACCAAGGTTCACAGTGCAATTAATTCCAGTTGATGTGTGGCCACATAAGGAAGACGCCTAAGCATAACAATAATAGGCAAATCTAGGACATGAGTCATACAAGTCACTTCAGAACCAGTTATGGGGCCAATTATGTCTCAATATGCACTGTGCATGGCCAAAGGACCACTAAAATCCTGAAAAATGTATGTTCCTTCTACCGAACATTGTAAGATAAATCTAAGAATGATAAATTGAGTAGTCATCATATCCCCAACAACTCTTCTGTACTACTATTCAAAGAAATAACCTCAAACTTGTATTATAACTCATCAAGCTATGCATGTGACAGTAAACGTACTCGCTGAAACTAATCCATGGAAAAAGGTTGACAGCATTATCTGGAATCATACCAAGACATCACTAATGCACGCTTCTCATTTAGATAACTAGATTGTCTATGATTTCTACACCAATAAAAGTAATTAATAGCATTCAGTGGTAGTTGTACTTGTTTATTAAAACTAAACATGCCAACTATTTAAGATCAGGCAATAACGTCAACTATTCAAGATCACGCAATAAAACACCTAAGTTTGGTAAAGAATGCCCCATGACAGTAAAGCATTCATGAAACTAGACCTACTGCAACTACTTCTATAATTCAACTTTTGGTGTATAATAATTTCAACTAATATTTTCTAGTATGGAAGAATTTATATAGTGTCCACCAAATTAATTTGTCCAACATAATTCTTAGCTACTTTTAGAATGGATTAGTAACTGTTGAAATCTATTGAATACTAGTTGACAAATTGCATAAGATAAGTTCAAGAATATTAGTTAACAAATTGCATAAGATAACCAAATAATGGAAGTTCTTTCACCACTTACGTCTACCGCCACCAGATTTCTTATACTACAATAACTAAATGAAAATGATATGTCTGTAGGACAATGAAAGAAAGAAGTTGATGATCAATGATAAAGAATATGAGACAAATTCTTGTAATGAAGGTGCAAGTTTGGGATAGTGAAAATCGACAGGGAAGGCCTTCTAATCTTCTGTGTTTTACAAAAGAAGAGTGCGGAAGTTCTAAAGCAACCGACAGCTCATTCGTATGTAACGATGACAACTAATAACTGTATCTGTCACCAAACTGAAAAATACAGATATGTAAAATAACATTATCACAAGATAAAGCAGAGCCACCAAAAGGCATAGCACTTGCGTCTTTGTGAAGGATGCATCTCGTCTCTCCAATCCATGTACCATTGCCTAACGTGACATGACCGATGATGCTACATCACTGATGGTTCACGAAAATATCCAGGCCAACTAATCAAAACTTAACCACAGGACCAAACAAAGTCTACGTTCCATTCCAAAGACACAGTGAGAGCTTAATCACATGCCTCGCACGGTCCCAGGCTCTCAGCTCTGGGAACTCAACTATCCACCAGCAGAAGCTTATTTGGAACAGATGCAGCGTTTCCATGGAATCATCGGACTAAAAATGCAAGAATTATCCTTGTTGGAACGCATTACATCCAGTCGATTTGATCGTGAAAGTAACCCCCCACCAAAAAAAAATCTTGGATGTGACAATTGAGGCCAAAAGGGAGGACAAGTATAGGAGCCTTGTCTATCAGCTAACATCAAAATAAAAGAAAAGGTGTGATGCAGGGAAGTAGGAGAGATTCCCTGGTATGCTAGGAATGCATACTTGTTAGGTAAGCAATGCGTCAATTGCCCATGCCTGAGAATTTCATGGGCCTTCAGGTATAATCTGTGCATATTTGGAAAACAGAGTGACGTGTTTAATTACGCCAGACTACTAATTACAGAGATGGGCACAGAACTAACGTGTGACTAGAACGCGGATTGGTGAGGTGCGCGAAACTTGTGACCCCATGAGCACAAGACTGGCTTACAGTCGAGCTTGTTTTCACAATAGTATTCTGATCAACAAACAGTACCAGTTTGTCAGTCGCGCATGTTTCGGTTAACCTAACACTAACCGATTTAAGTATGATTTTCAAAGTGGAATTTTTCCGATTAATTATCCTCCTTTTTTTTTATCTAACAGTAGTATGGGAGGATTTTCAAGGGACCAAACAAATAGTACACCAATCACTTGTCAAGTTGCTGAGTGTACTTGGTTTAGCAGTAACTAGATTGTACTGTGACGACATGTGTCCACCGGAATTGCACGAGAACATAACAGAGCACATAATTGATAAATTCCACCAAGTGAGAAGTAAGAAGCTGAGGGTACAAACTCACCGTGTGCGAGTGCTCTAATCGCATCATCCGCGGTCACATTGAGCGCCCTGAGCATGATCGCGACGTTCTGCAGCCGTCTCGGGTCGAGCAACCGGCTCTCATTCTTCCCGGGGACTCCTCTCTTCGCCGCCTGATCGGAATTCCCCGCGCCGCCGTTGTTCAGGAACAAGCTCTCCATTGCCGCCTCATCCACTCTGCAACCATCACCACACGATTGACAACAGTTCAGTGGAAACAAGTGAAAAATATTTCGGATGCAAAAAAATTTCGCCACCCAGCGAGACAAACGAAATGAACGAAATTTCGGATTTCGTTCGTAATTTCGGACGAAATTTTTTGAACTTCATTTGAATTTTTGATGAAATTTGATCACATTTGGACAAAATTTGAACGGAGACAAATTCGGCCAAAATTTATTTCGTTGACAAACGAAATTTCCGAATTAGAGAGGAGGGCGCACCGGAATGAGTCGGAGTTCTTGACCTGGTCCCAGACGGTGGTGCGGGCGGAGATGGCCCGGAGCTTGTCCCAGTGCAGCGGCTTCAGGCCCGGTGGCTTCGGCGGCCTTGTGCTCCCGCCTAGGCCGTCGGGATTCTCGCCTCCCCTGTCTTGACCAGAGGGTTCAGGGGAACTGGTTAGCGCTAAATTGGCCAGGGCGACCGGGGGAGGCGACTCGGAGGGCAGCGGCCGCAGCAGCCTCTGCCTCGGCAACGGCGGGGGCGGGGGCGGGCGACGAGGTCGTAGGGGATTCACTTGCGGCGGCGGCGGCGCGGGCGCGGGCGGCGGAACTGTTTGCTCCACGGTGCTGCGCTGGCTCGTGCTACGGCTAAATGAGGACTTGGCGGTCTTTGGCGCGGTGTAGTACGTGGCTAGGTCATCCTCGTCGGAGGAATCGCAGGTGGTGGTCACCGGCGGCGTGGCCGCCGGTGGGGGAGGGGGCTGCGGTGGCGACCGCTTCAGCGGCGGCAACGGCCGGAGGTCAGGGCTCGGCCGGTGCTGGTGCAGCTCCACCACCGTCGTGAGCGGGTCGAGGTATATCGCGTCCGACGCCGTCGAGCTCGGCGGCGGCGATTTGTGGTTCCGGGAGCTGCTCCCATCATCTCTCGGGGCTCTCGCGGCCAGTGCCCGCACCGGCTTCGTCGTGGCCCAGTCACCGTCTCCGCCATCGGAGCGGCGGCGCCACATGAGGAAGCAGGAGTAGGACGCCACCGCAAGCGCGACGAGGCCAGCGGAGAGCGTGATGGCGACGGTGTTGGTGACGCTGGGCGCGGACCGCCCGCCGCCGCTCGTGGCCACGGCCGCCGCGGCGGCCGGCGGCGGCGGCACGATCAAGCCACCGGACACCGGCGGCGGAGGGGACCACTCGATGGGGAAGAACGGCTGGTGGAGCGACCGCCGCCGGAGACCGCCGTCGGCGGCGCCCTCTACCTCCGCCGACTGCAACACCACCTCAGCTAGCACAAGACCGAGCAGTGTGCTTACAACAACTCGTGTTCTCATGGCACAGCCCTGGAGAATTCGAACTCCTCTTAAAAAACTTTAAATTCCCTTCGAAAATTTGAAATTTTCGTGTCGCTGATTCAGATTATTTTTGTGGCGTGGTTTTTGTTAGGAGAAGGGGAAGAGGCTGCGTCGCCGAGAGAGAGTGGCAAGTGGAGTGTGTGTTAGAGCTCTACACAAAGACGCGGGGAAAGAAACGGCTCGTCATGGTGCGGAGCGGAGCGGAGCGAGCGAGCCGCCATTTCGGTGTGTTGGAATCGGGGCGGTCGCACGAAAGGGCCCTGGTGCCCCGACGGGCAATAAACGCAGAGACAATGATGCGTGGGACCGGGCTTATGTGGGCCGCGCACGTCAGCATCTGGGCGGCCATTCGTCGCGGTCGCCCGGATGGCGATCAGCAGTAGCAGCAGTAAATGAAGTGTTCGTCCAGAAGGAACCAAACGTGGAGGGAAGAGGAGGCCCAGTGGAGATCCTACAGCTGCTGGTGTTTCTCCCTTTCCCACTCGCGTCCGTACAGCTCGCTGGCTTGACGTCCCAATGCAGGGCCGGGCCACGGTAACCGGGGCCCGCATGGCGGTGAGCTACTGGATAAGATTGGCGGATGAAACGACGTGAGATGTGGACATTTCTTGTCCTGTTCCCCCCCTTCATGCGTACGGTCTTGTCGCCTGCGGTGATACACTGTTCGTGCGAGTCAGGGGTTTAACTCGTAGGGCGTGCCGGGAAGTGGGGCGGCGAGACGTGGCATGCCTGGCAAATTCGCAGAATTTTACATGCAGTGGAAGTGAAAATGAAATTCATTTCATGAACCATGAAGAGCTCGAAGTTCAAACTAAACTGCAAGCACGTACACAGGGTATTTAGTAATGGAGCAACGTATACAGTATCATCGTAAAGAACAGTGCAGACAAGATACACGGGATAGAGAGTCTGTTTTTTTTAACTTCTTAATACGGTTTTTAACTTTTGCTATAGTATTTAACTTTTAAACGAAGTATTTTTATGATGAAGTCTACAAGTTAATTATAGTACACATTAAAATCTCAACATTTATACTATCTAAAATCGCAAGCGCGTATCTCTCTCCGTAATATTTGTTGTAAACAGCTAAAATTCAAAAATTTCAGCCAAAAGTCATAAGCCGCAGCAAAAAAGAACAGACCCAGAGTTATAAGTGAACCGAGCTTAAGCGAGCTTAATCTCTCGAACTCAAGTTAAGCCTTAAGCAAGTCTAAGTTGGGGTCCGAACATGAAGCTCAGGGCTCGAATAAGCTCGATAATAGTTAACATAATTTAATATACACTAATTTTCAACAATAAGAAAAACTCGAACTCGGCTCAAGTAAATTCGATAACAACAAAAAATAATTCAATATTAATTTTCCACAATAGAAAAACTCGAGTTCGAACTCGGTTCGAATAAGCTTAATAAGAATTAGTATATATTTAGGGTTGTAAGAAAAAGCTTGATACTTGAGCTCAGCTCATTAAATCACATAAACTCAGGATAAAATTCGAGCTGAGCTCAAATTAAATTTAAAGCAAGCTGAGCTTGAACAATCTGCGAACTTTGAACTTTCTTTATAGCTCTAATACTAGAAAGACCCATAATCATTACAATCTCCGTTGTGAGATTCGTCACCACTTCAGCTTCCATTATAACCATCGGCACAGCAGATGTGAGGACACATATCATACGCGCAGTGAACCTGTCTATCACCTAGGGGGCGTTCGTTTTAGCGATAGCTTCTAGCTTTTGGCTGAAATTTCACTGTAGCTGGCTTTTTTTTCTGTAACTGATTTGGCTTTTTAGGCATAATTAAATTTAAAACAATGTAAAAATAGAAAAAAATATGTTAGTCTATCACGGATAATGCAAAGGAACACGGGAAAAAAAGAAAAATGCAAAAAATTTAAAAAAAATTCAGAAAGAGATGAATTATTGAATAATGAAAAAAAATTGAAATTAGAAGCTGAAAAAAAATTGAAATGAGTGGAAAAAAACGAAATGAAATTGTCAGAGTGGCATGACGAAAACCGTGCCGAAAATACAGGGGAGGTCTCCTCCAGCGAAACGTCCACAAGACGACGACGACTTTAAGACACCGTAATGGAGAAATTTGACCGAAACCTGGTCGACAAAAGGACGAGCAATTTTCTCCACCTTGGCGTGTAACAAGTGTGTCAGCATCGAATGACATCAGTACAATCCAGCGTAACAAAACTGCAGCTATTGCCCGTCGCTCTGATGGAGCAATCCGTATTGCCAAACCCTTCATGATTCACATGCATGTCCCTCGAACAAGCCTGCTTGCCTAGCCTGAAACTTTCCGGGTTTATTCATTCAGCTGTTGATACACCCCCCTATCGTCTCTGTCTCTGCTTCAGCCTCCCGAGTCTTCCTTCCGGTACGTTCTCAAAGCATAGACGCCCTCTAAGCAAAGCATAATGGCGCCTGAAAAGACCATTGTGCCGTAGGCGTGTACCTACCTGTTCACTTTGTTCAGGCTTCAGTGGCCTCCGTTCGGTGGGTGTGCGTTGCCATGTGTCTGTATCCTACTCCATAATGGAATCTATGTTGGCCCTCGGAAGTTACACTGTCAGTCATGGACTCATGGCTCGACCGGCCGGCTCACAGTAACATCAACGACCAAGTTATGAGGCAAAGAAAAGGCACCACATAGGGGGATCATTAGCTTCGCCGCTCAATTCGTTGCTTTTATCCTCTAGACCGTCCACAAGTGCGTCGCCGACAGCTGCTTCAGGGTATCATACGGTTGCCGTGCGCACGGAGGACGGAGCTCGTCGCCGGCAGCTGCTTCAGGGTATCATCGGAAGGAGTTTCTACAAGCTCTGCGTGGCACTAGTATGCTGTTTCATTAGCAATATCGTGTTTGCCTTAGTGAGCCATCTAGAGATAGGATGCGTTGCCTCTTGATACGTTCCAACCTGTGACGTCCTCATCATAGCTACAAGTGGCTGGACTGGTTACATTCGTCGACATGGTTTAGTGGCGACAGAATTACGCCTAAAAGTCGTGTTCTTAAGAGTTATGCTTGTTTGGCATCGATTCCCTGCTTTAGCAGCCCAGATTACAAGCTGCACGTGGCTGCAAAGGGGGAAAAGAGTGCAAGCATAGGTGGCACGAACTCAAGCGTAGGCAGCATTGGAGCAACTTGTTACCGTAGTGTTTTTGGATTTTTTTTTTTTGGTTATTTTCTGACACCGATCTAAACAGGATGAGATGGCACATTTATCAGATTTTCAGGCGTTTCATCTGGAATTTTGGTTTATCGTCAAAAAAGAGAGTGGAATTTCAGCAATGCTGAACGCACGGACATTATGCCTAAGATGCGGTTATGATGAAAGATCGTACCCATTTAGGTATGCCTAGGTCCCACATAAACATTAACACAGATCCAGATAATTAAACCCGAATTTTAATGGTGACCAAAGCCAGGCCATTACCAAAACTATGGTAAAGTAGAAGTGTTTGGATTGCAACCATGTTAAATATTGGTTTAAAGAAAAAAAGGCCAAAATTCTCCTACTTGTAAGTATGACATGTGGGTTCCATATGACATCAATGTTTTGCATCATCAAAATATATTGAATAATTGGTCTTGTTTTTGTTGATCTCGTCAAAAGAAACAGACACCATTTGAAGCGCTGTAATCAACAAATACCTCATTTAATGCACCAAAAATAGCTTGCCATGTAACTTTGCATGCGCATAGAGGGCTGCCAATTTTGGGGCGATTGATTTGTTTGCCCAAGGTTCGCCCAGGAAAAAAGATTAGAAAGACAAGGGCACTATCAAATTCTTCTAGGGCAAGCCGAAATTTGTTTTGAAATTTGGTATCAAACCAAACGAGGACCAAAATGCAAGGGTAATACCAAAATTTGGTAGGGTTGAGCTGGGCATTAAAAACCAAACACGTCCTAACTTACTTACCGCTGCAATTGGTTCTCATGTCATCGTGCCAAAACCATAATAAATTATCAAGGTGTACAAGCAAACCATGACAGTATCTTCTAACTCATATACGCCAAACTACCTAATCATGCCACACGCGCAATGCCGCCTCGGCCATCACCGCCCACTGTCGCCTCCCTCCCCCACCAATGCTCCCTCCTCCTCTGGCACCTCGCCGCACGCCACTCTTCGGCCCCGGCCTCCCTCTCCTCCTTCCTCTGCGCCCTCTGCTGTCTCCACACTCGCCTCCTCACTGTCACACGCCCTGTCCCACCGCCACCTCACCCTCTACCTCCCTCCACCTCTACACCCTCTCCCCTGACCTCACCACACCCACGCTCCTCTTCCGCACTGACCCTACCTCCGCGACACCGTCCCCTTCTTCGACTCTGTCTTACTCGTGCGCTGCGACACTTTGCTTCACAACACCATGATCTCCGCATTCACACATGCATCCTATTGGGATAAGGGTAGGCTACGCTAGCGTAAATTTAAATTTTATATCCCGTAAACCAAGAAGCCATACGACTAAGAGATCATCGATCACTACCACTAGACGCACAATACAGCGGATGTAGAGTTGAAGCAGCTGATTCAACGAAGAGCGCGTCGATGTAGTGGAAGTAGTCAATCGTCCTCTGGCTAACCGTATCTTCTTCGCGATCGTCTCGATCAGCGCCACAGTCACAATAGCACCTCTACCGAGATCCACACATCCAGAGATGGAACACCGTACGTTGGTGTTCTAGCACTAGAGCGCACAGTAGGGATTACGAGAGATAGCAGTTAGGGTTTCGATGGGTGTGTTTCGAGATACCTCCCTTAGCCCCGCATCTCTCCTTATTAGCCTCCAATTGGATCCTTTTCCGGTACGATTAAAGATCGAATCTCATTCGAAAACTATTATCCGGACTCTTATCGTTCTAATACATTAAGTGTGTGATGTTGTAGGTTCATGTATATTTGGCTATAGACCGAAAACTCCTTTCCGGTCCATAAGTCAATATCTATATAGCGCTTAGATATCGATCTCTTTGTCTTATGTACCAGATTAAAATAAAGATGAAAGCGTATCATTCTATGATAGCTCGATCCTTTATTTGAATCTGTAGTACATTACTCAGTTGTGATTGACTCTTCAACTATATTCGGTATGACCATGCATTTTCTTAATTCAACCACATAGAGAGGTCCAAAGATATCTCTTCTATTAATAGGAGGGGTAAATCCCATCCTGATCGCTCATATTCCTTCGCGAAGGCTCACGATGCCATGTCGCTCAAGAAATGCTTGTGACCAAAAGGAGTTTACCAATGAGTTCATGGTGCAGAGGTGGTGCTATGGCCAAATGCAATCGGGTTTTTATTGAGAAGATAAGATGATGGCATTTAGGGCTTATCGGGCTCAGGGGAGAAGGGGTGGAGAAGCTGTGGTGGGAGATAGTTAAATTGGTTGGTTTGATTGTGAGCTTGGGAGTGGTGTTAGACTTTTTGCGAATGCAATTAGGTTTTAAAGCTGTAGAACGGCGGTGGGAACAGGGAGGTGGTTCAAAGCAGTGCGGCGCATGGAGAAAAAGAGTGAGGCTTAGCTGGGGGAGGAAATGCGCAGGCGAGATGGCATTGGCGGCACTGCTTTCTCTGCACGAGTTGGCTAGTGTGACGACAACCGGTACAATGGGAGCGTGCACGTCGACCGGGGAAGACTGAAAGCTACCGCGGGGAGGTGCCCGTCAAACGACACGCTAGCGAGGGTGGGAATGAGGTCGACAGGGAGACGCATGCGGCTAGGAGGTGGGGCCACAACGTCAGGAGTTGGCAGGCCAGGTGTGGATGCCAAGGGAGACGTGGCTGCAATTTTGGGCGATAGCGAGTGGCCGCGTGGACATGGAGGAACAGAGAGGCGTTGGGGAGGCGGTTTTCGGGAGGATGTCAGCAGGTGAAGGAAATGGGAAGCAAAAGAGGAAAGGCACAGTTGAGGTGACTAGCCAAACTGGGAAGGGATCTGGGAATTCAAGCAAATTTAAGAGAAATTCAAATAAAAACAAAATTTTAAAATTTCAGGATGTTTCACACAGCCCCCACCGCTCCCTGCGTACCTTAGGGGGCGCCAGCCGGAGCCTGGAGCCTCACACTGCACAGCAGCGGGGATGCCTACCCGACGAGCCCACGAGGGTCCGATGCACGGGCGGCAAGCGCGGGGGCGAGAAGGCACGAGACGTCGAGAGCCCGTCCACAGGTGTCCAGCCGGTGGCGGCGAGCGTGCGTTGGAAACTCAGGAGTGCTAGAATTTCGCACCATAATCAGGCAGCATGCTTTGAGCATCTGATACATTAGATCATTGGAAGCTAAACTACAAGTTACTTCACACGTAAAAGCACATCACATATGACCGAACAATAGATATTCATTTCCGTCTAGTATTTCTCCAGAATCGCAAAGCATCATAGTACGAGAGCACATACTCCAAACTATGTGCCTGTAGTAGTTCACAAAGATAACAGTCCAGCTAAAAGGAGGGAAAAGCCGAGCGGAGCGGATGAGATATCGTTTTCCTGTCCCTGTTACTCGTTCAAGATTGCAGCGTTCTTCCTCTCCTGAAATTAATGCACAACATTAATGATATTGTTAGTCAATGTTTCGTTGCTGGCATTAGCAAATAAAGAAAATTGTTATGTATTGCTTTCAGAATCCATTCTAAGACCAAAATGTCAGCAAAACAGGCTATTTCATAAAAAGAAAGACAGCTAAACAACGAGTGCCAAGGGAATGCCCAAAGCTACGCCAAAAGAAATATGCATCACTAGAGAGTTAAGCAATTTCCAGTTAAGAGCTCCTATGTTAGAAGGTATACCATAATAATCATCTTAAGGTAATGATCAAACCATGATCCCCTTCAATTATTATCTCATTAAGCAAAACTGAAGAAAAACAAGGTAGAGTTCAGTAAGAAGTGCCATTCACAGATAGTGAGAGTTCAGATCACCTGGGCTAAACGACGATCCTTGTTCAGCTTTAGAGCCCTTCCTTTCTCTTCTCCAGACCTAAATATTTTCTGCAAGTGTTTTTGGGTTGTTTATGATCAGAAATCCATAAGTAGACGAGCAATGTGCAAACAAAATTAATAAAAACCACTCATAAATATTCCCACAAACCAAATCAAATCCTTTTTGTTTATAGCATCCTCTATAATAATCATCATTGCAAATTAAGTCTATCTATCATCTCGGTCTCTTACCTTATCAGTGGATGACAGGGTTTCAGCTGTGTCAGTCTTAATGTCAAAAACATCTTGAAGAAGTCCATTTTCCTGTATAGAAAACAATGCTAACATTTGTCACATCAGTAAGTAAATCAGCATAGAGAGAAAAAAGGAATCACTCTGAAAACAGTAACCTGCACGTGCTTCAGAAAGCCTCTCCCAAGAAACCGCTTCAAGAAGTTCAACTGATCATCAAGGGAAAATTAGCTCAAGACGTGTGAAAATGCAACAATCAGGAACCATCGAAAGAAAAAAACCAAGCACCTGAATCAATTCAGACCATGATGAAACCCTTAAAACGTCACGCTTTCCAGCAATCCTACATGATTCTTCAGGGCACTCACCATACTGGAAAAAGATCATCATCAATGATACGCAAAACAGAACCAAACATTTGAAGATACAACAAGAATGAAAATGAACCAGACCTTAACAAAATCCAAGATTCGTTGAAACAAATCTCTTTGGTCAGAAAGGTTTTTCTTATCTGCACCTTTTCCCCCTGCCTCCATAGAGAGATTACAGGCAAGACCCGATATTTTGGCTTTCAATGCTTGCATGTCCAGGAAAAGTTTGCTCTTAGAGCCACCAGTGCCTCCAGTGTCAACAGCAGCATCTTCACAAGAGGAACCATCAAGCAGATTTAACTCAAAGCACAACGCTAATGCTTCACCAGCAGCCATTCGAACAGCACGATCCTCCACTTCTAGAAGAGTTGAGAGGAATGCGATTGGCCTAGCAAATAGAAGAAAGGTAAAAATAAGTAATTTCATGACACACACACATGCAGAGAGAGAGAGGCACTGACTCTTTCCAACTATCAGTATTTATCCTCCATGAACCAATAGTTGTTAGCAGAAATGTCCAAGCAGATATAGCAGCTGCTAACACAGGTGGTCTTGGTTTCCGGACAGTTCCCACCTACAGAAAGTCAGAAATCCCAAAAATACATTTTGGTCATCCTAGAAAATTGGATGCAGTTCCTTGTTCAATCACTAGTTTGTAAAATCTGATTAGTTTGTAAAATCTGATTACAAATCAATGGCACCTATACATACATTTGACCCCGATTTTGGATGAATCACATCCCACATGGCTTTCAAAGATAACTCTGTTTCAGCCAGATCAGTTGCTCCAACAAATGTGATGACAGCCAAGCAATCAAGAGCCTACAACAGGTCAATTTAGATTCACTTTACTGAAAGTGCAAATAAAGTTTGGAAGCCAAAAGAACAAGAAAAGATTCTACATACAGAAATCATCTTTGAAGCATCGGACCAAGTTTGAAGTATCCTGGAATGTTGTGGATGAGACTCCACCATTATTTCATGCGAGCTACTCCCAGCACCAAGTGTAATAGCTAATAACCCTGCAAGTCCAAAAAAACAGCCAAAAACAGTGTAAGATAATAACAATAGTTGTATTGAACTGCAAACGAGTATGAATAAGACAGGAGACAAACCGATGGCACGGGATGCCAGGCAAGCCTCTTTAGTAGATCCCTTCTTCATCGAATTGTTGAATTGACTCAGCAGAGTGGCATATCTTCAAAAGAGAAAAATAATGTATTAATAAAAGTAGATTCAGATAAAATACATCTTTATTTAAAAAGTGAGCTACCATGATGACACAGAATGTAACGAGCTGGGACTTGATGGTCAAATTTTGAGATTGAGATGGAAAGATTTTGCGTTTATAAATTTGCAAATATACAAATATGTGTATAGCTGCCGGTTAAATAACTACTATCTACACATGCACTCATTAAGAATTTAAGATTGACTAGTTGAATGTAAATAACTTACTTGTTCTCCACAAGACCATGAAGAATAAAACTTTCAAAAGCATCAACCAGTGCAGCCAATGCCGCCTCTCTTGTAGACCCCCTGCTCCAATATAAAAGGTAATATACTAAGTACAGTAAAATAAAAAAACAATTATGATTATTTCTACATCCTACATGATGCCGATGGTGCTACATACCGTCATGCAGCAAATTTAATGAACAGGATTCAACATTCACATCAGCAATGGAGTTACACAAATTTGCAGGGAGAAGATCAATGACAGTATAAGTGGAAGTGTGGTGGGCCTCGTGGCCCTCCCTCCCACCATCATGTAGGAGCAAAAGGTTCTCAACAATTAACATAAATATAAGAGCATCAAAACAAGCATCACCTCAAATACATTATACAAAGGATATGTTCTTACTGAAAATTGCAATACAATAGTGGCACAGAAGCAGCAAGGTAGAATCAAAAGACGATTTCCATTCATGTATTTCCCCTCAAATATCCTTACTTGAAAGGTAGAATCAAAAGACGATTTCCATTCATTTATTTCCCTTCAAATATCCTTACTTGAAGTATTATTGATGCAATGGTAGAACGTGTAATAATCAAAACACGAAGAGCATGAAGTTCGACATAGATGAAACTATTTACTAATGCCATGGTTCATTGTTGTCAAAAGAAACATAGCAGTTCAACAATATGACCAACAAACTAAGATCAGGACGCAAACACGTAAAGCATAGGGCTCCTCAGCCCTCGTAGGTTTATGAACATGAACTGATGAACAATCTGGATTAGCTGACTTATTCTTACTTGATCGTCAATTCACAGTCAACCAGCATAAGGAAACCAACAAGTTGAGCAAATGTATCAACAACTTGCAGTTATTGTTCTTTTATTGAAACCTTCTTGGAAATAACTTTTCAATCATTGAAGTACTCTAATTACTTTTGTACCATCTCCACATCTCCGACTCAAGGTCTTACGAACCTCACAAACTTCACTATGAACAATATAATGTGGCGCATAAAACTAAACTTGTCTACTTCAACTTTTCAACTTATTAGATGCCAAATTTCATAAATGAGTTATAGTTGCCGTACAAGTACAATAAAGGGAAATTGAACTCTGAAAGGTTTGTTAAGTAAAACATGAAACAGAACTTCATAAAAGAAATACAGTGCCATGAATTGCTTCCTATTGTTTTCCGACCAACATCAAAGTCCCGCCAAGAATCAAGGAATAAAGCAACCTCATCAACCGCAACAACACTATCCACTACTCGATAACCCAGCAACCATAGTACGAGCTACAGGATACTATCGTTTCCCAACCACCATGCCATAAGTTCGTAGCAATGATAATTTGCAAAGTAAACCAAACACTCGAGGTAAGCTGCAAACTACTAAGAACTAAGAAAGATTAGAGGAGCGAGTCGAGTCCCACATGAAGCCCTGCACCATTGTGTATCACAAGGCAGGTTAAGAACATTATCCCAAACTATCGATAGAATCAAATATTTCACAGCCAATTATGAGCGGGTGTCAAAACCATCATCTGCTTGATTATGATGCTATCATGATACACCAAGAACCACGCGTATCATTACATAAGCACAAGTCAATCGGGCACAGGTTAATCGAAGCAAAGGCTACAGAAACATGCCTGTCTCACCATCTCTGGTTCTCTAACCGAACGAAAACTGAATACTCGGCATACAATACCGAAATGCTAACAGCCATAAAGAAAGGATACAACACTTCACCTCTTCTCGTAGAGAGCGTCGATGTACTTGTCGAGAACGAACTCCTGCGAGTTGACGTGCTCGGTGGCGTAAGAGATGGAGAGATCCGACAGCGCCGTGAGCGACGAGCCCACGCTGTCGGCGTCGCTGCTGTCCAGCAGGTCGTCCCCGCCGCCGCCGCGGACTTTGCTCTTCTTACCTACAGAACCCACGCCCCCAAATCAAAATCAACGCTCAGAACCAAGCACCTCCGCAACCCACCAAGAAGAAAGAACACCAAGCAAACGGCGCGGAGAGAAACTTACTCTTCCCCATGGCGAGACCGCGCAGCAAGAACCAGAATCACAAGACCGTCCAAGAAACGCGAGACCGTTCTAATAATCGCAAGACACCACTACCACCACGCAAGAACCGCGCAGGGAGAGGGGAGGGGGCGCGGGCAGGGGCTCGAATCAGGAGCGGGTGCGGTGGACGCGGAGGGAGTCGTAGGAGCAGGAATCGGCTGGGGCGGCGAGATCGAAATGGGAGCGCGAGTCAGAACAGGGGTAGGAGAAGCAGAAGCAGAAGCAGGGGAAGTTCTTGATGGGTTCGGATTGGCCGTGGAGACGCGGAGCTGCCATGTGAGGACGCGAGGGGACGAACTGGTTGGGGAGTGGTTTCCAATTTTTCTCTCGGCTTTTTGCTTGAGGAGACGCTTTCTTGCGGGGGAACAGGGAAGTATAAACGAGCGGTGGTGGAGGTTTTGCAGGTTGCGGCGCTGGAACAGACGGGAAGCGAGGGAGGGCGGGGGGTGGTGATCCAAAATGGAAGGTAGGGCACGGAACGGATAGCTGTTTCCTCGTTCTTTTCTTCCTCGTTTTGCTTCTGGTTCTGTAGTTTTTTTTTTTTTTGTCTTTTTCCTCGTGATCCAGGTAAGGGAAACACTAGATAAAGAAATTAAAAAAAGTAGTAATCCAACCATCCAAGGCCTCGTTTTGAACAGGGTTTTCTTGACAAAATCGAGTGACACAAAATCGAGTGACTGTATTGTCTTCAGTAAATTTTCTACAATTTGAACATGCAGTTAACTACAAATAGAAATATTCATTTTTTTTTTTCAATCCGAGAGTAATCTTAATTACCATCACTGAAACAAACTAATAGCTTTACATCGGAACACACCGTTCAGCTAGAGGATGTGTCACCAACACAAATGTCTGCAAGCCTAACTACGAGCCTATGACTAAGAACCTAGAGAGATATATCAAAATAATAAAAAAATATATGTTTAAAATATGACAAAGATATAAATGAAGAATAACTTGTAACCTCACATGTAACGATGCGTGATCTCAGTTGGTGGTATTTTTGGATCTCCTTTTGATGTTCCCATAAGCAGCTATAAGCAAATATATGCACAAAATTTGTGAATATACATTTCACATAAAAACAAATGGGCACCAAAAAAAATGTTTTGTATACAACTAGAAATGGCATGGTCGGTTGTTTGCAGAGCATCTTGGACCAATACCATCCAATTTGCATTAGTGCAAGCTAGCTATGTTTTAGGGAAAAGGGAAATCCAGTTCCAAGTTACCAACTTTGGCTAAATTTAACCGTTTACACGAAAACTACTACATAGATAAACCCTTCGTCGTGGAATTAATTGCAATTCTTAGCGTAGGTATATCAGTAAACCCTGGAATATTTCCAAAGTATAGATTGTGTACGAGTGACACCACGCTGGTTTGGATTGTCTTGATGAAAAAAATGTCCTCGAGTTAGCGTATGTGTTTAGTACGTTCCCTTCAGCGTTAGTCACTTTATCTATCTTTAGCTGCTAAGGGGCTGTTCAAGTTGAATTAAAGTTAACTTTTATTTTTGGTTTCTATTTTTTTTATTCAGTAATTTTATCTTTTTTTAGATTTTTAAAGCTTTTTACCTTTTTTACCGTATTTCTTTGTATTGTCCGTAATAGGTTAATATGTTTTTTTCTATTTTTTAAATTTAATTATATCAAATAAGTCAACTCAACTACAGTAAAAAAATAAATCAACTACAGTAAAAAAGATATAAGTCAATACTAAACTGAATACTACCTAAATACAATAGGATTGATCAAATCAAGCAAAGGTCAGCTGCAACTTACGCTACAGGCAACCGTGTAAGGAACCTCCCTGTTACGCGTGCATGGCATCTGATCAGAAAATCAGAATCGCGATGGAAAAGATACCTTTTGAGTCCGGATCGCTCACCGGATATTCTCTTCAGACTTCTTTCCCTTTGGCAGTGCGTTGCTGTATAGTCAGGATCCACATTCCACAACTCGATTTCAGTCTTTTAGGCTACGAGGCGAGTGGCCCGCGCGCGTAGACGCGACTAGTTGTACTATACTACTATTCTTGTAGCAAATTGTGCTTTGCTATAAATAAAAGATAAATTACTCTACTATGTTCAGTGATTGTTATAAGATTTGTATGGCACTTCATAACAACCACTCAACGTCATGATTTGTGTTAAAAGGTTGGTCTCTATCTGACCTGTTCGGCCCACATAACTCATACTGTAGATGTGACAGTGACATTATAAGCCTATGAGACCTATATAAATGTGTGAAGGATATATGTGTTTTAGAGCAACACCTGTAACTAAGGACAACGTTGTAAAAAGGATATGAAAACTATATAAGGCTTCAAAAAGGAGATCTACGGGGTTTTTTCCCCCACACGCAAAAAGAAGTTCTCTCTAGTTCTTAGTTCTACTGTTTAGTCTGAAACCATAACAATTTGTATTATATTGTGCCCTTGGCTCGATCACCAAAATGAGCCAAATTTTTAAGAGAGAGGAGGTTGTAAAATAAAATTTGTGTTTAAGTTATTTTGATTGTTGGGAGGTGATTTTTTAGAGAGGTAGAAAGAGGAGGCGCGAGGGGTGAATAAATAACCACCACCTTTTATAATAAAAATATTATAGTAATGTGCTCGTGTGCCGCAACAAAAAATTATATATATATATATATATTGGTGGAACTATTCATGTGCCAAGTAGGATGTCATAGAATACCATCTCACATATAGCAGAAAAAAATCATGTATCAAAAATATGAGACTATCTATTACATAGTTGATTAAAATTTTCTTAACTTCCAGTCAAATTTTTAAACCATTAAATATGGATCCAGCCACCCACGTCACTCTTCACCCTACATATAAACCCACCCTTCAACCCGGCGCGCTCGTTGCCTACAGGCCTCGCCACACGCACCGTCTCAGGGACCACGCCGCCCAACGCCGCGTCCGCTGCTCCCGAGCACTGCTGCCATCGATCGACGCCGACGACCACCGAACCGCCATCAACGTGCAAATGCTCATGCATGCGGATGAAACTTGGTGCAATGGAAAGCATAAGGGATGGTAATTCTTCGTAATTAAACAAGCAGTGGCATCGGGGCATCACAGCAAAAAGGCTTTGTTTACCTTGCATGTGACCGAGGGGATCAGGTGATGAGATGGGCAGAGCCGAGGACGGGAAAGCATTAGTGCTTCTTTGGATTGGTTTATTACTTAGTGCTTTTGAAGGAGGACGGGAAATCATGCGTTTTGGTAAAGTTTGTTGGTTTGCAACAGATTTTTCAAAGGTTTTTCCTTTTTTAGTGGAGGAAGTTTCAAGGACGCGCAACCCACGTGTCAGCATGTATTATTTGTGTGAGGGAAGAGGAGGGGAAAACGGACGACCACCGACTTGTTTTTTTATGTCTGTAAAGATCAACTTGGATCGCTCTCTAATCATGATATATGGCAACACTAATCTTGAAGCCTTTATCTTATTAATTGTCCCTTGACCCACCTTCTTCTTCCTATTTGGCCGCGGTTTCCATCTCATTTATGGACGGGACGATGCTGCGTGCATGCAAGGTTTCCACGCCGCCGTTGATGCGGCGGCAGCACTGCAGCCGAGTCCGGTGAGTCGTCGTGGCTTTGCCGATCTTCTATGTCGTGCGGTGCCTGGGCTTCTCGACATGGACGGCATCCAAGTTATTCAGATTATGTAAAGTAGATGAGTTGCGTACCGGTCGGCCAAAACAGCATGATTGGGTTCCTTTGCTGATTTTCCTGATTGGGGAGGACTTTTAGTATTCCTCCTAATGCCCTTTGTCATGTCTACGGGCCAAATAGTTAGCGCGAAGCTACGGAAAGACCACTAAGGGCCATCTGAAGCCTTTTATATACTAGAAACGAAGGTGAATAATGAATTAGTTGTCTACTGGTTCTTCCTCCCCTCAGTGTATGTATATATGTATGTATGTATAACCTTAGAGCAAGATTACAAAAATGCTCTTACTATGGCTTTCAATGCTATGATACAAATATCATTTTACATGCTTAATGGGTCTCTTGGTTCAGCGGACTGAATAGGCAAAAGTGGATGCCACTTCCCCCAACATAAGCCTCTTATGATAAAGGGCTCCGTCACCTGTAGGCTGAAACCATATTGTGTTATCTTTTGGCCCCCTCCACCATGTACTTATTCTTGGGAGTGAGACAGAGGTGGTGCCTGAGGAAGTGAAGTGTCTGATCATTTTTCTCAGGTGTGGGTTTAGTATCAAATGTGAAACAAGCTTTAAATGTGAAAAATAACTCAAAATTTAAATTTTTGAGGCCCTTTTATGTTAGAATATGTATTTTTAATGAATTCCATAATTTTTAAGAGCTTCTCTGCTAATTTTCAATTATGAGAAAATTGTTTGCATATTTTTCTGATTTTTCAAGGGCCCTTTTGCAAAATCCGGGTGCCCCCCGCCTCTGGCCGATCAGATGATCCGAACTTCTCTCGATCGATTGAATGGTCCAAACTTCTCTCGGCTGATCGAACTGGTTCGAACGTCACATGGCCGATCAGACGGTCCAAATTTCTTTTGACATATTTAAAAAGGATGGATAGGGTTTTCTCTACTTTTATTCACTTCATGGCGGCGCATGTGTGGGAGAAGGGTCGTTGGTCGTGGCACGGCAGGTGCCCGGGCAATGGCGGCTCGAGTGGCATGGCACGGCGTGGAAGCCATGCGAGGTAGCGTCGGGCGGGGACCCATGTGTGGGTGGCGTGGCGCGGAGGCCATGCGGGGCGGCGACGACAGAGAGTCTGGGGCGACGACGACACTCGTGCGAGAGGCGACGACGTTGGCTTCACCCAGGGCAATGGTGATGCTTGATCAACAGATGGCTCTGCGGGAGCGGCGATGGCGCACAAGTGGCCTTCCGGCGAATCGGGCAACACAGGCCGCCGGTGGCTTCTGAGGGAGTGATGGCGGTGCGTGAGCGGTCGGTGGCTCTACAGGAGCGGCGACACGGTTGCTTGAGGCCAAAACGGGGGTGGCAGTCATGCGGGGTCGACAGTGAGGCTTGACATGGCGTGGAGGGGCTGGCGTCACGACCTCATGCTGGACGCACGACGGTGCAGGACTTCAAGTGGCGTGTCCAAGGTGACGGTCCGGGCGGGGGCCAATGGCGAGGTTGGGCGTGTGCGGGCGGCTTGGACCACAATACGATGGCTTAGGTGGCCGGCGGGGTGTGGGTTGGTGCATGCGGGCGCCCAACTGGTGGTTCGTGCGGTGCATACGGGTGCTGCATGAAGCGATTTTTTTTCAATCTACAATGCAATCAACATCTACCCTTTTGTGCAATCTACCGATCGGCATTGTGCCAGCGACTTCAAGTCTGCTCGCGGTAGATGAGAGCGAATTTGCACCGTACAAAATAATTTTGAAAGCAAAATTTGTGGAATATAAATAGATCTAAATAGACAATTCAATCTACGAGTACTTTGATAATTACCTTCGATCCACCGGAGCAATTCGTGCTGGTAACGTGTTGAGGAACTGTCGCTAACGAGTCTAGTCCGATCGATTCCTCTTACGCAAAAGAGATGCTTTAAACATAGAATATTACAAATAATAAATTAAACACAAAGAGATGGGAGGGGAGCTCATTTCTTTATTACTTTATCTGTTTATACCCACTTTACAATAATTGAAACCCTATTTATAAACTAAATAGAGAATGCTCATCAATAGATAGGTTTACGGGTCTAGAATCAGGTTTCCAACACTCACAACGAGATTTGGGCCTGATTTTTAATCTGGAGTAGTTTCCATACTTCATACTTCAGCTCGGTGTATTTCCTTGCACATCCAGGAAGGCCCAAAATATCAGCAGTACTTTTCAACCTTTTACATTAAGCATACTTTGGCCCACAATTGATAGTCACGCTGGGCTTTCGTTGGGCCCACGTTTGAAACCCCCTCCCCCCGCCCACCCCCCCCCCCCCCCCCCAAAAAAAAACAAACAAACGACATCGCGCGGGTCGGCTCGTCTCCGCCCGCGCGAGTAGATCAGTCCAGTCGACGGCGACTCGAGGAGCCGAGGTCGAGACCGCGGCGGCCACCCACCCCCCTTATCCGCCCAAAAAAATCAGCCGTTTTTGCTTCGATCCGAACAGATTATCGATTCTTTCGATGCCTTTTCCGGGGGATCTTGCTCTTGGCGTGGAAGTTCGCGGGGGTCGTTGAGTCGTCGCGGAGATGTCCAACCTGGGCGGCGGCAGCGCCGAGGCGCGCGCACGGCTCCTGCTTGGGCCTCGACCTGGCCGCTGCCTCGCCGCGGCCGGGCCGTCCTCTGGGCAGGCCGAGTCCCCGCGGGGCTTGGTCGACCCGGCGGCCTTCGACGACCGCGCCGCTCTCGTCGAGCACTCGGGGAAGGGGAGGGACCGGGGCGCCAATGCCTCCGCCGAGCGGGGTCGGGGAGCCAAGCGGTCACGGCGCGCGGCGGGTGCTCAGGACGTGGGCGTGCTCTCGGAGACGTACGGCGCCGCGTGCAGGCCCCGGCCCAACGAGACGAGCGCGGCCTACGCGGCGCTGCTCGACGTGATCGGGAAGCAGATTGGCGGGCAGCCGCCGGGCGCGATGAGGTGCTCGCTGTCCTAAAGAATGACAAGATGGGCCCTGACAAGATGCTGGGGATTTGGAATCTCGTCGGTACCATCTCAAATCAGGTGTTCGACCAGCTGGTTTCGATTGGGAAGCTCATTACGGATTATGAGGACACTTGTGATGGTTCTTCTGCGGATAATACAGATGCGGCGCTGGAAGATGACATTGGCGTTGCTATCGATTTCGAGGAGGATAGAGATGATGAAGAGAGTGATTTTGATCGGGTAAAAACACTGAATTATTTCTAGCAACTTGCTCGTTCTAATTTAATATAGGGAATCGCTAACTAGCACTCGAGTATTTTTTGATTGAGCACTCGTATTTCTCATTGTAGGATTTTACCTTAGATTCGTGTTCCACCTCCCTCTTCGGCTCTAGTGGCAGCTCCGGCAAGTTAGGGTTAAGGTTTAGATTGGATTCACTAGAGTTCTTCGGATTTAGAGGGAGGAGGAGGCGGTGGGAGAAAGGGCAGTGGGGTGGCGAGACATCGGCGGTGTCGCCTTGGCCAAGAGCAGGAAGAGGGCGGTGGGCGGTGGAAGTCGACAAGTGTGATGGGGACGAGTGGTTAGGAGGCAGCAGCAGTAGCCACTAGAGACGAGGAAAGAGGGGCAGTTGTAGAGGAGCTCACCAGAGTGAAGGAAGGTGGGTGGCGTGGGGGAGCTTGTCGGGGTGGAGGAAGATGGGTTGCGCAGGGGAGCTTGCCGAAGCGGGGGGAGGGATATGGTGGTGGTGGCTCACCGGTAGGCATGGCCAGGGACGGCGACAGCGGCTAAGGTGGGAGGCAGCTAAGGTTTGGAGGAAAGTGGTAGGGTGGATTTTGCATGTTTTGAGAGGAGAGATGTGGTCCTTTAGATTTAGATCTAATGGTTAAAAATTTGAGTGCCCTCTAACAAAAATGTACTTGTCACCTAGACACCTCCGAGAGGGCAATGATTTACTTGATGTCAGATTCCTATCTGGTCTGCGACCAGGAAGTATGAGTTTACCATCGATGTCATGGAATCTGGTGGAAACTGATGCTGTACTGAAGACCTGTAAGTATATATTTTTTTCGCTCAACTGATATTAAGTTACTAACGTGGTTGCTTCAGGTACTACCGCCATTGCTCCAATGCATCATAAACTGAAGATTTAGATTTTCTCTTTTGTAAGCACTATAGTTGGTGAATCATGTACCTTATCGATGAGCTTTTCTGTGTTACTACTTAATCTCAATGACGAAATTTATTAGCTTGTCTATGTATTATTTCTAAAATTTGAACCCAAGTATTTAGGATCTGCTGCATATGGTGTTCCTTCGCGCGCCCACAGCATATCTTCTGCTATACTGGATAGCCGAGAAGGGGATCGCCTTGCCTGTTCTGCTGCTCCTCTCAACGCCCTGTTTCATATGAGATGCTACATGTGGCATGCGCCAAGACGTTCGAGGTGGCCCGTAGGTAGCAAAATCCTTCGTGAAATCATTAGTCCTACTGTTTGTTATCCTGGTTAAAAACTGTGGAGTACGGCAGCATGCTAAACTAGTACTTGCTGCTCCTGTGGCTCGAGTCATCCAAAGGAACAGAAGCATTTGTTTAGTCTCGACTTGCTGCTGATACAGTCGCACAATCTGCCGCCGTCTTTGTCTAGCATACTCTAGTGTGGCACTTTTTCGTCGTGATAATTGATAAGATGTGACTTCTGGATGACTTGGAAGAATAGGCAGAACAGAGACTTTAATACAGTGCCACGCATCTTGCTTGCAATCCAAGATGGGCATTTGAGAAGCATCCAGCCAACAATAGGATCTGTCTGCACCCTCATACCATACACCTACGCTGTACACCTGAAAAAATCATAAAGATGAAGAGGTAAGTCGGCAGAACTGCCTGCAGAAGTGATACACGACCTGACAAATCTTGAAAGAGAGAACCCAACGACGACGAGGAGACACATAGGCTCAACAGCAGCTACCCCTGATAATACCACAAGTATAGGCAACTTTCGCACATTTTGTCAATGACAAAGCGCAAAGCATCCATGCTTTACCTCACACAATTTAACTGGTTCAGAATTTAGGGTTCTACAAAGGTGGATGGAGACTAGCACCATGGCACCATCACCACAAATTTAAGCACTGAGAAACATCGCATTTGCGGTGCGTCTGTTCAATGGAAAGATCTCGGAGACTGACAGGATGAAAGTCAAAACGAGAGTGCAATCGCTGCTCTCGGTGATTCGATTCGTCAGAAGCTTTTCACTGTCTCATTCCTCCTCCCACTGCTAGTACAGAAATTCCCTAGCTAATCACCTCTCCCCCTAGGATTTGTTTGAAGCGTCTTGTTCATGACACAAGCATCACCTACTGCCCAACAACTGCTTGAGAAAGAGGGGAAGCAGAGATGTCGCTTGCTTGCCTAACAAACAAAGTACGTCACACGAGGCTCTGTATCTGCTCGCCTTTTCTTTCTTTAGAGTTAACACAGATTGTACATATTCGTATGCTCATTCCTATAACACGCACTGTTCATGGTCCATCGTCCAAACTGTGAAATGATGCAGATTAATTAGTTATTTTAGCCAAAAAGATGTGTTTGTTTTTGGAATATCCATCATTGATATAGCATTTAGGTTCACTTGGATTGGTGCACGAATTTCCTCACCGGAAGAGGCCTGTTTCTATTCACACAGAAAGAGAATCCTGCCCCTTTTTTTTCATAGTTTCTCTCATCACTTTCTCTCTTAGTCTATATGGGCTGATGGCTTTTTAGCTGCGGCTGATGGCTTTTTGACTGTTTGCGACAGAGATTGTGGAAAGAGAGATACTCGTTTGCGATTTTTGATGGTACAGATATTAGTTTTTTAACGTGTACTACAATTAATTTGTAGACCCCATCTTAAAAAAATACTTGGTTTAAAAGTTAGTTACTGTAGCAAAAACCAAAAACGACTTTTAGAAACCGTAAAGAACAGACCTATATATATAGTTTATCTTATATCGCTTTATCTCCCATAGTCCAATAATTCTACAGGTATTTGGTACTGAAAGTAACACCTAATTATAGAGCGAACAAAATGATTTCCCACAGAATATCAGAGCTCTGAACAGTGCTTCATATTTGATGCATCATTGCAAGGTGTCAAGGTGACCATTCATGACACATGACTACTACATTAGATCAATACTTGTCCCAATTAAAGTCTCACAACGACAAAGCAAAGCTTGTCAAATAATTGAAGCGATCTTGGTACTAATGAAAACGGAATTGTACGGGCTAATTTGGTACACGAGATCATCACAAAAAGTGGTACATCGCATTTTAAAACAAGATCGCTACCCTGAGAAGATACCTTCGTTGTGATCAGTTTGGCTTCTACCCATAGCTAGCGATGAGCTAAAAGGCTTCAAAAACACTGTAGCGCTACTGTGGTGCTACAGTAAAAACAATTTTTTTGTTTTTTGTTTTGTTTTTTCGTATTCTTTTGCATTATCCACTCTAGATTAGCGTGCCGTTTTTATTTTTACATTGTTTTAAATTTAATTATACTTAATAAACCAACTCAGGTACAGTGTTTTTTCAGCAAAAGCTAAAAGCTATCGCTATTCCGATCTACGCCCTTGTCATCCCAACTACCGCAAAGACTTATCTGATTCAACTAAAAGAATTCAGTTCAAAATGCACAAAGATCTCAGCATTCTCATGCAACAGCTTCTCAGGAAGCTAGAAAGCGCGGCTCGTGTAATAATTTAACAGTGCCGTGTCGAGGCCAAAGGCCAAATGATACGCACACCTTATGATTCTGTCCAAAAAAATTTCTCTTGATAATTTCTTAAGCTGAAATGACAGCTCCCTTTGTAGGTCTACGGAGGAACATGCACATCAATGACAGCTTAGAAATCTTAGCTAGAAAAAAGAAGAAATGAAGAGTAGTATATATGAAATAGTCAGAATGTTCTTGGATTTGATTCTTTTTATCTGCAGTTCCCCAGAAGTATCCTGATACAAATCACAAAAATGTTTCTAATGGTACAACTTTTCTTTCATGCCAACAAATGTCGCACCTGGGGAAGATAAACAATCGAACTAAAGAACGAATTTTTGAGTTGTAAGCTGGAGTATCCAGATTCAGATTGCCGGGCAACATGTCAAAATGCAGTCAGGCCTTTCATAGCTGGCAAAGGCTTAGAACAGTACAGGATTTAAACTGAACACGAGCAGTTCTGACTCGTGATTTCTAAATACAAATTCAGAAACTGTACGACGCACTCTACATTATCAGATATAGAGTAGTTATATGCTTCTGATCTTGTCTGCCAGTAATAATTGTAAAACATCTGGCACATGAGTATCCATTTTTATGAAAGTTTGTGCCTGACGATACTATATTTTATTTGGAAAAATAAAATTGCTTTGGCATAAACGCGTTCTTTTAGGACATGTTTGCATCATCGAGTATGCAAAAGAGAAAAAAAAAGATCAAGAACGGTGCATGCTCCTTTTTTTTTTGGAAAAATAAGAACGGTGCATGAATTGGTCAGTATATATAAATGCAAGTTACCCATTATATATTAGTAAATCTTCTATCTTTCTTCTCCTAGATAAATTCATATGTATGCAATACAAGTTCGACGAAATACACGAAAGAGAAGTAGTCTTCTTGGAATAGTTCTGAAGTCTACGTCTAATGCATGTAGTCAATCACTCAATCTAGTTCTACGCACACAACAAAATTCAAACGCAGCGAAAAGAAATGTTCAAATGTAAAATTGTGGGCACAAAACTCCAAACACAATCATTGCTGCATACAATTGAATTTTAGAATGTGCGTGCATCTTTGACGCCTTTTGCCTTCTAGAGAAACATGTGGGACTTTTCTTAGTTTTCGGCCAAAAAAGAAGTCTTTAAAAGAAGAAAGAACTAATCAGTTTGCTCTACTCCTTTGCATCGGTGAAGCACGGGCGAAGCGTAAAACAAAAGAATAGTACCTTCCATCTCATTACATTACATATTATGAATTCACAAAAAAGGTACTTTTCAAAACATTTGCAAAATAAACTTATATTGTGAAACGGTCCAATTAATACAATTCTGACGCGGTGACGCTACAAAGATGCATATAGGACTGACGGTGCCGACGCGGACAATGCGATAATCTATTCGGCTCTCCTGTCAGATGAAGCAAGCAGCCGCGCGTACGTACGCTTTCCTGCTTCTGCTTGCGCGCGCGCATAATTAGCTACGATCTAATGCTTTTCCGCGGGCAAATGATGATCTGACGTAGTAGCGAATCTAGCGATGTGACTCTAGTTTATTAGTGGTCGTACGCCTAACTAATGAAACTCCAAAAAGTTGAGGAGGAGGAAGGACATGAACGTTGGTTTATCGAGTTTTCAGAAAGGCAGCGCTTAACTGGCGTCCGGACTCTCGATTCCGGAAAGCGAACGGCTGGTCTAGGACGTCCTTGATTGAGTTAAAATTTAGTGATTTATAATTAAAATTATATTATAATTATATTATAACTGATGATTACTTATTTGATGTAATTAATTTTAAAAAATATCTAAAAATAGAAAAAAAATATGTTAGTCCATCATATATATATATATATATATATATATATATATATATATATACGTACAAACAAATACGAAAAAAACCGATAAAAAACTCAAAAAATACCCAAAATTTAGAAAAAAATATAATAATTATAAATAGTACAAAAATAAATCAGAAGTTTAATCCCAAATAAGCGGGACTGAGCAAGATAGATTAGCACGCATCATTTGGTGACGGCGACAGCAATTATCAATGTCGTTGGGTCAATTATCAGCGCTTCCGATCGAGCCCATGCGGCATGACATTTATCTTGCGTTCACGTCTTTATCGATCTTGGCCATAAAACATCTGAAATTTGATCAAACTGTATCACAGTAACGAACCGGACCATCGGTCCGTCGGCCTTGTGCCGCACCTGCCCGGCAGGTGTTTTTCGCCTCCTCTCACGCCACCGCGCGCGGTTTGTACCGCCTAGTTTGCGCGTACACGGGCAACCACGTACTGCGACCAGGACGGCAGGACGCCTGGGTCGCGCGCGCGTACGTCCCACTACCGCCGCGCGAGCGGATTAATCCGAGGGCCATGCCGACGCACGCGCGCTGGCACGAGACTGAGCAGCACTGCCCGGCGCTCGCGCCCACTCGTACGTTCGTGTCACGTACTAGTCTGGCTCACCAGCTTACCGCACATAGCCTCGGCGATGCTTTTTGCCACGGTTGGTGGCTTGGTGCGTGCGCCGCGCGCGTCCGTCGCACCTCGTCGCGATCGTGCGTTGCCATCCTCTTGCCTGTCACGCCCGCGCGCGCACCCGTCTAGCTTGGTTGGTTGGGTGTATTAGAAAACATGAGCATGAGTCTCTGCAAGCTTGATATATTAGTGGACACTCCCTAATTAGTTTATAAATAAGAGTCATAATCATTGTAAAGAGTACACATAAACAGAAAAAGCAATAAAGAAAGGAGTTTTCCTCTTATCTCTCTTTGTCAAATTTATTATTTGTAATATTTTGTATTTGATCCATGTGGCATAAGCGCCACCCTCACGATCGTGCCCCGTCGTACCACCCGGGCGATCCGATACAGGCTCCCACATGGGCCGACTCCTTGGAAACGCCCGCCGCGGCCGCCATCGCCCACCACGGCCCAACCCGCCGCGGCGTCGTCGGTTCCCGCACGCGCGCCTCAAAGATAGGCCACCGCCGCCTTGGTCGCCGACTCTTAACCAACGTGCCCTTGGGATCCTCACACGACATTGTTCCCCGCACGAGCGCCGACGTTCAACCCCACACACCTCGGCCACTCCGGCCGCCTCGCATGGCCGCCGCCCACATACCGAGCCATCATCGCGGCTGCGTTCTTTGCCGGCCGCCGGGCGCCACCGCCGCCTCGTGCATGAGTCGTCGCCGCTGCACGGCTGGCCTCTGTGTGAGAGCCATTGCCGACCGACGCATGAATAGTGGGTAGGAAAACCCTACCTCTCCCTCTTTGAATCGATCATGAGAAATTCGGACCATCTGATCCGCAACGGACCGTTCGATTGGCCATGAAAAGTTCGGACCAATCTGAAGGTCACGAGAAATCCAAACCATCCGATCGGTCCCATAGGCGGATGACAGGCTGCCTACCGCCTGGTGGACAGACGACAGGGGGCCTGCCACCCGGTGGTGAGACAACAAGTGATTAGGCCAGCTGATTAGCTAGACTAATAACCTGCTATTTTTTAATTTTATATAAACTTTTTGTGAATTTTTTTAAGATAGCAAATGAGCTCAAAACATTACAAAATTTATGTGCGATCTTCAAACACAATGTAGTTAATTGTGTTTTTTTGTGTAATTTTATCTTCTGTGAATATTGCTTAAAAATTCATAAAATTTTGATATCTATAGGAACTATTGCATATAGCAAACGAGCTCTAAAAATTATGAAATTTTATGTGAAGCTCTCGATACACTCATAGTAATTGTATAATTTTTTAAAAAAATTTTATGTGCTCTAAATTTACCACGTTAATCATATTAATTTAATCATAAAATTAGCGATGCTTACGCGGCGGATGGAGTTTCTTGATTAAATTAACATGAATTAACATAGCAAATTTAGAGTATATAAAATTCTTAAAAAATTTATATAATTACTACGAGTGTGTCAGGAGTTTCACATACAATTTCGTAATTTTTGAAGCCCGTTTGCTATATGTAACAGCTCCTATAAATATTAAAATTATACAAATACTTAAGCAATACTCACAGTAGATAAAATTATAAAAAAAATACGCTGTCAACTATATTGTGTTTGAAACATATAAAATTTTGTAATTTTTTAGATTCATTTGCTATATTAAAAAATTTGCACAGATTTTATATAAAATTAAAAAAAATTGTAGGTGATTAGCCTGGGTAATTAGCCGGTCTAATCACCTGCCGTCTCACCACCGAGCGGCATGCGCCTGCCGTTTGGCTATGGAGCGGCAGGCAGACGCCACACATTCGCCCCCACGCGTTGTCACCCGTTCACCAGACGGCAAAAATATTATTTTTGGCAATACACTCTGTATACAGCTACTTTTATAATTACAGTGCCAAATAGTGCTAAATATGGTAAAAATTCGAGGGAATAATACAGCGGAACATAATATACTCGTATAAAAAAGTGGAGATGGCAAGTCAAGGCAGATAAATAAAAAAGTTGTCTGCTCTGTACAAGTATAAATCTTGATCATGCATAGTCAACCATGTCCTTTTCCACCATTCCCAGTGAACAACTGCAAACCACACCTGATAACATCTACGCAGATAACAAAATGCCATGTTGCGCATAAGAAAAGAAAGAGGCACACACATGAGCATTCCCTACAGAATGACCACCAGGTAAATCACACTACAAAACCAGATTCTTAGCCCCAGGAAAGAGAAAAGCAGTCATGATTAGCGTTTTATGCCGTTTGCATGTGTGGCAGCTCGGGAGGAACGGTGTGAGCGCCCATGATGCCGGCTCCCAGCATCGCCATTTGATTTGCCTCGAGGCCGCGCTTACCAGCAACGTCGTGTTCGGCTGTGGCGACGAAAAGGCGGGCACGCGACGCACTCGGACGAACCTGGGAAGGAGGGGGGAGGGGGAATATTTGTTCGCGGCTTTCACAGGTGTCTCCAGCCTTTTGCACCCCGAGCCGGCCGGACCCAACACGTGGCGCTCCCCGGCGCCGGGACGGGCCGAACTTTGATCGTATTGAAGAGCTCGCTCGCGTCGTCACGTGTCCGTTTGTTCGGCAGCCGGCAGCGCATGTGTGGGTGCTCGGCGGAGGCGGCAAGCACTATTGATCTAGGTGTGCGGTGCTGCTTGGTGCCTCCTTTTGTTTTAAAACGTTAGGCAAGTGAAGGGATAACTAAAAGGAGTGCAATTATGCAAACCATCCATATATACTATATATGAAGTGTGCTAGTGGTGTTCCGGTGTTCTATATGAAATCTTAAAGGAGATCTAGAAATTAATCTTAGAGGAGTATTATAATATAGCTCATGTAAAGTTTATCAACTATCTAAGTTTTATTATATGATAAATGATTATTAGTTAGATTAATCTGTATTATATATATAGATCTGTCATAACTTATATGCAATATATACCAGTAATAAATTATGATAATAAAAAAAATATAACAACCTTAATAATTAAAAATTACTAGTGGTTTAACCCTCGTGACCGCACTCGGGCTCACGCGCCGCCTCTCGGCCTCCAGCCACCCGTCCGCGTCGCCTCCCTGCCTACGTTGAAAGATCCTAAGGATGGGAAAGCGACTCACACATTGAACTTATGCTTGGAAAGAGTCTCGAAGAATAGTTGGGTCAATGGGGTACTAACACACTACACTTAGCGCACTAGTAACACTAGCTAAGATGGATCAAGGCACTTATTTATTGGTTTCAATCAAAACCCCACGATTACATAATGTTTCACAAGCTATCCAGTATTTTTAACCGACCTCCCCCTGTCAAACACTCCACCAAGAAATCTCCCACGAGTTGCGTCCTGCACAAACAAGGGCATGCGATTGGACAAAGAACAACACGTTCAGCAAATGAAAATATCTTGCAGGTTGCTACTTGCGAACGGTTTACACAAATAGCATTGCAACAACTTTTAAAAAAAATTAACTTTCAAATACTCATTTTTATAAATCTAGCCTCCTCCCTTGACTTAGCAAGCTCGACAGTTGCTACCGAGCCACCACTGTGAAGCAGGTAGCAAATTGAAGTAATTAGTGATGGCTAATTAAAGTATTAATCACATTTGCTAATTAATGATAGATGATTGTGGCACATGCCGTGCAGGGTGGCTCGACAAGTGCCTACCACCCTCGGTAGGTTCAAAGAGATGGCTATATTTATAGAAACGGACAATCAAAGCCAATTTTGTTCAAAACAGTTGGCACATTATCTTTTTTGTATACAGTTCGCTACTTGTCATGAGGGCTAGCAAAAAAAACTCGTTAAGACTTGAATCAAATTGTTTCGATTACAGTAGTTAACGGGTTTAAAATTAAAATTAATCCATTTCGAATGAAAAAAATGTTAATGAGGCTTCACTCGATAGTGGTTCATTAGCTCAAATTTAAAATAGCAACTTAAACGATAAATAAAATAATTTTATGTTAAACTATATTAATTTTAAAAAATTAATGATATTTTGTTACTCTAGATAGCCTGCCATGTATCCACGTCATCCCAAAAGGGAGTAGAGTCCAGCCAAGCATGTACAAAGTACACGGGTGGGTAACGACAAGCGTCAATTGACAAACAAGTGGTGTGCTCGTGATATCCATTCCCATATCGGAACACACAAGTACACAATCCTAACAGCAACAGCAACAGCAACAACCACGTTGGTGCAACGAGGCGTGGAAAACTACCAGCAGAAGCTTAGATTCAGACAGAGCACAGCGTCGTTCTCAGCTGCCGGGGCCGAATAATCGATCGTACCGGGCAAGATCTCAGCTTTACCGCTAGTGGCCCACCCATCCTCCAATCCGTCCTGCATCGTCCAGACCACACGCAGCAGCAGAAGAAACCGGCTTTTTGGTGGCACCGGAGACAGAGAAAGCGAGCATACGACAACGAGGGAGGCCCTAGAAAAGGTTGCTGATTTACCAAGTCACTCACGGCCAACGACGTCGCCGACTCTACCACGGAGCCGGGGCTGACGGTGGTTAACCGCAACCGAATTCAACACAATACAATTGCGAATTCCAACCAACCAGTGCTTTCAGAGGCCATACTCGAGAGCCTTCTTTTCTCGTATCCACAAGAAACCAAGTAGGTTCTGACGTATCACACGTACTCACTCACATAGCACGATTCACCGTTTCACTCCACTCCACACGAGCACACGCGGATTTTCTAGCTTTTTCACAACCCTTTCCTCCCTGAGGCAACCATCCAGGCTAGAGAAGAAAACAAAAGCAAAAAGAAAAGAAAAAAGGTATGGAGAGAAATTTTACAGGGAGGCTTTTCTTCCCCACCATCGTCGTCTCGCTTGAGGAAAATATACACTCGCTCGCGGACGCAAACACGCTGCTTGCTATTTACACGCGCGCGCCGGCCGGCCGGCTCGTCTCGCCGGAGGAAGGGAAAAAACACGCCGCTTGGCACGGCCAAGGTGGAATTGGAATGAATGGGATGATCACTCCGCCGCAACGACGGCCGCTGGCCTCGCGTGCAGGCTCGCGGTCCGCGGCTGCCGCAGCATCTCGATCAGCGCCTCCGCCTGCAGAATCCCAAACCGATTAGAATATCCGAAGTCTCGACCTCCATTGGTACTTGCAATGGGCGAAAAGATTGTGTTTTGATGAGGAAAATGTGATTGGTACCTTGGTTTTGAGCTTGGGGCGGGCGGAGGACGACTGGGAGAGGGCGACGAGGGGAGGGATGGCGCCCTCGCGGGCGACCATGGTGCGGTAGACGGCGTTGTCCTCGCAGATCTGGAGGAGGGAGAGGGTGGCGATCTCCTTCTGTCGCGGGGTGCCGACCTCGACCATCTCCACGAGGACGGGGACGCCGCCCTCCTCGACGGCGGCGCACCGGCCCTCGGAGGCGCCCACCAGGGAGTGGAGGACGGAGGCGGCCTTGTCCACCATGCCGGACTCCGGGTCGGCCATGAGGTCGAGCAGAGGGCGCACGGCGACGGCCTCCACGGCGCGGAGGCGGTTCTCGCGCGCGCCGCTGCAGAGCGCGTAGAGGGCCGTGGCGGCGTCCTTCTTCCCGCGCGCGCCGCCGGTCTCGAGGAGGGAGACCAGGAGCGGAATGGCGCCCGCACGGCCGATGGCCGCGGCGGCAGCGCCGTCGAGCTGGGACAGGCGGAGCAGCGCGCACGCGGCGTTCTCCCGCGTCGCCGGCAACGCGGCCGACTTGAGCACGTGCACGAGCGGCCGTATCGCGCCGGCCTCGACGATGATCGCCTTGTTCTCGTCGCAGATCGACAGGTTGAGCAGCGCCGTGACCCCGTGCTCCTGCAGCAGCGGGTCCGCGTGCGACAGCAGCGCGACGAGCGGCTGCACCGCCCCGGCCGCGGAGATGCGAATCCGGTTGTCCGGGTTGTGCTTCGCCAGCAGCCGGAGCTCCATCGCCGCGCGCCGGAGCGAGTCCAGCGACGACGACGGCGACTCCAGCTCCGCCACGAGCGAGGAGATCTCACCGTCCGACGCCTCCGCCGCACACGACAGCAGCAGCCGGTGGATGCCCGCGGCGGCGGTGGGAGTGAACGAGAGGTCGTCGCTGCCGCACTCGCTGAAGGGCTCGGTAGAGGAGGAGTCGCCGCTATCGCTGTAGCAGCTGCTGCTCCGCCACCGCGGGGAGGTGGACGCGTCCGACTCCATCCCGGCCGTCGGGTTCGTATCGCACGGCCACGGGGAAGCAAATGCCGGGAGAGGCGACGAGGAAAGGCTCGGCCTGGGAGAGGCCGGTGGGGGAATGGAACTGGGTGCTTTGCGTTTGGAGCGGAAGCGACGCGACGAGCGACTGAAATCACCCGCATTAATTAATGTCCCCTCCTTTTATTTTCCCCCATTTCGCGCAAGCACTGCCAGCACCGTTGGATCTAATCTTATTGGATTTCAGCGCGGTGGGGGCTAGGCGTTCAGCACGCGACACGTGCGACGGCGCCCCAGCGCGTGCGTACGTACGGGTGGTGCAGTGAGGGCGGGCAGGCCCAACCCCGGCGCGCCCCACGGCCCACGCTGGGCTATCTCGCGTGGTGGGCTAGCCTCGACGCCATGGGGCCCACGGAGCAGCGAGGCGTGTACGCGGTGGACTGGATGCATGCACAGGAAAGGGTCGGGTGGGTGAGTGCCGTGCCGGCCGGCAGCGCAAGCGAGGGAGGTTCCCCGTTTCCCTGATTTGATAGTTTTAGATTACTTCCGTGTGAAAATGAGGCAGAGTCCGCAGCTCTAACATCGTTTTTATTTTAAAAAATTAGTCGGCGATTCGTATATTTTTACCTATTTTTTCTCTCTTTCTCCTTACAGAAAACTTAGGTATCACCGTATAGGATCAAATCACCATGGTATTTTCCTAACAAATGTAAACCGTCAGATCTTCCGCGTATCAACCATCCAGCGTTAGCCTCCTCCTCCCGGTCCCTCCCCCCGCCCCCACCCCCGCCCACACCCACGTGCCGTCTACCCACCCCATCTACCGCCACCGCCCCTCCCATCCGCCCGTCGCCTCCCCACCTTGCTCCATCTCCCCTCCCATTTGCCCGCCGTCTCCCCGCACTTCTCTACGGCCACCGCCGCATACTCCCCACCCCACGCCACCGCTTCCTCCTCCCCACTCCTCCGCGCTGCCTCCTCCTCCTTTCCCCACTGCTCCGCCCCGCCGCCTTCTCCTCCTCACTCAGCTTACCCTCGAAGGAATCAACCACATCACCTCCTCCTCTTTATCTCGTAACCGCCGCCTCCGCCAACCCTAACATGAGTTTTGATCTGGTTCAACGATGAGGAAGACGAAGGTGAAGAGCAGCAGATCGAAGGGATCCGATAGCGACGGAGTAGCAGATGGTGGTGAACGACTGACCACTGAAGAGGGCGAGGACGCGGGTGGAGGCTAGGAACTTCGTGGGGTTCCCGCCGGCCAGGACGTTCCGGGAGGCCGGTACATGCGGCTGCTGCCACTGCCCTCCATCTTCTAGTCGGCGACCGCGGCCGCCCTGCAGCACCTGCTGACGTGGAGGGTGTTGCTAAGGGTCGGCGAGGAGGGGGGCAACGAGGGCGGTGGCGCCGGAGTGAGGCTTAACGTGGTTACCTATCCTTTCCCACACCCCCTACGAATCTTCACTACCTCCTTCTCTCACACACCGACGCCTCCTCTCCCTTGTGTCATCGCTTCGTCGAGAGCTTCGCCACCGAACAGGCCCCTCCTCTCTCCTTTACCCCCTACCACCGTGCGATGCCCCACATCCCACCCTTGAACAGATCACAATGCCGCCATCACCACTAATTGCAAAACCATAAGCACTACATCTCCCATAGCCCCCGACACCGAAGAGACCCTAAGTGTTTCCTGTATCACCGCCACCTTTGATTCACTGTAGAGCCTCACTCTGAATGCCGCTGTGGAGTTGGAGCACGCTGTTGGGCGGCAGGGACCCGCCGACGGTGGCCATGTGTGTGGCGACGGAGGAGGGTGGTTGTGGGAGTGGGAGGGGAGGGGAGGAGATGGAGGAGAATAGTGCCAGCATCACACGGGGGTTGGGGGAAGGAGTAGGTGATGTTGATATGGAGGTACCTCCCCAACGTCTTGCCGCTGCTTGGGTTTGTGCCCGTGAGGCTACCCCCGGTGGCCACTGCCGGCGATGGGTGGAGAGACGTGCGCGGTGGTGTGTGCGGCTTTGCCATGGCCATCTCCAGTGATACCTCACGCTCCCCCTTCTCATTGTTGCACTATTTGTGTTCTGTTGCTTCTGGTTCGTTAGTTGGGTGAGAGGATCGGCAGTCTTTTCTTGGCTAGAAAATTTCTCCCAAATCTTTTGGTTTTGTTCTTGCACTCCCTGGGAACCCTTTTGAAGCTGTTGCAACCGACCTTGGTATCAATATTTGTCAGGTTTCTTTTGTGGTTAATCTAGGCCAATTCCTTCGATTGTAAAGCATTTGCTATTGTTTTATAGTTGAGCATGTAGACGAGATCTAGGAGCTCCTGCCATGGTGAAGTACAGTGCCTACAATGACATCTTGGGGTTCAGCGTGGACGTCTCCTTCGCCGAGATCAAGAAGGCCTATTGCCTCAAAGTGATCCCTTTGCACCCTTGAATTCTTTGGTTTGTTGCCTTCAGTGTCATGTAGATAGCTGTTGAGCTCATCTCCACGTGCCAAATTGTTGGGTTTCTCTTCCTTTCAGGCGAAGCTAGTGCATCCGGACAAGAATCCCAGGAACCTCAATGCAACACATAAATTTTAGGAAGATTTTCTGTGTCTTCTATTGCCGCTTGTTCTATTTAATTTGTTGTATTTGACTGTGGACAAATAAAATGGCGTGTCCATAGGATAGAGATAAAATATTAGTTTTATAAAGTTTGTTTGGATTTTTCAAAGGCAAAGCAGAATTTTGTTAAATGGGCCACAAGGGGGAAGCCTCGACATCTTCTAGCACACACATACACACATATATATATATATATATTCAAATTTTGTTGTACGAACACATATGTTTACAATGTACTATGCAATGCGCTCTTTTGTTTCTAACTGCTGTAACTTATGGGACATTTCAATGATTTTAAGCACCAAGGAGCATAATGACATTATGGAGAACAACTCTACCAAATGTTCCGTTCATTGTTCTCTTCTTCCAGCTGTGACAAGTATTCCCCCAAGGATAGATTCCCAAGAACCTTCAAGTAGTGAAGCGACTACATCAATTTCTACCTTAAAGGCTAAGATTGACAGTTCAAAGAAAATTAAAGGTGAACAATTTCTATCTTTTATTTTTTTACTATCACTTTATATTTGATTTCTGCTGCTGCTTATACTGTACATGTGTTTTTCACTATTTATTCTCTTCTATCATGAAAATTCTTTCAATAATCAATAGTAATCCTAGATATTTTATGGCTAGCTCCTATTAACCTAATTACACTGGATTTTGATTATGCAGAAGATGATTCTGCTCTTATCCTTTACACAAGTGGTACAACTGGTAAACCAAAAGGAGTAATCCACAATTACAAGTGGATACCTTCTCAGGTGCATTTCTTCATGTTTAAATAGATCTATACACTTTTGTACATCCAATGACCATGAGATCTTCGATTGCATGGGCTAAACTATGGTAGCACTATCTTGAGGCTTCTAACACCGTGAGGACTCGAAAAACATATGGAGTTTCTTGTATGCATGTCTTTGTGAACTCACATATGCATGTGTTTCTATTTTAGGTGCTTTATTTGATCTTGTTGGGCATTGAAGCTAAATGACTTGTTGGTTTGTATTTGATTTTTCCCGCTCTAGGTAATAGATGTTTAGTGGTTTTTGCCTTTAGCCTTTGTTCAGTACTATCATAATTTGGACTGATACAGTGAATTATCCGAAACCTTGTTCCTGTGATGCTCTCAGGGATCAAATCATAACAGGTGTTTTTGAAGAAGAAGAAGAAGGGCCTCAGGTTTTTAGTTGTCTCTTAACCATGATGATATGACTAGTTATTCAAATATTTGTTCGCTTGAACACGATTGGAAGCTAAAGTCTAAAAGATGATTGTGTCATGTATATCTAGATTCTTCCTTCTATACTACATTCCTCATATCTTCCCTTACACTATCTTTTATGTGCTAATAGTTCTATGAATGCATCATTGTATATTAGCAGTCCCTTTTATTTATCGTGTGGCCTATCTAAATGCTTGATCTATCTGGGACCACTTTTTATGGTTTTTTAACTATATATATAAACAACTTTGTGAATTCAACTAATATTCATTGTCAGATTGTAAGTACGCAAGGATTACTGTTAACAAAATAAGCCTACAGGAAAGTTCGTCCTAGCATGATAGCTATTTAATATTTATAGTAGATGATTTAGGTATAGGAAAATAATTTTAGGAATGCAGGCCTTTCATGCCCAGCTTTTCCCTTTGATTTGCATGACATTTTTTAACATTTATGTTCATCTAGCACTTCAAAATGGTAGGACAAATTTGAGAAGCATGGACCCTCAATGAATCAGCTTCGTGACCTTTTTTCTACAGTCCATTATATTAGCCATGATTAGAGGTAGTTTTTAGTATGTAATTTAATTGTTCATCTTTTTGTTTTTGCCTATAAGATGTTCATCTTTTAAAGTTTTGATTTTCTTGCGATTTCTATTGCTGCTTTTATTATTTATTCTTTAGTTTGGCGATTGTATTCCGTAATAGTATCTTATATTGGTATATGAGGTGCTACATAAACAAACGTAATTCACTTTTATTTCCTATAGAATTCCTTCGTACCAAACGGCACTAATTTTTTTTCCTCAAGAATGCAAAAGAGTTGCATTCAATTTCGTCGCAGAATATGGAAGTTTACACCGGTCCAAGATAAGACAAATCTACGTACTTACTGAGAGTCTAAGACGAGGTTAATATAGAGACCAGAGGGAAGGTGAGGCCATGCGTCGAAACACTGGCCATGACTTGACCAAAACTTGCGGTCATGATTCATTCTTAATCAGATGAACGAATAACGATTACTTTGATGACATGGCCTAGTCCCGTTCTTCCCTTCTAAGATCAAATGATTAGAGATAAGCTTAGATCGGTCCAAGATCGACAATTGCTCTCTACTTGAAGAGGTTAACGCATGCAGAGAAGGCAAGGTCGAAAGTCAAAACAGTGGGGCTTGGGTTGCGTGTGTACGTACCACCGCAAAAGAAGATCCCTCTCCTCCATCTCCCATGCATCGATCCACAGTTCCACACGACACCATTCCATCATGCCAATTGGAGAGACTTATCCAAAGACCGGGATATATACCAGGATGCACGTTGAACACGTGACGGAATGGAATCCAGCAGGAGGGGGAGGAAGAAACCTCCAAGCCTCCAAGTTCCAACCGATCAGACGCCCACAGGGAACACAACATCTCCAGCGGCGGCTACCAGATTAGCCCGCGCGCGCGCCTCTATAAACGCACCAACATGCACACGACCACAGCACCAAGTCACACAAGCACACGCGAGTGTACAAGAGAACTGCGCGGAAGGAAGCGCAAGAACAGCAGCGGCAAGAAGAAGGGGAGGAGGAGATCAGGAGAGTTTTGAGCAATGGAAGGGCTGATCCCGTTCGTGATCGACGCGATCAGGAAGAGCCACAAGCGGAGCGGCTACCGCTGCCTCTCGTCGGACGGCAGCTCCCACGGCGGCGGCGGTAGCAAGAGGCAGCTGATCGACTACTGGGAGCTGCCCGGGACGGCGGCGACGGCGACGGCGGACGGCGGCGCACGGCAGGACTTTGTCCAGACGATGGATGTCCGTCGCGCCGAGGAGCACTCCCGGCCGGCCGCGGTAGCAGTCGGGTCCGCTTATCGCCGGAAATGAAAGATGGCAAGGTCGTTGCTGCCGCCTTCGAAGCTTGAAGAGTGGTGTGGAGTGGAGCACTGGTTGTTGCATTGTTATTTAGTTGATAATTGGATTTACGATGTACTTAATTACCAATGCTCAATTTATTCTTAGCCATGTAAGCAAGTCTACGAGTTTGTGAGCGTAAGAAGGCGCTCACGACTCACATTCTCACAATGTGTTAGCGAAATCTTGTCTATTTTTCTCTGGTATTCAAATCTGTACATATATTTGTGAAATAAAAGAATAGCAGATTGGTGAACTCATGGGTGTTTAGTTCGAGGGACCGGATGATGAATGAATCATCCCATCCTAGTTTCAAACCTAACTCACTTTTTTGGTTTGAGAAATGCAGTAAGTTAATTCATCTACATCATATCCCTCGTAAGCATAAAGTTAGTATAAAATAAAAATAATATTAACCCACTAAATTTAGTAAATTATCCCATAATAAACATGAGACGATCCCTCGAACCAAACACCCGTTACTGGTCAAACTCGTGACGTTTGTGCGTATAATTAGCTTCCGTGAGCCAGCCCAGCAACTTTGGCCACGGCCATAACGGCTGTGCCAGGATAGAGTGGCCAACTTTGCCACGGCCGAAGACTGGAGGCTTCCAGCCAGGGCCAGGCTGGTTGTTTCGTTTATGACTTATAATTTAAATATTTAAATTTTAATTATTTATAAAAGATAGTATGTAGAGAAAAATAGTTGTATGTGATTTTGGTTTGTATAACTGAACTCAGTATACTTTTTACTAAAATTTTTCTATTGAGCCTATTTTAAAAAACGCACCGTTTAAAAGCTAGTTATTATAAACAATACAAACATATGTAAATTTTAAGCTGAAAAGAACTTAGCCTCAGCTTGATTAGAGAAAAGACAGAGAAGTCGCCTCCAATTCGGACGAAATGTCTTTGGACCTATTTGTGTATACTGCAATTGATTTTTTTTTGTCTGTGTTTTTTAAGATAATTATAGACGGTAAAGATATCAATGTGGATATTGTGTACGGTTTTGAATTAGAAAAGATTTTTAAGAAATGACTTAAAGAAACCGTTCTGTCTATTTTGTCTTCTAGAAAAGCAAAGTCAAAAAAAAAAAAAAGAAATACAAGAGCCTTTGCGATGCTGCCCTGCGACTCCGTGTGTCGCATGCAAGCTCCGCTCAGCTCTCGCATTCACCAGAGTTGGTCAAAATTAAAAAAAAGTTATTTGAATTCTGAACACATGTAAACAATTCTTGATGCAGGGATCCTTCCTTTACTGAAGACGCTGTCCCGTGTACTGTTCCTGCCAGAGCTAGCTGCGGCGAGGGAAGCGCTGAAGCAGCGTTACTCACTCAGGCCTTACCATGTTTAATTTGTTTATGCCCTCATTATTTACTCCTCTGCATGTCCTTGCAGCGTTGCAGATTTCACTGTTTCTCGTTATTTACCCATCTTCAGTACAAAAACCACCTCGGAGACGAGCAGTTCGCCTCCCTGCTGACGCAAAATAATACTGCTTCGTATAGGGTGTGCAGATTTCTCATTGAAAGATTGTACAAGCGATTCCGTGTGGAATATACTGCAGCAAGACTTTACCCATGGAAGACTGTGATCAGAACAATGTTCTTTTCAGACTGACAGAAATAACGAAGTTCTCCAGCTGCTGGTTCTTGACCATTTCTGACGCTTCCCTAGTTGTCTCTGAATGGAAAAGAAGACTAGAAGAGGAGGGGCTGCGATCTCTAATTGCACAAACTACAGTATTAGTTCCTTTCGCCAAAGTTATACTAATGTAGTAAGGACTAATTAACGAACCAGGCTTTCTGCAGAAACAATAAGTTGCGCCTGGAAAATGTGATTTTTTAGATGATCAAGTTGTGGTTTTTTATACCTCTAAAAGAAAAATGGGATTTTTTTAGTTCCAACTTCCAAGATAGTATGGATGATAGAGCCTGAAAACTGCACTGATGTCCAAATCTATATAAATAAAAACAACTAATGATATTCAAGTTAACTTTATTTTAAGGCAAGAAAATTATATGATAATCTTTAAAAAATATTAGAAATTCTCACATTAATTGAAAGAAAAAGAGAAATATCCCCACTACTTATTTTGGAAGGATCATATTATAACAGTGTGGATTAATAATAAATAGATTTTAGAGTTATATAACAAATACAATTAAATTTTAATTATAAGAAGTAAAATCACATATTAAAAATAATTGTATCATAATAGTTAGCCACGCAAAATCTGCTAGTTAGATGGACAATATGCGCTACGTGGAGCCATCTCTCGATCCGAACCGTCGACTGTGTGATCCAACAGTGCAAAACACACGAGGCGTACAAAGAGTAAAAAACATCCATGGCTAGCATTGCATGGGCAACAGAACAACATGAACAGTTGGACACGTACGAGAGGAGTTTGCAGAGACCACAAAAAATGTTCTAAGGAAATATTGACAAAGGTTTGAGGGAGAATTATTGTTTTATTGATCAGTCAGTCAGTGTTACATGTATGTGTTACATATATATAGATGATGATATGGTGGTAGTTGCCGGTGTACGGACGTACCGGCGGCGTCCGTACGAAACATCGTGTCCGTACGCCGGTGTCCGTATACCGGACCGTTGGTCACTTTGGTTGTAACACTCCCCCTTGACCAATGTGCCGAGATACCAAAATTGTCAAACATATCTCTCACGGATACCGTAGGCGCCATTACATTCATCGCAAAAAGACACGTACAACGCGTTGTCTGTCTCAACTTACGTATAACGCTGCACGAATCTAGATGCACGTACGTCCAGCTCTTGCGTGCTAAGCACCCATGCCGTGCGTATTATTACAGCAACCGTTTCTCAGCTTTTATTCTCGAACGAATGCTGACCAACCATTATTAAACTGCCAGCCTTACATCCGTAAACGGAAGCTTCTCTCCCAAAGACAAATTCAATGCATGAACCAATTGCATTCGATCCAGCCCAAAATACATTAACGCATGACCTAGTAACATACATAGAAATGGATTAACAAAAGGATATTTGCGATCCAACCTGGGAGCCAATCAGGGCTGTTCAATTCAGCTATAACTTATAGTTTTTTATTTATATTTTTAAACTAAAATAATACTACAGTGACTATTAATTTTTAACTTAGTATTCAATTAAAAATAAAGAAAAAATATATAAAAAAACACCTCTATAATTCCACACACAATGTAAAGTACAAAGGAAAAATTGTGTTAACAAATCAACGTGAACCCTCCCACCCTACAGATCGTTCCACCTCTCTCTCCCTTATAAATACTTAACTGAACCCATCCCCTACCCTTTATGCGCTCAAAATCTCCCCAGGCTCCTTACTGTCTCCTCCTCAATCGACCTCTTTGTGGTTAGGGCTCTCTCCATTGTTTCTTCTAGTATTTGATTCTATAACTTTGTGTTGCTATTTTGTGATGTTTAGGACTTCCTTCCTCCATTGTTTCTTCTACTTACAGTGAGACAATCACCAAAAAGATCTACCCGAGCTGCATCGGGGATGAGAGGTATAGCTTGTGATATTGTGTAATGGTGGATTTGTAATCTTGTGATATTGTAATGGTGGATTGTAATATAAATATAATGTTCTTTGCTATGTTTACTATCGTATTTGTTTGTTTTTAAACGGCATAGCTAATATTTTCTGAGACTAATTCAAAAATAGAAAAAAGTTTAGGTATAGAATGAACTATTATAGACGGTTTTGTAGTATAACCCGTCTGTAAAGAACATCATAGATGACTCTATATATAGAACCGTCTGTGATAGTGTTTTTCACAGACGATTCTAGTTATAAACCGTCTGTATTATATTTATCACAGACAGCTCACGAACCGTCTGTGATAACCCTCGATTATCACTGACCCATAAATTCAGACGGTTCAAAAAATCGTCTGTGATGATATTTTTGAACCGTCTGTGATAATAATTTCTGTAGTAGTGCTAGAAAAACTATGATAACTTTTTTTCTACTTGGGAAACCATGAAACTTACTTTAAACTCAAGGGCGATTTGCTCTCATACTATTGGCAAAATTTAGAGGTACAGCAGCTGTCCGATCAAAAAATCAATGTTCATATCAAATATTGAAACCCTCGCAAGTCATGCTCTACCCCCAACGGCTGTTCCCCCTTCGTGACGATGAATCCGAACCATCCATCACACAATCCAACGGTCCAAAACACGCACAACCCCTTGCGAGCAGCTGGGAGTATCAGACATGATACACCTCAACCGCGGGCGATCCTCTTCCATGATATTTCCACACCTCACGGAGGTTCAAAACCAAAAGATATGGGCTGGTCATCGCATACCTGATATTGTAGGTTTTTTTAGAAAAAAATTAGTCTCGGATGTCTATTTTTATAAATTTAACTCTCTCTCCCTCTAAAAACTTAGGGGGTGATCGGAATAGCGATGACTTTTGATTTATGCTGAAAAAACACTGTAGTTGGCTGATTTTTTACTGTAGCTGAGTAGCATGTTAGGCATAATTAAATTTAAAAAAATGTAAAAATAAAAACGGCTCGCTAGTCTAGTGCGGACAATGCAAAGGAATATGAGAAAAAAACGAAACGCAAAAAAACCAAAAAACAAAAAAAAATTCACTACGTGACAAAAGTGCTACAGTGTTTTCGTCGCTGCTACAGTATTCCCATCGCTAAACAGTAAAAAAACTCCAAACTGATCGGGGCCTTAGTAAACACAATGCTATCCAGCTTGGCAAGAGAGGGTACCATGGTAACACCTACCGAGTTAGAAGAGTTTAGCAGCATAAGCACCTATCGAGCTACTCAAACTCGACAGCCATATACAGGATTTATCCTTACTTAGCTTAAGCATATATTATTGGTTAACTTGAGTTCGATAAATGATACATATTATCTGTCACTATTTTTGCAGTCGTGGAAAGAGTTAAAATTAAAAATTTGTACGTTCAACGGAGTAAGATTTAAAAAATTGCTACAGTGCCAAGTGTATGACCTACTCAGGAGCAGCAGCCTCTGCGGTTGCAGCTTGAAGGACGGAAAGAGAGAGAATGGGGGTGGCGGGGTGCCACCACATTTATCATCCACATGCATGCATTCATTGCATCCCGATTTAACACCCCACCCTAATGGCAGCGCCAGGTATTACAAGAGCAGCCGCTCCAGCAGAGAGGTGGTAGATAGGACAAGGAGGGTCAAGTCAGGGAGAGGAGGAGCGGCAGGAGAGGCGGCAGGAAGCATGGAGATGAGCAGAAGCTGGCAGGAGCTCAGCGTCGTCGACACCATCTACGAGGACGACCTCGAGGAGGAGGAAGAGGAAGAGGAGTGCTTCAATTCGCCCACCATGTCGTCCTCGGCGGCCACGTCGACCCGTTCGTGCTCGCCGCCGGGGGCGGCGGCGCAGTCGTCGTCCCTGCCGCCGGCGCTCACGAACGCGGTGCAAGAATGGTACGTTACTGTAGTTCAGTTCGATGTGATTTAAGCGTGCGTCGAGTGCTCTGATTTTGGACGACAGAGAGGTGAAATTTGGCATCCGGCTAGGGATTGATTTGTCTTCCTGGTTGCGTCCATGCAGGTCGCGGGCGAACGGATCGTGCAAGCCGGATGTGATCGTTCGTGTCCAAGAACATTGCTTCCCTTTGCACAGGGTAAGGTCATCCCTTTCTTGAACGAGCACTTCAGATAAAAATCCAGTCTTGTTTAACATCGATGAGATGATGTTAGTTTCGTTTTTTTTTCTGAAGTGACATATTGATCAAACTTAGCACATGGCAAGTGCTCCCATAAGATTATCTATACATCTTATCTTTGAGCAAAACGGAACGGAGTTTTCTAATCTGCTGCATCAGTAATTCCTGCCAGTTTTTTTATGAATAGATCATGCTGCAGGTGTATGTCTTCCGTTAGTAGTAACAACTTATTTATGGCAAATCAATGCGAGTCCTGCTGGATACACACAGTCATCTCGTCGTACGTTTCTTGTGATGGCAAGAAAGGAAAGGAGTAACTCACATTAGTTACTGTACATTTCCCCCCTGCACCAAATTAAAAGACGGTGCTCATAGATTCACTGCGGCCACACTGCCTCTTTAGGTACACCCTTACAAGCTGTCCTCCTTATGGTTTAGCTGCACCGCACAAGAATTCGTTGGGCAGATAGGTATCCTCCTCCCTGCTAAAAATAAAACTTTGCCTGCAAATTTGGCCACCGTAGTGACACACTGAACAATGGGACCTTGATGCAATCAGGCCTGCATAAACACAGAGAATGGCACACTTAGCTGTAAGAAGTGGTTGAAGAGTTTGGTTGTGCTTAAATTTGGACCAAGAAAGTACCCCAAATGCCACAGTTTCTGCCCCTCGAGGGACAGCTACCGATGGCACTCCAATGGGCAATAATTGATGACAATTCTGTAGCACATTTACTCCTTCCCTGCATTGGTTAGTGCACTGGGGTGCAGGAGGGGCTGTAACTTCCAGTAACCATCGCAGGAGTTACTGCCTCGGCAAGTTACTTCCTCCATGCACATTTGACTGTAGTAGTATCACTACTCCAGTAACAGCATATTCCTGCATTGGTTTACCTGCAGTGTTGATTTGAACTGAGCTTTAAGACGGGACTAGAAGTCTAGAAAGAGGTAGACAGAGATCTTGTGTGAAACAGGGGTATTGATTAGGATTTGGTCCCTCCATGGCATGTGCTAGGCAGTTCGCCTATTAAATTCGACGTAGTTTTACAGGTGATCTTGCCGGAATTCGAATATGAATTATGGAATGGGACCAGAGCGTATCCATGTACTCCTACGTAAGCATTGCCAATTGCATTCATGTTGGCCAGCAAAAGGAAGATGTGAGTAAATGTAGGATCAGATGGACAGATCATTTCAAAATTGATTTTGAGTTTTACTCCTTGCTGGGATCTGAGCAGTGTCATTTCTGCACCAGGTCCAGACATTGTTTTCAACTTGGCTAAATCAAATATTGCTGCTAATCAGGAGCACTTGTAGTCTGAAGCACACCTGCAGTAGGCTGAAATGTTTCTTGTACATCACACTCTGCTGCAATCCAGTTTAGTGCAGAAGAATTGATGCAACGAGTACAATACTAGTACTACAACAACCTGTAAGCCAGCTAGTTGCAACATCTTTTGTGGCTGCAACTTCTGCCCCCAGTGAGACAAAACAAACACAAGAGACCATTGCTTTCTTGTTCTTTTCCTCAGACGAATTGCAGAGCTGCAGTTCGACAAACACCAGTTGAGTGCTGCCTTTGCCAAACACCACTGAAAGCCTGAAACTGCTGTCATATGTAGTACTACCAAATAATCAACACCCAATCGCTGCAACCCTTTGGCCTTTGTTTGTCGTGTGGGTTCGGCGAATCATTTGCCAGAGGAAATGCTCTAGCTCCATCCTTATTGCGACGATTTTTCTTCAGAGTAGGTTAAGATTTCATAGCACCGGACGTACACTTGTGGTTTGTGTCTTCGCTGTCTCTGCCAAAAGATTGATGCGAAGCGCTAAGCGATCGTTAAACGAGGCAAATGTTGCGTTTTTTTGTGTGTCAAGTGATTGCTTTTCCACCGTAGATTTTTTTCTCGAGGTTTTTACTGTATCATTTTTGCTGTCAGGACCCGATCACGTCGCACAGCAGCTACCTGAAGCGGAAGCTGTCGGAGTGTAGCAACATCGCCGTGGACCTACCAGCGGGCCTCACGGTCGAGGCGTTCGTCGAAGTCGTCGCGTCCTGCTACGGCGCCGACGTTGCACTGTCGCCGGCGAACCTCGCGGCGGCGTGGGCGGGCGCGGACTGGCTGGAGCTGTGCGCCGAGGACGGGCTGGCCCGCCGCGCGGAGGACTACTTCTTCCAGGAGGTGGCCACGGACTATGGGCGCGCCGCCGCGGTGCTGCGGTCGTGCACGGCGTTCCTCAGTGGCGAGGCGGCCGGGGCAGGCGCGGCGCTGCTCGTCCGGTGCCTCGAGACGCTCGCGGCGTCCGGCGGCGCCGATAGCAGGTGGCTCGAGGACATCGCCGCGCTGCCCGTGGAGGAGTTCCAGGTGGCTGTCGAGGCCATGCGCGCGCGCTTCGCGCACGACCACGACCTCATGTACACCATCGTCGATCACTACCTGGAGGTAAGTAACTTTGCTTCATCAACCTCCAGTTTTGTTTTGTTTGGAACGGAGGAATTTGATAGGAAATTTGATAGTTGAATCAAGTTGAAAACTCACTAGGCCTAAACTGTTGATTGCGTGATCCGATATCCTAAATTACAATGGTTGCGCTAGCGATGAGCCGGTTGGTTTTGGAAGCAGTGTAGTGTGGTGATAGGGTCAAGATTCCTTGGTTTTGTGTATAGAAAGTCACACCAGAACAAACTGGAGTAATTATGTAGCATCTCACGTATTAATATAAGATACTAATACGGATCATCATCGTCAAAGTAAGAAATATATAATAAAAGCAACTACAGAAATTGCAAGAAAATTAAAACTTTAAAATTCCTTTATTATAGAACTAGCGTAAGCTGAAATAAATGTTTGAAACACGGGACCGATCCACTTCTAACCAAATAAAGAATAAATAAGATGGCATAAATAGTGGCAAGCCACGGTGTTGAAACTCGAGTACTCCCACCAATGCATGATGCTATCACTCCACTGGCGTTTTACCTGATATTAGAAAGAGCAAGCGTCGGATTTAGAAATCTCAGCAAGTACCCAACAACGATCGCAAGCAAAATGTATAAAGGACAAGTAATACAATCAAGTAATTGACACAGGCTAAATGTAATAAAACTAGGTTATCAGAACCACTGATAAGGATCAAACATAGAGATAACAGGAATGATGAAATTTAAGGTAATTGTTATTTAGCAAGTTATAACAGTGGCATTGGCGATTACTTCTTGCATACCCAGTTATACAAGAATAATAAGGCACGTCATTGTTCTCGACTGTATAACTATAGACAGGGTGTAATATTCTGAGTAACGAAAGCGTACGGCCCTCCGTACATTATTAGGTGAGTGGCAGTCTCCCATATATGTGGGTAACTCTAGGCTAGGTAACCGTTATCTTATTAACAGAACATATGGTTATGAAATTGAGGTAACTAAGGAAAGGTCAGGATAAGATTATGATAAAAGAAATGATTTGTTAATGTTGGAAACGGAAAGTATAATTCCTGATATGGAGTGATGTGGAATGATATTATGGTGTTAGAGACCTAGAAAATATTCTAAAAGGAATATTAATGTATAGCAAACACAAGGGTTGTCAACCATCCGAGTTTTATTACGAGACAAGTGATTATTAATAAGATTAATAGATATTATAAATATAAATTTAACATGGCTTATATACAACATCATACAGGTAACGGGTCATATTATCAGGAACTAAAGCATAGTAGTCTTAATGCTAACAAAATGCTAATGGGCTAAACCTAAATTAAAACATGTTCATACGTTACCCCCACTAATGATTGAAGCATCAATTCTAAATCACTAATTAAAGCATGGATTCTAGAATATTATAACAGGGCATTTAATAAATCTAAAAGCATATAACACCGGTTAAACTAAGTCATCATGATATAAATACTATATTAGCGGGATATAACCAGACAAGCATTACAATATGACAATTGAACTCAAAGATAGAGGTGACCGTTAAATATGGAATAGGTGATATACGGAATAGGAAAAGTTATGGCCGTGTGATACTTGCATTGAGCACGCTCGACGGATCTGTTGCATGAAGGATTTGGAATGCGCAACTGTCCGAACGCTCACTCAATAACTACGTGTGAACCTACATAATGAAACAGAAGTGAATCAGATAAGAGTTATGATAAGATTGTGAAAGGGATAGTAGGAGGTTGTTCGGCCGAAAAGATCGCGTTCAGTAATATTTCGCCGCACAAATCGCCGTTTGACCGAATGAACCATGACCTACTGCACGACCCAAGGAAACTCCATACAAAACGTTGTTCGGCCGCGCCTCCCGACCACCCGAACCACACTACCATGAAGTTGGCCACCAGCCACTCTGGCCGCTGCCGCCATCACGCTGCTTCGCCTGCTTCGGCTCACTAGCTGTGCAGCCACGTCGCCCACGCCGCTGCCGTCGCCTGCGCTGTGTCGCCACTGGCCAACACGATCAACACGTCGTCGGCCTGCCGGGGCCCACAACCGCTGCCGTTGCTTGCCATGACGCCGCCACGCTGTGCCCGCATGCTGCCATGCCATGCTCACACCATGTGCTGCCGTCGCATGCACCAGCTGGTGTCACCAGCGCTGCCTGCCCCAGCTGGCCGCCCTCGCATGCCACCGGTCTCACGTCGTGGAAAAGAGAGAGGGGGAGATATTGGAGATAGGGATGGAAGGAAGAGAGAGATCTTTTGGGGGGTGGAGATCTGCATGTGGAGAAAACGAGGCTCTCTTTTTATTAGCCCTTAAGTCTGGATTAGAAGGTAGTTAAGTGGGTTTAAATATTAATTTGGGTTTTGCCTTTATCAGGGCGCTACAGCAGAAACTTTGTGCAGAAGCAAATCACCGATGCTTCTGATTTGTGCTTTGAAAATGTTTTAAGTAGGCACTACCGCACTATGGATTCGGTTTTCCTTTAGCTTTGGCTTTAAGTTTAGTGTCCGTTGAGGAACAGTTGCTCGAGACAGGGTATCTCCTACATGTCAAGGAAGTTCAGCATTGAGAAGTGTGCTTGTACTTTGGACGTCACATAGTTTGGTAGCCTTGAGTTTTGCACCACTACCATCCGGCGTTAGCTTCATCCTGCATACGGGTTAAGAGCTAGTTTACGTGCCACTCGTTTCAGTTTTTTTTAACTTCAACTTTTTTTACTATATAGTAATTCATCTTTTTTTTGAATTTTTTTACATTTTTTTGGATTTTTTTTGTATTTTTCTTTTTTCCCGTGTTCCTTTGCATTGTCCGTGATAGGTTAACATATTTTTTCTATTTTTACATTTTTTAAATTTAATTATACCTAAAAAGCCAAATCAGTTACAGTGAAATTTCAGCTAAAAATCAGAAGCCATCGATAAAACAAACGCCCCCTCGAGCTAAATTTTGGTAGTTTATTGTTGAATTTATATCGTAGTAGGTTTATTTTGTACTGTAGCTGATAGTGATTATTTAGTGTAATTAATTTTTAAAAAATTTAAAAATAGAAAAAAATATGTTAACCTATTATAAACAATGCAAGCGAATACGGGAAAAATACAAAAAAGCTCAAAAAAATTAGTAAATTAAAAAAATAAGAATAATAAAAAATAAGGTAGAAACCTAAATCCAAATAAGTGGAATCTAAAAAGACTATGATTGGGCTCGGTTAACCCTCTAACTCACGGGTTTTTGGCAGGTTAAACCTTCGAATTTAATGTATAATTTTTATACGTTGCTATTACTAATTAGATTTACATAAATTAGAAATGAAGGAATTTGTAACTGTAGATTTGCCGACAAATTTGAATCTTGGACTTTTTGCACCGTTAGATGGTTAACCAATTGATTTGCCTGCAATGTCGCATGATGATCAATGGCTTGTTTGTACAGTATTGATTTGCACTGCACGGGTGGATGCAGAATCACAGGGGGAAGCTGACGGAGGAGGAGAAGAGTCGAGTGTGCTACAACGTGAACTGCACCAAGCTGTCGCACCACCTCTTCATGCACCTTGTGCAGAACCCGCGCCTCCCTCTCCGCTTCGTCGTGCAGGCCATGCTCGTTGAGCAGCTCCACTCCCACCACTCCATGCTCCTCAGCCACCACCAGGCCGCCGCCTCCGCCCCTAGCTCCACCGCGCCGCTGCCGTCTGCGCTCCTCAAGAGCTCCCTCTCCGGCGCCTTCAGCGGCGCTATCGCCGCTGCCGCGGCCGAGGACGCCGCCAGCATGACGCTCGGCGACATCCTCCAGCGCGACGCCGTGCTGCGCCAGTCCGCGCACATCCGCGCCTCCATGCAGGCCACCAGCCAACGCATCGACACCCTCGAGCGCGAGCTCGCCGGCCTCCGCTGCCGCCTGCGCCGCTCCGAGCAGGCGGCCGCCGCCAGCGCCGCCACGGCCTCGGCCGCGATAGACCGCGCGTCCGCCAAGTCCGCCAGCTTCCGGATCCCGCGCAGCCGGCTCTGGGACGGCGAGGACCTCTCGTCCGGCACCGCGGCAACCGGGCGTGCCGCCGCGAAGGACAACATTAACGCGAGGGGTCTCAAGTCACGGCTGGTGCACGGGTTCAAGAACCTATTCGGCTGGAGGCCAGGGAACGGCGCCGCGCCGCCTGCGTGCGGTGATGAAGCCACTGTCGCCGTGGGCGAGAAAGGCGCGTCTGCCGGTGCGCCGGATCCGGAGGCCTACGCCGACGCCGACGCCGACGAGGAGCTCTGCAAGGAGGAGCGGAAGCAGCCTCACCGGAGGAACCTGACCATTGCGTGATTGGCAGATGCACAAGAGCTAGATCAGCGGCAATGCGTGCATGGTGGAGACTTGGGTGCTTATTGTTTATCGCTGATCGGTGCGCTATATACGTGTATCAGTCTCATTATGTCGACACTGTTAATTTTCACACGGCCATATGATATTGTCCATGCTATGTTTGCTTTGGAAAATTTGGTCCTTGCGTACAAGTGAAGAGCCACAAGTTTTAGCACATCAACAGCAGGGTTTCTGAACTCGACAGAAAAAAATTCTTCCATGATGTACATGTCGATCACGATCTCCCATCTTAGAAATTCTTCCATGGAGTACTTGTCGATCACGAACATCT